>JAZHRO010000024.1:96080714-97281071 GCA_037157565.1 Thalassia testudinum
ATACATGACCAGCAATAACCATCTCCGCTGCAGCTGACCAAATGCGATAGTTGGACCTGGTGAGCCTCATGACTGTAATTTACATTCAAGTTATCAGAAACTTTGCTAGTCGCATATCAGCCTTTTTGTCTTGGAAGTTCAATATTGTCACCATCACAATGACCAAACACAAAAAAATTGTACTTTTCTGTGGATCTTGACCAACCAAGATCAGTCTAAAATCTCAGATGGACCGCACTTATTTTCTAACACCCAAGAATGCTACTTGTTAGGTTTTCACAAAAAAATTCAAAACCTGTAGAACTTGGTCTGACAGGTTCGAAAATGCACCCAAAAGGTTGACCATTGTATCTGATCTGACTAACTAGTGTTTTTTTTTAGTTGTTTGTGGGGAGAAGGGGGGGTGCATATCAGGAGCCTTATCACAACCACAAAAGTTGTGGACTAACCGCAAATAAGATCTCACTTGAATGATCCATTTGTTGCCTTATTTATTTTGATTTAGATCAAAACGAAAATAGATTCTTGGCTTGATTTGACATGGAAAAAAATCACAGAAGTGCACCTGAGAAAACCTCCACAAGAAGAGAGAAAAATCACGAGAGATGCACACCCTAGAGCACAAAAGAAAAGAGGTGAGTGTCGTAAGTATAACATACAGACAGAGAGTAAGCAAACCTCTCCAAAGTTTTGCTTACCTGATTATAACTCAACATATGTGTCAGGGTTGTACGACCTTCCTGAAGTTAGTATTTTGGTGTATATTTAGTCCCATGTCACTTGTTGAGAAAATTGTCAGTGAGACCTATGGCTGGTCTTTTCTCTAATCATCCAGCTACTAGGCTGATTCTCCCATGTTGGGGGCTAGTTCCATGGTTGTGAACCATGTACTTCTTTGGTGCTGCAATTAAATATTTTACTATAGTCCTTTTGTGCAAAATTGAGGTTGTAGCTACCTCTTTGTCATGAGCTTTTATATGGCTACTTTTAACTAGTTATCCTATTCTTTCTCAAATAAAAAGAAATGTTGAAATTTTTTTTGTTTGACAGTTTTAGTAGGAGATTTCAAGATAGTATATTCTCTTGTGGGTTTTGGGTTGTGGATGTTACAGAATATCAACTATCAAGAGATTCAAGTATTGGATGATGAAAGTTTAAAAGGATGTGAATTTGGTAACCACTGTTGATAGTGATTAAACAAACAATATATTTTGCTCTAAATCAACTCCAAGTGGAGAAGATGGTATTAGATGATTTGTTTTGTAGGGGAACTGTTCATGCCTTTTTAAGCAATTTTTGTGGTAAGTTATATACTTGTCTTCTTTTTAGGTTATGGTGTTCCTTTTCTATCTTTAACCTTGTTGCTCTCTCTCTCTCTCTCTCTCACTGTGCGCACGTGCCTGTGTGTGTGGAGGGAATCGTTGATGTCTCTCAGTAGCATCTTCCTCATTTATTGGAAGTTAATATTAACTACTATGAATTTGTGCAGTTACCTTCTTCATGCATTGCACGGGCTGCTTTCATGGCTGCAAAATTCGAGACAGAACTAAAACTAAAATCAAGCAAAGGAAACCATTTAGCAGAAATAGATC
Source organism: Thalassia testudinum (assembly GCA_037157565.1). Classification (NCBI taxonomy): domain Eukaryota; kingdom Viridiplantae; phylum Streptophyta; class Magnoliopsida; order Alismatales; family Hydrocharitaceae; genus Thalassia; species Thalassia testudinum. Next base: position 96,082,307 of record JAZHRO010000024.1, read on the forward strand.
ATTTTGGTGAAAGTGACGAGGAGACTTGTCTGTTCCAGCCTGAGCATCTCTCTCAGCATGTCAAGCAAACTAAAACATTTGTAGATGTTTTAAGGAAGATGTTTATGCTTCTACATTCTGCAAGCAAGGATTCCAATCAGTCCAATGTCTTGTCTAACTTGAAGGAGGCAAGAAATATTGCACAGGATCTATTGGGGAAGGTAAAATGCCAGAATTTACAAGAACAGGATCATTGTAAAGCAACAATGAAATAATTTCAATTTACCAATGAACAGGAGCAACTAGCAATCTCGTGACAGATTCCAAGGAATACATACTAATGTTATGCATCCGTTAACCATTTTTATGGAGACACCCTTACAAATATGTAGAGAAATACCACATCAGCCACCTGAGATCTGAGCTTCAGTTGGGGCAGAAAAGTGTTTGGCGGCACAATCCAATAGTAACCAGAGATTTTGTGGCTGAAGGTCGTAATTTTGTTCACACTGCACATCAATTTGGAGTTTTTTGACACATCACAGTCATACCTGGAGCGTTGTGGGTATTTACCTTGTACAATTTCAGAAAAAGCCATATGTGCTGCATCATCAAGTTGTAGAAGTCAGCTGGAGCTCCTCATGTTTGCTGTTATCTCTCAGAAAGAAGCTTTACCAGGTGCATAATCTGTACGGTGCCCATCTTCTCATGTTAAATAGAGCGAATGAGAACCTTGTAATACTACATTCTTGGTGTTATCCTTGATGTTAACGGAAATAGCTGGGACTACAAGCCTTATGTAATTTCATTTAGCTGTAAATAGTCTTTGGCATATCAAGTTGAACTTCATATTGCCCTTTTGGCAGTAAGCTTACATGATAGCATGCGGCCATGACGTGGAGATTTATTATATTTGATTTGAGAGAGAGAGACAAAGCATACGCCTGTAGGGTTAAATTTTCTTCCTGAACCTGTTTATATGATTTGCCATGTCAGTAAACATGGTGGTGTGGTCAGTTTTCATTATTATGATGATTCTATATGACGATCTTCCTAGCAGCTACGGTGCTGGGAAAATGCACGTCAGAGCACAAAATCTCAGAAGCCCTAATGAGCACTTAAGCTCAACTAGCATAAAAACTGCTGTAACATACTTTCTCAGTTCAGCTTGAGACTTGATAAAGATTAGTTAAAATGTAGTTGAAGTAGCCTCAGAGTCCTTTTTTTTTTTCTTGATGGAATCACGATGTGGCGCTTATCCAATTTGGTTTGTTAGGGGGATTTGCTCTGATTAGTAGTTTATCCTAGCTATCTTGTTATCCTTTTTTCATTGTTGTGTATATTATTCATCAACAAGGTCTAGGCAGACAGGATTGCATTAAAAAGAAAACTCCAAAGTTTGGAGCAAAACACTGATTACATCAAATGTTACAAAAGTAATTTAATCAACTAAACACAAGCTTAGACGGGAACTTTGCACCCAGAGCTTCTGCAGAAGCATCAATTAATTAATAGCAGGTTTTTGATGAGGTAACAGGACTCTTGTCTCATGTAATATCTTCAAAAAAGAGTGTAGGGCTAAGTTGTATACAGAGGGAAAAAGGGAAAAAAGAAATCATCTTTCAGGCCTAAAGAGAGATTTAAGTTAACTTCTTTTTTTCATGTTATTTTTGTTGAGAGAAATGTGTAGTAGTTTTGTTCCATATGGTGGAGTGAGATTTTTATTAGTGTGGTGGCTTATAAATAGATGTATACCTCCCATCTATTCCTTTAAGAAGAAATTCAGAGAAAAATACTCATAGGGAACTTCTTTCGTGATTTTCTCCTCACTCTTTGTAAGTAGGGTTTCCATGTAAACTCAAGTGTTCTTTGATTGTCTTTAATGCTTTGATCCATTTTTGCTTGTTTTATATTTCAACTTGGTATGGGTTTTGTTCTTAGGTTTTATTATTCTTAAGATTTATTATTTGTGTTTCTATATTGTCTTCAGTTTCGAGAGTGAAGGGTGAACCCTAATCTTTTCGTGCAAGGTAGAGGTCCTATGAAAGGTGATGACAATGAGGTAGAAGATCTTTGCGTCGTTAGAAATCACTACAGCATTGACGTGGTTGCACGTTGGTTTGGGTGACATTGGATTAGGGTCGTAATGCCCTGTGATCAAGAGAGGGTTTGCAAGGAAGGCAAGGCAATCAACGGCATGGTGGGCCCAAAGGAGGAGGACCCACTGGAGCTGCTTGATGTTCTTCCCCCTACTGTCGTTGCGAGCGGTAGGAGTGAAGTTGCACTATGATGATCCCCTTGAGGTGGCGCAACTCCACGGAGGGTGCGGTGCATGGGGACTTATCTTCACCAGCCTCTTCGTGAGGAAGAAGTACGTGGAGCAGGTCTATGTTAAGGACAGGCTGTACAGCCTCTTCATGGGCAATGCACTTCGTTTGTTTGCTCCTACTACATACTTCAAGATCGATACCCATTTTGGCGCGAGGTTAGTTGTTGGATAGGCGATCAAAGGAAGATGAAGAAGACGTTGTAGTTGTGCTGCTTCTTTGACTAGGTTCTCACAAACCCTAAAGGAGATAAATGATTTTGGATAACTTGTAAACTTTATCCTCTATTTCCTTATCTATATTTGTTAGAAAAAGATGAATGAAGGAAAAAAAAAGAGATAGTAAGAAAGAGGGAAAGAGAAAAAAAAATACAGGAAAAAGAGGAAAGGAAAAAAAGAAAAAGAGAATAAAAAAAGAAAAAAAAATGAAAAAAGAAAAAGGGAAGAGAAAAAAAGGGGTAACATGAAAAAAAAAGAATGACTTTGAATTGAAGAGAAGAGGTGGAAGAGGTTTTTCTAGTATCTATGATCATTATTTTGATTATATTTCTTCTCATTGTCATTTTCTTATTTCATATGAGTATAGGAGAAAGGGAAAGTGTTGAAGCTTATTGTAATCACTCCCATTTGGGAGTCACTTTTATTTCTCACATCTAAAGGCATGATAGCATCCTCCAGCAGTTGAGGTGACATCGGTTACCGCTATGGATGATGGGAATTACATATCATCACATGAGAAATTAACTCTGGAAGGTCCAGAGTTTCGAGGTCTCCAAAGAGAGGGAGATCCATTTTCAAGGTCCTCAGAGGAAGGGTCCAATCGGTTTCTATATAAGCAATCCATCTTCGAGGTCTTCAAAAGAAGACCGCATTTCTGGGATACTGAATAGAGAGCCACCGGTACCAAATCTCTAGAGAAGGGGCCATTATCAAAGCCAGCTATAGCAACTCCAGTTATGTTCCTACCTACAAGTAAGAACCAGTTCAGAGGTTGTGTAGGGTAGATTTCTTTGTGTTACAAGCTAAGCATTCCATGCTCTAACTTGAAGGAAAGTGTTGAGAGAAATGTGTAGTGGTTTAGTCCTACATTGTCGAGTGGGACTTTTGTTAGTATATTGTAGCCTATAAATAGGTATATACACTCCACCTGTTCATTTGAAAAGAAATATAGAAAAACACGTACATAGTCATGATTTTCTCCCTACTCTTCGTGAGTGGAATTTTCACGTAAATCTAAATATTCTTTGATGGTCTTTATGCTTTGACTCATTTCCACTTATTTTACATGTCCAACTATTTTGAATTCAGATGTGGATCTCCGTGGGAAGCATGTTTAAGAACCATTGTTGCCGGAAATGGAGGCATTTCTTATCAGCGTGAGAAGACTGCAATGTCCCCTTCTTGGCAAAGAAATGAATATTTTCATCATGCTTATGGGACCTTTTGTGTGGACGTTGGGGGATCGGTTCCAAGGGAAACGTTTACAAGGGAATGATAAGGTCATTAGGGAGACTCTCAGAGTTGATCCTTTAATTTGGTTGAAATTCTTCGGCAAGGAATTATAAGATTTTATATCTTCAGGTCGATTTTTGTAAAAATATCGACTCCATGAGGCTTCAGTCTCGGCCTCCGATTTGAAATGATAAAGCTTTTTCTTTTTCTTGATAAGGACAAAAACCCAATACGATTAAGTTAAAGCACCTTCTGGTATAATTTTGTTTCGCTCAATTATTGTGAACGGAAATCTTATGATCAATTTCGAAAATGTTAACATGAATTTTTGTTTGCGTAAATTCTCGAGAGCGCTTTACCGTTTTAAGCACCTAACCGTGATTTTATTAAAGGGAAATGCATTTATAGGGCACAGGGGTTCCTATCTTTTCACGTGGTGACAGATGGTGCCCCTAATCCGTGAGTCAAAAGTCGTGTGTGATTTTGGTTGGAAGGGTGATGGTCTCCATCTCAGCGATGACGTGGTGAGGTGCTCAAAAGGGAATGGGTGGTGAAGATTCATTTTTATGTTTGTCCTCAGCTTTTTAATCTTGAAGTATTGATTGATTGTCTTCCTTTTTTTTTATTTTTTTCTTTTTGAGAGGAAAATAAGATTTCTATTACTTTGTACAGTAGTACAGAATTTGGGGTGGGTCAATACAGGACATAACATATCAATGGCCCAAAAAAAAATCATCTTCTTGCTCTCACCATGGCTTTATATTAAAGCAAAAGGAAAAGTCGGCAAATAAGAGCTCAACCAAAAAAAATTTCCAATTGAATAGAACGTCCCTCTTGCTACGGCTCTAGTGGTCGGCTTCCGAGTGGTTGATCAGAGTGCACACATCAATCTCCAAATGGTGAAAAAACTTCTTTACGTTGTAAGGTACATTGCCAGCAATCGAAGTTTGATTGGGAATGCGACATAGCCGCCGAACACTAGCTGCAAGTGCTTGGTTGTATGGCCATTAGTCGCTCTGCAATGAATTGATTTAAAGAGCATTTAGCAACTACAAGTTGTGGGGATACCTAGAAGAGGATTAATCACGTATTTAAGAAAAGGAAAGCCTTTTGCTGACTCCAATCAAAGGACGACTAAACGAGAAAATTAATGATAGTGGGATAGAAAAACAAATAAACACCAAAGATCTCCTTCAATCAAAAGAAGTAAATAAAAAGATTGTGCAATACTTACCTCAAAAAACTAAACATCCTACGAAGCAAACCATAGGACCTCCAAAGAGAAGCAATGGAGAACTTCAAAAAACCTCAACAGTGTAGAAAAAAGTCACCCAAAAGCATTGCAGAATAGGAGAGTTATCCAAAAAAACCCGAGTACTTCTTGCTGGATAACAACCATAAAAATGCAACATTCTTGCACCACCTTCCGTAATATCTTATTAAGGCTATCTAAAATGTAATGGATTCATAACTAATTTGTCTCTATTAGTTGCACCACTTCTTTGAACCTTTCACAGTACCTCACACAAGTTTTTACATTCTTGAACATGTAATGGACTCTTTGTGAATTTATACCAGAGAGTAGGTGAATAATGCAATAAAATAAATGATGAATAAATAAAAAAATAATAGCAATTATATAAAAAGCATTCACCACAATGGATAATAGAATTTTAGGTGAAAATCCAACCTGAATCCAAATCACCACCTAAGTTACCATGACTCAAGATTTCCCAATTAATCGAATCGATTAAATCTACTAACATGCTACTTAAATGAGGGTGGTATAACTTAAATTATAACCATATTACTTTAGATCAAGGGTAATATACCTCAAAATCTCTCTTCACCACAAAGAGAATTTTGCTTCTAACGAAGAAAGGAATCTGCAAGTTGGATATCCGAACAAAATAAAATAAAGTACAAATAACCTATAGAGCTCAAATAATAAATTAAATAAGTAGCTTATGTAGGATAAGAATATTCCTTAAGGTGGTTAAGATTAGTGTGGAAGTGCAGTATGTCAGTGCTCTTAAAGAAATATTCTTGAGTAGCTTGGAGAGAAGTTTGGACAAAATCTCACTTTGATCTCCACTCTAAGTGAATGTAGGTGGAAAGAATTTGCACTCTATTGTTTCCAATGTGTCTCTCTTATTTTTCTCTTATGTGTATGCAAGGGAGTGTTTTTAGGTATTTATGGAGGGCTTAGGAACACTTTAAATGTGTAGGAATAAGAGAAATACCTGTTGAGTAATAAAGTTCATCAGATGTTCGAACAAATTTATGGAAAATCAAGCAAATCTAACAGACAAGTCAAGCCAATCGACGCTTGATCAACATGCTTAAGCGGGGTTAGTCGACCAACCCAAATCTTTGGTCGACGCCTTACAATGAGTTAGGGTAGCCAAGGCAGGCCTTCATTAGTTGGACAACAACCATTCATCTAGTTCTATACTAGTCAGTCGACGACTAGCCATCTGGCTACTAAGGTATTCTTAAGTCTTGAATCTCTAGACTTGGATATTCAAATCCATAGGTCGTTGGATGACCGTGAGATTAGCGAAGACATAAGAACATTGTTGTAGCAAAAAATCATGACCATTTAATTATTTTCCTAACTAATAAAGGGATAAAATTGGATAAAACAAGAGTCTAAGTCATTTCATGAAATGAACCGTTGCCTCTTTGGTCGGATAAGACATCAGACATCTGGAATTTAAGTCAGACGTCTGGATAAAACCCCGGACGTCTGAAAGTGGGAAATTTCGTATGTTCCTTTGCTTCTCTCTCCTCTGCACCCCTTACCCTTAAACCCTAACCCCCCCTTCTATTTAAACCCCCTTCACCCCACCCTCACCCCCTCACCACCAGCCACCACCTCCATCCTTCCTCCCTCCCCTCCTTGCAGCCGCGGTGAGGAGGAGCGAGGGTCGGTGAGGGAGAGCGAGAGGGAGAGGGAGGAAGAGTGTGAGAGGAGGAGGACCAAGGTCGGTGGAGCTTTGGTGGAAGCTCGGTGGAGCTTGTAGGGAGCTCGACGGAGCACGCGCAGTCGACGACGGGCACACACGCGAGGAGACAGCTCGCAGGAGAGGTTCTAATACTGGGATTTTTCCAGTATCAGACATCTGGAGCATCGACCAGACATCCGTGGCGATAGCAAGACATCCAGGTCTGGGGTCGAATGTTTGAAAGCACGAGCAATGCTAAGGTATGTACTTTTATGCAGTTACAGCCATGCAGGCCTCACAGCAGAGATCTGTCCGGTCTGATTTGGGTCTGCATCTTCTGTACACAGGTAAAGGGCGTTGGAAAGGCATGTGGTGCGCTTTTCCAAGAACTTTTGGATGTCTAATCACGTCGCTAGACGTCTAAAGGTCCTTCTAGACGACCGGAAGGAGGATTCGACGTCTGGAACTCACCTCAGATGATCGTAGAGGACTCCGGACATCTGAGGATACCATAGGAGACACAAGGTAAGATCTGACGTCTTTTAAGACGTTTGGGATTATTCCCAGACGTCTGATTTTGAATAGAAGGCACGTTTTTGTTCTGTTTAGGATCCGATCGGGGTCCGTTTTACGCAAACGAAATACCTGTACTTTCCTCTCGAGTTCCTCTACGTACTAGAGTCTGTTATACACTATTCTAAACTCTTCTTTTGTGATGTATTCCCTGGTATAGGGTTTCATCCTGTTGCGCATGTGGGGCTCGCAGAGACGTTTAGGTCTGCGGTTCGAGCCCACATTACTCCCGTATTTCCTGGTAGAGTGGTTTAATTCAGTTGTTAATATTTAAATAAGAATGTACCTATTTATAATAATTAGATCGAGTCCTAGGATGTGAAATGAACCTTAGGGTAGAAATGTATGAGCCTGTTTTGAGCTGTACTGTTTACTTGAGTGCATGATTAAAATAAATTGCTGGCAAATGGTATTAGTGTAACTATGAGATGCATGTTAAAATACGAGTTGCCTATATGTGAATGAGAAAGTGAACAGTGAACCCTGAGTTGCATGTAAATGATTGAGAATTAAATTGTGAAAACACGAGCTGCCTGTATATGGATGAGGAACGAGTTATGAAATCTGAGATCTGAATATGGACAAATGAGATGAATAATGAGCATGAACCTTATGGGGAATTAAGAGTAGAACTCCTGTGTATGAAAGGAATTTGGAATGTAGACAGGAAATGAGCTAGCCTTTGGTACACAGTACTAAGGGGAGCAACTGTTCCTTTTAGTGTAGAGCGGAGCTAGCTGCCCTTGGGTTGAGACCCGGGGTTAGGATTGACCACTCTACACCAACTCCTGTCGACCCTCGCATACGTGGTACCGAGGCGTGGTACTAGTGTAGGGAGGGAGCTAGCCACCCCACGGGGCCCGGGGTTAAGTTAACCAACCAACACTGACTTTTTAGGCTCTCTGGGCAAACCGGGGTAGTTGGACGGGGGTACGCGGACTGTGGAGGGGCGAGACGCCTGTTTGGTTCTGAGGGGCGAGACCCTATTCTGAGAGGGCAAGGCCCTGTGCTGTTCCGTGCTGTACCTTTGGGCATACCCTCTAGCGGAAACGACTGACTGTGTGCTAGTGCGGGGTAGCTACCCGTGCGCTTATCACGTGTGCCGTAGTCATCGCTACGTCGCGACAGTGACCTCGGGGTGGTTGACTGGGTGTAAGACTACTGCTGGGGCTCTCCCAGCCAAGAGAGCACCACGTGTACATTCTACACCACGGAAAAGACTGCAATCAAGATCGTTCCCACGAGGAACAAGCAAGATCGAGAAATACTTGGATACCTTGAGAGATAGATGAACTAGAAACACATAAATGAGATAAATAGGAATGAGAATAAAACCTGCTTGTTATTTTTACTTTACTTGCACTTAAATAATGTAAACGTCACTCTACTCAGCGTTCGCTGACTCCGTCTTTTCGCAACCCTGTTTAGGACTAGGAGTTGAGCAGCCCGAGTTCTCGGTTGCAGAGGGAGTTGGGCCCAGTCGAGCTCAGGCATAGTCATTTTCTTTCCAGCTCTTTAGTTCTTGTTGTAGTCGTGAGTACTGGACCCTTGAGCTACTGTTCCTATTACTTTCTGTTTTCTTTCCGCTGTTGTTGTGGTGGCATGTACTATTTGAGATAGTTGTTGTACTTTTGTTTATTACTTCATTCTTTCCTTTTACTTAGTTATATTACATGTATGAATGTGGTTTATTTTCTTGCTTTTGGTTGTTTCTCGTTGGACGACTAGGTCTTGGGATTAGTCGAAGTGAGCCGGTCTCGAGTCCTGTAGGGATCTAAAAATCGGGTAATAACATTTCACACGGAAGCAAAATGTTCAATTTACTTTCTACTAACCTAAGATAACATATTTTTGTTATTTTTTAATATTCATGCTTTTCTATCTTCAGATTGGGATAAGACAATGGAACTTAAAAATAGGGATTATGATGCAAGGCAAGGGCTTAAACATAATTCACATGAAATTAATTTTTTGAAAGCACAAAAATTCTAATAAATTTTTTGGATGTACCTAAGATCTTAAATACTATTAATACGAATTTTCACAAGTTATAAAACACATGGAATAAATTTGGAACAAATTATAGGACTAATTTGTAACAATGCAAGGATCTTAACATACAATAATTTTTTATTTTTTTCTATAGACAATTTTTAATGAAAATTTGCAAGTATTCTAACCTATTATGTAGAAATGCAACTTAAAAATTTTAGGGTTTTTTATTACACAAATAAATGCAAAAATTTAGAATGTAAAAGTGAATATTTAAGAATAGCAATTATATGTAAACATGTAAATAACTTGACTAACTAATAGGCAAACTCAATCCAACATTGAAGCAAATAAATAGTAAAGAAAGAAAATTTTTTATTTTTATTAAAGAACTAATCCAAGGTCACAAGTTACAACTCGAATTAAAAATACAACTAGAAATAAAAATGTAAACAGAAAGAGAAAAGTTGTTAGAGTTGCAGAGTAGTGTCGTGGTGGTAAAAATAAATAGAGATGGAGGACGGAGGTGAAGAGGAGTGGTGGGTAGGGCCCCATACATCTAAATGCAGCAAATCAAAAAGTGGCTCAAAAATAGTAGAACTAGCAAGATGGTAGATCTGTGGTGCTTTCCCATCTGGCATGCATCACAATGAATTTCGGTGGCTGGCGAAAGGTGAGGAATGATACAACGAAGCCTGTTCAGTGATAGATGACCAAGGCAATTGTGGCACTATAAAGCACTCCCTGTAGCAAAACACACATCCCCCTTACACTGTGTAGCAACTGGCATCTGAGACAGGAGATACATACCCCCCTCTTCATGTCCGCCACCAATCATCCTCCTCATGAGCTTGTCCTGAAACACACAACCAACGTCATAAAAAATCACCCTGCAATTAAGGTCTTTATAATTCTACTAACAGATAATAAGCTCATCAGGAAATCTGTGACGAAAAGAACATCAGGCAACTTCCTATTGGGAATGACTGGCACCTCCCCCTAACCATCAACTCTAACATGCCTCCCATATGCTACCTAAACAGTCCTACCAGGACGTGTAGACTGAAAATGCTAGAAGCCACTGTGATCACCAATCAAATGTTGTGATGCACCTGAATCTACCAACCAAGTAGACCTATCAAACACAGCAAAAACACACCTTATACCTGAGGAGGCAATGGCAGCAATGTTTGAAGAGGATGACGAAGTCTCCTAAGTAATCTAAGCAAGCCTCTGTACAGCAGCATCATACTCAGCATGTGATACTGTGTCAGAATCTATCTTAGAAGAAGCAACAACTTGATTGGCCATGGAAGGTCTCCCATGCTTAGACTAGCATGATGCCTCCACCTGATCAATCCTACCACAGAGAGTGCACATGGGATGTGGTTTGCATGTCTGTCCTCTACCACAACCACTCCCACAAGTAGAAAGTGAACCTCTAGGGCCACAACCTCCACCAATAATTAGTGCAAAGGTCCGTCCAGTAATCTCAGGAGTAGAAGTAGCCATTGTGATCTGACTTAGTTGGCTATAAGCCTCCTTAAGTGACGAAAGCTCTAATAATATCAGAATTTGAGAGCGTGTAGGATCATATTCTGGGCCTAACCCAGAGAGAGTGAAAGATTGTTATCTCCTTACGGTATTTCTAATGAGTACCACACGTGAACATAGGCTTGCGCGTATTGTACTTCTCCAAAAGTCCATTCAACATGGCATAGTACTGCGTCAAGGGTTGCCCCTCCTGCTTGAGAGAAAACATCTCATTATAGATCTGATAGACCTTACTGGAATTCTTCTCGTGGGAATACCTGTCATGTAACGTATCCCACATCTCCTTTGCAGTCCTGTAATACATGATGTCATCACCAATCTGTGGTGATACAACATTCATGATCCATACTCTCACCATAGCGTTGTCCTTCTTACATGAGGTGTACTTCCCGGTCATGTTTTGAGGCTCTGGCTCAAGTAAGAGATGCTCCTTGTCATGACACTCCACGGTCATCAAGAACATTTGAGACCAATGAGCATAGTTGGTCTCATCCATCTTGACAATAGGAACGAAGAACAGGTTTTTGTAGTTCCCGCTCTCCTGACTAGTCTCCGATGTCACCTCAGACGACGATGAAGAATCCATAATCCTTAAAGACACCGAGAAGTCGCTAAAATCATATCTGTAATAGACTCTTCAGATCTGCAGAATCACAATAGATCACAAATTGGGTGATCTAACATGAAATCTGAGTAATTACTTCCTCAAAAATCACATTAGACACTCCTGGCAGCCCCTTGGATAGCAGGAGGAGCATGCTAGGACCAGGAGGGACCCCTAACGACCCTCAATGGACATCTATCACCCTCCCCTCACCGAAGTAGATCACTCCAGACCCACCAATGGCACTACTGCCGACCGGTGGAGTGCGGCGCCACTGTCTAGGCCACTCCCAGGCCCTTGTGCCCTGCCTACCTCCCCCATGGGGATCTACAATGCCACTACAGGGGAGATAGAACCCTACAGCGCTGCTACTGGGGGGCCCTAATCCCTCTCTACGTTGCGCCACCTGCTATCGGGTCTATTCCATTGCCTACTGTCGGTGGTGGCGCCCTGTCGACCTACTGTCAGTGGTGGCAAGGGATCGATGAGCAAACAAAATTAGGGTTTTGGAGGAACGAGTTTGGAGGCTTGTTTTGGTGGGATACCCAAGCGTTGACCTAGGATTGCCGCTCTAATACCAAGTGGGACAAAATATTTAGTCTTATTCCAGTAGAAAACCCTACACCTCTTTATATAAAGAGAGGTGTTGGGTAAATTACATAAGATAACTTGATAAAAATATAAAATGAATAAATAGTCCTCAACTAAACATGAAAGATAACTAGAGTGCTTAACAAGATTGTTACCAACTTGAAAGCTCAAAGATTGCTAGAAATCACCCACCACTCAAGGGAGAGAGGAGAGAAGCAAAAAGGTTACCTTTAGGTTGAGAATTTGAGAAAGAAAGAACACAAATTGGGACTGTGTGCAGAATTGGGCGAAATATTGCCCATATTGATAGTGTATCACCGATAGTCGTGAAAAAATTACAATGAAGGGACCAATGTATGTTGATATCAGTCAATACCCCCCAATGTGGCTAAAATCACTCAACATTCGAGAAAAACAATACTACTTGAGTATTAATATGGGTTATTGTGGCGATATGTGATATATCGCGACATTTAAATTTTTGGTCAACACAAATATGGTTGTTTAGCTTGGTGGACTTCCTAACTAGGATGTCTTGTCTAATTAGTCAGGCCATTTAGTTGATGTTTACAAGCTTGAGTTGAAGAGGTAATTCTATACTTATGACCAAATGGAAGAAAGAAAGGGCTGAGAAGTCAAGCGAGTATCAAGACGAAGGAGAGGAAGATGTTCCCTCTGCCTATTGTAAGTGGCAAAAGGCGATCAAGGGAGATCGAGAAGCTCGTCAGAACTTGGTCGAAGCAAGACGGAAGAAGGGGAGGAAGTGGGATTTTTGGCCTAAAACCTTGCTAAGGAGGATAGTCTGGGGTCACCGAGCTTATATAGAGCTCATAACCGAGCTCTAATATTGGAAGAAGGCTTGATTGAGCCTTGGTTTGGAAGAAAAGAATCCCACGACTTTCATGGGCTCACATGGCCTCTCTATCACGAATCAAAGTCGAAGATGCTGATAAGATGATTCTCTGGTTTGGAAGAAAAGAATCCCACGACTTTCATGGGCTCACATGGCCTCTCTATCACGAATCAAAGTCGAAGATGCTGATAAGATGATTCTCTACAATGTAAACACCAGTCCCACCAAATTTGGTGGGATTTGAAGTTGATTTGATGATGTTTGGTCAAGTCAAAGCTTGTCTATAGGTCGGTTGACCTAACAATGGTGGTAGGGCTTAAAACGTGAAGAAGACGTGAAACTTATGGATCTAATCGTAATAAAATCGAAAGTTAGGGGTTTAAGTGAGAGAAATAGAGTTTTAAGGGACTAGATTGCAAATTCGGTTCAGATGAACTCTGATTGGGCCCAAATTTTGGCTTTAGCCTAATTTTGACCTAATAAATATGATGGTGAACTTGGATTTGATTTTTGACCATGTTTGACTGGATAATTTGCACAGAAGCCCAAATTAGGGTAGAATCCCGTCTGAAACTTTGTTCTAGGTCAAAATGGGTTCAGATGGTCAAACCAAGGGTACCAAAGCTCTTAGAATATTTTTATATGTATTTTAAGAGGCTTAGATGAATTTTATGCTGGCCAGAACCTCTTCAATTTAAGTGGGTCTGAAATTAGGGTTTTGGTTATTGTTTTGGTTCTCAAAATGCATGAAACCCTATTTTTATCTGTGTTAATCCACTTTTTGGATTTTAATACTCATTTTACCTTCAGTTAACCCCTAGGTGACCCTATGGTTACTCTACATTCATGATGTGATGTTAAAACTGTAGAATTAACCTTATTTTAATGTTTTCTTCTCAGAATGGATTTTATTTGAATTATTGTCCCCTGGCGATTATTCAGGAGTATTTATTGTTGGTGCTAGAACACCACGATTGTTTGTTTTGATGATAACAAAACACGTGTCATTTAACATTTGCATTTGGAGTATCAGATTTTAGGTCAATTGCAAATGGAGACATGATTAGACGGAGTTTGAGCTCGCATCTAGGATGGATTGGAGGAGCTTGATGGAGAACAGAGGAGATTCGTGAGGAGCGATGGCTTGAAGAAGGAAGGAGATGAAGAATAGGATAGATTTCCTTCTCTTGTAATCATTGTATTTTTCGTTTCTTTTGTTGCTCTTTATTTTTGTTACTTAGATTCATGTTAAAGAGCCTCAAAGTACCCTAACAGTTGTCCTATGATCACCAGCACAACCCTAGGATACTTAGGTTTTCTGTAGAGAACTTAGAAAACCAATATAGGGTTCAAACGACATTTACAGACGTCTAATTCCCAAATCAGACGTCTGATAATGTGTTTTAAGACGTCTGACTGTTGATTCAGACGTCTGATAAACATTTAGGCTGGACTTGGTAGTTCTGTCTGATGAAATCAGATGTTTAGACCTTAGACCAGATGTCTTAGAAGACATCTGATGACTTTGCCAGACGTCCAATTAGTGGACCGTTGGCTGGCTCAGCAAACACTGAATGATATGACCGTTAGAGCCTTATCAGACGTTCTTAAGCCTTTCCAGACGTCTGATAGATGACCATTTTGCCTCGGCTGATCCAAAATCTCTTCTTAGAGATTTTCTAGCCGTTGCACTCTCTTGGAAATCTATTCCCACGAAAAAGTAGGTTTCCAGACGTCCAGACATAGTGCTAGACGTCCTATATGTCGTCTGATGGACTTGCACTAGAACCCTGTTTAGATCTGATCCAAGTCAGGAAGAAATCCGCCTAAAATCAGACGTTTGATGTTGTTCCCAGACGTCTTAAAGTGATCTTCCAGACGTCTGATGCCAGGATCAGACATTTGATAAGCCTGTCAGTGCAATCATTGTTCCTGATTTCGTCCTGATTCTCTTGGGCTTTGCTCCCAATGGCTATGGAACCTTTCCTAAGCCTTCCAAAGCCTTCCTAAGGCCTCTATAAATAGAGAGGAACCTCTTGCACACTAACACACACCTAGACACACTTTGTAATACACTTTCAAACCATTTTGTGTCTCTTGATTCTAAGAAGAAAACTTCTTGCTCTCCAAGCTCCAGTTCTTCATCTAGAGAGCATCAAGCATTTGCGCACCCGCTCTCCCGCCGTAGTTCACGAGAGCGACGTTGTGCCGTCGTTCACACATCCGCATCGTCGACGCACTCCTTGCAAAGGGAAGCATCTTAATTCCTATAGAAGCTTAGGTTAAAAATTACTTTGTTGGCTCTATAGGATATTTGTTATTTTACTTTGTTATTTGGTTGGGTATTCGCTTTGCGAATTCCCATCTCCCTTGTGAGACAAAATCCTTCTCGTGAAGAGAAGGGGTTTGAGGCACGCTACCCTCGTATAAAGTAGCGTGGTTGTAATTGAGGTTGAATCACCCTCGTTTAAGTGATTCGTTTAGTAGATTTTGATCAACTTGGTTGATCGGAAAATCCTAACTTGAGAGGGTTAGGTGGTGGTTTTCACCCGGTTTGGGTTTCCACCTAAAAATTATTGTGTACTTTGTGCGATTGATTTTTTGTGAGATTGTTTATATTTTATTTCTGCATTTTATTACGTCACCTCCTCCTAGTAGGGAAACTACATTTATCACTTTATTCCAACTAATTAAATCTAGTTATGGCTAATGTTGGTATTACCATCACACACTTAACCCATTTATTGTGTTAATTTGATAGTGTTTAACCTAGTTTCTGGCTTAACTTTGACATTTTAACTATGATAAGCCATACCTCATCAAGCACACTTAGGGAGCCTAATTTTAAGTAATCATGTTTATTAATTTACTATTAACAAAAGGAAGTCTTAATTTTGAAAAATCTCTTTCTCGATTCTCTTTAAATTTTTGAGTGTTTAATCGCGTATATACATATCATAGAACGTGTATCACACATCCATAATCAAATAGGCCCTATTTGGTGATAGCTTAAAGTGGGGTATTATCCTATCTAGACTTCCTAAATGCTATAATATATGCACTGCAAAGGAGAGTTATCCTTAACACCTCTACTTACTTCCACCCATCACATCAAGCCCGCATCA
Source organism: Thalassia testudinum (assembly GCA_037157565.1). NCBI lineage: Eukaryota > Viridiplantae > Streptophyta > Magnoliopsida > Alismatales > Hydrocharitaceae > Thalassia > Thalassia testudinum. The sequence continues at coordinate 96,098,304 of JAZHRO010000024.1, forward strand.
ATTACATCTACCCCCACTAACCTACTGATGAGTCCATTTTAATGAACTTTTGTTATGCATAAGTAATTCAATTCTAACATTGTATGTTTGTTAATAATCACATTAGGTCATTAAATAATTGCATGTGACATTATTTAAGTTTACATTTATTCTATTGCTTATTTTTTCATTATTTTATATTTCATGCAGGTCCCGCAACAGCGCACTTGTTACATCTCCTCTACTTAATCTACTCCATCAGGTTAATAATTGGGAAGAAAAGGGAGGAGGATCAATTGTGGAAAAGAACAGGGAGGTGAAAAGATATTTCCCCCCCACAAATCTCTAAACCTATGGCCGACCTCAACAACCCCATCAACAGTCGCCGGCCATGTTTAGTAAGGGATTTTGAAAATCCCTTGACTTGCGCGGGGGGAGGAGATAAAAAGAGAGAGGTGGAGGGGCTTGGAGAGAAGACCATCATGAAGAAAAGGGCGTGCACTGTGAGCACCAACAACTTCCACCGCCTGCCCACCTTGAAAGCCTGTAGCCACGTCCTTGCCAGCCACCCACCGCGCGCACTACTCCAACCTCTTCCACTGCGCTGCCCTTATCGCAACGCTCCCACCATAACCCTCGCAATGCCACAGCCACAGCCTCACCGCACTGCCCTCATCGTGCCCTGCAAGCCCTCACTGCACCCACAAGCAGTGCAGCTGCCCGCAGGCTGCCAAGCGCGCGTGGCCAAGACCGCCTGCAGGTGCGCCCTTGCGCGTGCCCATAGCGCAGCCCCGCCCCACAGTGTACCCTCACTGAGCGTAACACAGCCGCGCCCTCACGTGGCCAGCAATCGCACGCATGACCTCCTCCACTTTGTCTTCTTCATCTCCTTCATTCTTCCACGGCTGCAACGAAGAGAAGAACCCAAAGCACGCAGCGCCCTTCCCCCTTCCACGCAACACACCTCGCACCTCACAGCGTGCCCTCACCGCGCAACGCTCTCAACTCACCCGCACGCGAGAGAGCAGCCGCAGGCCAAGCCACAGGTTGCCACAACCGTGCGATAGAACCCAACATTGGCGTTCTTGACCTCCACCATCCGATTGCCGCCATCCACCTTCGGCCGTTGCGCCACCTCCATTACGACGCCTAGCCTCCGACTCACCTCCACCGAACTCCAGCCAGTCGATGATCTCCTCTCCACATGCACGCACAAGAGAGAAGGAGACTCCCCTGTTTTCTCTCCTAATTAAAATTTAAATTGAATGCCATTGCCACTTTAATATTATTATTTTATTTAGGCCACATTGCATGGATGCACTTGTAGTTTCATGAATTTACTTAACTTGTGTTATGTGCATCATTCAACATTGAAATTCAAATCAGATTTGCATGCAAATCAAATTTACATAATATGCCATTACACATGCATCATATACATATTTTTGGGAGCTTAATTCCTGACGTGAAAATTGCATAAATAATCTTGAACTTTTAAGGAAATTGCAAGCTACATTTAAAGTAGCGTTTTCCTCGCATTGAAGTTGCAAAGTTGTCTGCAAACAGCATAATCCTCTACTCATGAATTTATTGATTTTATTCCTCCTTGTGGGTGCAACATTTTTATTGTGGTTAAAGTTGATATTTATTTTAATTTTTGATTGAGAGATTTTCCACAACATAAAACACAACGATATATCATTTTATTGCTATCATCTTCATAAATAAGCAAAAATCTCTCCATCAAATGGTGCCATTGTCGGGGAGGCAACAGATGCAATAGATTCACTTTATTATTTTTGAATATTCTGAGCTGCGTAATTATCTGATCATTTTTTTTCTTATTGTGCAAGGAATCTGACGGGGCGACGAGACGCAACAGAGCGGCGACATCAACCTCGAGCTAAGCCACATGAGGAAAAGCCGTAGGAGACCTGGATCTCGCTTTCACAAGGGATTCTCCATCGTCATAAAATTTATTTTTGTCTTCTCGCCCTTGTAGTAATTGGGGTTGAATTTTTGGGGGTCTGTCCCCACATTCTTTGGCTACTAGGGTTTACATTTTTCTGCATGCGTGATTCCATTTTTTGCGTACTTGCCTTTAAAACCAACAAAAGAAAATATCGAGCTGCCTGTTTAGGAGTTGCATGCCCTTAGGTGCGCACATTTTGGGGTGATTGAGCAACATATTAGATCTTATTATTGCATTGCAAGCATATTAGCACGAAGATTGCTGGGGACAGGTACACCTTTCTAACTTTTGCATCTAGCTCCTGTTCACGCATTTGATTCAAATTAAAATTCAAGACCACCAAGTTGTTTGAATTTATTAATTCAGTGGTTGCAAAACTAAAAGTGGGACTGGTAATTAGATTCGACTTTAAAATCAATTCACATTTGATCTGATTTTAGGGGACTTGTCTGCGTTTTCAAAAAAAAAAAAATTAAAGAGATTTGTGGTGTGATGCACACTTCTGACACTGAGCACGCACATTAGGCACTACACTAAGGCTTGATCCCTTAAGGCTATAGGCACTGATAAAGACCTTCCTATTGTGCTTTGTGGTGGTGGTGGTACTATCTTTTGACCAAGTGTTTTGATACTTCACGGAGGGGGACACCCCTTAAAGGAACAAAAGGGTAGTTAAAGGGCACCGCATACGCATCGCCTGAAAGGAAGGGTTCGCCCTACTTGCATCTCTTTGTTCGTCCTTAGAGTAACTTCTCACCTGATCACCTAGGAGTATCATCCAAGCAAAGTATAGGTCCTAGGGCACTTGAAGGTTGAATTAAGGCACGTAATTGTAGTGAAAAACTTGGTTGGCCATCTATATTAACCAATTCGACCTCCGCAACAAAGAAGGTTGAGATTTCAAGTCATCACCCCTCTTATACCACTTACGTGGGAACGGAGGGATAAGCCTTGACCTTTTGACTTATCTTTGGAATTGAGGTTTCACTTACTCAATCAATAAGAACCTGAATTATGATTGATATTGTATGCTTGGTAGATGCTCTCTTGAGGGTAGTCTAGTGTTTGATCTTGAGCCTGAGAGAATTATTAGGAGAGCTCACCTAGGAGAGAAAAGAGAAGGAATGGCTAATCAAGGAGCAAATTAACAAAGGACCCTAAAGGACTATTTTATTCCAACTAACCAACCCGCACAAGCACTGAGATGACCGACAGGGGATAATCCATATGAGATCAAGAGCAGTACCATATCTTTGTTGCCCTCCTTTTATGGTACTACTAGGGAGGACCCTTACCGGCATTTGGAGGAATTCACCGAGGTCTATTCCACGGTGAAGCTCCAAGGCTTTACTGATGAAGCCCTGATGAGGACTCTCTTTCCATTCTCCCTAAAGGATAAGGCCAAGCACTGGTATCATACCCTCAATGCAAGGGTAAATGATTGGGCCACCCTTAAGGGAGAATTTTTGAAAAAGTATTTTCCTATGAGTAAGACCAACCATTACAGAAGAGAGATTATGGGTTTTACTCAATAGGAAGGGGAGCAATTTCATGAGACTTGGGAGCGCTTTAATGACCTTCTTAGGTTATGCCCCCACCATCAAGTGCTAAGATGGCAGTTGGTCGAAAGGTTCTATAACGGATTATCTGAAAGGCATAAGCAAACCATCGATGCAACCTGTGCAGGAACCTTCATGACCAGAACTGAGGATGAAGCCTGGGCATTATTTGAAACATTAAGCGACAACTCCATACATTGTCCTCTACCTATCAAGAAAGAAAACCATCAATCTTGTAGAGGAAGATAGAGGCCCATGAAGCCGAGGTTTCTCAGGATTTGGCTTATCAGATTCAATTATTGAATAAAAACTTTGATAGGCTTTTAGCAAACCCTGGCATGAACCTGCAAGCAGCCTCTATCTTTCAGGCTTCAAGAGAATGCTCCATTTGCCAAAGCACAACGCATGCCACTGCGGAGTGCCATCAGGTAAATCAATTCCCTGAGTTGATTCAGGTCGACTTGAACGTGGCCCAAGGTTTTTGCCCTCCTCCTCGCAATAACCCTTATTCCAATACCTATAATCCAGGGTGGCGTAACCATCCAAACTTCTCTTGGAAGCAAGGTGATGCTTCGAACTCAGGGAATACAAGACCCTTACCTCCCCAACCCATATACCAACCATCTTATGAAAACCCTCCTCAGAATAAGCCTCTGGGATGGATGAACTTAAATCCATGATGAAAGTAATGCAAGAGCATCAGAATATGGTTATCCAATCTCAGATAAGATGATTACTAATATGCAATCCCAAATTGGTCATCTTATTGAGGCAGTTAGGCAACGTGATCTGGGGAAGTTGCCTAGCTCTTCTGAGGAGAACCCTAAGGGCAAGGGGGTCGTATTCAAGGAGCACGCCCAAGCGGTGACCGTGCTGAGGAGTGGAAAGAAGATTGACAAGCCTGATAACACTCCTACGGTTACGTCTCAGAATTCCCCTTCTACACTTGACTCGACTTCCATCTCCACCGAGGAAGAGGCACATTGCTCTCCCTCACACAAAATCACCCTCAATGAGGATGTCGTCCTTCCACCACCCCTTTCCCGCCATGATGACCCCTCTACCCAGAAGCCAAGGGTGCCATATCCAGAGCTCATATCTACTCCTGGGGAATCTTCTGTTGGCTCGTCTGGAGCCAAGGATAGGACGGAAGAGATTATGGACAATTTTAGGCAAGTCCAGATTAACTTGCCTCTGTTGGAAGCTATTAAACAGATCCCGTCCTATGCCAAGTTTCTGAAGGACCTGTGCACCCAAAAGCGTCGATCTAGGAAACAGGTCCAAACCAAGGTCATCCTGCCGACCATGTTAGCTTAGTTCTCCAGCATGGAACACCCCCCAAAATGAAAGACCCAGGGGCGCTGTATATTTCAGTGGTTATAGGTAACCAACACATTGACGAGGCTCTACTCGATCTGGGTACGGGGGTGAACATTTTACTGAGCTCTATCTTCGACCTTTTGGGAGGATGCAAGCTAAAGCCTAGTCGTGTAATCCTCCAGGTCGCAGATAGATCACTTAAGACACCACGGGGATTGTTGGAAGATGTCCTTGTGAGAGTGGAGGACTTCTTCTTCCCTGTTGACTTTCTAGTGCTTGATACTGACCCATCAAATAAGCCCACAAAGTCGTCCATTATTCTGGGATGCCCCTTCTTGGACACAGCCAATGCCTCTATCAATTGTAGATCTAGGGCACTTAAAATGGGCTTCAGGAACAAGAAGATCTGGTTGAATGTTTTTGATACTTACAAGCAATCTGGATTTGAAGATTGTTCTCAGATTGAGGTCCTTGATGAACTAATTGAAGAAACTACTCCAGCACTCTTATGTAGAGATCCCCTTTCGAAGGTCATATCTAAGGACCATCCCCCAATTATCAAAGAAACTGAAAGGGAAATGCCCGAATTAGAAGAGTTGCTGGGGATACACACTGAGTCTCTGTCCCCACCCTGGACCTTGAAGGTAGATCCGCTACCTGAGGTAGGGACATCTCAATTTAAACCCTCAATCCAAAAGGCTCCTGAGTTGGAGTTGAAACCCCTCTCGAGCACATTGAAATATGCTTTCCTTGGCCCTAATAACATGCTCCCCGTTATTATCTCGTCTGCATTATCTGAATTGTAGGAGGGAGCTCTACTTGAGTGTTTACAAAGGCACAAGGAAGCAATTTCTTGGTCAATTGCTGATATTAAAGGTGTTGATCCCTCTCTTTGCATGCATCATATATACACAGACGAGTTCATGAAACCTTTCCAAGACATGTAGAGAGGGCTCAATTCCAATATGCGGGAGGTTGTTAAAAAGGAGATTCTGAAATGGCTGGATGCAGGGATTATCTATTCCATTTCAGATAGTAAATGGGTTAGTCCTATTCATGTAGTACCCAAAAAGGCAGGAATCACTGTGGAGGAGAATGACCAAGGAGAGCTGGTGACCACTAGACCCTCAACTGGTTGGAGGGTCTGCATTGATTACCGTCGTTTGAACACGATACCCAAAAAGACCATTTCCCCTTATCGTTTATCGATCAAATTTTGAAACGATTGGCGGGGAACAAGTACTTATGTTTTCTTGACGGGTACATTGGGTATAATCAGATAACTATTTTTCCTAACAATCAGGAGCGTACCACCTTCATGAGTCCGTATGGCACTTTTGCATTTCGCCGAATGCCATTCGGGTTACGTAATGCTCTTGTCACTTTCTAACGTTGTATGATGGCTATCTTTTCTTATATGATCGACGAGTTCATTGAAATTTTCATGGATGAATTCTCCATTTATGGCTCGTCGTTTGACTTATGCCTTTCGCACCTTGATAAAGTCTTAACCCATTGCGAAGAGGCAAAGCTGGTGCTTAGCTTGGAGAAAAGCCACTTTATGGTCTAGCATGGCATTGTGTTAGGGCATATAGTTTCTAAGAGAGGATTAGAGGTGGACACTGCAAAAATTGATTTTATCTCTAAGCTTCCATTGCTCGCCAATGTTTGTCAAGTTAGATCTTTCCTTGGCCATGCTGGATTTTATAGGTGCTTCATTAGAGATTTCAGTAAAATCTCTAAGCCACTCTGTGACCTATTAGCGAAGGATGTCTCCTTTGATTTTGATGATAGATGTGGTGAGGCTTTCCAAGTCTTGAAGAAAGTCCTTATTATCGCACTGATTCTCCAAGCACCAGATTGGACCCTCCCGTTTGAGCTCATGTGCAATGCTTTTGATTTTGCAGTGGGAGCGATCTTAGGTCAAAAGGTTGATGGCAAACCTCATGTGCTGCATTATGCCAGCAAGACCCTTACGGATCCTCAGCAAAACTACACGGTCACTAATAACACTGCACAAGGGGGTGATAATTATGTTGAATATGGCCCATCTTAAGAATAAAAGGCACAACATAAGTAGAATGGGAGCATTGCAAGCATCATGTACCAAGATTGCTTATAAAACTGTATTAATGGCCATTTGTGTAAGCACTTGTCAAAGCAGTCCTTAGATGAGCAATCGGACCGCACGGATGGATTCAAAACGACGAACGGAGTCCAACGGACTCAAGATCGGCCAAATCCGACATCCGGAGCTCCTACAATGGGCCCAAGAAGTTTTGACCGTTGATCTGGAGATCAACGGCCCTCATTGCGCCACGTCACCCCCGCTCCACCACACGCCACCTCTTCATCCAGCCGAGACTAGCGCACCCGCCTGCAGTTGCCGCGACAAAGCGCAGGCGTCGCGCAACGGTTAATGCGTATGCCCGCACGCATGCGACGCGGGTTCGAGCTGCGCGGAGCGTGAATTCGAAGACGAAGGTTGCGCGCGGTGAAATTGGGCCGCTCGATCAGTAGCGGGCGGCCGAGATTCCGCCACACAGCTCACCCACGCACACGCGCGCCCGAGGCGCGATCCAAGCACAACCAGATCTCAACCGTCCGATCTTCGATCGGACGGCTCTCACGCAGCGGCTGGGGATCGAACGTGAAGAAGAAACAGCACGCGCGGCTGACCGGCGGGCTAGAGGGCTTCACCGATGCTTTTGGAGTGGTTTAAGCAACGTTCTGGATGTCGCTAAAGCCCCTTCTTCTTTTAGGAAGCCCTTAACCCTATTTAAACCCCTCCAACCACTCATTCAAGGCATTCACTTCCCTTGCAACTACTCCACCCCTCTCTTAGCTAGCTTTAGGCCCTCTTCTAATCGTCGGAGACGACGAGCCGCCGACGGAGCCTCCTCCACCGCCACGGCTGCCTCATCACTCTCCACTCTCTCTCTCTCTCTTTTAATCTTTCCATTACTTTTGTTTGAAGCATGTATTTAATGTTGTAAGCTATGAACTAAAAATATATGATTAATGAAGTTATTTTCTGGTCAGTTGTCACTTTAGTTTCTGATTAAGTTGCATGATCAAACAAGGAACATTCTAACCCTAATCTCTCTCTCGCTTTTCAAAACCGCACCTTTCGCAAGCAAAACTCCGCACTTTCCGTGACAACAAGCGATAAGCAAAATCCGATTTTCATGTCTCCCTAAGACCGACACTCGGACTCACCTCCGTTTACTTATTTTAAGACCGGCGTTGCAAGTGTGACTATAACGACACTTCTTAACACACACGCACAATAGCACGTCAGTTTTTGGCGCCGTTGTCGGGGATGCAACGGATTTGTTTTGTTACCTCCATTCCACATTCATTTTCACATCGTCTAATGCCTTATTTTCCTTGTTACTTGATGGTTGCAGGAATTTGGCGCGTGGATGGCGAAGCGACGCATCCCAAGACAGTAGCAAGGGAGTAGGCGCTACGAGGACCGATAGTGAGTAATTCTTCTCTCATGATTGTTTGCTTGCGTGAAAAAACTAAAAAAATTGTAAAAATTGAAAAAAATTGGCATGGTGTATGATTGCTTGACCCACATCCTTAACACATCACCCCACAAAAAATGTACACTCTAACATTCTGAATAAATTCTTGGAGCGTTCTTTTCTTTTTCTTGAGTGGTGTTTGCGAAGCCACTGTGAGTTGACCTGGGCTGCACCACTCAACCCTAAAATCGACTCATCTAATAGAAGCTGCATGATCATTAGGATGAGTACATTAGGGTTCTAGAGCCTCTACAGAATAAAAGAAAATCTACTTTCACCGAATTATGTGCAGAACTTGACGTACCCACTGAAACTTGTTTGAAAACATTAAGACCCGTCAACCCTAAAAAGGTACTAAAGTAAGGATGAAATACTAAAAGACATCACATCTTAAAAAATTCTTGCTTGAAAATCATGTTTTTCTAGAAGCACACACCTTGAAAGTGGAAAATTAAGAGGCACCACCCCAATCAACGCCTCATCACATAACCCTAAGCACAAGCACTATCCTAACCTTGTAAAACTGAGTAGACGTGCCCTAGAAAGGACTGAGTTAAGTCTCGAAAGGTGAGGTTTTGTTTGCTGGGCACTTGGCTTTCATTCCCTTGGTAGAATCTGGTGACTAGGCTGCGGGGCAGTGTCAAACGACCACGGCTGTGGGGTCTACGGAACCAGAGGCGCAAGCCAAAGGAAGAACCTTCCCTGCAATCCCCTCGTAATCAACTTAGCCAGATTAGCCTTGGGAAGGGGAGTCCAGTGCTTACGGACTTAATCATCCTTTGTAAGATTTGTAGGTCTCCTAAGGAATACACTATAAGAACTAGGCTTGTGTGCTTGATTGAAACACATTTCTCGCATCTATCGCCCTCCGCATCCCCTCCTGTTCTTCTCTAGTGTATTCACGGGAGACACTCACTGCATCCCGAGTTGTGTGTTTTGGGGCAGGAATCTAGGCGACGTAATTCTGTTGGAAACATGGCTGAACCTAGGGTCCAGTCAACCCCGTGGCGGGATTTATGAGGTGCAAGTAAATTCTGGAATGGTTGACGTGGACATCATTGCCAAGAAATTGGATCAAGTGGAATTGGTGGACAAAAAGATTGATGAGCTATTGAACCAGACCAGGAACCCCTTACGGACTTTCTCCCTAGCAAAGGGAATGCATAATATTGACTGGTCCAGCCCTTAACCCAACTGAACCTGGAACAACCCCTGACCACGTTCCAGGGAGGGACCTTTGATTACTCCCTTCCCTCTCCATCAACATCGGCTATCCTAGAAGATGTGCAAGCTATCCAAGGTTTTGCGAAACCTGACCCTTTTTCCAACACTTACAACACTGGCTGGTGTAACCACCCCAACTTTGGTTGGACAAACCAGAAACCACCGCAATTCCAAAACCAGCCCAGGCCAAACCAGCAGCCACACTTACCCCCTATCAGTAAGGACCACCAGTTAGACCCCAATATAATCAGAATAGGGCGGCCCCTCCCCTACAAAACCAAATGGATACCCTAATAAAGATGATGGCTGACATGAACCAGAAACATCAGGAGGAAATGACCTTGGTAAAGGGACAGTTAAGCCAACTCTTGGACTGTAAACAACAATGATCCCTACCTTCCCAACCACAACCGAACCCGCGAAGCATAATTAACAAAGGCCCCAGTTCGCAAGGGTTCCAGAGCAACCCCAGGCAGGCTCACATGGTCCAGTCAGCCCCGCAAACACCTCCTGGGTTTGGTGTTTCTTCGTCCTCGTCTTCTCAAGGATCAACCCATGGCCCCAATGTCTCTGCGAATGTGGTGACCTTGAGAAGCGGCACCAAAACCCAGGATCCCAAATGGTCGACTCTCCCCGAGACTTCACCCGCTGAAATACCCGACTCAGAAGAGGCACCAACCAAGGACCCAGACATAGAACCAATCCACATTTAGACACCCTACCCTGAGGCCTTGGAAACAATCAAGAAAAAGAAGAATGTTGTGGAAACTGAGGAGCTGTTGGAAATCTTTAAGCAAGTACAGATTAATATTCCGCTCCTTGAAGTCGTCAAACACATCCTTGCTTACACTAAGTTTTTAAAGGATGCTTGTACACCTAAGCGTAAGCGGAGACCTCAAGCACCTAGGAAGGTTGTGCTCTCTGAACAAGCAAGTTCCGTATATCAAGCAACCTTCCACTCAAGCAAACTAACCGAGGAGCGCCCTTGATTTCCTACAATATCGGGGACATGACATTTAATAGAGCGCTCCTGGACCTGGGTGCTTCTATCAATCTGATTCCAACAACCCTGTACCACCAATTTGGTTTTGGAGAGCTGACACCAACCCCTGTCACCATCCAGCTGGATGATAGATCAGTGAAAACCCCGAAGGGGGATGCGAAGACGTGATTGTACGGGTCAAGGACTTCTATTTCCCGATCGACTTTTTGGTGCTCGACATGGAAGTCCCTGAAAAATTACAGAACGCACCCATAATCTTAGGCAGACCTTTCTTAGCTACGGCTAAGGCAAACAATGATTGCGACACGTGATGTATGGAAATCGCCTTCGGGGACAGGAAAATGCAATTGGATATCTTCTGGGCGACAAAGTCTTTTGATTGCGATTGCGTTGAGGAACATGATCCCCTGGAAACTCTGATCAAGGAATGCCTCACCCTCAGTTCTGTATCCGACTACCAAACCCGTAGTGACTGTGCTGACCCATCATTACCCATGGACCTCTGTAAGGCTGAGTACCATCACACGACACCATTTCAAGAGATCGATGTTGATCAACTCCCGCCCTTTCCCTTCTCATCGACTGTGGTTCCACCCGCACCCGAACTTAACCCATTGCCCGAGAATCTCAAGTATGTCTTCCTGGGACTTGACCAGACCTTCCCAGTGATTATTAATTCTCATCTAACCAAGGATCAGGAACTCAGGTTGACTGCGACCCTTTCAGAACATCGGGCTGCCATTGGATGGACCATTTCGGACTTAAGAGGAATTAGCCCCACCTATTGCACCCATAAGATTTACCTAGAAGACGGGGCCCGACCTTCCCGCCAGATGCAGAGACGTTTAAACCCAAACATGCGGGAGGTCGTTAAAAAAGAAATTATCAAGTGGCTTGACGCTGACATCATCTATCCTATCTCCGATAGCCCCTTGGTGAGCCCCACTCAAGTGGTTCCCAATAAAGTCGGGCTCATTGTTGTCACCAACGATCATGGTGAATCCATCCCCACCCACACCACCACCACATGGCGGGTGTGTATTGATTATAGGAAGCTCAATGAAGCCATTAAGAAGGATCATTTCCCCTTGCCATTTATTGACCAAATCCTTGAAAGATTGGCAGGGCAGAAGTATTTTTGCTTGCTGGATGGATATTCATGATATAACCAAGTCACAATTGCTCTGGAAGATCAGGAAAAGACCATATTCACTTGCCCGTATGGCACGTTTGCATTCCGTCGAATGCCGTTCGGGTTATGCAACGCACCTGCGACCTTCCAACGTTGCATGCTAGCCATCTTTTCAGAAATGGTGGGTGAATACTTAGAGGTCTTTATGGATGATTTCTCGGTGTTCGGGAATTCATTTGACCATTGTCTGAGCAACTTGGGGAAAATCCTGAAACGATGTATCGAGGTTAACCTGGTGTTAAGTTGGGAAAAGAGCCATTTTATGGTTCAAGAAGGAATTGTCCTTGGTCACATCGTATCGCATAGGGGCATCGAGGTAGATCAGGCTAAGGTTGATTTAATTTGCAAACTTCCTCCACCTAGTTCGATCCGACAGATTCGCTCCTTCCTAGGACATGTTGGCTTCTACCGAAGGTTCATTAAAGACTTTTCCAAGCTTTCCAAACCCTTGACCGACCTTCTAGCCAACGATGCCATCTTCCACATGTCTTCTGATTGCATCCAGGCTTATCACACCCTCCGGGATTTAGTCTCCACAGCACCTGTACTTCAACCCCTAGACTGGTCCCAAGACTTTGAGATTATGTGTGATGCATCAGATTTTGCCATAGGCGCTGTCCTGGGACAAAGGCAATATAAGAAGCCCGTGGTAATCTACTACGTGAGCAAAATGTTGGACGAGGCCCAACATAATTATACGGTCACAGAGAAAGAGTTGCTCACTATAGTCTTTGGACTTCAAAAGTTCCAATCATGCTTGCTGGGATCCCACTTGACTATTTACACTGACCATTCAGCCATCCGGCACCTGTTGGCCAAGAAGGACGCAAAGCCCAGGCTCATCAGATGGATCCTGCTTTTGCAGGAATTTGACCTGAAAATCCGAGATAAGGCCGGATCGAAGAATGTGGTGGCTGACCACTTGTCTAGACTTCATCCAGACCACATTGGACCTCCCTACCTCTATCTGACGCCTACCTTGTTGAACACATCCTGGCTGTGCAAGACAAGAAAATTTCATGGTATGCTGACTATGTTAGCTACTTGGTTGTAGGACAAACCCCGCACAGCTGGTCCAGACAGCAACAGGACAGGTTCTTGGCTGAGGCCAAGCACTATTTCTGGGATGATCCCATGCTGTTTCACCTCTGTGCTGACCAGATCATCAGGAGGTGTATCCCCGAAGACGAAGTTCAGAGTGTGCTTTCCTTTTGTCATGACAGGCTTGTGGCGGCCACTTCTCTGGAAAGAAAACAGCTGCAAAAGTTTTGCAGTCTGCATTTTACTGGTCGTCCCTATTTAAGGATGCACACAACTTTGCCAAGACTTGCTCAAGCTGCCAAACGCTGGGGACCATGACCAAGAAAGATATGATGCCCCTTCAGCCCATTTTTATTGTCGAAATCTTCGATGTTTGGGGTATCGATTTTATGGGCCCCTTTCCACCATCCAACGGCTTTGAGTACATCCTGGTCTCGGTAGACTATGTTTCCAAATGGATTGAAGCCGTTGCCACCCGCCGATGCGATTACAGGACTGTCATGGACTTTGTTAAGAAGAACATCTTTTCTCGGTTCGGAATGCCCAAGGCCTTGATTAGTGATGGTGGAGGCCATTTTATTCATTCCCAATTCCGTGCCCTACTTAGAAAATATGAGGTGAACCACCGCATTGCTACCCCGTGTCATCCGCAAACAAATGGGCAGACTGAGGTCTCAAATAGACAAATCAAGAACATTTTACAGAAGACTGTGAGACCTTTTAGGAAAGATTGGTCCACACGACTTGATGATGCCCTGTGGGCATACAGGATCGCTTTCAAGACCCCGATAGGCATGTCGCCTTATCACCTGGTCTTTGGTAAAGCCTGCCATCTTCTTGTCGAATTAGAACACTAGGCTTTCTAGGTTGTCAAGCAATGTAACATGGATCCCCAGTTAGCCGATGCGCAGAGGACGCTCCAATTATCTGAGCTCGAAGAAATTCGTCGGGACACCTTTGACAATAGTCGAGTGTATAAAGAGAAAATGAAGGCCATCCACGATCGACTCATTCATAGAAAAACCTTTGAGCCTAACCAGCAAGTCTGGTTGTTCGACGCCCGCCTTAAACTCTTCCCGCGGAAACTCAGGTCCAAATGGACAGGACCATTTCGGGTGGTTAAGTCCTACTCTAATGGGGCGGTTGAAATCGTTGATCTTAACACCGGGCACATTTTTACAGTTAATGGTCAAAGATTGAAGCATTTCCTGGCCCAGGTTCCCCCAAAGGAAAGTGTCACCCTTGTTGAGGGCTGACACGGAGCACAGCCCAGCAGGAGACGTTAAACTCAGTGCTTCCTGGGAGGCAACCCAGAGGATTCAGACTGATCCGGTAGTTTACGTCACTCAGGTACTATCTTTTTGAACCCTTATGCATACATGTACTTGCCAATGAGGACATTGTCCAACTTAAGCATGGGGGGGTGGTAAATTAGATAATCCTGAGCTCATTTAATTAGTCTGAATAAAAAAAAAAAATTGAATTTAGGAAGAAAACTTAGGCATTAGAAACTTGTCAATAGTGGGAAAATAATACAAAAAGAACTTAAACACTTAGACTTTTCAGGCCTTTAGGCTTAATCAGCCCTGGTGTCCGTTAAAATATGGATTTAGCTTCAAATCCTTGCAACCTTAAGCTATTCTAATCCACCTACTAAATAAGGTGATAAGCATACGACTTATCAACTTACCCTCTAACTCAGAAAAACCTTGAGTCTAAGCATCTGCACACATTTTTGCACAGACTCACTTCTCGGAGATTTTGACAGAAATTTTGTAGCTAATGAACTCTCTAGGGTGGTATGGCTGGCAAGTTGTCGTGGGTAACAGCCCATTGGCAGGTTGTCCAGAACCCAGCCACAGATCATTTCTTCTTCATTGCCTCTAGGTACATTTGAGATCAGGGAAGCCACTTACGAAAAAAAAAGAAGGGAGAAGAAAAGAAAATAAACCACACTTCACCGCACAAGTATGGCTGGTAAGTGATCGTGGGTAACAGACCATTGGTCGGTTGTCCAGAGCCCAGCTCAATAACTACACAAAAAGACCAAAACACTTAAGGACGAAGCGGGGAAGTAGTACAAGCTGGGGAGATATACACTGGAAAAATCCTTGTGTTGACCCCAATTAAAACAAACATAGGGAAAAAGCTACCAATCGAACAAATACACCTTCAGGCAAATTTATTTCCTTTTCCGGTCACCTAGAGGCGTAGAAACCCGAAGTCTGTCTCAATTACTGTTAAGTGAGTCTATCACAACGTTCACACCAAGATGCTTAGCACTTAGGGTTTTGACCGAGTTTTGGGTGGGTTGGGTAGCCGTAAAAAGTTACCAACCCACACTGAATTCCGAAAAAAATTCTGAAAAAATATATATACATATACATATGTATAGTTATATATATTTAAGCAAGGATTCGGGCGATTCATATTTTGGCAGACACTTGGGCACTGCTTAGTTTTTGTAGATTAAGATCTTCGTATATTTCCTCTTATTGACAAGTGACAAAGTGTCTAAGCAATTACTTCTTAAATTCTGAAAGGAAATAAAGGCTAGAATAAATCTTGCTAGGGACTAGCAAGGAGTAAGCATGGGGGTATGATAACACTGCATAAGGGGGTGATAATTATGTTGAATATGGCCCATCTTAAGAATAAAAGGCACAACATAAGTAGAATGGGAGCATTGCAAGCATCATGTACCAAGATTGCTTATAAAACTGTATTAATGGCCATTTGTATAAGCACTTGTCAAAGCAGACCTCAGATGAGCAATTGGATCGCACGGATGGATTTAGAACAACGAACGGAGTCCAACGGACTCAAGATCGGCCAAATCCGACATCCGGAGCTCCTACAATGGGCCCAAGAATTTCTGACCGTTGATCTGGAGATCAACGGCCCTCATTGCGCCACGTCACCCCCGCTCCACCGCACGCCACCTCTTCATTCAGCCGAGATCAGATCTCGACCGCCGATCTTCGATCGAACGGCCGAGACTCGAGCGCCTGCCAGCAGTCGCCGTGACAAAGCACCGGCGTGGCGCAATGGTTAACGCGTACGCCCGCACGCACGCGACGCGGGTTCGAGCCGCGCGAAGCGTGAATTCGAAGACGAAGGTTGCTGATTGCACAGCAATCATAAGTCTTAATTGACCTAGATTAAGCTAGAACTTAGCATAAGTTAGGGCTATTCATGCATACATTTGCATTATCTGCATCTTTATTGCCCTTCTTTAGTTATGCATGAAATAATGTTATAATGTGCTGATTAAGTGCATTATGTTGATTACAGGCAATAAGCAGATAGGATCTGAAGATGGATCAGGAATAATAGGAGGTGCAGTAGAGCTGGAGCAGAAGGCTTAGATTAGATGTAGGAATAATGATGTAAGGGAGTTAAAGGTTTGCTATTCTATTAAGTAGGAATAAAGCAATAAAATGTGAACAGCTTAGGTCCATCCTAGCCCTAAGATAGCCTAGAGACTTCCCCAAGCCTTAGCCATCCTTAGATTAGGTCACAACACCCAAGGAAACCCTAAAACCCTATTTCCAACCCTTCTCTGGATGTCCAGATAAGTTTTAGGACGTCCAGGACCCTTAGCCAAGTCCCGCATACTTCAAACCCACTTCTGCAGTGTTATTGGACGTCCAGACACTTTGTCAGACGTTTAATTTCTGTACAATACCCAAAATAGAACCCGAAATCCTTCCTGACTCTGATTGGATGTCCAGATAACAAGTCTGGACTTCTGATTTTTGAGTATAAGACGTCTAATTCTATTATTAGACGTCTGATACTGCTCTCCAATTCCTGTTTTGAGATTTAAGCCTTGATCTTGGATCTCTAGGTCCCTAAACCCAATTCCAACCCCATAGGAACCTAAATTAAGGTGCCCTAACCCTAGTACATCACCTTTAGACCTCCCTAAGGACCTAATTAGGTCCTCACTAAACCTAATTGACTTGGATCTTAGTCAATTCCATCAGCCTATTCAATTGGACTCATTGAGACCAATTGAGCCCTGATCTTAGCACACACTGTCCAATTGGACTCAGTGAGAGTCCAATTGACCTAGACCTGACTTAATTGAGTTGTTTTACTCTCGATTAAGTTTTCACACACCCAATTAAACTTGTATTAAGTTTAATTGCACTTTACCTTAGTAAATTAGGATTTATAACCCTAATTTGAGACATACCTTGACTTATACCCACTAGAACCTAACCTAATCAACCTAGCCACCTAAGTTTTGACCCACACACACCCACACACACCATCCACACAAAAATATCTAGCCTAGAGTTCTCTAGAACTCTCTACCATGTGTGGTTGCCTTGGTTGCCAAAAATTGCAACCAAGAGCCATTCAATTTTTAGATCCACATTTGGTGTATCTAAAAACCACCATCCACCCTCTCTCTCTCACTCTCCCACGAGCTCCCACCATAGTCCTCTCTAGAGAATTCCATAATTCTCTAGAGAGCTTCCCTTAGGTCTATAAAAAGACCCCTTGGGTGGCCATTTGCACCCATTCACTTCTTTGGCAATTGCACTCCATTGGTGCCATTCACGCCGCCTGCATAGTCACTCCACCTCCACGAGCTCACTACCACCACCATGGAGGACACCATGCCGGGATGCTGGATCAACCCTACCTCTCTCCAAGGGCCGGCCTAAGTTCCATTGGCCGCCCCTCCTCTTGACCACTCTAAGGCCATCAGGGACCACCCCTGAATGCCCTCTATTCTTCTAGCTTTAAATCATGCTCTTCATAATCTTTATTGCTTTCATTTACTGCTTAGTAGTGTAGTCTTACTTCTCCCCCAATGATTCATGCGAAATCCCCCCATTGATTCTTGTATGCAATCATTTTCTGGTAGTTAGGTTTAATTTTTAAGCATTCATGTATAAGTTTTCCTCTAGATTTCCTTGTGCAACAACTCTCCAATGATGAATGAAATTTCACTTTATATATATATATATATCTCTTATGTGTTCGAAATCACCACGAGCTGAATGATTATCATATTTGCGTGATTTAAGTGCCTGTTCTTTAATTGCCTATATATTACGCACCAGCATGTCATTTAAATAAAGTAGAGCGGCTTTAAGATCGATTTCAAAAGCACAAACAACGCCTCCCAGAGACGAATGATCGGGACTCGAGTCTCGTTATCTTTAGAAATCAATTTTTTACGAACGTTTTTGCGCGACTATACTACGATTTTCGACGACTTTCAAATGCGCGAAAATGGCTTTCTGTCAGTTGCACACGGCGAAATTGGGCCGCTCGATCAATAGCGGGCGGCCGAGATTTTGCCACGCGGCTCGCCCACAGCTCGTGAGCACCCACGCGCGCGCGCACGTCAGGCGATGACGCCCGTGCACACGTGCGCCCGAGGCACGATCCAAGCACAGCCAAGGAGAGCTCATCCGTCTGATCTTCGATTGGACGGCTCTCACTTAACGGCTGCAGATAGAGCGTGAAGAGGAAACAGTGCGCACGGTTGACCGGCGGACTGGAGGGCTTTATCGACGCTTTTTGAGTTGTTTTAGCGACGTTCTGGACGTCGCTAAAGCCCCTTCTTCTTTTAGGGAGCCCTTAACCCTATTTAAACCCCTCCTACCACTCATTCAAGGCATTCACTTCCCTTGCAACTACTCCTCCCCTCTCTTAGCTAGCTTTAGGCCCTCTTGTAATCATCGGAAACGACAAGCTGCCAAAGGAGCCTCCTCCACTACCGTGGCTGCCTTGTCACTCTCCACTCTCTCTCTCTCTCTCTTTTAAGCTTTCCATTACTTTTGTTTGAAGCATGTATTTAATGTTGTAAGCTATGAACTAAAAGTGCATGATTAATGGAGTTATTTCTGTTCAGTTGTCATTTTAGTTTCCGTTTAAGTTGCATGATCAAATAAGGAACATTCTAACCCTAATCTCTCTCTCTATCTCTCTCTCACTTTTCAAAATCGCACCTTTCGTAAGCAAAACTCTGCACTTTCCGTGACAACAAGTGATAAGCAAAATCCGATTTTCACACCTTCTTAAGATCGATACTCGGACACACCTCCGTTTACTTATGTTAAGACTGGCGTTGCAAGTGCAACTATAATGACACTTCTTAACACACACGCACAATGGCACGTCAGTCACTAAAAAGGAACTTCTTGCTGTAGTATTTTCTTTGAAAAAGTTTCGGTCTTATCTTTTGGGATCCAAGGTTGTGGTGTTCACTGATCATTCTGCCCTAAAGCATCTTCTTGCTAAAAAGGGCACCAAACCTTACCTAATTCGTTGGATTCTGCTACTCCAGGAATTTAACCTAGAAATTAAAGATAAGAGAGGAGTTGAGAATGTGGTAGCAGATCATCTATCTAGGATCCCTATTGAGGCATCAAACCCTGCTGGCAGTATTCAAGAGACTTTCCCTGATGAGTCTCTGATGGCCGTGGAAGCTAAAACTCCTTGGTTCGCTAACGTAGTGAACTATCTAGTCCCGAGCATTACCCCCAGTACTTGGGACAAGCAGAAGCGAGACAGGTTTCTTGCTAACACTAAATTTTATCACTGGGAGGAACCCAAGCTTTTTAGAGTAGGCCCTGACCAGCTTTTTCGCCATTGCGTCCCTGAAGAAGAACAAAGAAGTGTTCTGAGTTTCTGCCATGACCTCCATTGCGGGGGACATTTATTGGGAAGAAGATTGCCAATAAGGTTCTTCAGTCCGGCTTTTGGTGACCCACATTATTCCGAGATGCACATACATATGTGGGTGCATGTCTATGTTGCCAGCAGATGAGAACCATTGGAAAAAGGGATGAGATGCCCCAACAACCTATCCTCCCTGTTGAGATCTTTGATATTTGGGGCATTGACTTCATGGGTCCCTTTCCTGTGTCCTTCGGATATGAATACATCCTTGTGGCTGTAGACTATGTATCAAAATGGATAGAAGCCATACCCACGCGAACCAATGACCATTCCGTGGTCTTGGGCTTTGTTAAGGCTAATGTCATTTCTCGGTACAGGTGCCCAAGGACGATCATAAGTGATGGAGGACCTCACTTCAAGAATGTACATTTCACAAGACTACTCTAATATTTGGGAGTGAACCACATGATAGCCACACCTTACCATCCCCAAACAAGTGGACAAGTTGAAGTCTCTAATAGGGAGATTAAGAGAATTTTAGAAAAAACTATTAGGCCCAACCAGAAGGATTGGTCTAAAAAACTAAATGATGCTCTTTGGGCCTACAGAACCGCGTATAAGACTCCCTTGGGCATGTCTCCTTTCCGTCTTGTCTACGGAAAAGTGTGTCACCTTCCCGTTGAAATCCAACATAAAGTCTATTTGGCTATTAAAAACGTTAACTTGAATCTGGATAAAGCGGGAAAGGCACGTATGTTAGAATTAAGTGAGCTTGAGGAGCTTCATAATGAAGCTTATGAAACTTCTCAAGCTTACAAGCAACGTACAAAGGTCTTCCATGATAAGCACATCATTAGAAAGACTTTTGAGCCCAACCAATGGGTCTGACTTTTAAATTCTGGATTTAAACTATTTCCTGGAAAGCTCAAGTCCCGCTGGGATGGGCCATACGTTGTTATCAATACTTTCCCTCATGGGGTTGTAGAAATTCGGAACCCTACTTCAGGTGCGAGCTTTAAGGTAAATGACCAGCGACTTAAACCTTATATTACTCTTTCAAATGGCCAGGTTTTGGACGCACTTCGACTTGAGGAGCCTTAGCTCCTCCTACCCTCCTCCTCAGGTGATATTCTTCTATGTCTGCATTTTCCAATGAGGACATTGTCAGTCTTAGGCGTGGAGGCATATAATCTGAGAATGTTTATAGCATTTATAAATATTTTCATACATATATAAAAAAAAAACTATTATTTTCTTGAGCTGAATGGGTTAGTCCCTAACAAAATATCTTTGTCATTGGAAGTTTTTCTTCTTGAATTATTTCTTAAGTTTAGAATCCAGTACATTTACTTCACGTGCACGTAAACTGGGTAATAGATCTTTAAAGAAAACCAATAAGCATTTTTAGTCTACTGAACCCTTGGATAGTTAATAGGGAGTCAGGCATACTATCTTCTAGTAGATCCACCCCATATTTATAAGAGGAAAGTAGAGAGATTACTGGTGCACTAAGTCTAGTGCAAGGACTCTTAAGTTTTGAATAATTAGATGATGATACTTCAGAGTTAAGCGTAGTTTTTGCTCTCGTTCCTGTGTGCGTACTTTGTGTGAATTCCTGAGAGCCACCAAATAAGGCAGATAAACAAAGAATTATTCTTAATAAAGCTATGACTATGGTGGATGGTTACGACCGTCCTTCATAGATTCCTCGGCTGAAGGAGGGTAATAGTGTCAAAGGTCAGAAATACACCTGTCCTATCCATTCCTTCCTGGTGCCGAGAATAGGCACTTCCACCAAATAAGCTACACAATATCCTCTTAACTATCATCATCCCTAATAATGCCTCATAAATAAAAGTCAGTGTCGTGTTATGTTGATTTATAAAAAAAGAAAAATAAAAAGAAGAAACAATTATATTAAAAAAATGGAAAAAAGAAAAAAGAAAAAGAAAAGAGAAAGACAAAAGAAAAAGAAAAGAGTCCAAGTTTATAATGTTATCTTTGTAACATTGTTTTTGAGGCAACAAAACACCTATCGCGATCCACCAAATATGACCCATACCTACCTTTCAGTATTTCTGATCGCCTGAATACTGGCTAAGAACTCTAACTTAGTTGTAGAGTTAATTAGGACTTTAATTGAAATGTGAATGCCATGTGAGGCCACCAAACAGTGAGTACACTTACTAAATCTGGCAAGATTTGGGTTCTCAGAAAGAGAAGAAAGAAAAGAGTGGGCGCCAAGGAACATCAAGAGAGCACAGTTGTTTAGCCTCTCTCTGAGTTGACTTGTTTAAAAATCTAGAGATCCAGAGTCTGTAGTACTAGCTTACATGTAGCACCAGATGTGTGTGTGCCACCAAATACAAATCCATTCAACTCGATATCTCCTACCTAAGCCAAAAGTAGGGGTCAAATTACAGACCATCTGTTGCTTTATCCCCGTGGGAAGTAGTTGCCTATCTCGATAGAAATATTTACCAAGGGTAATGTATGAACTCCCAATGCGAATTGGCTTTTCACTTGGATTTGTTACCTAGGCTATCATCACTTCACATTTGTTTAGATCTCTAAAGTTTTGAAATATGAAAAGAAGAAATCTTCTGATTACTTCTATTATTTTTCATTTTTGCTAGGGACTAGCAAATCTTCGGCATGGGGGTATTTGATGAGTCCATTTTAATGGACTATTGTTACTCCAAGTAATTCAATTCTAACATTGTATGTTTATTAATAATCACATTAGGTCATTAAATGATTGCAAGTGTCATTATTTAAGTTTACATTTATCTACTGCTTATTATGTAATTATTTTATATTTCATGCAGGTCCCGCAACAGTGCACTCGTTACATCTCCTCCACTTAATCTACTCCATCAAGCTAATAATCAGGAAGAGGGAGGAGGATCAATTGTGGAAAAGAACAGGGGGTGAAAAGGTATTTCCCCCCCACAAATCTCTCAACCTACGGCCGGCCTCAGCAACCCCATCAACAACCGCCGGCCATGTTTAGTAAGGAATTTTGAAAATCCCTTGACTTGTGCGAGGGGAGGAGATAAAAAGAGAGAGGCAGAGGGGCTTGGAGAGAAGACCATCATGAAGAAGAGGCCGTGCACTGTGCACACCAACAACTTCCACCACCTTGCAAGCCTGCAACCACACCCTCGCCAGCCACCCACCGCGCGCACTGCTCCAGCATCTTCCATCGCGCTGCCCTTATTGCAATGCTCCCACCACAGCCCTTACAGCGCCACTGCCACATTCTCATCACGCTGCCCTCACCGTGCCCTGCAAGCCCTCACTGCACTCGCAGGCAGTGCAGCCGCCTGCAGGCGCGCCCTTGAGTGCGCCCATAGTGCAGCCCCACCCGACAGTGCACCCTCACCGCGCGCAGCACACCCGCGCCCTCTCGCGGCCAGTAGTAGCACCCGTGGCCTCCTCCACTTCCTCTTCTTCATCTCCTTCGTTCATCCACAGCTGCAATGAAGAGAAGAACCCAAAGCACGCAGCGCCCTTCCCCCTTCCGCGCAGCACACCTTGCACCTCACAGCGTGCCCTCACTGCGCAGTGCTCTCAACGCACCCACGCGCGAATGCACAGCCATAGGCCATGCCACAGGCCGCCACAACCGTGAGATAGAACCCAACACCGGCGTTCTTGACCTCCACCGTTTGGCCGCCGCCATCCACCTCCGGCTGCCGTGCCACCTCAGTTACGATGCCAGGCCTCTGACGCACCTCCACCGAACTCCCGCCAGCCGATGATCGCCTCTCCACGCGCACGTACAAGAGAGAAGGAGAATCCCCTGTTTTCTCTCCCAATTAAAATTTACATTGAATGCCATTGCCACTTTAATATTGTTATTTTATTCAGGCCACATTGCATGGATGCCACTTTTAAGGAAATTGCAAGCTCCATTTAGAGTAGCATATTCCTCGCATTGAAGCTGCAAAGTTGTCTGCAAATAGCATAATCCTCTACTCGTGAATTTATTGGTTCTATTCCTCCCTGTGGATGCAACATTTTTATTGTGGTTAAAGTTGATATTTATTTTAATTTTTGATTGAGCGATTTTCCACCACATAAAACACAATGATATATCACTTTATTGCTATCATCTTCATAAATAAGCGAAAATCTCTCCGTCACCTACTACCCATTACATCTTCCCCACTTTCACCACCTATTACATCTACTCTACTAACTTACTCCAATACAAATAAAAATAAAAATAAAAATCAATAATAATATATTAGCTCAACCATCACACCTAAATTTCACCAACCTGCCACTTATCCCACCTTTCCTAGGCCTTATGACTTCTTAACTTTACCTTCTCTTAACCTTTAAATCTCTACCAAATGGGACCATAAGAATTAAATATCCTTTTGAGTAGAGTTTTATGAAGGATTAGGACTCTATATTTCTAACAAATCTATGTCCTAAAAGTCCCATAAATTTGGATCAAATTGCGTTAACACATCTCATTATTGGGCTTGCTAGATTGATCATGATTTTTTTTCAACTAGTCGAATAAAAATCAATTTCAAGTCAATTGGGAATTAACCCTAAAATTTATAGTGACAATCTGATTAGTTAGAAACTTGTTTGATCAATTGGAGAACAACGCTCAAACTGGTTAGACAAGATTCTGACCAATCAGAGAGTGTTTAATACTACTTTAGACACAAACATGAATTCTAACCTCTAAGAGATAAAATCCTTTATGATTAAGGCTCTGATAACACTTGAATAAAGTGCATCATAGAAACATAGGGATCATTTTAAAACCTTTTTCAAAACACTAAATAGATACTAAAATTGATTAAATTAGATTAAAATATGGAAGAGCACATTTTTCAATCGCATGAGATAATAGGTATACCTCTGTGATTGATTATCAAGGGTTAAAGGTAGTTTTGGGATTCGTAACCACACCTCTAAGATATGTCCCTATCATAAGGTGAAACTCATGTCAAGCATGAAACATGGGCAAGGTTGACCAAAACTGGAGTTCAATCATTGAAATTGGAGTGTCGAAAGCCACTCGACCATTCAGAAAGTAAGCGAGACAAGACCTAGAAAATGATGTTTTTTTAGGGATATGAACCCGAAGTTGATAGGATCATTCGACGAGTCGGAAAACAAGGTGAAAATTTCTTGTATTCTATATATACATGTCTCTATGGCTCAAATGAGTATAATCCTCCTATGGTGTAATTTCCCATTTATCTTTGGAGAGCTTTAGAGAGGTTTTCTAATTGATTAGCTTGCCCCTGGCCTGTAGGGGACATAATGGAGTAGGAGTTGAAGTGCATTAGATGGGCAACCATGACACATATACTTTGGTTCTTGCTTGTCAATCGTACCTGAGGAGAATTCATTGATTAGGTTGGGACTTTCGAACCAAGATGAAAGGGGCTATCTTCCTTTCTCCCCATTTCAAATGAGCAATAGGCTTCAACCTCAAGGGTTTGTTTCCCTTTCCTTAATGAAGGTCATTGATGAGACAACATTTGAGTCATTGCAAAGAAGACCTTCACTAGTGGAGTCTCATTCTTAGTTCTTCTCCAATACACGTGAACAACGATGGAGATGGAGGGGAGGAGAGTATGCCTTCTTTTTCTAGAAGAGGATGGCAATTGAGAGATCTAGAAAGGGATATTAAAGAGAGAGATCAACCTTTTGTTGTTAGCTTTGATCACTACCTATTAATAGAGAGGCATGACCATGAATCTCAGTAGAACTAGTACAATTTATCGAAATGCCCTTCTCTAGAGAACTTTCCAACAAGAAAAAATCCTAGCACTTATTGTTTACAAAAATACCATTGGTGCTTCTTTAAGCAATGTTAATAAATATTTTAGGTAATTGAAGCATATTACTTAATTTCTCCTCTGTGCTATGTTGTTAATTGTTGTATCATGTTGTAGGGAGATGGTGTAGTAATCTACTCTCCATTTATGGTTATGATCACCTTAGATTAAGGGCTGAGATCTATTTTAGATCTTATTTGATTCTAATAATCAATTCTCAACTCTCCAATTGAGAAATCCACATTGATAAATTAACATGAACTTTATTCCAAAAATCTCCAATTATGAATAATCTTTAATTTATCAATAAGCCCCACATTTAATCATTAAGTGTTTATCATGTCGCCCTAGTGAAGAGTGGTAGTTATTGGTAGTTAATGGATTATTGTGGAACCAGCCAACATCTATCCCACATATACAGAAATACATATTATTAATTTACATTTTAGAATCTAATCCTATTGTCATCCCTTCCAAATTAATCTGTGTGTAATATTGTTAATCTTTGGATGGAAGATATTTGGATAACTTCTTCAAGTTCATTTAGTCCCTTCATTCACGTTTCAATCTACCTATCATAATGATCATAGGTGGAATTGGATCTCCAAAACTACAGTAATAGGGCTCAAAACTGTTGGTGCAAGAGCACCACAATCGTTGATTTTGATGATAACAAAACACTTGGTATTTAACATTTGCATTGAGTTTAAGTTTCAGGAATAATGCAAATGGATTTAAGTGTGAAAAAGCTCAAGCTAGCACCCATGGCAGATTGGAGGATCTTGATGAAGGAGAAGAGAAGATGGAAGCATCACTTGGAGCGAGAGCTTGAAGACAAGAAGAATAGGACTTAGATTCATTTCACATTGTTGTACTTGGTCTTATATGTCTTTTATTTGTTTTGCTCTTTATTTTTCCCTAGATACATGTTAAAGAGCCCAAAGAGTAACACCTACAGTCCTAGGAATACTTACACTATCCTATGATATTTAGACAATCTTAGACAATCTTAGAAATCATTTACAAAACTAAAACAGGTATAAGATAGCCTTATCAGACATCTGATTGTAGACTTTAAGACGTCTGACCTTTTGTCCAGATGTCCAATAACTTAGGCTGTAAATAGACATCTATGATCATAACCTTTAAACATCCAACCTATAGTCCAAACGTCTAATGACCTTGACAGACATCCAATTAGAGGACCATTGATCTGTCAAGAGAATATCTTCAAAGATTATCTTATGATTATATTTATATTATTTTCAGATGTTCGTAGAGCCTCCCAGACATCTAATAAAGAGACGTTAAGCTAAATATGACCCAAATTTACTTTTGTTAGTCCCTTATAGTCGTTAGCTTCTCGAAAAATCCATTCCCACAGAGAATCCTCTTTCCAGACGTCCAGAACCTTTGTCAGATGTCCAATCTGTCGTCTGACCAGTAATCACTAGAACCCTGTTTAGATCTAGACCAAAACAAGAACAAACCCACCTATTATTAGATGTCCAATTTTGTGTCCATACGTCTTATAATGGAACTTCAGATGTCCATCTAGATCCCTATTTCGATCCAATAGAATTAGGGACTCTGACCCTTTAAAGCAGACGTCCAAACTTGACATCAGACATCTGACCAGAATATTTGACATCTGATAACTTTATCAGAGTCATAATGACCCTGATTTTGTTGGGATTTTGGGCCAATCTCTTGAGCATTGTTCCCAACTGCTACAAGAGGCTTCCAAAGCCTTCTAAACCTTTCTTAAGACCTTTATAAATAGAGGAGCACCCTTCCTAAGCCAAGACACACCCAAGTAATACTACTTTCACATCTAGCGTTCCAAAAGGAGAGAAATCATCTAGAAGAAGTTGTTTCTCTCCAAGATCTTCACTTTACATTCGAGAGCACCAAAACTCTGCCGCAATCACACCTACATACTTCCGATTAAGGGAAGAACCCTTGTCTATAGTAGCACAGTTTAAATTACTCTTTGTGGCTCTATAGGTTTACTTGTTTTTCTTTTTTTGTTGGTTGGGTATCCGCTTTGCAAATTCACATCTCCTTCATGAGACAAAATACTCCTTGTGAAGAGGAGGGATTTGAGGTTATGCTACCCTTGGTTGTAAAGTAACATGGTTGTGTAAAAGGTTAAAATACCCTCGTTTAAGTAGTTTGTTATTGGATTTGATCTACTAGGTAGATAGGGAAATCCTAAACTGAGAGGTTTAGGTGGTGGTTTTTACCCGGGTTTGGGTTTCCACCTAAAAATCATTGTGTCATTTGTAAGATTGCATATTTGTGTGATTGTTACATTATTTCTACATTATTTCGTATCACGCACATCTCACCCTCCTTCTAGTCCAGAATTACAAAAACCTCACTCCAACTATTGAAGTTGTATGATTCCCATCTATTTCCTGTGTTGAATCATGCAAACAAGCTTCTTGACATAGTAACCTGTTATGAACGCGGCCTCAAGAAGTTTTTTAAGACGTCAGGGAAGTGGCCCAGACGTCTGACCAGATGTCTGGAACCCCTTCCAGACGTCTGGTATTTAATTTTTGCGGCGTACAGGGTTGCGTCTGCGCGCGCAGACCTGCACCAGCTGCTCTCTTCCCTCTTTTTCCCTCTCTCCTCCTGTAGGGCACGGCGTTTCTCTCTCTCTCCCCCCCCGCGGCCTTAAAAGGCCCCTCGCCCCCTCCCTCACCCTCATCTCCTCCGTGTCCCTCTTCTTCTTCTCCCAGCCGGTGCGAGAGCGCGAGCGAGCGAGTGAGCGGGGGCAGCAGTGGCTGTGGCAAGTGTGTGGGAGGAGGTGTTGCGCGAGGGAGGAGACGCTCGACCGTAAGGGCATGAGCTTGCCGGGGAAGCTAAAGCCGGCCGGCGAGGGAGCAGCGGGCGTGGAGTGTCGCGGAGGGGCTGCTGCAGCTCGAGCAGCAGGCGGACGAGGCGCGGCGCGGCCGTGCGTCGCGGGCGGAGAACGAGTCGAGCTCTGATTCTGGAAGTTTTTCCAGAATCAGACGTCTGGGCTTCCAACCAGACGAAGGTGAAGACATCTGGAGGACTCTCCAGACGTCTGGACGGTAAGATATTTCTATCCTCTTCCTTTTTCGCGTGTACGGCCATGCGGCCGTCCGCCGCGCCTTCGTCTGCGACTCGTCGTACTGAGAACAGGTGTGGGTACGTGCAGGTTCTGCTCGGGAGGTTGCGAGGGCTCGCCATCCCCCGTGAATCGGGTGTCTGGCCGCAATGCCAGACGACAGGAAGGACTTCCAGACGTCCGGGGTGACCATCGGACGTCTGGGAGCTTAGCTAGACACCCCTGCAGGCTTCTGGATGTCTGAAGGACTAAACAGAATGAAGGTACGCTCTGACCCACATTTTAAGACGTCTGGAAGAGGTTCCAGACGTCTGATTTTGGGCAGTTTCGTCGTTTTCGACCCGTTTAGGGCCCGTTCGGAGTCCATTTTCCACGTTTCGAGTTGCATTCTTTCCAGAAGAAAATCCTCTACCCGTTTACAGTAATTATATACCATTCTGAGAAACTCCTTGTGTTTGATCCTTGTTTTAGGATCCCGTTCCATTGTAATCTTGGGGATTGCGGAGGCACGCGGGATTTTCGACCACACCCCTAGTACTCCCGTTGTAGCTGGTAGAGTGGCTTTTAATTTACTTAATCAAATTTGTTACAATTGTGGAATAATTAATAGAGTCTAGGGCACTGCATAAACCCTAGGACTGAGAAAGTAGATTGAATGATAGATCCTAGGGTATTGCATGAAACCTAGGATTGGAAACTAGATTAAATGATAGATCCTAGGGTACGGCATGAATCCTAGGACTGGAAAACTAGTGATATGTATATAAATATTGCAGTCTTGGAAAGATGGAAAGGAAATAATAGTTGCCTGTAAATTGATTTAACCGCTGCCTGTTATAAAGGAGTAAATATGATTGAGAACATGGGTTGTATGAACGTAAAACTGGAACGGTGAAACCTAAATGTGCTGAGTTAAAAGAGCTGGAACCCTACGGGGAATTAAGAGTAGAACTCGTGGAAAGAGAGTGGATGGAACTGAGTAAGAAAGACGTGGAAGTGTGTTGTCTCTGGGGTACGTGGTACCAACGAGAGCACACATTACCTCTTAGTGTAGAGGGGAGCTTGCCGCCCTCAGGTTGAGACCGGGGTGGGTTTGGCCACTGTACACCGACTTGCTGGCCCTCGCGTACACAGTACCGAGGAGAGCTACTAGTGTAGGGAGAGCACTAGCTACCCCATGGGCCCCGGGGTTCTGCTAGCCTCCTACACCGACTTGTTAGGGCCACTGGGCAAACCAGGGTAGTCAGGCGAGGGTGCGCGGACTGTGGAGGGGTTGGACCCCTGTTACTGAGAGGGCTCTGCCCTATACTGGTTCCGTGTTGTGCTTTGGGCGCACCCGTTAACAGAAATGACTGACCGCGTGCCTGTGCGGGGTAGCTACCCGTGCGATTATCGCGCGTGCCGTAGTCACCGTTACGTCTGTCAGCGACCCTGGGGTGGTTGACTGAGGGTAGGATCACCACGGGGACTCTCCCGGCCAGGAGAGCACCACGTGTTACTTCTACTTTTCGGAAAAGACTGCAATCAAGATCGTTCCCACGAGGAACATTCAAGATCAAGTGAAGGATATGGGAAATAGGTAAATTGTGAAATAATAAAAAGATGTAAATAAAGGAAGAAAGAAAATATAACAGCTACTGTACACTCTACTGCTTCTTTAGTTTTAGCTGCCACTCTACTCAGCGTTTCGCTGACGTGTTACACTCATTACTTTTCAGGACCAGGTGTTGTGCAGTCAGGGTCAGCGGCTGCAGAGGACGTTGGGCCGAGTAGGGTCTAGTAGAGTTACCGCAGTTCTTTTGTACCCCTTTTGTTCCACTGTAGTGAGTAGTTCTTGTTACTCTCTGTACTCCTTACTTGTAGCTTCATGTTATGTTATAATTGTTGTTCTACTATTGTGGTGGTATATACTGTAGTAGTTCCTTTATTACTGCTGTATTTTGTTACTGCTTGTTATATTCATGCTGAATGTGGTTTATTTTACTGTTCTTTTGGTTACTTCCACGTTGGACGACTAGGTCTTGGGATTAGTCGAGTCGGTCCGGTTCTCGTGTCTCGTAGGTACTCGGGAATCGGGTCATTACAAGATGGTATCAGAGCAAGGTCGTCCCGAGAAGTGAATCAACTGACTGGAAAATAACCAATTCAGATGTCTGTAACTAGAGTAGCCACCACAACATACCTTTTGACATGAGTTCTTAGATGTTTTTCGTTAGATATCGTATCGTATTGACGTGTTTCTATTTTGTTTTGCATCTCCTTGCAGGAGATGCCTCGTCGCGGCACTGGCAAGGCAGGCCGCAGGCGCAGCCGAGGACGAGGTCGGCGAGCTGGGCATGCTGCTATCGATGCCTCGGTGGACCAGCCACTGCTCCCGGGCGTTCAGGCCCAGGACCTCGCCCAGCTGATACGGGATATTGTGCGAGAGGAGCTCCACCCACCGCCCCGAGCGCCTCTCCCTGGTGTTGTGGAGGGGGAGTCCTCTGTGGGACCACACGACGGACGCGGTGCTGGACTTGGGGGAGGGGATGGGCCACCACCGCCCCCACCTTCCTCCGACACTTCTATGCACGAGGCACCTTTGCCTGGAGGTGCACCAGCATCTCCACTACAGCGCCACTTCGAGCTCTTTGGGCAGTTCCGGAAGCTGAAGCCCCCCTCCTTCAAGGGGGATGAGGACCCGACCGAGGCAGAGGACTGGCTCGAGCAGCTCGAGAAGATTTTCGACACCCTTCGCCCCCCGGTGGAGTGCCGCGTGGCCTTTGCCACGTACCAGCTGGAGAGTGCGGCACACAGGTGGTGGAGGGAGGTCAGGGGACAGGAGAGGGACGAGCCGACTTGGGATCGGTTCGGCACCCTCTTCTGCGAGCAGTACTTTCCTCAGACGTGGCAGGACCAGAGGAGGCGAGAGTTCCACACTCTCCGCCAGGGGACGATGACCGTGAGCGCGTACCGCACGCGTTTTCTGGAGCTGTCCCGCTTTGCAGCAACAGCGGTAGCCACTGAGGAGGAGCACCTTTAGAGGTTCACCGAGGGGCTCCGGCCTGCGATTCGGGGGTATGTTAAACCCCTGAAGCTGCCTACGTTTTCAAGGGTGGTGGAGGCAGCTATGACCTACGAGGAGACCAACCCGTCCGCGCGAGACACTGACGGCGGGCGGAAGAGGCCCTTCCAGCCAGACTTTTCACAGGACCGGCGAGAGAAAAGACACGTGGCATCTGCAGGAGAGCTGTCACGTTTTGCAGGGCCATCAGTGGCCTTTGGGGGCCCTCGACAGGAGCCAGTCACCAGCACCGGACCCCCGCCCAGCCGACAGCAGGGACCCACTGAGGGCGGGAGTCGGGTTCCCCTCTGCTACCAGTGTGGCCAGCTGGGCCACATCAGGAGGGACTGCCCGTCTAGGGCAGGAGGTCAGCTGATACTTCCCGCGTAGAGCATTGGAGGGCGCGCAGGAGGCTGCGGTTCCCAGGCGCGAGGAGGAGGTCAGCAGTCACGAGGAGGGTATCGGCCAGCCCCTACCCGTCCGACGCAGAGTGTGGCTACTTCGTCCGCACCTAGAGTTGAAGGGTGTATCAATGCCCTAACACACAGGGATGCTAGAGCTTCGGGATCGGTGGTGGCAGGTATGGTTTCAGTTTCCGGCAGACTCGTTTACACACTTTTCAATTCCGGTGCTACGCACTCATTTGTCGCAGCCAGTTTCACATTTAGTTTGGGCCAGGACTATACGTTGTTAGAGAATCCGTTCGTAATCAGAGGTCCGAGTGGTCAGCTGTTTGTGGCTGAGGAGGTGTACGCGGGTTGCGAGGTCAGGGTCAGGGGACATAGTCTGCCAGCTGACCTAATTATGATACAGATGGAGGACTTTGGCGTAATTCTGGGGATGGACTGATTGTCCGCTTACCACGCTTTGGTGGACTGTTTTGAGAGGAAGATCGTCTTCTCCATATCGGAGTTTCCTTCTTTCGAGTTTCACGGACAGCCAGTAGACGGAGGCTTCAGGTGCATTTCGGCACTTCGGGCGGCGAGACTTTTGAGCCAGGGGTGTGAGGGCTTCCTAGCTTGTGTGGTGGCAGAGCCCAGACCTGTGGCAGACTTCCAGAGCATCCCGGTGGTCAGAGAGTACCCTGACGTGTTCCCAGACGAGTTACCCGGACTACCGCCTGAGCGTGAGATCGAGTTTGAGATCTCACTAGTACCAGGGACCAGCCCCATCTCCACTGCACCATACCGGATGGCACCACTTGAGCTACGAGAGCTCAAGTCTCAGTTGCAGGACCTTTTGGAGAAGGGCTTCGTGAGGCCTAGTGCGTCTCCCTGGGGAGCCCCGGTACTGTTTGTGAAGAAGAAGGATGGTACCCTACGCCTTTGTGTGGACTACCGACAGCTGAATAGGGTCACCATCAAGAACAGATATCCGTTGCCGAGGATCGACAACTTGTTTGACCAGTTGCGAGGTGCCATAGTGTTCTCCAAGATCGACTTGAGGTCTGGATACCACCAGTTGAGGATCAGGGAGGTAGACGTCTCCAAGATAGCTTTTCGCACCCGGTACGGACACTACGAGTTTTTGGTCATGCCGTTTGGGCTGACCAATGCCCCCGTTGCTTTCATGGACCTGATGAACCGGGTGTTTAGGCCGTACTTGGACCAGTTCGTGATGGTATTCATTGATGATGTACTCATCTATTCTCGAGATCAGACGCAACACGGACAGCACTTGCGGATGGTTCTGGACACACTGAGACGACGTAGGCTGTACGCCAAATACAACAAGTGCGAGTTCTGGTTGGGGGAGGTGACCTTCTTAGGCCATGTGATCTCTGGGGACGGCTTGGCGGTGGACCCAGCCAAGGTCGAGGCAGTGCTCAGGTGGGAGAGACCACGTTCAGTCACTGAGATTCGTAGTTCCCTGGGACTGGCAAGCTACTACAGACGGTTCATCAGGGGTTTTTCGCAGATTGCGCGTCCTATGACACAGTTGACCCGGAAGGACGTGCCCTTCACTTGGACAGATGCTTGTGAGGCCTGTTTTCAGGAGCTGAAGGAGAGGTTGACTTCGGCTCCCGTGCTCACCATCCCTAACAGTAGTGGCGGGTTCGTTGTGTACACGGACGCCTCCTTGCAGGGGTTAGGAGGTGTGCTCATGCAGAGGGGTCACGTTGTCGCTTACGCTTTGCGGCAACTAAAGCCCCATGAGCATACCTACCCTACCCACGACCTGGAGCTGGCAGCTGTCGTCTTTGCGCTGAAGACCTGGAGGCACTACTTGTACGGTGAGACCTTCGAGATTTTCACAGGTCACAAGAGCCTCAGATACCTTTTTGATCAGAAGGAGCTCAACATGAGACAGAGACGTTGGTTGGAGCTCCTGAAGGACTATGACTGCAGCATTTCCTACCACCTGGGAAAGGCCAACGTGGTGGCTGACGCCTTGAGCCGGAAGGCACCCGCACACTTGGCTAGTTTACAGTTACAGGGTTGGAGCCTTTTGGGGGAGGTGGGCAGTTGGCGACCCCTAGAGTTACGGGGGCACTGTGGGGCAGTGTCTGTGACACGACAGACTAGGCCAGAGCTAATAGACCGCATCATCACAGGACAGATGGCCGATCCGTACTTGCAGTCCCTACGCGACAGAGTACTGTCAGGAGACCCAGGGGACTTCTCTTTCACAGACCAGGTACTACGCCTAAGGGGACGGTTGTGCGTTCCCAGAGACGAGGAGCTGTTAAGAGAGCTCCTAACTGAGGCACACAGTTCCAGATTCACCATACATCCCGGAAACACGAAGATGTACCATGACTTGAGACGCGAGTTTTGGTGGAGGGGGATGAAGCGGGATGTGGGTGAATTCGTGCAGCAGTGCTTAGTGTGCCAGCAGGTGAAAGCCGAGCATCAAAGGCCTGCAGAGCCGCTACAGCCGCTTCCAGTGCCAGAGTGGAAGTGGGAGAGCATCACCATGGACTTGGTGGTGGGCTTACCTGTTACCCAGCGAGGACACGACGTAGTCTGGGTAATTGTGGATAGACTGACGAAGACGGCACGATTCTTGCCGATCCGAGTCACTTTGGGACCAGCACAGTTGGCAGAGAGGTATATCCGCGACGTGGTACGACTACACGGAGTTCCGCGGGAGATCGTATCCGACCGGGATACCCGCTTTACGTCCCAATTTTGGGCTGAGTTTTAGCAGGCCTTGGGGACGCGGTTGAGATTCTGTACAGCCTACCACCCCCAGACGGACGGACAGTCGGAGCGCACGATACAGACACTTGAGGACCTTTTGCGTGCCTGTGTACTGGACTGGAGGGGCTCTTGGGAGGAGCACCTGCCCCTGGCGGAGTTTGCATACAACAACAGCAATCACTCGAGCATCGGCATGGCTCCCTACGAGGCACTGTACGGACGGAGGTGTATGGCACCCTTGAGTTGGGTTGAGGTGGGGACCAAGTGGGAGGTTGGCCCCAGGTTGATCTGGCAGAGTCAGGAGGTAGTCGAGCAGATCCACAAGCGACTCTTCTCTGTCAGGAGCAGGTAGAAGAGCTACGCGGATCGGAGACACAGAGAGGTGCAGTTTGAGGTTGGGGGCCACGTCTTCCTTCGTGTTTCTCCCATGAGGGGCCTGCAGCAGTTTGGGGTAAGAGGGAAGCTCGCGCCGAGATTCGTGGGGCCCTTTGAGATCCTGGAGTGGGTTGGACCCGTTACTTACAGACTTGCCCTCCCTCGTCATCTTTCTGGTGTGCACGACGTGTTCCACGTGTCCAACCTCAGGAAGTACGTAGCCGATCCCAGTCATGTACTGAGTTACAAGAGCATCGAGGTGGGCGACGACTTGACCTACCCCGAGCGGCCAGTGGAGATTCTTGACCGAGCCATCCACAGTTTGAGACGAAAGCAAGTACCCCTGGTGAAAGTTTTGTGGAGGAGACAGCGGTACGAGGAGGCTACCTGGGAGCCTGAGGTGGCAATGCGGGAGCGGTACCCGGAGCACTTCGCGGGTACGTCTTTTCGGACCGGCTTCAGTCCTCTTTGAGTTTGTTATGCTTTTATATGTCGTTCTTTCCCTCACCCTACTTAGCACAAGTTTCAAGAATGAAACTTCCTTTGAGTTTGTTATATTGTTACGAACGCGGCCTCAAGATGTTTTTTAAGACGTCTGGGAAGTGGCCCAGACGTCTGACCAGACGTCTGGAACCCTTTCCAGATTCTGGTATTTAATTTTTGCGGCGTACGGGGTTGCGTCTGCGCGCATGCACGCGCAGACCTGCACCCATCGCTCTCTTCCCTCTTTTTCCCTCTCTCCTCCTGCAGGGCGCAGCGTTTCTCTCTCTCTCTCCCTGCGCGGCCTTAAAAGGTCCCTCGCCCCCTCCCTCACCCTCATCTCCTCCGTGTCCATCTTCTTCTTCTCCCAGCCGGTGTGAGAGCACGAGCGAGCGAGTGAGCGGCGACAGCAGCGACCGTGGCAAGTGTACGGGAGGTGTTGCGCGAGGGCGGAGACGCTCGATCGTAAGGGCTCGAGCTTGCCGGGGCAGCTAAAGCCGGCCGGCGGGGGAGCAGCCGGCGTGGAGTGTCGCGGAGGGGCTGCTGCAGCTCGAGCAGCAGGCGGACGGGGCGCGGCGCGGTCGTGCGTCGCGGGCGGAGAACGAGTCGAGCTCTGATTCTGGAAGTTTTTCCAGAATCAGACGTCTGGGCTTCCAACCAGACGATGGTGAAGACATCTGGAGGACTGTCCAGACGTCTGGACGGTAAGATATTTCTATCGTCTTCCTTCTTCGCTTGTACGGCCATGTGGCCGTCCGCCGCGCCTTCGTCTGCGACTCATCGTACTGAGAACAGGTGTGGGTACGTGTAGGTTCTGCTCGGGAGGTCGCGAGGGCTCGCCATCCCATGTGAATCGGATGTCTGGCTGCAGTGCCAGACGACGGGAAGGACTTCCAAACGTCCGGGGTGACCATCGGACGTCTGGGAACTAAGCTAGATGCCCTTGTAGGCTTTTGGATGTATGAAGGACTACACAGAACGAAGGTACGCTTTGACCCACATTTTAAGACATCTGGAAGTGGTTCCAGACGTCTGATTTTGGGCAGTTTCGTCGTTTTCGACCCGTTTAGGGCCCGTTCGAAGTCTGTTTTCCACGTTTCGAGTTGCATTCTTTCCAGAAGAAAATCCTCTACCCGTTTACAGTAATTATATACCATTCTGAGAAACTCCTTGTGTTTGATCCTTGTGTTAGGACCCCGTTCCATTGCAGTCTTGGGGATTGCGGAGGCGCGCGGGATTTCCGACCACAACCCCAGTACTCCCGTTGTAGCTGGTAGAGTGGCTTTTAATTTACTTAATCAAATTTGTTACAATTGTGGAATAATTAATAGAGTCTAGGGCACTACATGAACCCTAGGACTGAGAAACTAGATTGAATGATAGATCCTAGTGTATTGCATGAAACCTAGGACTGGAAACTAGATTGAATGATAGATCCTAGGGTACGACATGAATCCTAGGACTCAAAAACTAGTGATATGTATATAAATATTGCAGTCTTGGAAAGATGGAAAGGAAATAATAGCTGCCTGTAAATTGATTTAACCGCTGCCTGTTATAAAGGAATAAATATGATTGAGAACATGGGTTGTATGAATGTAAAACTGGAACGGTGAAACCTAAATGTGCTAAGTTAAAAGAGCTGGAACCCTACGGGGAATTAAGAGTAGAACTCCTGGAAAGAGAATGGATGGAACTGAGAAAGAAAGACGTGGAAGTGTGTTGTCTCTAGGGTACGTGGTCCCAACGAGAGCACACATTACCTCTTAGTGTAGAGGGGAGCTTGCCGCCCTCAAGTTGAGATCGGGGTTGGTTTGGCCACTGTACACTGACTTGCTGGCCCTCATGTACGTAGTACCGAGGAGAGCTACTAGTGTAGGGAGAGCACTAGCTACCCCATGGGCCCCGGAGTTCTGCTAGCCTCCTAGACCGACTTGTTAGGCCCACTGGGCAAACCAGGGTAGTCAGGCAAGGGTGCGCGGACTGTGGAGGGGTTGGACCCCTGTTACTGAGAGGGCTCTGCCCTATACTGGTTCCATGCTGTGCTTTGGGCACACCCGTTAACGGAAATGACTGACTGCGTGCCAGTGCGGGGTAGCTACCCGTGCGATTATCGCGCGTGCCGTAGTCACCGTTACGTCTGTCAGCGACCCTGGGGTGGTTGACTGAGGGTAGGATCACCACGGGGACTCTCCCGGCCAGGAGAGCACCACGTGTTACTTCTACTTTTCCGAAAAGACTGCAATCAAGATTGTTCCCACGAGGAACATTCAAGATCAAGTGAAGGATCTGAGAAATAGGTAAATTGTGAAATAATAAAAAGATGTAAATAAAGGAAGAAAGAAAATATAACAGTTACTGTACACTCTACTGTTTCTTTAGTTTTAGCTGCCACTCTACTCAACGTTTCACTGACGTGTTACACTCATTACTTTTCAGGACCAAGTGTTGAGCAGCCAGGGTCAGCGGCTGCAGAGGACGCTGGGCCGAGTAGGATCTAGTAGAGTTACCGCGATTCTTTTGTACCCCTTTTGTTCCACTGTAGTGAGTAGTTCTTGTTACTCTCTGTACTCCTTACTTGTAGCTTCATATTATGTTATAATTGTTGTTCTACTGTTGTGGTGATATATACTGTAGTAGTTCCTTTTCTTACTGCTATATTTTGTTACTGCTAGTTATATTCATGCTGAATGTGGTTTATTTTGCTGCACTTTTGGTTACTTCCTCGTTGGACGACTAGGTCTTAGGATTAGTCGAGTCGGTCCGGTTCTCGTGTCTCGTAGGTACTCGGGAATCGGGTCGTTACATAACCTCACACTCTACAAGACCTCAATAATGAGGTTATCAAATTTACATGATTTAAATACAGAGTCTTGTCTCAGGTATAACGACATATGCCTCTTTCTCTAAAGATAGTATTCGATTAAGTAATCTTAGTTTTATTAACCAACTCTTTAATCATGTCCGTGGGACAATTTTGAAATCTCCATTCCCTAAGGAACTCTTTCAATTACGAATTGAGATAGGTGACAATCTTATGAAGACCTTAGAAGATTGACATCCCTTTTGAGATGGAGAATTATGATCATGACTATTTATAGTGCTAAGTCGGTGTTTAAAAAGTGTTGCATTGTAGTATAGCCGAAATAGCGTTCAAAACAAATAGAATTTTTATTACTCGAAATAGGTTTCCGAGGTCAAACACAGGGAGCAAATGGAATTCACACACTAGTCTCAATAATTAATGTAATTTGAACACAAAATTTTACTCAAGAACTAATGAGGAATGTAGAGCATATGAGTATATGAAGAGTAAAAAGAGTTTTAAAGGAAATAATGGTGATTTGAAT
Organism: Thalassia testudinum; assembly: GCA_037157565.1. Classification (NCBI taxonomy): domain Eukaryota; kingdom Viridiplantae; phylum Streptophyta; class Magnoliopsida; order Alismatales; family Hydrocharitaceae; genus Thalassia; species Thalassia testudinum. The sequence continues at coordinate 96,137,082 of JAZHRO010000024.1, forward strand.
CACCAATTCTAAGTCTAATATATGGAATAGTTACTCAAATGTACTAAAGAAGGGAATATGAATTCAGACGTCTGATTTTGCAATCAGACATCTTAAATGACTTGTGCTACAATACTCCTTTTCTTCTTCTGATTTCTCTGATTCTTCCTTTCTTCTCCTTCCTTAGGCTTTCTTCTTCTTCTTTACTCTTTCTTCTTCTGTTCTACTTTCTCCTTTAATTCTCTTCTTCTCTTCTTCTTCATCCTTAGGCTTTCTTCTTCTTCTTTCTTCTACCTTAAGCCCTGCGATCCTCCTCTTCTTCTCTTCTTCCTTCTCTGGCTCTCTTCTCTCAGAATCCGGCTAAGTGTTGGAGCCAAACTCCTCAGAGCAAAAACCCCCCTTCCCCTGCACAACTCTCCTCTCTCTTTCTCTCTTTCTATTTCAATCTCGCTCTCCCAGAGCCACAGCCGGTAGAGTAATCGGACCTATCGCATACCCGGGTCTAGGCTCACCGGCGTGCGTGGTGAGCGAGGAGTGTAGGTCAGTCGGGTAGTCGGGTTGTCTAGGTCCATGTGGGCAATGTCGCGGACGAGTCCAATGAAGGGGGAGGAGGACCTCACCCTCAATGTTTGGAGGCGAATAGCCTCCTTCACTTTTTCACTTTATGCACATGAAAGTGCCTCTTCATTTCCGAGGTGGGACTAAATGTCCCACTTGTCTTTCACGCACATAGCAGCAAGGTGATTTGGCCAAATTGGCAAGGCTGTAGCTGCTGAAGCCTTTGCTTGAGGGCTTGGAACATGCGCGAGGTAATTCCGCGCGTTCTGGGGCAGCAACCTGGGACAGCAGCAATCAAGCTTCAAGCTTGCTTGCCAATGGCAGATGGGGCCTTGAACCTAAAATCAGTAGAACAGCCTTTCGGCCACATCAAATCGCTCAGGGAGGATCACTGGCCCACGACGGATGTGCTAGGGGTGGTGGTGTGGCGTGTAGGTGCCTGTGAGTGCGTACCTAGGTCACACTGTGTGCAAGTGAGTGGGTGTGTTCAGGGAGGTGTTTGGGTGGATGATGGAGTGAATGGAGTGAGGGGAAATGATCAGGGAGGTGTGGTGGAGGTTGTAGGGTTGTCGGCGAAGTGGACGGAGGTGTGTAGCGGTGGGAGCACCTCGCCGGAGGAGTCGTCGGAGATGGAGGAGATGAGGGTGTTTTAGTAGCGTCGGCAGTCGATTTTGGGAAATATAGAGAGGGGAAGAAAGTCTGAGATAGAGGGAGTCTAAGAACCTACTTCTAAGGGACGAAAGGGACAGAGATGCCACGCCGATGTGGTGGCCGAACGTGGGGAAGATGAACCTCCATAGGAGAGGCGGCGACGAAGACGGTGTAGGGACGACGTCGGCAGGTATTGCTCAATGCGGAGGATGGTGGTGAAGGTGAATCTGCCACTAGTATTGTGGTCGGACGACAAAAAAGCTAGGGAGAGACTGCCTGAGCTTGCAGAGTCTTGTGGCCGGAGGGGAGAGAGGAATAGAGGGGATTCTGACCCAATTTCAAGCTGAGGAGTTCGGTTGGGTCTGGGGCTTCTTAAATAGGTCTTCAGAGAGGGTTTTGTGCTTGGAAGCCAAGCTTCCAAGCAAGGAAGGCTCGTCGGATTTGGGAGCTTCAAGACACCCAAATCTCTCATGCGTTCACATGAGAGATTGGGAGGGAATCGGAGTTCATTAATGGGTTCAGACGGGAGAGAATTTCCCAGAGGATCTCCTTTCCAAATTTGGAGGAGATTCTCCAAGCAATCAAGGAGAAAGTCCCTGTCAAAGGTCGCCGGAGTAGGATTCCTCCGCGATAATGGCGGAGAGACCTACTTGTGAAGACAACGAATAAGTTAGGGGGCTATTTGCAAGGGTTTTTGAAAGTTAGGGGTAGAAATGTAATCAGATAGGACTTTTTTGCAAACTAGGTCAAGATGAGTTCCCCATAGGTCCAAATTTTGGTACAAACCTAATTTGGACCTAATAAATCCAATGGTGAAGTTGGATTTTGGTTTTGACTATGTTTGACTAGGTAATTTATGCAAAAACCCAAATTAGGGCAAATATCTGTCTGAGACTCCATTTTAGGTCAAAATGAGTTCTGACGGCCAAATTAAAGGTACTAAACCCTAGGGAATATTTTTCTATGATTTTTAGAGAGTTTAAGTGAATTTTATCCTGACCATAACTTTGGTTAATCAAGTGGGTCTATTTTTAGGGTTTCAAGAAGTCATTTAATTCTCAGGAAACACACAAACCCTTTTCTGTCTAATCCATCTCACTTGTTATCTTATTAAGATCATTTGACCTTTTTTTAGCTCTTGAGAAAACCCGTGGTTGTACTGCATTGGTAAAATTGTAGTTTTAACCCTAGTTTCTTATTTTTCCCTCGGAATGCTTATTCAGTGAGTTATGGCCTTCTAGTGGTTATGTAGGAGTATTTATTGACTTCATTGGGTCAAAATGAGTTAGTTAGAGATCATGATGGTGTTCCCATCAATGATAATGAATTAATGATAGTCACCATATATAGATTTAAATCTTGTATCTACTATCCAGAACTATTCTAGATAGTTGATCCGCTAACCTTGTTTTATTTGGCCTTTGTGCAAGTGATCATAAAAGCACATATTGGACAAAAAATAACTCATACATGTACTCAATATTTATTTTTTAGATAAATTCAGATGATGCATTTAATTTATGTGCTTATTACATAATCAGATGGCTCACTAAGGGCACATAACTCCTACAAACTATAAAAAAGATTGTCTTCTTCATTTTGATTAGACACTCCTAAGCCTTGGAATAAAATGAGTAATTTTAAAAACAATGTCTTTAAGGAATTAATTAAAAATGTGTATTATCTTCAAAATGTCTATAAGACACTCAAAGTTTATTAAATCTATCAAATTAGTTTTGTTACATTTTTTTTACTAAACTAACTCTAATCCACCCCCTTCTCCTTCCTGTACTTCTCCCTCCTGTGTATCCTATACTTTGCCTTCCATGGTTTCTTTACTCCCTCCATTACCTTTTCCCTCTCTCCCTCAACTTCACTAACCTATACTGCCACCTCCACCCTAATCACTGCTTCATCCTCCTTTATTTTGCCTTCCCTTAATAAGATTACAAGGAACAATGGCATGGTGAAAGCACTTCTCCCTTATGTCCTATTGCAAGTCCACCCTCAACATCCTCGATGCCATCGCTTGATCCCTCAATGAACTCTCCCTTTGCATCTCCACTTCATCATTTCCTCCCCATGGCACACATCCCAACCACTCCTCTCCATTGCTATTGATTCTTCCATCTCAAAGTTTTTTGACCCCACCATTGAGTGCTTGTAGAAGTTCCTCTGTAGATAAATGATGTCACCTTATAATGGTTTCTTTCATATTCAGACAACCAAAATCGTGAAGGAGTCAACCCAAATCAAAAATTCCTTGCAATTCATTGCTTTATATGTAACAAGTATATTTTCTTTCTTTCTTTTGTTTTTTTTGTTTTTTTTTTTTTGAGGTAGAAGAGTTACCTTGATGTAGTAGATAAGTGTACCAATTTTCAATAGGAGGACAATACTTCAATTGCATGCTCAAAAAGGTACAAAACCAGGGGAAAGAGTGATTTGTTAAAGGGAACTAGACTGAGAAACATGGAGTCCTAGATGTTCATCAACCCTACTACAAGAAGTAAATCATGAAACGACTCAAATACTTGGAAGGGACACTTCCTTTTCACTACTTAATGTAGAAATTCTAGTTGAGATTGAGACGTCAATATATTAGGGTGCTCAAGAAAAAAGATTGATTATTTCGATAAAATAGCTATCAATTATGGAGAAAACTAAGCATAAATTTAGGTGACTCTTTGGCTTTAAGAGGAGAACGTATTTGTTGCAAAAGAGTGTTGGTGCACATACACCATGATACTTGATTTTGATGATAACAAAACATCTATGAATTAACATTTCATTTGGAGATTAAGTATTTTAGGTTGGATGAAATTTGGAAGCTCAAGCTCAAGTTCCATGGAAGGTTGAAGGAGCTCACGAAGAAAAGCATTAGGGAGCATGGGAGAAAGCTTGAAGAAAGAAGAATAAGATTATATTTATTTTGTTGTAATAAATGTAATTTCATTTGCTTTTTTTTCTTTCCTTAGATATTTGTTGAAGAGACTAAAATAATGTTAAGAAGCCTTAGATAGCCATTAGGAAGCTTTAGAAACCAAACCCTACTCTTAAAGGCACCAAATTACCCAAAACCAACACAAGGGTGTCATCCAATTTTGTTGGGTGCTGACCAACTCCATTATAGTGAGTTGATTGATGACTAGACCTGTCGACCAATTCCTTTGTAGGGCGCCGATCAATGGTTGACTTATGTTGTGAACATGACTGTTTAACATTTGATTTCCTTAGAACTTGTAACTAATTAATACCCTAATTACTTGGTTAATTACCCTAGGTAGATGTTATAGCTAGACATTCAAACCCTATCCAAGGACCATCCAATCCCATACTAAGGCGTTGTCTGATACTGTTTATCCGATGATGAAGTCATAAATTTATATAAATTATGTGCCTAATTATTGTTATTTTTTTAACATTTATTTTATAAATATAGTCATTTTAGACATTTCTTTATATTTTATGAAAGATGATATTTTCTTTATTTTTATATCGTAGGCGAGGCAAAGAAAGATCCGTAGGTGGGCCAAGATCAAAGAGAATAATTTTTCTAGGCCCATTCAAGTGTATGGGTAAAAAAAAAATCAACAAATAAGCCTATTTCGGCTAGGTAATGGTAGATATATAAGATAAAAGGCCAAAAAGTAAAGTTTTAATGAGATTAGGAGTTGTTTTGACCTCAAAATAATCCTCTTATCCCTTTGTTACCAATTTCAAAGATTTTTTTGGAGTTTCTATAGGTCGTTAAGTCTATAAATAGGCCTTAAGGCCTTGAGGGAAGGGGGTTATTCTTCCTCTAAAACCAATGCTCTTACTATGGAAAGGTTGGGCACACTGAGGACTCATCTTGATCCAAGCATGGAAAACTTGCTAGTGCTCACCAAGCTGTTGTTGGTTCAGAGTTAGGTTCAGAAGCTGCACCTATCATTAGAAAAGGGAAGAGGAGATTTATTGAGATATCATACGAATGGTAATCTTCATGCTTTTCCAACGAACACTTTATATCTGATTTTTACTCTCCTTCAAAAGAGGAGTTTTTCCTGGAGAAAAAGTGTCAAATATTATGCACAGGATCACCCATCTTCTTATAAGTTCAAGAAAACCAAACACTATCTTGAAGTAAGGAGGAAACACCTGTAGTCATCGAAATGACTTCTGAGGTTGCCAAATGGAGCAACAACTTTCCAAGTTGCAGAAAGACTAGTGGTTGATCCAGGAGGTTCATTTATCAAAGATCCGGGCAAGATGTAAGTGGTGGGGTATCTAGCCTCATAAAGATGAAGAGCAAGCCATTGTCCTCCTGGCCTCAACTTGAGGGGGAGTGTGAAAATTGAAGAAGCCATCACGTGGCATAGTGGCCATGTGGACAGACCACCTGGCACATTAGCCATGTGGTAGTCCAGTCAGTCAAGGATGGGCCTTGACTCTAGTTGATTTCTTGAGGGTCAAGTCTAGTTTACTTTGAGTCCAAGTTTTCTTATTTTAGTGTGTTAGGTGCCAATTATTTAAAGTTGTTAGAGGATATTTTATTTACTATTTTTAGCCAATTAGTAATTTGTTAGTGGTTGTTTTCCTTATTTAGAGATTAGAAGTGTCTCTTTATATATAGAGAGAACATATGTAATTCCTATTTGTGTTGAATACAATAATATTTCCAATCTCTCTCAACTCCTCTCCTTTCTCTTGCCAACTCTCTCACTCTCTCCATCACCCTCCATGCTCTACGCTTGGGATCTTCCATGTGACAAGGCTATCATGCTTCCACGAATCTTCACAGTTGTCAAACAAAAGAATCGGCATTTACTCAAAGACATGCACAACTCATTCAACCAAAAGTTCCCAAGATGAAGGTGTCAAAACAAGTGATTTTTTGATAAACAGAATACCTCCATGTGTACTTAAAGGGAAGACTCTTGTATTCAATTTGATGCTTAATAGGTAGTATTGTCAAAGATGAGAGGTGTTAAAAGATGAGAAGGGTCCAAAATATCTTATGCGTTAGGCGCTCGCCTAAGAAAAATAAGGTGCTAAAAGATTTGCATATACATATACATATATATTTATATATATGGTAAAATGAGAACACCCCAAATGGAAAGCCAATTAGCCACCCCTAATCTTTTAACACGGGCTAGACATCACACATTGCCATGAAACTTTAGGGATACAAATCATTTAATAGAAGTTATGTTTCAAATTTCATTTGAATTAAAAATTTCTATTCTTCTCACTAAAAGGGTTAATTTTTTGTAATATTTTGCTGTTGAAAATTTCGTGTCATTGGTGGAGGGTGTACAATTATCAAATTGAGTTGAAACTCTATATGATTCTTAGTTGTATTAGGATAGTGACATCTCCAAAGTTTCAAAGGGATATGTAATATGCAGACAAAGTTAAAAGCAATATGTGTATGTATGTATGTATATAGTAAGAAAAATATGATACATTAGGCATATATATATATACTTAGGCCGTCGAAAGTAAGCCCCCTTCGATGCGGAGGGTAGGAGATCGGATTAACTTTCTGTGCATAACATGTTCCTATGAAATGGACTCAATCCCCAAATTCACTCCAACGATTACTTGTAGTGATAGATATTAGTTAAGCTTCACTTAAGTTATGTGCAGGTAAGCTTCACCCTCCCTTTTCTCATATATATATATATATATAGGAAAATTATCCAGTAAGGCTAAGGCTTAAATTAGTTATTTGAGCCAATGGAACATCACCATCCATAATAAGATATGTGTATGGAGATAAAACCACCTTTGACTAATGGATTCAATTAGAAAACCATTTTGTAATTTGTAGAGATAGAGGCGATGATTTTATAACAAACTCATTAGTTGTTACACAAATTACGAAGATCAAAGCAATAAAATTTTGTATCTTACATAACAAGTTTGTAAGTTACTTAACGTATATGACATGACATCCATATTACACATTATGTTTGTAACTTACAACACAAATATTATGTGTATTACAATTGGTGGGCCAAAGCCAGGGCTCTCAGACCCCTTCCTCCTCGCCATCCTCACCACCGGAGCCTTCATCTCCTCTGACGTCAGCCAATCAAAGCCGACGCAGATCTCCCTTCCCTGTTGTCTATAATATGGTTCTCTCTCTCTCCCCTTCTCCCTAATTCCACCACCAGTACACTCGCCACCTCTTCGCAAAGGTCCTGCACAATTTTAATTGGATTGCAAGGCCACATTTTGTCTTTTAGGGTTTGATTGGAGCACCGTCACTGTCATCGTCATCTTCAGCTCCGACCGCTACCTTCCTATTTGCATGAGCGAGATCGAGTTTTATAAATGTTGCATTGTAGTATAGTCAAAATCGCTTTGAAAACAAATAATATTTATTACTCGAATGAAAGTCTGAGGTTAAACACAGGGAGCAAATAGGAATTTACATACGAATCTCAATAAATATGTAAATGAGCACAAGAAATAACTCAAAATTGATAATCAATATAAAGCATGAGTTTAACATATGACAAAAAGAATCTCAAAATAAAAACAATGGTGATTTAGATCACCGATTATTCAATTTAAGCCTATATGCAAATAATGCAACAGTGCCATCAACCATCAAACTTAGGTACTTAAAAAATTAGATAAAACCTCAAATCAGACTTCAGGTCTTTTAATCAGACGGCTTAACCAACAGATGCTATAGTGCTTCCCTAGCACTATTCTTCTTCTTCTCTTCTTATGGCCTGCTTCTCTTCTTCTTTGGCTTTTCTTCTTCAACTGCTCTCTTCTTCCTCTTCTTTCGCTTTTGCTCCTTCTTCTTCTTCCCTTCTTCTGTAAAGGCTTCCTTCTATTTTCTTCCTTTCTTCTTACGTACAAGAGAGGCACTCTCAGATTTGGCTAAGTGTCACGTAGGGAAAAATCCTCCCTTGCCCCGCACTCTCTCTCTCTCTTTCTCTCCTTGTAGGTTCCTCCCTCCCAGGGCCACAGTCAGGGTAGTCAGGTTATCGGGTAGGTGCGCACCTGGGACCATGCTCATCGGCGTGGGTGGTGAGCGAGGTGTGAACAGGCTTAGGTGGGTAGTCGGACGCACCAGAACCGCGTGAGAGGTGTGGCGGGTGAGGCACGTGAGGGTGCGGGGACCTCACCCCCTGTGTGTTACTTGAGGCGATAAGCTAGAGGCATAAAATCAATTTAAGCGCCTCTTTGTGGCTGCTCGCTTTCGAGGTGGGACTAAAGTCCCACCTCTCCTTCGCATACGCTGCTGCAGATGCTTCTTCCTCAATTGGACCATGAGTGCACCTTGGCAGCTTCAATTGGATGTCTGGGAGTCTTCTTGGGAGTAAGACGTGCTACCTGGGTGTGGTATTGGCGAAGAACACGGTTGGAGGAGCTTGAATGCCATCAGCAATGGAGGCAGCAATGGGTGGAGGATGGCGTCAACCTGAAACATGAAATATGGCCTCACAACCACATTAGAATAGCTTGTAAGCTTTGCCAAGGCACGGCGAATGTAATGGCGGTGGTTCTGTGGCATGTGGAGGTGTGTGGTGGCCTGTCGGAGTCAAGGAAGGAAGCGTGAAGGTAGGTTACTCAGTGGGAGTTTTAGGTGGATGATGGAGTGCGATATGTTAGGGTTTTTGTAGGGTGTGATGCGGCAAAGGTTATGAGGTGGTTGGCAAGGCGGATGGAGGAGTGTAGTGGCGTATATGCCTCGCCAGAGGAGAGGTCGAAGACGGGGAAGACGGAGGTGAGTCAAGGTGTCGAGGGGTTGTTTGTTTGGAGTTTTTGGGTATAAAACTAAACCTAAGGGCTAAACTAACTATGTTAGGGTTTTTGGGGCTCCTACTGGTACAGCCAAGAGCGGACAAGAGAGAGGAAGGCGAATCCGGCACTGGTTTTGTGGTCAAATGACGAGAGAGGTTAGAAAGAGTCGCCGAAGCTTGTGGAGCTTCGCGGCCAAAAAAGGGAGGAAAAGGGGGTTTCACAGCTGGAATCAAGTCACCAAAGCACGGCCATGCCCTGGGGATCCTTTTATAGGGCTTAAGAGGGGATTTTAAGTTTGGAAGCCAAGCTTCTAAGCTAGGAAATGTCGTCGGAGTAGGAATTCTCTAGGATATCCTAATCTCTCATGCATTCGCATGAGAGATTGGGAAAGTTTTAGGGCTCATGGACGGATTCAATGGGAAGAGGACTTCTCAAGGAATCTCCCTTCTAATTTTTGAAGGCATTAATTGAGTAGAGAAGGAGTTCACTTCAATCAAAGGCTGTCGGAGTTGTAGGAATAGGATTCATGGTGGCAGGGACCTTTCTGTGAAGAATATAAAGAAGTTGGGAGGTTATTTGTAAGATAATTCAAAAGTTAAGGGTCTGAATGAGATAGAATGAGTCTGACTGGACCAAAATGTAAACTTGGTCAAGATGATCTCAAATTGGGCCCAAATTTTGGTACAAATCTAATTTGGACCCAAGGAATCCAATGGTAAAGTTATATTTAGGTTTTGACCTCGTTTGTTTAGGTAATTTATGAAAAAATCTAAATTAGGGTAAATGTCAGTCTAAGACTCTATTTTGGGTTAAGACGGGTTATGATGGTCAAATTGAAGGTACCAAACCCTAGAGAATATTTTTTTAGAATTTTAGAGGGTTTAGGTGAATTTTATCCTAACCAAAACCTCAGTTACTTAAGAGGGTTTGTTTTTAGGGTTTCAGAAGTCATTTAATTCTCAAAACACGCGAAAATCCATTTATGTCTGTACTAACCCACTTGTTGGACATTTAAGGCCATTTGACCCTTAATTACCCCTTGGGAAAAACCCGTGATTGTACTGCATTCATGATATGATGGTAAAAGTATAGTTTTAACCTTATTTTCTTATCTTTCTCTCATAATGATTATGCAATGACTTAGGGCTCTCTGACGATTATGTAGGAGCATTTATTCCTTGATAATGACTAAATTAACCTAGTTATGGCTCATGATAGTGTTCCCATCACTTCCAACCATCATCGACACGCCTGACACCCTTAATCAAAGTGGCCACCTCTTGCAATACTGAATAAGCCCTCAATTAGGAGAAGAATCAAGCTACGGCTCCAGCATTCAACTGCTTAGTCTCACGCAGCTTCAGCAGCAGAAGCCCTCAGTTTAGTCCCACTTCATGCACTCTGAATCTCGCACAACAGATAAAATGAATTCATCTCCTAGGTTATTTGCCTCTCACAGTGGGGGTGAGGTCCTCACCTCACGTGACCCGCGCACTCCTTGCTCACCTCACGCGCTCGATGAGCCTGAACCCTATATTCTACCTAATTATCCGGTTACTGTGCACCCATACACCCAATTGAGGAGAAGAAAAGGAAATTTGAGGAGGGTAGGGGTAGGTTTTGCCTTAAGATGTGTGTGCCCTTATACGCCTAACACTTAGCATCTCTAAGGTAGGCTTCTTCTTTGTGTTAGCACTTTGGTATGTGCCTTATGCTGCTTTGAAACTTAAGCTGTCTGGCTCTGATCCAACGTTTGATTTGGCTTGGAATTCTGACACTGTGGACATATTTGATCTCCATGCTGACGTGGATATTAAGGCATTAGTGGTTCTAACCACTATAGCAAAATTTGAGTTGAGGGATGTATGCTGAAATTGAGGATCTTATTCATGATTTAAATTACCATTGTTTTGAGCTCTTCTATTTTTCTATCCCATTATTTCTTGAGATACTGTTTGCGTGCTAAATCGGTGTTTTAAAATTGTCGCGTTGTAGTATAGCCAAAATAGCACTCAAACAAATAAATTTATTACTCGAAAAAGTTCTGAAGTTGAACACAGGGAGCAATGGAATTAGTTCTCAAAATTGCAATTTAAGATAAGAAAGCTATGAAATTGTAAACAAAAATTGTTGCAGAATAAAGTAGCACAAGGATCAAGTGTCAGACTACAAAAATAATAGAGCAAAATGGTGATTTAGATCACCAAGTACTCCTTACAATGATAGCTAATGAACTCAATGTATATATGTATGAAATGCAATCGAACCAATCGTCTGCTCTACTAATCAGACAACTTAAATTGCTCAAGCCTTTCTTTTTTCATCGACGACCCTTTATCTTCTTTGTGTTCTTCTCTTACTTTCCTTCTCTGTCTCTGCTATTCTTCTTCTTCCTTCAGCCCTTCTTCTTTCTCTGGCTTTCTTCACACAGCAGGCAAAAAGCTTCTGAATTCGGCTAAGTGTTAGTTGGTTCTCACCAAGAGCAAAACCCTCCCCCTACCCGTGCAGACTCTCCTTCTCTCTCTCTCTCTAGAATCCGCTCTCCCAGAGCCATAGGGGTAATCGGGTTATTAGACCTAGCATACCTAGGTCCAGGCTCACCGGTAGTGGGTAGTGAGCAAGGAGTGAGGCTTAAGTAGGTTAACAGGTCAGGCCAAGTCCGCGGGCAGAGGTTACAGACAAGGTGCAGGTGCGCGGGTGAGAGGGACCCACCCCATGTTCTAAGGCGAAAAGGCTATAGCACTTTTACAATTTATGAGCCACGGAGCGCTCTTCAGCTGACGATGTGGGACTAAACCACGTCCCTTCTTTGCATGTGTCTGCAGCAAGGAGATTCCTCTTATTGGCATAGCTGTTAAGGTCATAGCGTCTAATTGACCACCTGGGATAGTACCTCAAGCAAGTCCGCACAACCTGGGACTTCCACCTCGAGCAGATGAGACCTGGAGCAAGCTCGAAGCTTCTTTGAAGCTCTTCATCAATGGCGGCTAGGGGCTTGACACCTGAAATCAAGCAAACGGCCTCTCGGCCTTGTCAGAAGGTTCAGAGAGTATCTCCATAGCACGGCGAGTTCGTTGAGGAGGTCGACGTGGCGGATGGGTGTGGATGGTGGCCGAATGGTCACGGGTTTGGTCGGTGATGATGGGTCTGTTCGGGGCGGTGTTCGGGTGGATGATGGATCAAGATGAGAGAGGGGAAATGAGCGAAGAGGTGTGGTAGAGGTTTTGAGGTAGTCGACAAGGGGTTTGGTGGTGTTTGGAGCGAGATGTACCTTGCCAGAGGTGTGGCCGGAATGGTGGAAGACGATGGAGTTGCGAAGGTGTGGTCGAGGTCAAAACGACGTGTCGAAAGTGTTGGTGTGATGAGGAAGAGTTTGGGGAGTAGTTGAATGTAGTAACAGACGAAAAGGGAAGGAGAAGGAACCGGTTGTGGTGTTGTCTACACCAGAGAAGAGAATAGCTCCGGAGAGAGGGAAACAGCGAGGAAGAAGGAGATTAGGGCGTTGGCTGGTACGGCTCGACATGGGAAGAAACGAGGAAGATAACTCCACTGCTGGTATTGCGAGAAGAGGATGAAAAGGATGGAGGAGCTCGCCGGACATCGAGGAGGTTTCGGCCGAGAGAGAGAGAGAGAGAGAGGAATTGGGGGGGGGGATCTTGGCCGATTTCGAGTATAGGGGGAATGGTCTAATCAGGAGGTTCTTTTATAGACCTCAGGAAGAAGTTTTGATGGAAAACTTGCTGGAGTTGAAAAATTCCTTGATACCTAAATTTCTCATGCGTTCACATGAGAGATTGAAAAGGTTTTGGGGCATGGGATTTGGCTCAAAAGGAAGGGAATTTCTTGATGAACTTTCCTTTCAAATTTGAAAGGGATTCGTCAAGAAAGCAAGGAGTTCTTTCCAAATCAAGGTTGTCGGAGCAAGTAGAAAAAGGTTTAATGGCGGCAGGGACTTTTTTGTGAGAACGACAACAAAGTTATCGGTCTTTTTGAAAATATTTTGAAAGTTAAGGGCATAAATGTAATCAGACATGACCAAGTTGTAAACTAGGTCAAGACAAACTCATCTTGGGTCCAAATTTTGGAACAAACCTAATTTGGACCTAAGGAATCCAATGGTGAAGTTGGATTTTGGTTTTGACCATGTTTGTCTAGATAATTTATGCAAAAATCCAAATTAGGGCAAATATCTGTCTAAAACTCTATTTTGGGTCAAGACGGGTTCTGATGGTCAAATTCAAGGTTCCAAACCCTAGAGAATATTTTTATATGAATTTTAGAAGGCTTAGGTGAATTTTATCTTGACCAGAACCTTAGTTAATTAGGCGAGTCTGTTTTTAGGGTTTCAAAAGTCATTTAATTCTTAGAATACATGCAAACCCTTTTCTGATTGTTCTAACCCACTTGTTAGCCTTTTAGGACCATTTGACCCTAAATTAACCCCTGAGAAAACCCGTGGTTGTATTGTATTCATGATATGATGGTAAAATTACAGTTTTAACCCTAGTTTCTTATTTTTCCCTCAGAATGATTATGCAGTAACTTATGACTCTCTGCCAATTATGTAGGAGCATTTACTGACTTAATTGGATCAAAATGAGCTAGTTATGGCTCATGATGGTGTTCCTATCATACCCCCATGCCTAGTTTTTGCTAGTCCCTTAGCAAAATTTTAAGGTATTAACTTTGATTCTAGACCATATGCCCTTCTATGCTTAAAACTTTGATGTGTGTTTTCTTTTGTAGATTAGGTCAGAATGTCGCTAGTAGGCCTAGAGGCACTCAAGTACCAACCAAGATCCGGACCTAACCAGCTCTAGTCTCAGTCTGTCCCGAAGGTTTCTAAGTCTCACAGGAACTAACCTAAGGTTCATTGAACTCCATTGTTAAAGCACCCGTGCTTGTAACATGTTTTAGCCCAGGTTCAGTTTGTAGTGTGTTTTTGTAAGAGAGAAACAGAAGAACATTTCTTTATTTTTGGAGAGTTTTCTCTCTCTTTTCTTTTTATTTCTAGCCTCGGATTAGCTTTACAACACGGTCTGTATCGGATTCCTAGTTCCCACCATCAATTCTCACGGGGTCCCTAGCAATCGATGCTTCAAGATAGCACCACCCATGGCAACCCCCAGAACCCTAGTTTTCGAGATTTCGAGATAATCCCACCCATGGTGTTCTGCAGCTAAATTCAGACCCTGGTAATCGATGCTTCGTGATAATGCCGCCCATGGTATCTGAACCAACACAAATTGCTTACATGCCCCCGGTAGGATACTTAGATATCTTAGGAGACAAGCACCAAGGAGATGATATGTTATTGCGCATCTTCAAAGGGAATTTCCCGCCTCTCTGCACCGGGAACTCGTCCAAATCAACTTGTGTTGATCAGCCGCTCCTAATCTAGGTAACTTTTTCATAATAGATTTAACGGATTTACGCCATTTTGATACTTAGGCGCACTAAACCAGACTGTGTGTGGATTGGGGTGCTTAGGTTACCGAGTCCTGCAAACCAGAGGTCAGTTAACGAGGCCGAATAATCCCTAAGCCTTAGATCTAATACTTAAGCTTCGTATTTTCCCCAACCTCTTGAGGATTAACCAAATCTTAGCGGATACTTGAATTTTTAAGCCTAGGATCGCAGCCCAAGAGACCTAAGATCAACGTTCCTACTAATCTCTTTTTGTTTCTTTAGCACTTTTTGTCTTTCCTCTTTTTTCTTTTGATTTGGTCTAGAATTAAGTCAATTCCTTAATCTTTTACTAATGACTATCTCTTTTTCTTTTCAAATTGTATTCCTTTTTGACATTTTTATCTCCTCCTATTTTCTTCTTGACAAATGATATCAATTCAAAATTTCCTCCCTTCTTCTATTTTTGTTCTTTTCCAATTTTTTATTTTTTTGGTTTTTTTGGAATATGTGATTATTTTGATGAAACCCTTTCTTGTGAAGTGATTTTCACAGCGTTTTGTACTTTAATACCCCCTCATGCCAACGATTTGCAATGCCCTCATTGTAAATTAGGTGGGTTCGAGTTTAGCTTAGATCATTCATTAGAACAAGTGTTGGGTGGGTTGATGGGTCAAGGTGACTGTTGCGGACGATTTTAAGCTCGGGTATGGGTACCAGAGGTGGAGTCGGTTGTTTTAATGGATGAACCCTAACGTGCAATATGAGTTCAGCATAAGATGTGTCATAAAGGGTTTCGGGTTTTTCAAAATGATGGGTTGCCTCCCGTTAAGCGCTGAGTTTAATGCCATCAATCAGATGCAATGAGCTCAGAGAAAATGGAGGGTAAAAGATACCTCAGCAAAGTTTGTATCGGTGGGTTCAATGAACGGTTTGAGTCTCTAACCGTCCACGACAAACGGTTCTGAATCGTAGCTGAGTTGACTGATTTCGATAGCTCCATTTCCAAAGATTCGTCGAAGGTATGGTCCAATCCATTTTGATCTGAGTTTTCCTAGGAACAATTTGAGTTTGGCGTCAAAGGATAGGCCTTTCTGACCAGGGAAAAAGATCTTTCTGGATATGTGCTTGTCATGAAAAGCCTTAACCTGCTCTTTGTAAATTCGTGAGTTCTCATACGCGTCATGGTGTAGTTCATCGATCTCTCTCATTTGAAGCTTTCTACGGGTTCCTGCCTTAAAAAGATCAAGATTGCAATTTCGTATTGCCCAATAGGCTTTGTGCTCCAATTCGACGGGGAGGTGACATGCCTTCCCGTACACCAATCTAAAGGGAGACATGCCTAATTGGGTTTTGTGGGCAGTCCTATAAGCACACAAAGCTTCCATAAGTCGAGATGACCAATCTTTCTTGTCAGGTCAAACAGTGACCTAGGGGATTTTCTTGATCTCCCGATTTGATAACTCAGCTAGACCGTTAGTTTGGGGGTGATAAGGAATCAAGATTCTATGCGACACCCCGTACTTGGTCATCAGTGATCTGAACTGAGCATTTGTGAAATGGGTCCCTCCATCGAAGACTATGGCACGTGGAATCTCGAACCAAGAAAAGATGTTCTGGTGAATGAATTTGATAACCACCTTATGATCATTGGTTCGGGTCGAAATGGCTTCGATCCATTTGGACACGTAGTCAACAGCGAGAAGAATGTATTTGAAGCCATCTAATACAGGGAAGGGTCCCATAAAATCAATCCCCCAGATATTGAAGATTTCGCATACGAGAATGGGTTGTAAAGGCATCATATCGCAGCGGCTCATGTTGTCTAAGGTCTGGCAATGAGTACATGCCTTATAATGATTGTATGCGTCTTTAAAAATTGTGGGCCAATAGAAGCCTCACTGGAGGACTTTTGCTGCGGTTTTATGACTAGAGAAGTGTCCACTGCAAGCCTGGTCATGGCAGAAGGATAAAATGTCCTGAATTTTCACTTCTGGAACACATCATCGGATGATCTGATCAACACTAATGTGGAAGATATACGGGTCTTCCCAAAAGTAGTACTTGGCATCGGAAAGTAATTTGTCCTTGGCTTTTGGCCAATCAGACGGGATCTGATGTGATGCCAAGTAGTTTACTAGATCAGCAAACCATGGAAGTCTCGAACTGATAGTTAGGAGGTGCTCCTCGGAAAAATGTTCAGTAATGGGTCCGGAAGGATCGATAATGTCGGAAGGAAGGCGGAATAAGTGATCAGCAGCCACATTCTATTTTCCCACCTTGTTGCGAATCTCAAGGTCAAACTCTTGCAATAGCAAGATCCAATGGATTAGCTGAGGTTTCGCATCCTTCTTTGCAAGGAGGTGCCTCACAGCAATGTGATCTGACTAAATGATAACACGGGAACCCAAGAGATACGATCTGAACTTTTCCAGGGCAAATATTATGGCTAGCAGCTCTTTCTTAGTAACTGTGTAGTTACGCTGAGCCTCATCAGGTGTCTTACTAGTGTAGTAAATGACCACGAGTTTCCTGTCTATTTTCTTCCCAAGTACCGCACCTACAGTGTAATCAAATGCATCGCACATGATCTCAAAGGGTTGAGACTAATCAGGGGGCTGCAGGGTAGGTGCTTGGGTAACTCGGTCACGCAGGACTTCAAATGCCTAAGTGCACTCCTTGGAGATTTCAAAAGGAACATCCTTAGATAGAAGATTAGTCAAGGGGCATGTGATTTTTGAGAAATCAGGAATGAATCGACGGTAAAAACTGACATACCCTAGGAAGGATCAGATGTCTTTGATTGAGCTAGGCATAGGGAGTTTGGAAATCAGATTCACCTTGGCTCGATCAACCTGGATGCCCCTTTCAGAGATAAGATGTCCGAGGATAATTCTATCAGGTACCATGAAGTGGCTCTTTTCCCAAGAAAGAACCAAGTTCACATCGATGCATCGCCTGAGGATCTGGACCAAATGCAGGAGGCAATCGTCAAATGATTCACCAAATATCGAGAAGTCACCCATGAAGACTTCAAGGTATTCACCTACCATATCTGAGAATATGGCAATCATGCACCACTGAAAAGTAGCGAGTGCATTGCAAAGACCAAACGGCATCCTTCGGAATGTATATGTTCCGAAGGGGCAGGTGAAGGTGGTCTTCTCTTGGTCCTCAGATGGATTGCAACCTGATTGTAACCGAAGTACCTGTCCAAAAAGTAGAAGAATCAATTTCCCTCTAGTGGGTCTGATCAATGAACGATAGTGGGAAATGATCCTTCTTCATGGAGGAATTGAGTCTTCTGTAATCAATGCAGACTTTCCACGAGTTTGCTATATGGGTCGGTATGGTTTCTCCGGTTTCAGTTGTGATGACGGTGAGCCCTGCCTTTTTAGGCACAAATTCAATTGGGCTCACCCACCGACTGTCGGAGATCGGGTAGATGATCCCTGCATCTAACCACTTGATAATCTCCTTTTTCATGACATCCTGCATATTTGGATTCAAGCGTCTCTGCATTTCACGGGATGGTCGTGAGCCCTCTTCAGTGTAAATGTGATGTGTGCAGTATGAGGGGCTGATACCAGTGAGATCATCGAGAGTCAATCCAATGGCTCTTCGATGTTGCTGGAGAACAGAAATCAGGCGTGTTTCCTGATCAGGTGTGAGTCGGGAGTTGATAATCACAGGAAACGTCTGATTAGAATCCAAAAAGACGTACTTGAGATGATTCGGAAGAGGCTTTAATTCCATAACTAGGTTGTCAGCAGTAGCGAGTGGTTCAGGATGGGTATCGGGAGCAAAGGAAGGAGCTATGGGTGTGTCTAGGTTGAGTTCGAGATCCTCTAATTGTGGGTTTTGATACTCTTGTGGTAGATCAGAAATAGTTGGTTTTTCCTCGATAAAGTCATCAGCCACAGCTTCGATATCGCAAATCTATTCTATAACTCTGCAATTAATTCCTTGTTGGGCCTTAAAGATGTCGATCTTTAGTGTCTTGCTCCCAAATTTTAATTCAATTTGGCCCTCCTCACAATTGATATTGGCCCTTGCAGTGGCCAGAAAGGATCTCCCTAGTATGATCAGTGTATTCTTCACATTCTCAAGAGCATCCATATCTAAGACAATAAAATCCACTGGAAAATAGAAATCATGCACCCTAACTATGACATCCTCAAGAATTCATTTTGGTGACTTAATTGATCGGTCGGCTAGTTGTAAAGTCATTTCAGTCGGTTTAAGCTCAAATTCCTCGAAGTAGTATAGTAGGGATGTATGTATCAAATTTATGGAGGCTCCTAAGTCTAATAAAGCTCGGTCAAATCGTATATCACCGATTTCACAGGAGATCAGAGGGGAGGCTGGGTCTTTTGCCTTCGGTGAGAGTTTGCTCAAAATGACAGAGCTAGCTTGTTCTAACAGTATGATCGGATTCCCGTCTTTGGATCGCGGCTTACGCTTAGGTGTACATACGTCTTTCAAAAATCGTGCGTAAGCTGATACGTGGCATATCGCATCCATCAAGGAGATGTTTATATGGACATGCTCAAAGAGCTTAACCAGGTCCTCTTCAGGTGCCACGATTTTGGTTATCCTTTTTCCTTTGGTCAAGGCCTCGGGAAATAGAACCTTAGATGGTTCCTCTAGAATGAGTCTAGGTTCTTGATCTGGGATAGAGGTGTTCTGGATGACTATCCTAGGGTTAGGGTTTGTATTACCAGGCTGGGATTTGCTTGGATAAGGTGGGTCCTGTGTTGTTTTGCCAGTGCGGGTAGTAATAGAATTCAATCCTACCAAGTTCTGGTTTGGTGTGGGTAAAATAGGTGCTTGCTGCTGGTAACCCGTATATGATGTCGAAGCCTCCATCCCATCGGGTGATGGAGTAGAAGGGGCCTGATAAACAAAGTGAGCTTGGCCCGAATTTGGGTTCATATCGCACCTCTGGTTCGGCACGTTATTCGGATTAGGCAAAGGTTGTGAAGGAAATGCACCAGGTTGGCGAGGATTTGCCATCTGGGCAAGTTGATTGCGAACCTCTGTGATCTCGTCTCTGTGCTATTTTTGCATAGCTGCATTCGTCTTCTGAATGTCAGCTAGAGTCTAAAGGATAAGAGTCATTTGATCTGTATGAGTCAGCTCAAATTGATAAGTTGGGTTAGGCTGAGGCTAAGGAGGTTGATATGGACGAGGAGCTTGTGGTCGGGGCTGATATTGAGGTCTCTGATTTTGATTATTGCCTGACCATGTGAAATTGGGATGATTACACCATCCAGGGTTGTAAGTGTTAGAGAATGGATCATTCTGAATGGCGTTGAGGTCCTCGCAGGTCTGAGGATCCTTGGGAAAATCAGAATACGAGGGTTCAGAGTTCCCCTAACTAGAGTAGGTGGGTCCAAAGTTTCCTCCGAAACCAGAATTAGACAGGGGTAGATATGGATCCATCCCCTGAGAAGGTTGGTGATAGATGTTGTGCATGACCTCCCTGCTAGAGGGTGGTTTCGTGAATGGGTTTTGCACAGAGGTGGCTCGCTGCAAATGTCGAGTTAGCTCATGCACCTTCTTCTCAATAATAGGACCTTGTCCAGATGACTAGCCACCAGTTCCAAGTCGACGGAAGAGGACAGGCCCTGCATCTCATGTGCTCCCTTTGGATTCGTCAATGCACAAGCATTCGTCCAGTTAAACATGCCCATCGATTCATTATTAATAGAGTTCTCGCACATATTCTCGAGAATCTCCCACACGGTGTCTTCGTGTTGACCCATGATGTCTCCTCCACAGGTTGCATTGACGAATAATCAAATATCCTCATAGAGTCCCTCGTAAAAAGACTGGACTTGTTCCCATTTAGGAACTTCGTGGTACGGGCACTTTTGCATGAGATCCAGAAAACAATCCCATGCCTCATCAAGTGGTTCTCCTGTTTGCTATGTGAAATGTGTGATCTGGTGCCGTAAAGCATTTGTCTGACCAACCGGGAAGAACTTTCTCAAAAATTCGGATTGAGGTTCCGCCCAGGTGTTGATTGGACGTGTTTGGGTTTGGTACCAGTGAGCAGCTTTATCCACGAGGGCGAAAGAGAACATTTTCATGAGTAGAACATCCTGATTTTGAGCTTCTGACCTAAAGGTCTGGGCTAGATGCTTGAGTTGCTTGATATGCTGGAAAAGATCTTCGAAAATACACCCATGGAATTTGGGAATGGCATGAATCATGTTGGGCTTGAGTTCAGTGTCAAGACCTCCGGCGGGGATTTGTACTCAAGGTTCGATTGCCACCACAGTGGGATTGTAGTGATCTTGCATCATTGGACACTGCGGTGGGTTTACAAAGGCTTGGAATAGATCATTGAGGCGCTGAAGTTGATTTTCAAGATTATTTTCTTCTGCGAGTTGTGCCATGATGATGGATGAAGGAGAATCAGGTTCAGATGAATCAAAAGGAATATCGATTGGGTTGGGTTGTTGCACAAACAAGAAGGTTGAGGCTTGGCCTTGACGTGAATGAGTAGCTAAAGGAGGCCTCAAGGATAGTGATGAGAACCTCATCATGAGCCATAACTAGCTCATTTTGACCTAATACAAAGGATAAAAGCTCCTACATATCTCAAGGAAAGGCTTAACTCAGAGAATCCTGAGTTTGAGAAGAAAATAAGTCATAAGGGGTAAAAATGCAATTTTACCAGTATAATCTGCATACAGGGTAATTCAGGGCCCAAACATAGGTCAAAGCAGCTTAATAAGAATAAGAGTGGGATAAAATGATCTAGCAAGGGCTACAGCAATTCCAAGAAACTAAATGATAATCTGTAACCCTAAAACAACCCACTTCAATTCACAAGGTTCGAGGCAAAGTAAAAATAGAATAAACCCTCTAAAATTCATAGAAAAATAATCTCCAGGGTTTATAACCTTCAATTTGGCCTTCAGAACCCTTTTTGACCTACATTGAGAACCATGCCCAATTAATAACTTAATTTGGGTTTTTGCGTAAATTGACCGGTCAAACAAGGTTTAATATGGAAATGAAATTCACCATCAGATTCCTTAGGTCCTAATTAGTCATGTATAAAAACTTGAGCCTAAGAAGAAACCTCCTTGACCGACTTTACACTTTGGTCCTCATATATTTACTCTTTGGCCCTCAACTTTTGAACCCTCGCATTTTGGCCCCTAACTCTCCTTCGTTCTTTGCAATCAGGTCCCCCCTGCAAAACCTGCCAGCACCATGCTCCGGCGACCTTGCGCGGAGCATGGCACCGCGCAGGGTGAGGTGGGGGACCTGGCAAGTAAACCGGGGGTGCCCTGCGTCGTCAGCCGTCGCAGGGACACCCCCCTGGTCGTTGTAACCCACCATACCGGCCGTGCGAACGCACGGACGGTATGGGTTCTTGTTTCCGACCATCCTCCGGCGAGGGAGACACGTCGTCTCCCTCCGCCTTCCTCCCTGTTTGATCCCTATAAATACCCCCCGTTGCTCCACCGACCAGGGCAGCCTGGATCTGACGGAGAAAATCCCCAACTTTCCTCTCTTCTTCCTCCGGCAGACGCTCACCAGCTCCGGCAGTTTCCTCCCCCTCCACCTCTTCGCTCTGCCGCAATACCAGCAGCAGAGACTTCCTCCCCTGCTCTTCCCGCGCCACGCCGCACCCAGCTGGCGCCTCTCCGGCTCTCTGCTCGCCGCCGCCCCTTTCCCTGAGCATCGTCTTCTCCGGCGACAGTCGATACGACTGTCGCCCTGTTCCTCCCCCTTCGTCCCTGCAAGTAAGCTAGAGCTACTCCCCTTCTCCTCTTTCTTTCCCCGCTTTCAATTTATTCAATTAAGCCCTCGACCGACCCTGACCATCGTCACCCCCTTCGTCTCCGACCACCCTCCGGCGAGCCGCTCCCATCACCTCAGCGACCCACACGGCTTGCCGACCACCGCAGGACCTCCGCCTCCTCACCCTGATCAACCCCCGCCCTGCCACTTCCCCCACATCACCCTCTGCAACCCCACCGAACAGACCCATCCTCCGACCCACAGTCCGACCTAGGGCAGCCCTCGCACGCCGCCCCGCGCCTCGCCACCACCCACACGAGCTTCGCCGCACCCTGGCGAAGCTCCTGGCACTTTCTGATTAGGCCGAGAGGCCGTTTTCTTGTGAACAGACCACCCGACCTCCGCCGCCATTGCCGCGCAGGAGGAACTGCTTCCGCCTGCAGCTACAGGCGCGCCACGCTCAGCGCCACGCCCAGATTCAACTCCCAGGCCTTGCGAGGCGTTTTGGCAAAACACCAGGCTCGCAGCTAAGGCAGAAAGCTTCGCGTGACGCCGCAATCTCCCGCTGATTTCCCCGCTGCGGGCGCGCAATTGAGGTGGGACATTTAGTCCCACCTCGGAAACGCCTGAAGAGTCGCAGCGACATAAGATGCAAAAGTGCTGGAGGCTTACTGCCTCAGCACACGGGGTGAGGTCCCCTTCACCCGCCCGGTTACCCGGTCTCGTCCGCGCTCACGCCCCGCGGACCTGACCTGACCCGACCCGACCCGACTTAAGACTGACCTGCACTCCTCGCCCACCACGCACGCCGGTGGGCCTGGACCCGGGCCTGACCCGAACCCGGTTACCCGGCAGCTCTGGGAGAGCTTTCCCAAGAGTGGTTTCAGAGAGAGAGAGAGACGCGGGGGGGGAGGGTAGAATAGGTTTTGCCTCTGACGAAAAACTCTGAAGTGTGCAGGCACAGGCGAAGAAGAAGACCCGCGGAAGAAGAAGGAAGCTGACTGTAGCAACAGGTAGTTAAGCCGTCTGATTTGGAAATCAGACGACGGCCTGAAGGGAAAAGAAGAAAGGAGGGGTGACGTCCCTGGCTGAAAAAAGAAAAGAAGAAGCTGACACTTAGCCGCAGGGAGGAGAAACAAGAAGAAACCTTCACAGAAGAGACTGCAGAAAAAGAAGAAGAGAGACCAAGACAGAAACCAAGGAAGAAGAAGAAGGAGATCTGAAGAAAGAAAGAGGAGCATCACCTCTGCAGAACAAAGAAGAAGTAGGAGATCTGAAGAAAGAAAGAAAGAAGAACATCACGAGGAGAAAACAAAGAGAACAACAAATTCTTTCCCTCTCTCTTTCTTTATTTTGTAAAAGAAATATGTATATCTCTAGAATACAACTTGCTCCCTGAGTTCGACCTCGGGAACTCTTTTATTTTCCGAGTAAAAAATTTATATACTTGAAATGTTGGTAATAACTGGCTATACTACAACGTTATAACAATAAAACCCGGTTGTCCCGAACCAACCATTTCATTTTGGCGCCGTTGCCGAGGAGCAACGGCTATTCTAGAGGTAAACATTCCTGTTTCTTTTTAGTTTCTGATAATCTCCTCTCTATTGTGCAGCTACAGGAAATCAAGAAAACAAGCAACCGCACGACAACCACTCCGAGGACAGGTAAAATTTTTTCCTCTTGCTATTAACCCCTAAACTCTAAAGAGGAAGAAAAGAAAAGAACAAGCAATATAGGGCTAACCTGTCTTCCATACTTAGTAACCATAAAGAGTTGCATGTTTTCAACTCATTACTCCTGCACACTATTAAGGGTATTTAAGGGCTAACACATTCTTGCTTGAGCCCTAATTACCCAACAAAGAATTAACTGGACCAAGTAGAGCCAACCTAGGATCCAACACTAGGGATTTAGAGACACACTCCTTAAGCAAGAATTGAGAAAACCAAATGAAGTGTGCCCAAGCCCTTGTCTGAAAATACCTATTCAAAGAAAACCTAAAACAATTGGCTCTCTAAACACTTGAACCCTAAAAGACAAGACCCAAAAGCTCTCAAAGGAAACAAGAGGTAAAGTTGACCCCTTGGGTCAACCAACCTTAAAATTAGGTCACTTTCTCACTCAAAATACCTAAGAGTTCAAGTGTAACTTTAAGCACCCTGATCTTAAACTAAAATTGGTAGACTTAAGAGGTCAAGATCCCCATCCTGGTCTACCTGGAACCGCAGTGACAAGAGAGGTCGGGTGGGGGAAACCCTGTAACCCGTGGGGACGCTCTACCGTGTAGGGGTCTTCGCGGGATTCTCCCTCTCTGGCTGCCCAGGTAATTCTCAGGTGGACGATCTTTCTGATCAAGGGGTCCATCAGCCCCGAACCTCTATAGTCACCCAACAATTTTTGGGTGTCTTGATTGGGTCCAGCACCTGCTTATCTCATCCAGTCCTTCAGTATTTTGCAGGAGGTCCTTGAAACCTCCTATAGAAATTCACTCTCCCCGAGGCTAAGCCTCGGCTCCCTTGTTTTTGCAGAAATCATCCACATAGCCCCTCTTTCCTCTGATTCTGAACAAAATCCCCTTCTTCCATCTCGATTCAAACTTCTGATTCTATATCTTGATTCCACCACCTGATTCGAAAATGCAGCCTAATTACCTAGCAAGACTACCATGTAAAAAACCTGAATATCTGAGATCCATGAAAGATAAAATGATTGAGGATGCCCTTGAAATCTATGAAATCAAATATAAACCCTCAACACCAATAGGAAACATTCAGGTTGATGTTCCAACAACCACAACTTTCATCATAAACTGTGCCCAAATTCTATTGACTGAAATTTCAAAAGGATCAACCCGAGATATGCTCATGACAGGATACATTGAGATAGAAAAATTACACCAATCTGAATACCTTCAATGCTTGACAAATCCTGTACTTTGGGAACAACACCAAGATGCCCTTATAAAACGGGTAGAAATGATGAAATCAGTAGAACAAATTATCAACCAGAAATACCCGTATATACCAGAAATAGAGGATGAACCATCTTGGAACAGTATTAAGAAACAATCCAGTTTCCCAGATCTCGGGATTGAGGCACAAAGTGGTTGTGAAATCCCAACCCAGATAGAAGACAATGTTGAAATAGGTTGGGATATTGCAGGAGAACACAATGATGAGCCAAACTTAGACCATGAATTGCCAAGCCTAGAATTCCAAAACGCCTGCAATAATGAGATCACTACTGAACCTTTTGAGGGTATAAATTCCGCCCCTTATTTTGATAAGGTGGCCCTCGAAGGTTATTCAGACTTTGGTTCTAATAATTCTGCCCACATCCTAAGCCTAGAACCTAGATCTGAAACTTATTGGAAAGATTATGAGGCCCCTTATGAGAAAGATCAAATTTTTACAGAATATGATTCTAGGCCTCTATTTGATGAATATCCCTCTCCAACATCTTCAGAAAATCTGATCAATTTTCCAGAGAACATGCCAATTTATGATACAGAGACTGAGAAGTTGGACGCGTTGGATTTTAATTGGGTCTATCCTACCAGCTTGGAGCTTGAGCCTAGACAAAATACCTTTTCGAGCCCAGAATGGACATATAGGCTAAACCCCAATCAGGCTGCTGATTCCACATCTGAGGATTTTTGCTGTGGTGGAATTCATGATCATGAATCTCATTTTCGCCAACTCTCCGACAATTTCAAATCTGACTATAATTGCGGAGAGATTCCCCTTCCTGAACACGCCAGGCCCATCTACGACCTCAGTTCACATGACTTTGACTCCGACTCTGAGGTCCTGATTCCCGAGATCACTGATAACACAGAATCATTCCTTCTCGATCCTCAGGAACCAAAAAGAGAAAATGCCAAGAGTGATTGCAACCCAGAATCCAAATTTTTTCTCGAATCCGATTTCTTTCATCCTACAGACACTCTTCCGGCATTTGATAGTTACCCAGAGGACTCTCTACAGGAAACCACCTATCATCCGTTTCTAGAAGAGCCCTCATACACAGTTGCCACCTCGTCTGCACACACAGAACTAATCAAAACCTCTTCCCAACCTCAACCTGCAACCTGCAACCGGACTCAATTTCTATTCAGATTCACCTCTCACCAAGCCGATTGCATTTCCACATCGGGTTTCGAACATTGATCAGACTACGTACCATGCTCTATCATTCTCTGATCACCCCTGTAGGGTTTCCGCGTCATTCATTGATTATTCTACGGGTCCCTACTCTGACCAGGCTGATTCGACTCAGCCAAACCCTACGTTTACACTTCCACATCTATCTGAGCTTCATAGTTTATGGTGGGTTCCACACCTTTTTATCCACATTTATCAACCCACCAGATTGATTGGGTTTGGGCTGCATCATCAGCCTGTTGATCTGAACAAGCACCTGGTTGGACCAACCAGGCTCTTAATCAAGGTGCTTGTCTTACAAAACTCTGCTGATTTGACCATCCCCTCTCCATCGCATTTCCCGCTTGGCTGAAGGCATCAAATTTAGCGCTCAACGGGAGGCAGCCCGTCATTCTCTTTGAAAACCTGAAACTTGTTCTGACACCTTTTAGCACTCGAAGTTCACCCTTGTAGACAGCCGACCCCAACTCAGATGTTTGCATCAGGGATTTGAAATCGTCCGCAAAAATTCAACCCGACCCATCCACTCATCCAAATTTCTGTCTTAAGGAATGAACTAAGACCCCCTAGGTTACAATGAGGACATTGCAAATCTTAGGCATGGGGGGGGTAGGAAAGTACAAAAACTTGTAAGAAAAGGTTTCAAACAAAAAAATTCATATATGCCAAAAACACCATAAAAATTAAAAAATTTTCGAAAAAGAATAAGAGGAAAAGAGGAGAAGGAAATTTTGTGAAGGAGAAGAAAAACAAAATGAAAAAGGAGCACAAAATTATAAGAAAAGGTGATAGTCATTAGTAAGGAACTAAGGAATTAACCTAAGTTCTAGACCTCATTCAAGAAAATAACTGAAAAGTGCACAATGAGATTAGTAAGAATGCAAACCTTAGGCATTCTTGAATAGACTCTTAGTACCCATTAAGATCTGGACACTCCTCAAGAGGTTGAGGAAAATGAAAAGCTGAAGTATTAGGTCTAAGGCTTAGGGAGTATTCGGCCTCGTTAACTAATTTTTGGTTTACGGGACTCAGTAACCTAAGCACCCTAATCTCACACACAGCCTGGTTCAGTAAGCGTAAAAATCAGAATCACGCAGAAGCGTCGCAAAATTCTGAAAAGAACACCTAGAATAGGAGCGGCCGATCAACACAAGTTGATTTGGACGAGTTCCCAGCGCGGAGAGGCGGGAAATCCCGTCGAAGATGCGTAACAAAATATCATCTCCTCGGTGCTTGTCTCTTAGGATATTTACATATCCTACTGGGGGCATGTAAGCACTCTACTGGTTCAGATTCCATGGATGGCATTATCTCGAAGTGTCAATTGCCAGGGTCTGGATTCGGCCATGGAATACCATGGATGGGATTATCTCGAAATCTCAATAGCCAGGGTTCCGGGGGTTGCCATGGGCGGTGCTATCTCGAAGCATCGATCGCCAGGAACCCTTGAGGATTGATGATGGGAGCAAGGAATCTGATACAGACCGTGTTGAAAAGCCAATCCTAGACTAGAACTAAAAAGAAAAAGAGAGAGAAAACTCTCCAAACAGTAAAACTTTCTATCTCTCTCTTACAAAACGCACTGCGAACTGAGCCAGGGCTAAAATCATTTCAAGCACGGGTGCTTTAACCATGAAGTCCAATAAACCCTAGGTTAGTTCTTGTAGGCCTTAAAAACCTTTGCTAAAAGACTGAGGCTAAGGCTAGACAGATTTGGATCTTGATTAGTACTAGAGTACCTTTTAGGCCTATGGTCAGCATTCTAACCTAATCTATGCTCAAATAAAAAAGGCACTTATCTAAAACTATTAAAAACTTCATGGTCTAGAACAAGGGTTGAAACCTTAAGTTTTTTGCTAAGGGACTAGCAAAAGCTAGGCATGGGGGTATGATGAGAACCTCATCATGAGCCATAACTAGCTCATTTTGACCTAATACAAAGGATAAAAGCTCCTACATATCTCAAGGAAAGGCTTAACTCAGAGAATCCTGAGTTTAAGAAGAAAACAAGTCATAAGGGGTAAAAATGCAATTTTACCAGTATAATCTGCATACAGGGTAATTCAGGGCCCAAACATAGGTCAAAGCAGCTTAATAAGAATAAGAGTGGGATAAAATGATCTAGCAAGGGCTACAGCAATTCCAAGAAACTAAATGATAATCTGTAACCCTAAAACAACCCACTTCAATTCACAAGGTTCGAGGAAAAGTAAAAATAGAATAAACCCTCTAAAATTCATAGAAAAATAATCTCCAGGGTTTAGAACCTTCAATTTGGCCTTCAGAACCCTTTTTGACCTACATTGAGAACCATGCCCAATTAATAACTTAATTTGGGTTTTTGCGTAAACTGACCGGTCAAACAATGTTTAATATGGAAATGAAATTCACCATCAGATTCCTTAGGTCCTAATTAGTCATGTATAAAAACTTGAGCCTAAGAAGAAACCTCCTTGACCGACTTTACACTTTGGTCCTCATATATTTACTCTTTGGCCCTCAACTTTTGAACCCTCGCATTTTGGCCCCTAACTCTCCTTCGTTCTTTGCAATCAGGTCCCCCCTGCGAAACCTGCCAGCACCATGCTCCGGCGACCTTACGCGGAGCATGGCGCCGCGCAGGGTGAGGTGGGGGACCTGGCAAGTAAACCGGGGGTGCCCTGCGTCGTCAGCCGTCGCAGGGACACCCCCCTGGTCGTTGTAACCCACCATACCGGCCGTGCGAACGCACGGACGGTATTGGTTCTTGTTTCCGACCATCCTCCGGCGAGGGAGACACGTCGTCTCCCTCCGCCTTCCTCCCTGTTTGATCCCTATAAATACCCCCCGTTGCTCCACCGACCAGGGCAGCCTGGATCTGACGGAGAAAATCCCCAACTTTCCTCTCTTCTTCCTCCGGCAGACGCTCACCAGCTCCGGCGGTTTCCTCCCCCTCCACCTCTTCGCTCTGCCGCAATACCAGCAGCAGAGACTTCCTCCCCTGCTCTTCCCGCGCCACGCCGCACCCAGCTAGCGCCTCTCCGGCTCTCTGCTCGCCGCCGCCCCTTTCCCTGAGCATCGTCTTCTCCGGCGACAGTCGATACGACTGTCGCCCTGTTCCTCCCCCTTCGTCCCTGCAAGTAAGCTAGAGCTACTCCCCTTCTTCTCCTCTTTCTTTCCCCGCTTTCAATTTATTCAATTAAGCCCTCGACCGACCCTGACCATCGTCACCCCCTTCGTCTCCGACCACCCTCCGACGAGCCGCTCCCATCACCTCAGCGACCCACACGGCTTGCCGACCACCGCAGGACCTCTGCCTCCTCACCCTGATCAACCCCCGCCCTGCCACTTCCCCCACATCACCCTCTGCAACCCCACCGAACAGACCCATCCTCCGACCCACAGTCCGACCTAGGGTAGCCCTCGCACGCCGCCCCGCGCCTCGCCACCACCCACACGAGCTTCGCCGCACCCTGGCGAAGCTCCTGGCACTTTCTGATTAGGCCGAGAGGCCGTTTTCTTGTGAACAGACCACCCGACCTCCGCCGCCATTGCCGCGCAGGAGGAACTGCTTCCGCCTGCAGCTACAGGCGCGCCACGCTCAGCGCCACGCCCAGATTCAACTCCCAGGCCTTGCGAGGCGTTTTGGCAAAACACCAGGCTCGCAGCTAAGGCAGAAAGCTTCGCGTGACGCCGCAATCTCCCGCTGATTTCCCCGCTGCGGGCGCGCAATTGAGGTGGGACATTTAGTCCCACCTCGGAAACGCCTGAAGAGTCGCAGCGACATAAGATGCAAAAGTGCTGGAGGCTTACTGCCTCAGCACACGGGGTGAGGTCCCCTTCACCCGCCCGGTTACCCGGTCTCGTCCGCGCTCACGCCCCGCGGACCTGACCTGACCCGACCCGACCCGACTTAAGACTGACCTGCACTCCTCGCCCACCACGCACGCCGGTGGGCCTGGACCCGGGCCTGACCCGAACCCGGTTACCCGGCAGCTCTGGGAGAGCTTTCCCAAGAGTGGTTTCAGAGAGAGAGAGAGACGCGGGGGGGGAGGGTAGAATAGGTTTTGCCTCTGACGAAAAACTCTGAAGTGTGCAGGCACAGGCGAAGAAGAAGACCCGCGGAAGAAGAAGGAAGCTGACTGTAGCAACAGGTAGTTAAGCCGTCTGATTTGGAAATCAGACGACGGCCTGAAGGGAAAAGAAGAAAGGAGGGGTGACGTCCCTGGCTGAAAAAAGAAAAGAAGAAGCTGACACTTAGCCGCAGGGAGGAGAAACAAGAAGAAACCTTCACAGAAGAGACTGCAGAAAAAGAAGAAGAGAGACCAAGACAGAAACCAAGGAAGAAGAAGAAGGAGATCTGAAGAAAGAAAGAGGAGCATCACCTCTGCAGAACAAAGAAGAAGTAGGAGATCTGAAGAAAGAAAGAAAGAAGAACATCACGAGGAGAAAACAAAGAGAACAACAAATTCTTTCCCTCTCTCTTTCTTTATTTTGTAAAAGAAATATGTATATCTCTAGAATACAACTTGCTCCCTGAGTTCGACCTCGGGAACTCTTTTATTTTCCGAGTAAAAAATTTATATACTTGAAATGTTGGTAATAACTGGCTATACTACAACGTTATAACAATAAAACCCGGTTGTCCCGAACCAACCATTTCATTTTGGCGCCGTTGCCGAGGAGCAACGGCTATTCTAGAGGTAAACATTCCTGTTTCTTTTTAGTTTCTGATAATCTCCTCTCTATTGTGCAGCTACAGGAAATCAAGAAAACAAGCAACCGCACGACAACCACTCCGAGGACAGGTAAAATTTTTTCCTCTTGCTATTAACCCCTAAACTCTAAAGAGGAAGAAAAGAAAAGAACAAGCAATATAGGGCTAACCTGTCTTCCATACTTAGTAACCATAAAGAGTTGCATGTTTTCAACTCATTACTCCTGCACACTATTAAGGGTATTTAAGGGCTAACACATTCTTGCTTGAGCCCTAATTACCCAACAAAGAATTAACTGGACCAAGTAGAGCCAACCTAGGATCCAACACTAGGGATTTAGAGACACACTCCTTAAGCAAGAATTGAGAAAACCAAATGAAGTGTGCCCAAGCCCTTGTCTGAAAATACCTATTCAAAGAAAACCTAAAACAATTGGCTCTCTAAACACTTGAACCCTAAAAGACAAGACCCAAAAGCTCTCAAAGGAAACAAGAGGTAAAGTTGACCCCTTGGGTCAACCAACCTTAAAATTAGGTCACTTTCTCACTCAAAATACCTAAGAGTTCAAGTGTAACTTTAAGCACCCTGATCTTAAACTAAAATTGGTAGACTTAAGAGGTCAAGATCCCCATCCTGGTCTACCTGGAACCGCAGTGACAAGAGAGGTCGGGTGGGGGAAACCCTGTAACCCGTGGGGACGCTCTACCGTGTAGGGGTCTTCGCGGGATTCTCCCTCTCTGGCTGCCCAGGTAATTCTCAGGTGGACGATCTTTCTCAGGTGGCTGCCCAGGTAATTCTCAAAATTGCAATTTAAGACAAGAAAGCTATGAAATTGTAAAAAAAAATTGTTTAAGAATAAAGTAGCACTAGGATCAACTATCAGACTGCAAAAATAATGAAGTAAAATGATAATTTAGATCATCAAGTACTCCTTACAATGATAGCTAATGAACTCAATGTATATATGTATGAAATGCAATCAAACCAATCGTCTAATTTACTAATCAGATGGCTTAAACTGCTCAAGCCTTTCTCTGTTCTTCTTCTTTTCTCTTTTTCTTCTCTGCCTTTCTCCTTCTTTTAGCTACGATCCTTTCTCTTCTTTGTGTTCTTCTCTTACTTTCCTTCTCTGTCTCTGCTATTCTTCCTCTTCCTTCAGCCCTTCTTTCTCCGGCTTTCTTCACACAGCAGGGGAAAAGCTTCTGAATTCGACTAAGTGTTAACCGATTCTCACCAAGAGCAAAACCCTCCCCCTACCCCTGCAAGCTCTCCTTCTCTCTTTAGAATCCACTCTCCCAGAGCCACAGGGGTAATCGGGTTATCAGACCTAGCGTACCCGGGTCCAGGCTCACTGGCAGTGAGTGGTGAGCGAAGAGTAAGGCTTAGGCGGGTTAACAGGTCAGGCCAGGTCCGCAAGTAGAGGTCACGGATGAGGCGCAGGTGCGCAAGTGAGAGGGACCTCACCCCGTGTTCTAAGGTGGAAAGGCTATAGCACTTTTACAATTTATGCGCCGCGAGGCACTCTTCAGCTGACGATGTGGGACTAAACCACGTCCCTTCTTCACGTGCGTCTGCAGCAAGGAGATTCCTCTGATTAGCGTAGCTGCTAAGGTCCCAGTGTCTAATTGACCGCCTGGGGAAGTACCTGAAGCAAGTCCGCACGACCTGGGACTTCCACCTGGGGCAGACGAGACCTGGAGCAAGCTCGAAGCTTCTTTGAAGCTCTTCGTCAATGGTGGCTAAGGGCTTGACACCTAAAATCAAGCAAATGGCCCCTCGACCTTGTCAAAAGGTTCAGAGAGTATCATCATAGCACGGTAAGTTTGTTAAAGACATCGGCGTGGCGGATGGGTGTGGATGGTGGCCAGACGGTCACGGGTTAGGTTGGAGATGATGGGTTTGTTCGAGGTGGTGTTCGGGTGGATGATGGATCGAGATGAGAGAGGGGAAATGAGCGGAGAGGTGTGGCAGAGGTTTTGAGGTAGTCGATGAGGGATTTGGTGGTGTGTGGAGCGAGATGTACCTTGCTTGTGTGGCCGGAACGGTGGAAGACGATGGAGTTGCGGAGGCATGGTCGAGGTCAAAACGGTGTGTCGAAAGTGTTGGTGTGATGAGGAAGAGTTTAGGGAGAAATTGAATGTAGTAAAGGACAAAGGGGGAAGGAGAAGGCACCGGTTGTGGTGTTGCCGACGCCGGAGAAGAGAACAGCTCTGGAGAGAAGGAAAGGCGAGGAAGAAGGAGATTAGGGCACCAGCTGGTACGGCTCGACGCGGGAAGAAACGAGGAAGATAAGTCCACTGCTGGTATTGCGAACGGAGGATGAAGAAGGATGAAGGAGCTCGACAGACATTGAGGAGCTTTTGGCCGAGAGAGAGAGAGAGGAATTGGGGGAGGGGGATGTTGGCCGATTTCGAGCGTAGGGAGAACGGTCTAATCAGGAGGTTCTTTTATAGACCTCAAAAAGAAGTTTTGAGCTTGGGAAGCAAGATTCCCAAGCTTGGAAAGCTTACCAGAGTTGGGAAATTCCTTGATACCCAAATTTCTCATGCATTCGCATGAGAGATTAGAAAGGTTTTAAGGTGTGGGATTTGGCTCAAAAGGAAGGGAATTTCTTAATGAACTTCCCTTTCAAATTTGAAAGGGATTCATCAAGAAATCAAGGGGTTCCTTCCAAACCAAGGTTGCCGGAGCAAGTAGGAATAGGTTTAATGGTGGAAAGGACCTTTTTGTGAGAACAACGACAAAGTTAGGGGTCTATTTGAAAATATTTTGAAAGTTAAGGGCATAAATGTAATCAGACAGAACTAAGTTACAAACTAGGTCAAGACAAACTCATCTTGGGTCCAAATTTTGGTAAAAACCTAATTTGGACCTAAAGAATCTAATGGTAAAGTTGGATTTTTGTTTTGACCACGTTTGACTAGGTAATTTATGCAAAAACCTAAATTAGGGTAAATGTCTGTCTGAGACTCTGTTCTAGGCCAAAATAGGTTCTGATGGTCAAGTTGAAGGTTCCAAACCCTAGAGAATATTTTTCTATGAATTTTAAAAGGTTTAGGTGATTTTTATCTTGACCATAACGTTAGTTAATTAAGCGGGTCTATTTTTAGGGTTTCAAAAGTCATTTAATTCTCAAAACACATGCAAACCCTTTTCTGATTCTTTTAACCCACTTTTTAGCCTTTTAGGATCATTTGACCCTTAATTAATCCCTAAGAAAACCCGTGGTTGTACTGCATTCATGATATGATGGTAAAATTACAGTTTTAATGCTAGTTTCTTATTTTTCCCTCAGAATCATTATGTAGTGACTAATGACTCTCTGGCAGTTATGTAGGAGCACTTACTGACTTAATTGGATCAAAATGAGCTAGTTATGGCTCATGATGGTGTTCCCATCAGATACAATTTGGGCTATTACTGAATATATTTCGATTATTGATTCTTATTGCATATTTTTATTGTTGTGCTCATTAATTTAAATTGAGATTAGTACGTGAATTCCATGTTTTCTCCCTGCGAACGACCTCAGACTCAATTTCTGTTTTCAAGCACTTTATAAATTTAAATGTTGTAAAGCGATTTTTGTCGACTATACTATAACGCGGTACGTTCCTTAAAAGACAACACTCGCCGCATGCAACAGTGTGGGAATTAAGGAAAATGACATAAAACATTGAAAATGTATTAAAAATGTATAATTAGGTCAATTTTAAGAGATTAAATACTTAAATTGTAAATTGATGCTTCAAATGCCTAATTGAACACAATTTAAGCTTGAATTCATATATCAATGGTTGGAATATTTTCTAATATGTTCAATTCATATGCCATAAAAGTTTCATGAAGTTTTGACTTCATTAGGATCTTGCATTCATTGGTTGCCATTTAGGTCCTATGTATACAAAAGATCCTTCACATTTCTTTAAGTTAAAAGTCATCAAGGACCTTTCTGTAAGTGATAAGGTGTGGCTCATCATACCTAAAATGCTTAAGTTAAGCTAGAAATTAGGTTAAACACTACATAATTAACATAAGATATGGGTTAAGTGTGAAAATCAACTGAAATGGCTTAAAACAGCAAATCGGTGTTAAAAGTGCATAATTAAGTCACAAATTGAGATATTCTAAAAAATGTAAAATGATGATCCACTTGCAAATTGAACATATATTTTGGTTCAAAAGATCAAATTAAAAGTGAAATCATATTCTAATAT
Source organism: Thalassia testudinum (assembly GCA_037157565.1). Lineage (NCBI taxonomy): Eukaryota > Viridiplantae > Streptophyta > Magnoliopsida > Alismatales > Hydrocharitaceae > Thalassia > Thalassia testudinum. The sequence continues at coordinate 96,172,272 of JAZHRO010000024.1, forward strand.
GTTCAATTATCATTCCATAAAAACTTCATGGCATTTGGACATCAGTAGGACCCTGTATTTAGAGTTTTTCATTTAGGTCCTTTAATCCTTTACATTCCGTTCACATTAAAAGTCTCGAGGGTCTTTCTGCAAGCCTCCAGGGACTAATTAGCAAGAGCTAGGGAACGCACTGCAACACTTTTCAGCCACTTATGGGCCTCCTTGCAATTATTTTACCCCTTCGCCCTTAAAGGCTTGAGTGTAATTTTTCTAACTCACCTACAATGCGAGGCGCATTGTTCCACCCGAAGAACATGCCCAATCGTGGCTATCATTCTCTTACATCCTCAATCCAAGGGTCGATCTCGCACCAAACTTTGCACGCATTTTCGCGAGCATCACCTCCCATCCCAGATCCCATCCAATGGTGCATTTTTGGATTGAACTTTCGCCCTCCCCTTAGCTAATCACCACTGTTTGCCCTAAAATCATCTAAATCAACCATAGTGGTGCCTAGATCGCTCACGTGCCCATATAAGCAACTACCTAAGCTCGCACGCGAGGCATCGACTCCCCTCCTACTTTCTTAAGCCAATCCTTCATCCCACAGCCTCCTCTCCTCATTTTCCCTGTTCCACTGCTACGGCATTGTGAATACCACTTTCCTTCGATCTTCCTCACCGCTAAGGACCACATAGCACTTGAGGGTGACCCAGAGCTTCTCTAGCAAGTTTTCACTCTGCTGGAGATTCCTCCTCCATTTCTTCCTCCTTAGCCGTCGGCTTTGGATCTACAGGTCCCACTCCTCTGATTAGATTAGGATTTTAAATGCTTTCTAGATTTGTTTTAGTGATAATCAGTGTACTGTAGATCAGTAGATATAGTTCAGATGTTAAATTTTGTGATGGATTAGTTTAGATTAGAGTAGATCTAGATTAGAGCCAATCCTACCTCTCTGATCGATTCAGATCAGAGAGGAGTTTTTTGCATTTTCGCATCAATTCATACATCTTTCTCTATGCCTCACAATCAACATTTCACTGATTTCCTCGCACTTTAATCCATATTTCACTCCATCCATCAGAGTTGAGTTGGATCTAAAGTTCACCAACTTCTAGAAGCGAAGTTGGATCCATAGTTCGCTCCAATCCATCTAAGGGTCCTCTCATCCACTTCAAATGTTCATAAGGACCCCTAATCTGGTTTTAATCGAACTAATTTGCTTGATTAACTCGAATTTGGATTTCATGCACAATCACAAGATTTTGGATCAGTTTGACCTTAAATGGATTTAATCGAGCAAATTGAAGTTGTTTTTATTTGATTGGGTTCATTGCGATGATTTTGAGCTACTTTGATTTAACTTCCTTTCTCAAATGAGCTTTTGCCCAATTTGAACGTTAGTTACTGATTTCTGGAAGTTTGGCAGCTTGAGTCAATGAGAATTAGGTGCACTAATTCGAGGCTCAAGAAATGATCCAATGGTTTTTACATGATCACCTAGAGCTCCTGTACACCAATCTATGGTGTGCAGGAACTCTAGATGTTCAAAACATCTTAGCGAGTAAGATCAAAAGGCCTCTTGGGTGATATGGTTTCTAGATTCAAATGGATTTCAATCTCTTGATTAAAGTCGAAATGAGGTCCAAATGGTCTTAATGAAGGTTTTGATTTGATTTATAAGTGGATTTAATGCCTAGTTCAATCCAATTTTCTGGCGTTGTCTATGGCAAAGAGAAAAGGAATGAACTAGGGTTTATGAGTTTCTTGGATTTGTGATTAGATTCCAATTAATTTTAGACCTTCTGAGAGTATTTCCAATGAATTGGAGTGGGAATTGCACGAGTTTTAGACTCTAATTTGACAGATACACAAGCAGTAGTAGCTATTTTATCTCTTCTGATTTAGAGGTTTCACAGTCTGATCTCAAAGTGGATTTGTGAATGAGTGATTTCCCTATTTTCAGCAGCTCTTAGCTGCTGATGTTGTGCAGAAATTGATGCCATTGGACAGTAGCCACAACAGTAGTTGGGTTGGTTTTTGAGAGATCTGAATAGGTAGAAATTTAAGGAAATTGAGCTGGGTTTAGTGTTTATTAAGTTCACTTGTTATGTATAGTGTTAGGAATTTAGTAAACAACCATTCATGTATTTAAAATGACTGAAATTCAATGAGAATTGCTTGTAGTTTTCAGTTTGAAAACCTCTGTCCATTATTTAAGACCGTAAAACTAGCATATATGTAAATTTGAAGGAAATTGAATTGAAAATCAGGTTTAATTGTTATACATCTTTCTTGATACATATTAAATGTGTTTGAATGTCTAAACATGTTATTCTGCCTGTCAAACCCCTTTTTAGGCCTTAGGTTTCATATTCAAACACTAATTAAGGCTTAGACTTGAGTTGATTTGTAAATAAATAGAAAATATAAAAAAATCACAAAAAAATAAAATCAAGATGTCTTAAGAAGGAATAGGTATTTTTTTAAGCGTGTGCCAAGTTTCAAAATATTATGAACCCCCGGCTTGATAAAACATACTAGCTGACGATTCAATTTACCTTAAAATTCAATAAAAGACCTAAGTTCAAAAAGACCAAAAAGAAACTTCTCTCTCACCTCATCCTTTCTCCCTCATCCACTATCTCTATTATATATATAAAAACTATAAAAATCAAAAAGTATCCAAAAATACTTTATATAGTATGTATATACTTGTAAATATAATTTAAACTAAGCTATATGTATATATTGTATAATATGTAAATAATGTATATAATTAACCTATATATGTAATCTATATATTAACTTGAATATTTAGAATGATTTATTACATATATAACTTTATTGTATAATTATATATTAATTTATATAAACTAAATGTATATTAACTTAAGTAATTATAAAAACCTATGTATATGTATATAATTATATCTAATACTGTACATACATATTTAACTATATAATTTATACTATATAGTACATGTAAATTAATTTAATTAAGTAATTGCAGTAAATAATTAAGTTATTAAGTTAAATAAATAAATTATTAACTTAAAATAAAATAAATTAGTAATTTAAGTTAATACTGAAGTAATTTATAATATATACTTGTATAGTATTTTGTTAAGTATATTTAACCTATTTATACTGTATTTGTATTTTACTATTGTATTTATAAATTATTATGTACAAAACTATCCAAAACATCTATTTAAATGTAAATAAATTAAAATAATGCTTTTAAATAAATTTAAAATGTATAATAAATACTTTATTAGGTAAATTAACTTTGTATTAAGTTAATTTCATATTTAATTGACTAATTTATACTTTAATTAAGAGATTAACCCTTAATTTAACATGTACAAACAGTCAACTTTAACTAATTTTATTATATACCTAAATAACTTATTTTTTCAAATAAATTGTACAATTATATAGCCCTATATAAGGACTTTATAACCATATAATTTAATTTTAATTTATACTAAATTATGGCCTTCAAATCGATGGCCAAAATCACCACATTCGAACGCTGCACAACGTAGTGTGCGCTAAATTGGGCACCGTGAATGGTGCCACATCGTAAGCCAATGAGCAGCTGAAGGCATATATTTTGTTTTACACCCAGCGGCTATTCGATCGTCAGCGCTAGGCTCACTTACTGAGCATGCATCGGTTCTTGGTGCACGTGCACACTTGTAGGCGTGTATGTGAGTGCGTGTAGGTGCGTGTGTGGTTTTGCTGGGTTTGATATTGGGCCTAAAATTTACAAAAATGCACAAATGATAAACTAAGGTTGGCCCATTAAAAGTGGTCTGGTCCCACCTTTCGAGGTGTTGTGTATCCCATGAAAATGGGCCGACCCGCCCACTTAAAACCAAATTTTTGGTATGTTGAACAGTGCCTGTGAGTGAAAGAAACACCCTTGAAATCAGTTAAGTGTTGTCAAGAAGAGAAGGAAAGAAGAGAGGATGCGGTTAAGTGTTAGTCGTAGTGTTGTGCATATGTGTGTTGAGTATGTACATATGTATATATGTATAAGTATACTTATATGTATAATATAGTATAAGTATATATATAATAAATAATGTATATGTATGTGGATATACATATGTATACGTATAAGTAGTAAGACCCTATGTGAGCCTCTTTTGTATATAAATAACATTAGGCTTTAGTGACAGTTATAACCGTCATTGTATATATGTATATGTGTTAGAATAATTAGTATTTTTTGCCTTATGTTGTGTAAATATATTAATAAGGCTACAGCGACACATGATATGTTACTATATATAGAATATATGTTACTAAAGATATTAGTATGTTAATATAACTTAGTATAGTAGATATTTGCAGATATTTTTGTACCTGTAATTAGATATTACTTAGAGTAGTTGTATATAGCTTACTTAGTATAGTTTCTAACTGATTTTTGGACCTTCCTGTAAGCTTTCAGGGACCTAAGCGATTTAATTCTTATCACTAATGGGTTCTTGTGTAAAATTCTTATCGGTTCATTTTGGGCCTCCAATGCAATGGCACCAAAAGACTTGCAAGTGTCCTTTATTCTTCATAAGCTCAAGCCTAATGAACTCGAGCTCCGCTAACCATTCATTCTTCCTGATCCGATCCAACGGTGGATTTCCACCCAACCTGCAATCGCCGGTGCACATAGCTCCATAGGTTCACTTAGATTACATCCAACAGACCATCTCCATCCCAAAAATCATCCACGCTCCTCAGACCTCTCCACAGCTATTGATCTGCAACGGCCCTCATTGCCTGATATGGTCATTCCCCAGCTCCTTTGCCTATATAAAGACACCCACAGATGCCTTGCGTGAGTACCAGCTCCCTACCCCAACTTGAGCCAATCCTTTCTTCCCCTTCCAACTCTTCTTTCTCCTCGTCCATGGCTTGCGACAGAAGCCAATTCTCTCTCTCCAACATTCTTCCTTGCTGCTAGGATTCACATAACATCTGAGGATAACCCAAAGCTCTTCTCCTACGGGCTTTCGATCACTGGAAGCACCTCCCTCCATTCGTCGCCATTGGCCACCAGCCATGGTTCCCTAAGGTCCCCTTCATCACTTTAGATAGGATTTTAATCACTTTCTTAGCATAAATTAGAGTAGTTTAGATGGTTTAGAGTAGCTTCTAATTGGTGATTGGTATAGATCAGCTTAGACTAGTGTTAATTGTAGTTTACAGCCAATCTGCCCTCTTTGATCAATTCAGGTCAGAGAGGTGAATTTGCACTCTCATTTTAGATCGCTGATCTTCCCCTTCACCTCACAATCACGTTCTTACACCTCTTTCACTGTTTTGATCCATTAATCACTCCTCCGCCATAGCCACCTTGAGGGTTGAAGCTTCTTAGCTCTCAGGACTCAAGGTGCACCCAATCACTTGAGGGCTTATCCACTCAATTCATTTATTCACAAATGCCCTCCTCCTGGCTTAAAATGATCTAATTTGATTGATTATATCATACTTGATTTCAGTGGTTGATCGAGTGATTCCTAAGGCAATTGTATTTAATTTGGATTTAATTGATGGAATTGAGTCGATTTGGATTTAATTGGATGTAATGTGATTTCCTTGCATTCATTTGATTGGATTTTTATCAATTGATTTCTTCGCGTCTAATTTAGACTATGGGTACTAATTTGTGCTTCACCAAGGTAGCAATGGTCGAGGAGAAATCCAATGCATGGATTAAGGGATTTTGCTATGATCCAATGGACTTCTGACCTTCACCCAAGACACGCACCAATCAATGGTGTGCAGGTTTCCTAGGTGATCAAATCACCTTGTGTTGATAGCACTTTCGTTGAGTTTAAAATATGCGTCGTAAAAGGATCGCGTTGTGGTATAGCCAACAAAAGCGAATTGACAACAATTAAATTTACAAGTGCTCGAAAAATAAATGAGTCCGAGGTCGTTCGTAGGGAGCAAATATGGAATTCAGACACTAGTCACAATAATACACAAATGAGCACAATGATTAATCACAACAAAGATATGCAATGAATAATATACTCAAAAATATATTCAATAATAGCAATTTATGTCTCAAAAATCAATGGGATAAAAAGAGAATTTAAAACCTAAAAAATGGTGATTTGAATCACCAATTATATCCCACAATTAAGCACATATCCCAATGATAATCTCAAGTCAAATCAATTCCCAACAGTGGTTTTGAACCACTTATCCTCAAATAACCATGTCAAATAAGCATCAAATATCTCTACAATACCCTCAAATCAACCACAATCAGACATCAGGCACCAATGTCAGACGACTTCAAGTCACCAAGCTTCAGCACAAAAGAACTCAAAAATTCGCTAAGTGTTGGGTGTGTGCACACATGACAAGGCACGTGCATGCATCCCGAGGCAAGACCACCCCCTAACCTCCTCAAAATCTCCTCTTTTTCTTAATTGGGTAAACAAGTTTGAACAGTGCCGGGTAATTGAGTCATGAACAATGACCAGGCCAACCGACATGCATGGTGGGCGAGGAATGCATGGGTTATGTGAGACGCTCGTCATGGACCTCACCCCTCCGTGTGTCAATGCAATGACACCTAAGCAGAGATTCAATTTATGTTCATTTGAGATTTTGAAGCCCACGAGGTGGGACTAAATTGATGCCTTCTTCTCGCATGCAACTATAGAGGATTGACCATCCAATTCGAGCATCTGTTATTGAGCCTTCATCCAATCGAAGTCTTTGCAGCCTTTGTGATTTTGGTCTACAGCTTCTGGTGATGGAACAGGCCTTGAGGTCAACAAAGCACGGCAGATAATGACGGAGAACGTGTCGACAGCGGAGGAGCTCTGGCATTGGTCCTGAGACAAGAGAACGACCTCTCAGCTTGAATTAAGCACGTAGAAAGCTATAGTGTAGCACGCCAGAGCGAAGCCCTAATTCTATTGGCTCCAATCATGGTCAGATGATGGTAGTGGCGAAGCTCGAGGGACTTCTGTGGGCAGTCATGGCGTATGGCGAAGGGGACGATGTACAGGCCAATTGAGGAGCTAGGAAGCTTCGCCGTGGTGTGGCAATGGAGGTGGTGATGCTGATTTGGTGATTGGAGGTGAACAGTGGTCTATGGGAGTCAGAGTGAGAGGCAAATTGGTGGCTGTTTGGCGGATGGTTGAGGGCTCGAAGCTTCCAATTGGTAGAGGGCTTTTGGTTGGTGGAAGATAAGGAAACCTCTAGTGGTGTTGGTTGGGAATATGGTGGTCGATGGAGATCGGGCAAAGCTCACCAAAGCTTCGTCGGTCATGAAGAAGACGAAGGGGAAATGAGGTGGTTGGTGGTCGAATCGAGAAGATGAAGGTAGGAATCAAGGCTAGAAAGAGCGGGAGATAGTGGTCCTAACTAAGGGATGAAGGGAATAGGGGTGTTACGACTCGCTTCTCGAATCCCTACAGAACACGAGACTGGCTCGACTCGACTAATCCTAAGACCCAGTCGTCCAACAAGAAATAACCAAAAAGAAAGAAAGTAAACCACATTCACTATGCCAAGTAACTAACAGTAAAAGAGTGCAAGCAGTAAAAGAAGTAAAAGCTGCTAATAGTACATATCACCACCACAACAGTAAAGCGGAAAACAAAGTACAGAACGTAAACAATAACAAGAGTCTGAACTCACTAACAAAAGAAAGTACAACCACAGGAAGACTACTGCTACTGGGCTCTACTAAGCCCAGCACCCTCTGCAGCTGGTGACTTAGGCTGCTCAACTCCTGGACCTGAAAAGGGTTATGAGTAACAAAGTCAGCAAACACTGAGTAGAGTGGTAACCAACTAACTAAAGCAGTAAAAGCTAACAGGTACTATCTATTCCAATTACTTTATTTTACAAGTTATTCATTTTCACCCATTGGTTTATATTTTCAGATCTCTTCCTTGATCTTGAATGTTCCTCGTGGGAACGATCTTAATTACAGTCTTTTCCGAAGAGTAGAAGGTGCACGTGGTGCTCTCCTGGCCGAGAGAGTCCCCCATGGTGATCCTACACTCATTCAACCACCCCAAGGTCACGGACAGACGTAGTGGTGACTACGGCACGTGCGATAAGCGCACGGGTAGCTAACCCGCACTAGCACGCGGTCAGTAGTTTTCGCTAACGGGTACGCCCAAAGTACAGCACGGAACAATATAGGGCCTAGCCCTCTCAGTAACAGGGGTCTAGCCCCTCAGAACCAAACAGGGGTCTCGCCCCTCCATAGTCCGCGCACCCTTGTCTGACTACCTTGGTTTGCCCAGTGGGCCTAACAAGTCGGTGTAGGGTGGCTAGCTGAACCCCAGGCCCTGTGGGGTGGCTAGCTCTCCCCGGTACAATGTATGCGAGGGCTAAGAAGTCGATGTAGAGTGGCCAATCCTAACCCTGGGTCCCAACCCAAGGGCGGCTAGCTCTACTCTACACTAAACAGGGGACAGTTGCTCTTCCTAGTACCACGTACTCAAGGGCCCGCACACTTCCCACTCACATTTCCAAATCCATTCCATTTATTCACAGGAGCTCTACTCCTAATTCCCCGTAAGGTTCATGCTCGTATTTCTCATGTCATTCCATACCATGTTTCATCATTCACATTTCCATTCTCAGGTTATACACATGTAGCTCGTATTTCCATCATTTAACATATACAACAGGTAATGTCACATGTAACCATTTAACTAACACAGGTATTTCATATTTCACAGGCAACTCTTGTTTATTAACAGGCAGTTGTTCATATTTCTACTCATTCATTTAAGACTGTAATTTCAAACACGCATACAAACAGTGCAAGTACTTCTCGTCCTAGGATTCATGCCACATCCTAGGTTTCTAGTTATCCAATTCACATATGCATTCAGGTTTTATAAGTAATTTAGGGGAAGACCACTCTACCAGACAACCCAGGAGTATTGGGGGCTCGAACGGCAGGCTCACGTGCCTCAGCAAGCCCCAAACCCGCAACTGATCGAAGTTCTATAACAAGGAACATACCACAATGGAACATTCAGAATAGTATAAAAGGCCTTCTAACAAGTAGAGGAACTCACAAGGAAAACACCGATATCTTATTTTCGTAAAACGGACCTCAAACGAATCCTAAATGGGTCAAAAACAAGACTGCAGACCTAAATCAGACATCTGGCACAAGGTCCAGACGTCTTAAAAGTAACCAGAAACACACCTCAGGTTCTTCGTCAACTTCAGACATCCAGAACCTCTTCTTAACTAACCATCTGGACCCAACTCCAAACGTCTGACCTCTCCTCCTGACGTCTGGGAGCGCTTCCGGTCATCTGGTAAGCTGTCCAGACGTCAGAAATGCATGGGAGGGCGTGTCCCGCGCCTTCCCGAAGTAATCCATACATGCGACAGGCAAATCACCTATATTTAGCCACGCAAATCGTAGCTACAGTGCGGCCTGCATGGCCATAACCGCAAGAGGAACGTACCTTCGCGAAGATCTGCCTTCAGTCGTCTAGTATCGTCACTAGACGTCCAATATGTCGTCAGGACGGCACGTCAGACGTCTAATTCTGGGAAAATCTCAGAACCAGAACCATTTCCTGCTCTCCCTCACCGCACACAGCCGTGGCCTTGCTTCCTCACCTACATCTCCGGCTACAGCAAGTGTTAGGGACGGCTTCCCCGATGCACTCTCCTCCCGCACGCGCCACTTCGGTCGTGCGCCCCCCGGCGAGCTCCCACGAGCTCACGAGCTCAAGCTCTTCCTCCTCTCCTCCCGTCGTCTCTCCTCCTCGTTGCTCGCTCTCGTGCTCGCACCCCTCGCTGCAGTGGAGAGGAAGGAGGGAAGGTGGCTGGCTGTGGTGAAGTGGGGAAGAAAGGAAGGGGGGAAAGAGGGGTTTATATAAGGGTGCGTTAGGGTTCGGTGGAGGAGGGAAGAGGGAAAGAGAAAGAAGAAGGGTACTGTCTGCGTGCAGCCCACGCACAGACGCAAAGTCACATACCAAACTTTCAATTTCCAGACATCTGGGAAGGGGTCCAGACGTCTGACCAGACATCTGACCGACATTCCAGACGTCTTAAAAGGCTCAGGACAGAACGGGTCTTTACAAGGGGAATCCTCATCAGTGTGATGGCTGGAGCCAAGGACAATGATACCTCCGATGGGAGGAACGGCGAGGAAGAAAGGGCTAGGAGGCTTCTGCTGTGGCCGGCAAGAAGCGAAGGAAGTTGAAGGAGCAATTGGGCCACTCGATTTAACAGTCGAGTGGTCGAAGAGAAGGGGTTGATGAAGCTTGCTGGAGTCGTGGCAGAGGCGGTCGGAGGAAGAAGGGAAGAGCTATTTTTGGCCTAGATCGAATTGAGGAGCATGGTGGGACCTAGAGGAGCTTTTATAGATCTCAAAACCAATCTCCAAATGAAGAAATCGAGCTTGATTGGCCTTGATTTTTGAGGAAATAGGCCCTCAAATTCCTCGAGCTCACTTGAGTTCTAGGGATTGATTGGGTGTCCCTGAGGTGGTTTAAACGATCTGCCATAGTCTCTAGATCAATCCCACCAAATTTAGAGAGATTTAGATCTAATTTGAGAGAGAATCCTCTCTCGAATCTCAGCCTAAAGGTGTGTTCACACACTAATGGTGGCAAGGACCAAAGTGTAAATAAGATGACAAATATAGGGGACTAAATGCAAGAAACTTGAAACTTAGGGGCTTGATTGTAAGAAATAGAGATTTTAGGGACTAAATTGCAAACTAAGTTAAGATGGACTCTAATTGGGCCCAAATTTTGTCCTTAACCTAATTTGGACCCAATGAATATGATGGCGAACTTGAATTTGAGTTTTTACCATGTTTGAATGGGTAAATTGCAGAGAATCCCAAATTAGGGCAAATTCCCATCTAAATCTCTATTCTAGGTCAAAATGAGTTCAGATGGTCAAACAAAAGGCATAAATCTCTTAGAATATTTTTTTATGAATTTTAGGAGGTTTAGATAGATTTTATCCTGACCAAAACCTTTTTAATTTAAGCGAGATGATATTTAGGGTTTTGTATCTTATTTTTATCCTCAAAATACGTGAAACCATGTTTCTGTCAGTGTAGACCCATTTTTTGGTCTTTTATGCTCAATTGACCTTTAATTATCCCTGAGTAACCCCGTGGTTAATCTTCATTTGTGATGTGATATTAAAACTGTAGAATTAATCCTATTTTATTGTCTTCTCAAAATGGATTAGAGTGGAATTATGGTTCTCAGGCGATCATTTAGGAGCATTTATCTCTGGATTCTAACTAATTAAAGTTAGTTACGATGAATGATGGTGTTACCATCACCTTAGCGAATCTAGATCAATAACCCACCTGGAGCAATTGCTCAGGTAATCCAAATTTGTGTCAATCCATTCATCAGGGTTTGAGCATTACTTGAAAGGTTTTAATCAAGGCCTGGGAATAATTTTCAAATGATTTTAATGCCTGATGTGTTCTATCCTTTCATCGTTGTCCATGACAAGGAAGGAAGATCATATTAGGGTTCTAGGGTTTGTTGAGTTTTGATTTGAGTTCTAAGGAATCCTAATGAGGAACTCATCTTGGTTCCTTATTTACCTAAAATAGCTAGTTTCCTTAGCTAATTAATATATGAATAGCATTAATATAGGGTTAATTATATAATAAAGGAAAAATAACAAGGACCTTACTAATAAGTTAAAATAGGTTAAATAAGGTTTAATTTTTGTTAACTTATGTTTAATTAGTTAATAGGACTCAAATCAAAACCATACAGCTATAAATAAAGCCTTATATAAATAACTTATATCTATAATCTTTAATTAACTTAATAATGTATCCACTTAAACAAATATAGATAAAATAGGAAAAATGTAATTTCATGGCATAAACATATTATTTATATTATTTATAATAATATGTAAAATTTTGAAAAATAAATAAATTAAAATAAGCCACTAGACCCACTATTTTCAATTATACCCTTAACTTCCACTTCAATTAAGTCATTTTCGTGCATTTAGGTCCTTCCATATTTTCACATCGGTCCGTATGTTTACCTTCCTTCCCAACTTCCTCCTCATGGACAGTCCACGACCTCTGATTTCTGCACCACTCCAATCACCGCCTATCCGGTGATTCACAACCACCGTAGTTATCAGTCAAGTTCCGCTGACTGCCTTCTCTTCATCCCATGTCTGAATGAGTCTGAAATCCTATTCTATCAAGGTGAATAACCTCACCGGCATCGGAGACAATGTCGAAGATTATGACGAATTTAGACTAGCTCTTGTCCAAATGCATCCCCCTCGACCTCCACCACCACCTATAAATAGAGCTCCACACCTCTGATCTCCATTAGCAACTCCCTACCCTCTCCCTCAACCAAGTTGCTCATAGGTTATTTTCTCCCACATCCGGTGTGACGACCTAAGTCCCGCTAACCGACGAGACCCAAGTCATTGTGTACTAACACTAGCACAAATTGCCCACATGATCGCAGTCACCCAACACATAATCATAAAATATAAACATAATCAACAAACAATTCATATTGCAAATTAAAGGAATATAAATTGAATACTAACCAGAAGATTTATTGTAGTATATAATCCCAAGGTGATGTGCAATGGAATCCCCTTGCGAACTGCCAAGTATACCTAAGTACGGAATCCAAAAACACATCAGTAAAAACTTAGTAGAGTAGAAACAACAATAGAAGAGTGCAACAATAACCAAACACAAGAGAAAATGGGTACTATAGCTTTGATTAATTCATTTATTAGACATCTCATTATCCGATTTCGTTTCGTACATTGGAAGCTGACGTGTTACGGACGCGTTTGTTTAAGAATACCATTGTAGTTTGCGTTCGCACGTCGGTTTTAAATAAAGAAACGGACGTGAGTCCAAGTGTTGAACACAGGGAGGCGTAAAATCGGATTTTTCTGTCGCTTAGTGTCACGAAAATGGCGGGTTTTGCTTGCGAGAAAACACGGGAGAAAAGTGAGTGAGAGAGAGAGAGTAGGGTTAGAATCTTTTGATCATATCATTCATGCAACTCACGATAAGGAAAACTCGATAAAAAGAGAGACAATAGCTAGAAGAGAAACATCTTCATTTAACATTCAACTTAAGTTTTTGTAAATACAACAATAGACCAATGCTTAAGCTAAAGTAAAGTAATGCTAAGATAGAGAGAGAGAGAGAAGGGAGACAGCGAGGCTACTACAGCGGTGGAGGAGGGCTCCGTTGGTGGCTCATCGACTCCGGCGATTATAAAAGAGTGCTAAGGGTGACTAGGAGTAGTGTAGAAGACTTGCAAGGGAATTCAATGCCTTTACATGAGTAGTTGGAGGGGGTTTATATTGGGAGAAAAGGTTTCTAAACTAAGTAAGGGCTTTAGCGACATCCGGGACGTCGCTAAAACCATTCCAGAAACACCGGTGAAGGCCCCCGCCTGCTGGTCTAACGTGCGCACCCGTGCTTCCTCTTCTTGCGCTACGCTTGCGAACTGCGTGCGCTTGCTGTGGACCGTCCGATATGCTACGGATGGCACGCTGTGGATCGTGCCCTGAGAGCACCCGTGCGAACGCTCGCATCCGTGGGTGCCACGTTGACGTGATCTCTGCTGTCCACGCGCACATCGACAACTCAATTTCGCTCGCACGCAATCCTGCTGCCACATTTCGTTTTGTTGTGATTCGAACTCGCGGCTGCATAGTGCAGGAGGAGCGCCAACCGCTGCGCTGTCTTTCGCGGATGGTCGCGGAGAGAAGATCAGGTTCAGCTGCTACCGATCGTTGGATGGAGATCCGACAGTCGAATCTTCGTGTGAGAGCTCGGGTGCATGGATGCAAAGAGGCAAGCGTAGGTTCTCAGCTGTTCGATCGAAGATCGGACGGCTAAGATTGATCCTGCCCACAACGGAAGAAGTGGGGCGGTGGGCTGGATGCACTGAGCTCGCGACACGTGGTAGCTTTGTGGCCGTTGATCATCAAATCAACGATAAGAACTTCTTAGGCTAGTTGCGGGAGCTTCGGATGTCGGATTTGGTCGATTTTGAGTCTGTTGGACTCCGTTCGTCGTTCTGAATCCATCAGTGCAGTCCGATTGCTTATCTGAGGCCTGTTTTAACATGAACTTGTACAAATGGCCATTAACACTGGTTTATAAGCAATCTCAATGTGCAATGCATGTAATGCTCCCATGCCTATTTATGATGTGCTATTCATGCATGTTACCCTTAAGATAAACCCCGATTGGCAGAATTATTACCATAAAATGTAGCATTATCATTCCCTCATGCTTACTCCTTGCTGAAGGATCTAAAGATATGGAATATATATGGCTATGTGCACAAACACTCAAACAATATTAGTAATAACAAGATAATTTGCACAATCAATCAAACCATAGAAATAGGCACAATATGTATAGTAGTTCCCCTCCCTTGGGTACTCTACTACCTAAGCCTCCCAGCTTAGGGTTTTTAACCCGATTCTCTCAACCCCGAGAGAATCAATTTAGTAAACCGAGGTAATTAACGGGTTACCTCAACCCAAGTACAATAACAGGTTTGTTACAACATAAATAAGAACTGGTGTAAGAAAGAGAACTCTCACAACATGAATTCCTACGCCTCTTAATAATAATTAAAATAATATTACCGATTTGAGAGCTTAAGATGGACGTGAATCGCTTCGTAGATGCGTGAGAAAAACACATCGTTGAGCTTGTAAGAATGTAGAGAGAGTGAATGGCAAGCTTCTTCTTTCTCTCTTGAAAATATGGTGGAAATTTGAAATATAGCTCTAGAAATTTTTCTTCTCTTTTCTTGCATGCAAATTAAGGGTCCAAGGGTTTATTTATAGAGTTAGGACCTAGTTAGGACGTCTACTAGACGTTGGGGTTTAAATCCCAACGTTCATATAGCCAAAATTAATTTTCTAGCCATTCAGTTTTGAGCCAACGATTACCTGGTACCGGTACTAAAGTATGGGTACCGATACTCGTTGCTTCCATATTTGGATTTCAAACTCTTAACACAAATCTGTAGCCCACTTGTACCGGTACTGATCATTAGCACCGGTACTCGTTACCTCTAGTACCGATACTGATCATGAGTACCGGTACTTGCAGGGTACAGGTTTATTTCTTGACAAAACCCGAACCTACAACTCACATGTACCGGTACTAAATTTTAGTACCAGTACTTGTGGGTTAACAAGTACCTTTTTCAAGTGATTTAATCAATTACATTCTTTGAAAATGATCGCAATATAAATCATAATTTATCTCTAATTATTTTTATGATCTAAGTTATATTCCTTTGTTAAGAGGCATATACAATCTATAAATAAAAAATCCAAACTAGAAGCACTAAAGGTCGAAGATGATCTTCTCCTCCTCAATTATTCCTTGTCATCTTGCCTCCTTATCATGATCTTCTCCTTTTCATCAAGCCTCCATCATTTCCTGTTTGCCTTAATCTTCACCTAAATCTGAAAGAACTCAATTGCAAACATTAATCCATAATAATTTTGTTAACACCAAAATAAGATGTGGAACAAGGTTCCAACACTTGCTAGTCCCTAGCAAGGTTCATCCTAGTCATTATTTTCAGTCAGAATTCAGGAAGTGATTACTTAGACATTTTGTTACTTGTCAACAGGAGGAAATATACTAAAATCCTGATCTTCAAAGACTAAACAGCACCCAGGTGTCTGCCAAAATGTGAATCACCCGAATCCTTGCTTTAAGGCATTTTTTTTTCTTTTTCATCTTTTCTCATTTTTTTGGATTTTGGAGTTAAGAGTGTGTTGGTAACTTTTTACGGCTACCCAACCCACCCATAACTCTAAGTGCTAAGCATCTTGGTGTGAAGATCGTGATAGACTCACTCGACGTAATTCAGATAGACTTCGGGTTTCTACGCCCTAGGTGACCGGAAAAAGGAAGTGTTTGCCTGAATGTGCATTTGTCCGATTGATAGCTTTCTCCCTACTTTTATTTTATTTGGGGTCAGCATAAGGGTGTTTCTAGTGTATATCTCCTCGAATTGTTCCACTTCCCCGCTTCTTCCTTAAGTGTTTTGGATCTTTTTGTGCATTTAGTGAGCTGGGCTCTATGCAACCGGCCAATGGGCCGTTACCCACGACCACTTGTCAGCCATACTCGTGCAATGAAGTGTGGCTTATTTTGTTCTTTTTTTCTTCTTTTCTATATTTTTTTCATTTTTTTTGTTTAGTAGGCGGATTTCCTGATCTCAAATTTACCTAGAGGCAATAAGAGGAAAGTGGTCCTGTGGCTGGGCTTTGGACAACCGGCCACTGGGCTATTAGCCATGACAACTTATCAGCCATACCACCCTAGAATGTTCATTAGCTACCCAATTTCTGTCAGAATCTCCGAGGAGTGAGTCAGTGCAAAAATGTGTGCAAGTGCTTAGACTAAAAGTTCCTTCGAATCAGAGGGCGAGTTGATAAGTCGTATACTTATCACCCTATTTTATTGGTGGATTAAAATAAATTAAGGTTGCAAGGATTCGAAGCTAAATCCATATTTTAATGGACACCAGGGCTTGAAGGCCTGAAAAGCCTAAGTGTTCAGGTTCTTTTCGTATTATTTCCTACTATTGACAAGTTTCTAATGCCTAAGTTTTTCTTCCTAAATTCATCATTCTTTTTATTTTTATTTTATTTTATTTTATTCAGGCTGATAAAATGAACTCAGGACATGAAAATTACTACCCCCCCATGCTGAAGTTGGACAATGTCCTCATTGACAAATAAATTGATGCAATAGGGGTTCAGAAAGAAATCACCTAAGTGAAGCAATATATCTGATCAGTTTGAATATTCTGGGTTGCTTCCCAGGAAGCGTTGAGTTTAACGCATTCAGCTGGGCGATGCTTCGTGTCAACCCTCAATGAGGGTGACAACTTCCTTTGGGGGAACCTGGGCAAGGAAGTGCTTCAGTCTCTGACCATTTACCATGAAAGTGTGCCCAGTGTTTAGATCTGCAATCTTAATTGCCCCATTGGAATAGGGTTTGACCACCTTATACGATCCTGTGCACTTGGATCTGAGCTTCCCGGGAAAGAGTTTGAGTCCGACGTCAAAAAGCCAGACTTGCTGGTTGGGCTCGAAAGTCTTTTGATAGATGAGTTGGTCGTGGATGGCTTTCATCTTCTCCTTGTAAAGCCGACTATTCTCAAAGGCATCCTGACAAATTTCCTCGAGCTCGGAGAGTTGGAGCGTCCTTTGCGCACTAGCTAATTGAGAATCCATGTTGCATTGCTTAACGGCCCAGTAAGCCTGGTGTTCCAACTCGACAGGAAGGTGGCAAGCTTGCCAAAAACCAGGCGATAAGGCAACATGCCCATTGGGGTCTTGAAAGCGGTCCGGTATGCCCACAGGGCATCATCCAATTGTGAGGACCAGTCCTTCCTGTCATTTCTCACTATCTTCTATAAAGTGTTCTTGATATGTCTGTTTGAGACATCGGTTTGGCCATTGGTTTGCGGATGATACGCGGTGGCAATACGGTGGGTAACCCCATATTTTCTGAGTAGGGCACGGAATTGGGTGTGGATAAAATAACTTCCACCGTCACTGATCATGGCTTTCGGTATTCCAAATCGAGAAAAAATATTTTGCTTAACAAAGTCCATGACAGCCTTATGATCGCATCGACGGGTGGCGACGGCTTCAATCCATTTTGAGACATAGTTACTAAGAATAAGATGTACTCAAAGTCGTTGGATGGTGGGAAGGGCCCATGAAATCGATCCCCCAAACATCGAAGATCTCAACAATCAAAATGGGCTTGAGGGGCATCATGTCTTTTCTGGTCATATGCCCCAAAGTCTGGCAATGAGAGCAAGACTTAGCAAAGTTGTGTGCCTCCTTGAATAAGGAAGGCCGGTAAAATCCGAACTGCAAAACCTTTGCAGCCGTCTTCTTCCCCGAAAAGTGGCCACCACAAGCTTGGTCATGGCAAAAGGAGAGAACACTTTGAACTTCTTCCTCCGGAATACACCTCCTGATAATTTGATCGGCACAGAGGCGAAACAACATGGGATCATCCCAGAAATAATGTTTGGCTTTAGCCAAGAACTTATCCTGTTGCTGTCTGGACTAGCTGTGTGGGGTATGTCCTACTACCAGATAGTTGACGAAGTCGGCATACCAAGGTAATTTCCTTTCATGCACAGCCAGAATTTGTTCATCAGGAAAGGTATCAATCAAGGGAAAGGAGGGCTCAATGTGGTCCGGGTGGAGTCTGGACAAGTGATCGGCCACAACATTCTTGGACCCGGCTTTGTCACGAATTTCCAGGTCAAATTCCTGCAAGAGCAGGATCCATCTGATCAGCCTGGCTTTAACGTCTTTTCTTGGCCAACAAATGCCGGATGGCCAAGTGGTCCGTATAGATGATCACGTGGGATCCCAAAAGGTAAGATCGAAACTTTTCGAATCCAAAAACTACGGCGAGCAGTTCTTTCTCTGTGACCGTATAATTCCGTTGGCCCTCGTCCAATGTCTTGCTCGCGTAATAGATCACCACGGGCTTCTTGTCTTGTCTCTATCCCAAGACTGCGCCGATGGCAAAGTCTGATGCATCACACATGATCTCAAAATCCTGGGACCAGTCTGGGGGCTGTAACACAGGTGCGGTGGAGATTGATTCTCTGAGAGTGTGGTAAGCTTGGATGCAATCAGGTGTCATGTGGAAGAGGGCATCATTGGTCAGAAGGTCAGTCAAGGGTTTCAAGCACTTGGAGAAGTCCTTAATGAACCTTCTATAGAAGCCAACATGTCCAAGGAACAAGCGGATTTTCCGGACCGAGCTAGGTGGGGGAAGTTTGGAAATCAAATCAACTTTAGCTTGATCCACCTCAATGCCCCTATGCGATACAATGTAACCGAGGACAATTCCTTCTTGAACCATGAAATGGCTCTTCTCCTAGCTTAACACCAGATTAACCTCGATACATCATTTCAGGATTTTTTCCAAGTTGCTCAAACAATGGTCGAATGAGTTCCCAAATGCTGAGAAATCATTTATAAAGACCTCTAGGTATTCACCTACCATCTCTGAAAAGATGGCTAGCATGCAACGCTGAAAGGTAGTGGGTGCATTGCATAACCTGAATGGCATACGACGGAATGCGAATGTGCCATACGGGCAAGTGAATGTGGTCTTCTCTTGATCTTCAGGAGCAATTGCGACTTGGTTGTATCCTGAATATCCATCCAGGAAGCAAAAATATTTCTGCCCTAGCAATCGCTCAAGAATCTGGTCAATGAATGGCAGGGGGAAATGATCTTTCTTGGTTGCTTCATTGAGCTTCCTATAATCAATGCACACCCGCCATGTAGTGGTGGTGTGGGTGGGGATGGATTCGTCACGGTCATTGGTGACAACGGTGAGCCCGGCTTTCTTAGGGACCACTTGAGTGGGGCTCACCCAAGGGCTATCGGAGATTGGGTAAATGATGTCAGCGTCAAGCCACTTGATAATCTCCTTCTTAACGACCTCCCGCATATTCGGGTTTAATCGTCTCTGCATCTGACGGGAAGGTAAAGCCCAATCTTCCAGGTAAATCTTGTGGGTGCAATAGGTGGGTCTAATTCCTCTCAAATCTAAGATAGTCCATCCAATGGCAGCCCGATGTTCTGATAGGGTCACGGTCAACCTGAGTTCCTAATCCTTGGATAGGTGGGCATTGACAATCACTGGGAAAGTCTGGTCAGGTCCAAGGAAGACGTACTTGAGATTATCGGGTAGAGGCTTCAGCTCGGGTGTGGGTGGAACAACACTTGATGGATAGGGGAAAGGTGGGAGTTGATCAGCATAAATCTTCTTGAACAATGGTTGCTGTTGGTAATCAGCTCTACAGAGGTCAACATGCATAGTTGGGGATGGGTCAGAACAGTCGTCACAGGGTTGGGTTTGATGGTCAGCTAAGGAACTAAGGGTAAGGCATTCCTCAACCAGAGGCTCCACGGGATCGTGCTCCTCAATCCAGTCGCAATCGAAAGACTTGGTCCCCTGAAGATATCCAACTGCATCTTTCTGTCTCTGAAGGCGATTTCCATGCATCCCGTGTCACAATTGATGTTTGCCTTAGCCGTAGCTAAGAAAGGTCTGCGTAGGATGATGGGTGTGTTTTGTAGCTGTTCAGGGACTTCCATGTCGAGCACCAAGAAGTCGACTGGAAAATAGAAGTCCTTAACTCAAATAATCACATCCTCGACAACCCCCTTCGGGGTCTTCACAGATCTATCGGCCAACTGGATGGTCACAGGTGTATGTGTCAACTCTCCAAATCTAAATTGGTGATACAGGGTTATCAGGATCAGATTGATTGAAGCACCTAAGTCCAGGAGCGCTCTAACAAATGTCATGTCCCCGATATTGCAGGATATCAAGGATGCTCTTGGGTCAATTCGTTTGAGCGGAAGGTTGCTAGAGATCACAGAGTTGGCTTGCTCTAAGAGCACAACCTTCCTAGGTGCTTGGGGTTGTGGCTTACGCTTCGGCGTACAAGCGTCCCTTAAGAACTTAGCATAAGCTGGGATGTGCTTGACGACCTCGAGGACTGGGATATTAATCTGAATCTGCTTGAAGATTTCCAAAAGCTCCACATTTTCCACAATAACTTTCTTTTTCTTTATCTTTTCTAAGGCCTCAGGATATGGTGTCTGAATGTGAATAGGATCCATTTCCAGGTCCTTGGGTTTTTCCTGCTCGTCTTCAGAGTCGAGTATTTCATGGGGTGAAGTCTCAGGAGGAGTCGGCCATTTGGGCTCCTGGGTTTTAGTGCCGCTTCTCAAGGTCACCACATTTGCAGAGGCATTGGAACCATGGGTTGATCCTTAAGAAGAAGAGGAAGAAGAAGCACCGAACTCAGGGGGCGTTTGTGGGACTGGCTGGACCATGTGGGCCTGCCCGAGATTGCCTTGGAACCCTTGCAAATTGGGGCCTCTATTAATTACATTTCACAAGCTCGGTTGTGGCAAGAAGGAAGGGATCCCTGTTGTTTACAATCCAACAGCTGGCTCAACTATCCCTTCACTAAAGCCATTTCCTCCTGTTGTTTTTGGTTCATTTCAGTCATCATTTTTATCAAGGTGTCCATTTGGTTTTGTGGGGGAGGGGCCACCCTATTTGGGTTATAGGGGGGTCTAACCGGTGGACCTTGCTGATAGGAGGGCTGGTTTGACTGATGGTTTGGCCTGGGATGGTTCTGGAATTGTGGCGGTTTCTAGTTCGTCCAAGCAAAGTTTGGATGGTTACGCCATCCGGTGTTGTAGGTGTTGGAGAAGGGGTCAGGTTTGGAATAACCTTGGATAACCTGGACATCTTCAAAGATAGAAGGTGTCGAGGGGGAGGGAAGAGAATAATCAGGGGTTGAGGGAGAAAAGGTCCCTCCCTGGAACATAGTCAGGGGTTGTTCTAGGTGCATCTGGCTTAGTGGCTGGACCAGGTCAACATTGTGAGCTCCTTTTACTAAGGAGAGAGTCTGTAGCGGGTTCCTGGTTTGTTTCAATAGTTCATCTATCTTTTTATCTACCAATTCCACTTGATCCAATTTCTTAGCAATGATATCCATGTCAACCGTTCCAGAATTTGCTTGTACCTCATAGATCCCACCACGGGGTTGACTGGATCGACTAAACTGGGTCATGGAGGCATTGTTGAGCGAATTTTCACTCATAGACTTAAAGAGCTCAAACATGCTCTCCTCGTCTTTGTTCAGGAAGTTTCCCCAGCATGAGGCATCGACGAAGTTCCGAAGGTTGCTGTCTAGACCGTGGTAGAAGATTTGGGCCAATTGCCACCTCGGAACCTCATGGTGTGGGCATTTCCTTAATAATTCGTTAAATCTTTCCCACGCCTCATGGAACTGTTCCCCGCCTTGGAGTGTAAAGGTGGTAATGGCTCTTCTGAGGGCATTGGTCTTTCCTATGGGAAAGAATTTCTTTAGAAATGCATGCCTTAGTTCTTCCCAGGTGGAGATAGGTCTTCTTAAAGTTCTAAGCCAGTGAGACGCTTTGTCTCTCAATGATAAGGGGAACATCTTAATCAAAATAATGTCTAGGCTGATGTTCCTGGGCTTTACAGTCCGAGCGATCCGGTCAAGATCCTCTAAGTGCTGAAAGGGGTCCTCATTTGAGCTCCCATGAAATTGGCTCTGAATCACGCTTAGGACGTTTGGTTTCAGCTCAAAATCATCTCTCCCCCCAGGGATCCTATGGTGTGGTTCAATCCAAATCGCAAAAGGATTGTAGAAGTCGCGGAGGGGCCTAGGTTGGCTCTGGAATTGTGGTGGATCAGGTGGTGGTTGCCCTTGCGGGTCTTGCAAAGGTGGTGGTGGTTGCCCCTGCGAGTTCTACAACCGATGTATGGCTTGCATGATAGTGTGGATCTGTTGCTGCTGAAGCCGGTGGTTTGCATTGATCTAGGCCTGGATGATGACCATCGTATCTAGTGGAGGTTGGTCCTCAACCTCATCTACTCTAGGTTCAGCCATATCTCTAGCAAGATCAAGTCTCCTGGTTTCCCGTCCTAAAACAAACAAATCAGGATGAAGTGATCATCTCCCGTGCATACACTAGAGAAGAACGGGGGAGGGATGCGAAGAGAGACAGATGCGAGAAGCGTGTGTGTACAACCAAGCAGACAAGCCTAGTCCTTATAGTGTATTCCTTAAGGGACCTAGAAATCTCCAAAGGAATGATCAAGTCTGTAAGCACAGGACCACCCTTCCCAAAGCTAATCTGGCCAGGTTGATTACGAGAGGATTGTAAGGAAGGTTCTTCTTTTGGCTTGCGCCGCTGGTTTCGTAGACCCCACAACCGCGGTTGTTTGACACTTCCCTGCAACCTAGTAACCAGATTCTACTAAGGGAATGAAGGCCAAGTGCCCAGCAAACAAACTCACGCCTCTTGAGACTTAACCCAGTCCTGCCTAGGGCACATCTACTCTATTTTAATGGGACTAGGGCAGTGCCTGTGCTCGGGTTATGTGATGAGGCACTAATTGAGGTGGTTCCTCTTAGTTATCCAATTCAGATGTGTGTGCTCCTAACAAGACATGGTTTTCAAGCAAGGATTTAAGATGTGGTGTCTTTTAACATTTGTCCTTACTTTAGTGTCTTTTAGGGTTGACGTGTCTTAGTGTTTTCAAGCAAGTTTCAAGTGGGCATGCCAAGTTTTGCACACAACAGGTAAGAGTGAATTTCCTTTAGCGTGATGAGGCTCTAAAATCCTAATGTGCTCATCCTAGTGTTCATGCAGTTTCTACTAAATGAGTCGATTTTAAGGGTGAGTGGTGCGGCCCATGTCAATTCACGATGGCTTCGCAAGCACCACTCAAAAAGAAAGAGAACACTCCAAAAAGATTAAGTCTTTAAGAATGTTAGACTATATTTTTTTTGTTGGATGAGGATCAGGTAATCCTTCACCACACCAATTTTTTCTAACTTTAAAAATTTTTTTAGATTTTTTTTTAAGCAAGCAAACAACCACGGGAAAAGAAATACTCACAACCTATCCTTGTTGCGCTTACTTCATCTCCACTGTCACGAGTTGCGCTCCTTCGCCGTCCAAGCGCCGAGTTCCTACAACCATCAAGTAGAGGGAGAAAATGCATTAGATGATGTCAGCATTGATGCAAAATGGAAGTAACAAAATAAATCCGTTGCCTCCCCGGCAACAGCACCAAAAACTGACGTGTTACGAACGCGTTTGTTTAAGAATGTCGTTGTAGTTTGCATTCGCATGTCAGTTTTAAATAAAGAAACGGACGTAAGTCCGAGTGTCGAACACAGGGAGGCATGAAATCGGGTTTTTCTATCACTTAGTGTCACGGAAATGGCAGGTTTTGCTTGTGAGAAAATGCGAGAGAAAAGTGAGTGAGAGAGAGAGAGAGTAGGGTTAGAATCTTTTGATCATATCATTCATGCAACTCACGATAAGGAAAACTTGGTAAAAAGAGAGACAATAGCTAGAAGAGAAACATCTTCATTTAACATTCAACTTAAGTTTTTGTAAATACAGCAATAGACAAATGCTTAAGCTAAAGTAAAGTAATGCTAGGATAGAGAGAGAGAGAAGGGAGATGACGAGGCGGCCACGGCAATGGAGGAGGGCTCCGTCGGTGGCTCGTCGACTCAGGCGATTACAAAAGAGTGCTAAGGGTGGGTAGGAGTAGGGTAGAAGACTTGCAAGGGAATTCAATGCCTTTACATAGGTAGTTGAAAGGGATTTATATAGGGAGAAGAGGTTTCTAAACTAAGTAAGGGCTTTAGTGATGTCTGGGACGTCACTAAAACCATTCCAGAAATGTCGATGAAGGTCCCCGCCTGCTAATGTAATGTGTGCGCCCGTGCTTCCTCTTGCGCTGCGCTTGCGATCCGCGTGCACTTGCTATGGACCGTCCGATCGAAGATCGGACGGTTGAGATGCTACAGTTGGCACACTGTGGATCGCACCCTGAGAGCACGCGCATGATCGCTCACATTCGTAGGCCCCACGTAGCCATGATCTCTGCCGTCCGCGTGCGTATCGACGGCTCAATTTCGCCCGCGCGCAATCTTACTGCCGCATTTCGTTTTGCCATGATTCGAACTCACGGCTGCGTGGTGCGGAAGGAGCGCCGACCACTGTGCTGTCTTCCGCGAATGGTCGTGGAGAGGAGATCAGGTTCGACTGCTGCCGACCGTTGGATGGAGATTCGACAATTGGATCTTCGTGTAAGAGCTCGAGTGCGTGGATGCAGAGAGGCAGGCATGGGTTCTCACTAGTTCGATCAAAGATCGGACGGTTGAGATTGATCCTGCGCACAATGGAGGAAGTGGGGCGGTGGGTTAGATGCACTGAGCTTGCGACACATGGCAGCTTCATGGCCGTTTATCATCAAATCAATGGTCAGAACTTCTTGGGCTAGTTGCGGGAGCTCTGAACGTCAGATTTGGTCGATTTTGAGTCCGTTGCACTCCATTTGTCGTTCTGAATCCATCCGTGCAGTCCGATTGCTCATCTGAGGCCTATTTTAACATGAACTTGTACAAACGGCCATTAACACTGGTTTATAAGCAATCTCAATGTGCGATGCATGTAATGCTCCCATGCCTATTTATGATGTACTATTCGTGCATGTTACCCTTAAGATAAACCCCAATTGGCAGAATTATTACCATAAAATGTATCGTTATTAGAAGCCCAAATTTGTTATAGTCCACAAATTATCAATAGACGTCTCAGGGCATGAGACGATTTCGTGTAACTTCCTGCAGTGCAAAACCGGTATAAGCCATCTTCCTGGCATACAAGATCGCTTATGCTACTTTCCGTCACCCTGGGTCATTGCGAAAAGAAGTGGCGGCTACATCGTGTAGCATGAACACGTACAAGCGCTATGTACGTTTAACCATAAACAGCCAATGACACACCCACCAGCAGAAAAGAACTACTCCAAACCTCGAGCCCTGCAGTCCACTACTTATTCGTTTGACCGTTAAGCCTAACCTAAGAGTCGTAGGGAGGTCAGCAGCTCCCTAAACCAGCCCTTGAATTCAGTCTAAAAGGACCTAAAGCTACGGCCGAAAACCCGGCAAGTAGCGGGGCTAAAACTAGTTATCTATGCCATTTATTTTCCCTACATATCCATTGTATTATATCTTTCATTTCCAGATAACTATGTCTTTCATTTTCATTCATTCAAACCATCTTTAGTAATTTCACTTTTTCAATTCCAAAGTTAACTAATATTCACATCATCCCCCAACTTATCCGTTGTCAAGAAATTTCCAATTTCTAATCGTGGATTCAATCAAATCATTATTTACCCATCCTGATGATGTCAGTTTTACCAAAAAATAGAATTTCTTTTGTATATGCAATGATAAAACCATATTCAATAAGCTTAATTGTTTTATAATTCATTTCATTAAAATTATCAAATAATTTGTCGTTAACTCCTTTTTAATTTGGCAATTAACAATATTACTTTAGTTATTCTCATTCCAAGTCAATGACTTGATTTTTATCATTTATATTTAATATTCCAGTACTCAGAGCAACAATAATACGTAAACGGGTCCAATATCAGCAAGAGGTAAGAACGCACACTAAACGGTACAATATGCGAAAAAAATCACTATGTAGATAAACTGTATGAAAAATGAGAGAGACTACTCTACCTAACATCGTCGAGGGGTCACGATGACTCCACGAAAACAAGTCAAAGAATCCCGACACCACACATGTCTCCTAATTCTGCGTCTTGAAAATTGAAGTGGAATCCACCTAATCCAACTGTACGAATATGCCCAACACATTCAAGAACTCCAAGATCGACTCTTGGATTGCCTAATTCCGAACTCAGAGACCCTCGATCTAAGCAAAACAAATCTGACCGTCAAATGTTAAATAACTTAACTCGCTTCATAGGGACCACAGTACAATAATTAAAACTCTTTATTTTTAACCCGTAATTTTTATACCCCTTCAATCGTTTCTCCTTCTCCCTCCGTCATCTTCCTGCGTCCTTCGTTCTTCTTTCTTCTCCACGTCGACGAGAACCCATCATGCACAACGACAAGCCCTCGCCGGCCTCCCGTCAGCCACCGGTGACTCTCCAACACTTTTGACTCCCTCGACGGGCCGCCAACGACATCTCCTCTCCTCCGCGTTCTCTCCTCTTTTCCGTCACGTTGCACTCATGCAACGGGTGCAACAGCAGCCACGCCTCCGGCCGTCGCTCCCCCTCTTCGCCGGTGTGCTCCACGTCGGCCCCACTAGCCGCGACCCCCTTCACTTCTTCACCTTTTTCATTCGTACTTTCTCCTTCACATGGGAGAGAACCCACCACGCATGCACATGCAGGCATGCCACCACGTTGACCTCCCCACCGACAACCTTCGCCGGCCCTCCGCCAGTCACCGGCGACTCTCCAACTCCCTCGATGGGCCGCCAATGGCCTCTGCTTCTTCCCGCAACACTGTTCACGTGCATGGAGAACCCATGCACGCCGGCGGCCACCAGCCTCGCCGGCGGTCTCCGACGTCCTCCGACGACCATCCTCCCCCTGCGGCCGCCATCGCCGGTGGACTACGGCCGGATTCTGCCGGCCCTCTCCTTCTTTCTCTCCGTCTCTCTTTATTTCTCTCCGTCTCTCTCGATTTCCTGCTCTCTCTTCTTTATAACCCAGTGAAAACAACAAAACCCACAAAAAAAAAAGGGGACGTGCTCCCTCGTCCAACGAATCCACCGACTTTTATTTTAGTTTATAATAATAATTATTATTATTATTAACCTGTTATTTTATAAATCTCCGTAATTCCATATATATATATATATATATATATATATATATAAATTATCTTTTGAACACAGTACTCAAAAGATTAAAAATGAACACTTGATTTCAGGCATTCAATTATACACGTCAAATTGCAATTTCGTTTTTCAATTTCCATCATGGTATCCGAAACCACTATTCATATTGTGGTGACTTCCTTGATTCACGCAAGTAATCAATTAATACCTTTTTAATTCAATTACCATATATTCACCGAAAAACATAACATGATCATTAAGTGTGTAACAAATAACTCTCTTTCCTTTTGTTTGTTATTGTCATTTTTTCTCAACAAAAAAAAAATCGCAGTGCTCTCATTTCGTTCAATCACGGTGCTCCATGGATCGACCACACTCGAGCGAGAATATGGATACATCTTTTACTGTTGAAGATGGTATTTAAGGTATTTATCCACGAAACATGGTAACATAGTTGATATATATATACTTTTTGTTTTTAAAACAAAGAAAAAAATATGACCACTTTATTATGCATTACAACACTCATATTTGACATGATACTCATTATGTCTCATAAAATAGAGCATTCGTAAAAAAAGATGATAGATTACTATTATAATATTAAGAAAGTCGTATTACAAATATTGTAATACAACATATACGTTTTACAACCGTTGTATTACAACACATCCTGTTGGAGATGATATACATTATATCTCTCAAAATAGAACATTCATAATGAAGAACAATAGATTATTGTTATAATAAAAAGAAAGTCATATTACAAACATTGTAATACGACATATGCATTTACAACATACCCGATAACAAATAGAGCATTCATAACAAATGATGATAGATTACCGTTATAAATAAAATACGACATATACATTTTACAATCATTGTAATACATCATCCATAATCATTTTACAATTAAGCTTTTAATTAGAAAAATGTTGTATTACAAGTGTTGTAATACAACATATGCATTTTTATAATTTTGTAGTACAACATTCTTGATTATTTTACATCATTCTTATTTTACAATCATTTTACAATCGTTGTAATAACAATTGTTGTTATTTTTATCGTTATAAATAGAAAAATATTATATTACAAGTGTTGTAATATGACATATATGTTTACAACGTTGCCATATTCTTAAAATAGAAAATTTGTAATAACAAAATTTTAAAAATTGTTATATTCCGGTTGTAAACACGTCAAAGTTTGGATGTTACTAGTTCATTCTATCACAACATACGACTATTTTATGCTTTCGTTACAATCTATCATTATCTTCATTACAACTATATGAATCATCCGTTACAACCTTTTATGTTTTATATTACGTCAACCATATGCACACAATACAACAAAAATATAAGACGTACCATATTTTGCACCATTTATGTTTTGAAATTTGAATTTTGGTCATGATTTAGTTGCTACATTAAAGGGATTCTGATATTTATAGAAGTAGCGTATTTCGTTTACCATTTATTCTTTTAAAAATGTGACATATTTAATGATAGGACTGTTACTTTTTTTTGGAATGTTTCCGTTATTTTCGTATTACGAAACTACCTTCAAGTTAGATTAGTGGTTTTATGTATAACTATTAGATTTTAATCGGTTGAATGTAAAGGATAGCTCACAAATAGTAAAATGAGCACACTGCGCATATGATCTGCCCCCTATATGTATATTAACTATGAGAAATCTTGTAATTAACTCAAACGAATCTCGATTTTGGCAAAATGCATGTCCTTGGAATCGTTACGAGATAAGGAATTCAACAAAATTCGTGGATTTCCAAACAGAGGTCATGAACTAAAGATGAAGAATAAGGACTCCATGGCAACCTTTTATAGGGGAAAAGATGGTATTTATTTTTGACAACCACCGGATGGGAATGGTGCACGAAGGGTAGGGTCTCAAGGGTTAACATGTGGAAATTCATAAGATAACCATCCAAAATCCTTATCCCATATGAGCTCAAGAATAACTTATGCCGGGTTAAGTACCCTTAACCTGGGTTAGAATATCCCATCTACCAAACGACGTTAACCTCCATTTTCATGGGATAACCGGCTGCCAAACTAGGCCTTAACAAATATTAACAGCGTTATCCCACAACAAGAAAATTACCCTGTACCAACGGACTGCTTGCACTAACAAGAAATATATGTCATTGTAGGTTCTTTTATAAGTTGCTAGTGTCCCATGCTTCACCGGCGGGACACTTTAGAGAAAAAAAGAAATCAAGGGCAAATGAGTCTCTTTCTTTCGCTTTCCCTTTCGTTAACCCTAGAGCTATGCTACTTCACCCTAGCGATGCCGCTTCGATCCAACAACACTGCTTTTATCCTGACCATAGATTAACGCTGATAAACGCTAGTTTATCATCATTGTTATGCCCTAAAACAGATCTAGCTCTTAGGATATTAACTCTGCGAATGAGTTTTTGGGTTGCACTAGGCATAAATTAGGTTAGGCATGCATTACACATTTTGTTATCTATTTGATGTGTTTATTTGAGTGATAGGGTTAAACAAATAATCAAATCCCCAAAACCCTAGCACTCAGGAAGGTAACTGGTGAAGGAGAAGCTCAAACTAGTTGGGACTCAACCTAATCCAGCTCATCATAGCTGGGTACTAGCTCACTTGAACGAGGGTTAGCTCATCCTAGCTCCATTCAGCTCATTTCAGCTAAATGATAGCTCAAGATAGCTCATCTTAACTCACCCTAGCTCAAGTCAACTCAGATCCATCTCAACTTAGTTGAATCTAGCTCATCTCAGCTCCCATCAATTCACTAGGAGCTCTAGCTAGCTCAGCTAAGTTGACTGCAGTACACCTCAGCTCAAGTCCAGCTACCTCCAGCTCTACTCAACTCAAGCCAGCTGGAGATGACTTCACCCTAGCTCAAGCTAACTCAAGTCCAGCTCCTGGGGACTCCTCTTAGCTCAACTTAGTTGAGCTAAGCTACCTTAGCTACTCCAGCTAGCTAGGTCCTCCCCGGGAAGATCAGACCCAGCTCACCTTAGCATATCTTAACAGAAAACAGCTTACTTTAGCTTGGCTTAGCAGCTAGAAAAGAACTAGCAAGCTAAGCCAGCTAAAGTAGCTCCTTGCCATCTTCTTCAGCAACTATTACCTCCTATACAACTATAGACAGCTCTCCTCCAGCTCTTCTTCTCAAAACCCTAATTCCTCCTACCTCTCCTCTACTCATCTACTAGCTAAACTAGCTAGCTTAGCTAAGTTCTCCACTCCTTGGTCATCCACCTTAGTTAACCCTAACTCCACCTACATAACCTTCCACTCCAAGTCCACCAAAGCTCCACCTAAGCTACCCTACTTGGCGCCAACTCAACCACAACCCTTCACACCACCACCACCTCCAAGAGACACCACCATGTTGGTGCCAAAACCCCCCTTAACTACCCTTGAAGTTGGCGCCAACCTCCCCTTTCATCTCCACCATACAACCAACATCCCAAGCCATCTCCACTATCCACCTACTCCCTTCTAGAAGCCCCCATAGTTGGCGCCAAAACCATGGCACCTCTCCATGGTTGGCGCCAACCTATGGTGCCTCTCCACCACCATAACCACCACCATCACATCCCTTAATGTGGCGCTGACGAGTCGATTTTCACTTTCGTTGAAATTATAAACATAAAATGACGTGTCATTGTAAAGCTTTTGTAGTGGAAAATCAACTATCAAAGCATTAATTATTTCAAAATCTAACCACGAAAATAGTTAGGTCGTCTCCACAGGGAAGAATTACCTATTAAAATACTGAATGGTGTCTTGTTTATTTAGGAAACTTAACAGGTGTGCATGCTAATTCATGAAATTCTTTTTCAACATAAGTCATCATTTTATGTAATTAATCAAGAATATAGGTGTTCACATTCAAAATGACCATAATATAATACCATGTAAATACGTGAATCGTTATCTTTATTCTGATAAACACCGTGAATCTGAATCTCAAACAACAGAGTTTGTTTGTTTTAACCATTAAGTCATAATTTTGAAGAACTCAACTATGCATAATTTTATTCAAATAGAGGGATGTCCATGCAATTCTTCCTTAATATATTAAATCAGGAAAATAAATGAATGGTGTATCTTGCAATGGCATATGTTGTAAATTTTAATACGTTGTTTACCGTAGAGAAATAGGGGAGGTTGATTCCCCTTAGCGTGCACATGGAGGGAGCCGCGGCTCGTCGGAGGAGTAGGGCCAGCGGAGAGGAATGCCCCGACGGTGATGCGTGGATGAATGCTGAATTCGCTAGAAGAAGATGAATAGGAGTCAGTGGTGTTGAAAGAGGGAAGAAGAAGAAGGGAAACGGAGAGCAAGATAGTGATGGTCAGGTGGTGTAGCCAATGGTGATGGGTCCTCACTGTCACCGAGAACCACCAGGATAGATGCAGCATTGAAAAGAGGAGTACTCTCTAGCCACAGTGCACGCTGGAGTTCACAGTGTAAGTCTGGTGCACGGTGCAGGCGATGGAGGAAATCCCCACCAGGGGGAAGGAGATGATGATCTCGTCCTCTAGTCGCTCTTCTTCTTATCAGAACACCTGTAGTCTATTGCTTCTGCCGAAAGCTTCTCCAACCACCCGCGAAGAATGCGAGTGGTTGGAATGGTAGAAAGGGACGGCCGCTCTTTATCTGACGTCTGATTGATGTTCCAAACATCTTAAAATGTGTAGATAGTAGTGGATCTCGATGGAGATTCTTAGATGTCCAAATTAAACTTCAGACGTCTTGTAGAGTGATTTTGGTTGTCTACCTGATGCCTTCAGGTGTCATGTTCCTAGCCTGCACCCACCAAATGATTATCATAACATATCATATGTTATTAAACATAAAATTGGTGCATAAGATGATACGTAGACTACGTTGAATACCCACTTAATTCCTAATCAATTATCAACTAAGAACGACTAATTAAAGAGTACTTAAGCCAAATAATAGTCCACGAAAGTGGACTTATCAGGCACCACCCATCCTACACCTTAGGATCCCCATAACCACCGCTAACCACCTCCTACGACCCATCCTAGCCCTACACATAATCCCCATGCCAACCACCTTTCTCCACCTCTATAAAATCCCTCCTAACCACCACCAAATACTCATCCTCCCTTAGTGTTAATTCCACCATAAGCCCACCTATAACCCATGGCCAAGAAGAAGAAGGAACAAAGAAGATTAAGGAGGTTATCCCTTGCCTCCTTGGTGCCTTCTTCCTCTCCATTCTTCTCCTAGTGCCACACCAAGAGGAGGAGCAAGCTCTTATCAAGGAGGATGGCCAGGCATTGGAGGAGAAACTAAGGTGGTGCACACCCACCCTTGGAGGAGACAATTGAGGTGGAGGGCATCCACCTTGGAGGAGCCATTCAATTAAGAAGAAGGAGACCTTCTTTTCAAGCCAAGGAGTAGCTAGGCTTGGAGCAAGAAGACTCTCTTGTTCACCAGATTTTTCAAGAAGATTTGCGTTTTTAGTATATTTGTATTTTTGATTTCAAGTAGAAGCATTCCTCTACATGTTTTTGTAAAATGCAATTCCATCAAATCAAATTGCATTCTTTTAAATTTTTTCTCACATTTGCTTTGATCTTGTTTCTAGCACTTTTTCACTCCCTTTCTCTAATTGCACTAGGCCTCCACGTCCCTAGAGTGAGCTTACGGAGAGACTATTCTTGTCACCTTAGGTTTAGCTTATAGGTGTTAGTCTCTTTCCCCCTTTAAAAGTGTGATTGCCTATTATTTCAAAAACCATAAAAATTATATATGCAAAAATACCAAAAAGAAAGTTGAGTTTCATGTTCAAGAGATTGATTTTTGCAAAAAGTTTCCTCCTTGGACAACCCTAGATACCAACACTATCTAGGTTGTAAATTCAAAAGCGATTGCAATTTAATGTCTTACAACAATTTAAAACCCTAATTTCAAATCACGCCAATTTTTCACATCACTTTTTGGCGCCATTGCCAGGGAGACATGGCTTTGCTTTGATTATTTCTCTTGCTTGTTAAGTGGATCTCATCCCCTTGTCTCTTTTCCTCTCATGTGTGTAGGTGTTGCAGGAAGAAAGCAGGTTGTTGAGAGATTGAAGTGCCTTGTCTTCCCGCGAAATTCTAGGTTAGCAACTTTAAGCTGGTCTCACAATTCTCTAAAAAACTACCCAAAAAAATATTAAACTTGGCTTTCAGGATCTTAAACATTAAATTTAGGTAGAGTGGTACCCTTTAAAATTCATTATTTGCTTGATTACTTCATTAAAACACCGCTCTACCTTAAAATTCATTGTTAACAATGCAGTGCTACACCCCGTATTTCTTCAATAATGACCTGAAATGGGCATGGATGAAGTGACTACCCCCATCGATTAACAGGGTGCGAGGAACTCTGAATCTCACAAAAATGAATTCTCGGACAAAGGATATAACAGTCTTATGATCGGTTCGTCTTGCTGGGATAGCTTCTACCCACTTTGAGACATAGTCTACTATGAGGAGTATGTACTCAAAGCCATGCGAGTTCGGGAAGGGGCCCATATAGTCGATGCCCTAGATGTCGAACACTTCTACGATGAGAATAGATTGGAGTGGCATCATGTCTCTCCAGGTCATAGAACTGACCGACTAGCATCACTTACAACACTTGGCAAACTCATGTGTATCTCTAAAAATGGTTGGCCAGAAAAATCCTGACTGCAAAATCTTTGGAGCATTCTTTCGGCCTAAGAAATGACCCCCACAATCATCGTTGTAGCAAAAGGATAGCACACTAGAGATTTCCAAATCAGGGATGCATCTACGGATGATCTAATCAGCCCCAATGCGAAAGAGCAGTGGGTCATCCAAAAAATAGACGTTAGCCTCTGATATAAATTTGAGTTTTTGATCCTTGGATAATCCCGCAGGTAACCTACCTGCAACGAGATAGTTTGCTATAGCAACATACCAAGGAAACTCAACAGAGTTAATAAACAGCAGCAACTCATCCGGAAATCAGTCTGATATCGGCGGGGAGTACGGAATATAGTCCGGGTCTAGCCGAGACAAGCAATCTGCCACAACATTATGTGCTCCAGCTTTGTCGCAGATCTCAACATCAAACTCCTGCAAAAGAAGGATCCATCTAATAAGGCGGGGTTTGGCATCCTTCTCTGCCAACAAATGCCGGAGGGTGGAATGATCAATGTAGATGATAACTTTGGACCTGAATTTCTCCAACCCAAATACCACAACTAGCAATTCTTTCTCAGTGACTGTATAGTTACGCTAAGCCTCATCCAGCGTTTTGCTAGTGTAGTATATTACGAATGGATGGCGCTCCCGATGCTGGCCAAGAACGGCTCCGACAGCGAAGTCAAAGGCGTCACACATCATCTCGAAGTCGAGAGACCAGTCGGGAGGTTAGAGAATAGGTGCACTTGAAACAGCCCTTCGCAAGGTCTCGAAAGTGTTGAGACACGAGGAGTCAAAATCAAAGGGAGTGTCGGTTACCAAAAGATTTGTTAATGGATGAGCAATTTTCGAGAAATCTCAAATGAATCTTCGGTAAAATCCGACATGCCCTAAGAACGAACTGATTTGCCTGACCAAGCTAGGCAGAGGTAATTGCGAAATGATTTCAGACTTAGCTCGGTCGACCTCGAGTCCATTAGAGGAGATCATGTGACCAAGTACTATGCCATCCCTCACCATAAAATGGCTTTTTTCCCATGAAAGTACTAGGTTAACTTCTATACATCTCCTCAAGATCTTTGTGAGGTTCTCAAGACAAGATGAAAAATCATCTCCAAACATGGAGAAGTAGTCCATGAATACTTCTACGCAGTCCTCGATCATGTCTGAAAAGATGGCCATCATGCATCGCTGAAAAGTAGCTGGTGCGTTGCAGAGGTCGAAAGGCATCCACTTAAAAGAGAATGTTCTGAAGGGACACACAAAAGTCATCTTGTCTTGATCTTCCGGGTTGATCACTACTTGATTGTACCCGGAATATCCATCTAGAAAGCAGAAGAAACTATGCCCAGCCAGTCATTCTAAAATCTGATCAATAAAGGGTAAAGGAAAATGATCTTTTTTGGTAGCCGAGTTTAGCTTCCTGTAATCAATGCAAACCTGTCAAGAAGTCACAGTACAAGTCGGGATGGATTCGCCCAATTCAATTTTTATCACAGTGAGTCCTGCCTTTTTGGGCACAACCTGAATGGGACTCACTCACTGGCTGTCGAAAATTGGATAGATAATGCCCACGTCCAGCCATTTAATAATCTCCTTCTTGACAACCTCCAACATATTTGGATTTAAGCACCTCTAAGGTTGTCTCGACGGTCTCACCCCTTCATTAGTGTAGATATGGTGAGTGCATTATGAGGGGCGAATCCTGTGGAGATCAGTAATGCCCCACCCGATAGTAGCCCTATGTGCTTGCAGAACGGAGATCAACTGGTGTTCCTGGTCCGGAGTCAAGTGAGCATTGATAATCACGGGATATGTCTCACTTTCTCCCAGAAACACGTACTTGAGCGAATCAAGTAAGGGCTGTAACTCTAGTAGCAGAGGGTGGGGAGAGGGTTTATGCAAGGGAGGAGAGGAAACAACAGTAGAAATCTACTAATCCTAACTAATGGAGAATCCGTCTGCTATGGTCATGTAATCCTGTCTTAAGATATAAGTGCTAGATAGGACAAGATAGTCAAGATCAGGGGTGTTAGAAGCAGATGAACACCATGACAACCCGATCCCTGGGATGAAATGTGTATGTCATTAGTCTCGGTCCCATGTGGACTGCGATCTAAGACCCCTAATAGTGAAGATGAATGTGCCATTGGGTTGCTGCAGAGGAGCCCAATGTTCCCACAGAAAGCTGAATCTTCATCTTCACCATCCTCCTCGATTAAATCATAATCGAAGTTCTTTAATGTCCTGAAAATGTCTAGTCTAAACTTTTCGTTCCCTAGGGCAATCTCCATGCACCCTGATGCACAATCGATGTTTACGCAGGCGGTTGCCAAGAATGGGCTACCTAGAATAATCGATGCATCACGGAGATTAGGAGGAACCTCCATATCAAGAACAAAAAAGTCCGCTGGAAAGCAGAATCCTTTGACTTTCACAATCACATTTTTAACCACCCCCCTAGGCGTTTTCACCAATCAGTCAGCCAACTGCATGGTAACCGAGGAGGGGTTTAACTCCCCGAATTGAAATCGATCAAATATTGCTGTGGGAGTTAGGTTGATGGACGACCCCAAGTCAAGAAGGGACCTATCAAAAGGGGAATCCTGCAAAAAGTAGGAAATCAATGGTGTGCCCTGATCCTTCTTTTTGGGCGGTAAGTCGGCTAAGATAACTGCACTGGCTTCCTCAGATAATATCGCCTGTCATCCAATTCTCTGTTGTCGCTTCGAAGTACAGTAGTCCTTGAAGAACCTAGCAACAGCAGGATGTGATCTATTGCTTCGAGGAAAGGGACCTGAATGTGAACTTCCTTGACCATAGATTTAAGGTCCTCGAAATTCCGCATGTCCTTTTTCCGTGCTGAATCTCACGTTAGAGTCGTGAGAAAAGGGATGGGAATTTCAGGGTCTAGGGGCTTCTTTCCTTTATCTAATGAAGATGGCTTGTGAGAGGAAGAGGGTTGTGAGCCATCTTACGATAGAGCACAAGAAAAATCATTACCCGCTTGCCTAGGTAGCGGGTCCTGTGTAGTCTTTCCGCTCCTTAGAGTGACAGCTTTTGCATCGGAGTGCTGTCCATGAAGGGGCAGAGGAGTGGTTGGTCTGGATACACAGGATTTGGCAATAGAGGTGGCTAACCGAGCCCATAACCAGGTGGTGTGGGAGGTGCTTGCAGAACAGCATGTGCCTGCCCCTATGGTGCTTGAAATCTAGGCGGGGCACCCTAATTTTGCACATATCTCGGGTTTGGGATAAGTTGGGAGGGCAAAGCTCCCTGTGACCTATGCTCCTGCATCATTTGGTTTTGCGTGTTTTGTATGCTCTATATTTGGTCACCCATGACCTTCATTATTTGCAGGTTGTCATGCATAGATTTCCGAATTGATGCCTGCAATTCCTCCTTCAGAGACTCCAAAGGGTCAGCCCGCTTTGGAGGATAGTTGGCAGCTTGGTGCAACGGCTGATAAATAGAGCGAGTTTGTTGTTGCTGAGATGGGAATGGCTGCTGCCTAGGATACGTGTTCTACACATTCCCGTATTGTCTAGTCTGGTAGTGTAGAGCTTGACACGATCTCTGTAGGTTACCAGACCAGGAGAAATCGGGATGCTGGCACCAACCAGGGTTATACGTTTCAGAATATGGGTTGTTACACCCGTAACCCTGAATAGCATTGACATTTTCATAGGTCGAAGATGTCTCAGATGTAAATTTGTCAAAAGAATACGCACTTGAATCGTCATGTGGTGCATAACCCTAATTGTACAGTGCCAGATCCACATTGTTCACGGGTTCCTGGTATGCAGGATCCCGCGAAAATGGAGAGAAAACATCCTAAGTGAATGGATATGTACGAGCAAAGGGGGCTCAGGATGCTTGAGAGGAGTAAGATAGAGCAGTGCTACCAGAAGATCCAGGTCTCGCTCGCATTAATTCATCGAGCTTCTTATCGAGCAGATCCACCTTATCCACCTTTTTGGTGATAATGTCCATGTTGGCTCGAGAAGACTCGACTTGATCTTAGTGGACACTTACTCGTTACTGTCCAGGTCTCTGGAACTGGTTCATTGAGGTGGCATTCATTGAGTTCTCAGCTAAGGACTCGAACAGTTCAAATGCGTTGTTCTCATCCTTCGCGAGGAAATTCCACTGCTAGATGCATCTGTCAAGTACCAATGTGTGTCATCCAGCCCATGGTAAAAGAATTGAGCAAGGTGCCATTTGGGTACACCATGGTGTGGACACTTCCTGAGAAGATCATGGAATCTATCCCAGGCGTCATGCAGCTTCTCTCCAGGGCCCTGGGCAAAGTTTGTTATTGCACGCCTCATAGCATTTGTTCGACCAATCGGGAAGAACTTTTGGAGGAATTCACGACGTAAGTCCTCCCAGGCTCCAATTAGCCTCCCGATAGTCTTGAACCAATAAGTAGCTTTATCCTTGAGAGAAAAAGGAAAAAGCCTCATGAAAACAACTCCAATATCTACATTCCTGGGTCGAACCGACTCTGCAATTCGACTCAGATCTTCGATGTACTGGAAGGGGTCCTCATTCGAGTTTCCATGGAAGTGAGTCTGAATCAGACTTATGATATTCAGCTTCAACTCAAATGCGTCTCCGCTTGCGGGAATCCAGACTTGAGGTGCTATAATTGTTGCCGCCAAATCGTAGAAGTCCCACAGTTGTTCTCCGTGTGGTGGATGCTGCATCCTGTCAAGTGTTGTAAGAATCTTGTCGATGCTCTGCTCGTATTTCTGTTCCATTTCCTCAGCCCTGGCTTCCAAACGAGCCATTGGGTTCTGATTCTGAGGGTCCTGACCAACTCGAGGACCAAGATTAGCCATCTCAGCTAATCGAGTGGAAGAAGGTTGAGAAGAGAGGTTGGGCGAGAATCGCCTTTGCCACCTTGGGTATGACTCCCAAGGTCCCACAAGTTCATGTTCTAATGACCTTCTTCCTTGCATACACCAACTCAAAGGGTTAGTGTAGTCTAGCAGAACAAGGCTAAGGCCTTGTTAATCAAAGTGGTCCTTTAGATCAGATGACCGGATTTTTCGTTTAAGTTTGTGTTATTAAAAAAAATTCGACGAGAGACCGACTGCAAGGAATTCCCGCCTCTCAGGCTAACCCGGCCAGACTGGTTACGAGGGGACTACGAGGAAGGTTCTTCCTTCGACTTTCGCCTCCAGTTCTGTTACCCTATAGCCGTGGTCGTTTGACGCTACCCCACAGGCTTAGAACCAGGTTTTGCAGGAGAGGCTGGAACTACCCAGTAGTTTCAAACCAAATGTAGGTTATTTGATATATTTTCGTGAATTTTAACATGTTTCTTAAATTTAGTAAATGGTGAGTGGTCCACAAGGTGACTTGCCTCATCGACTAACTCTTGGGCTCGTCGGAGTCCAAGTTAGTCTATTTGGTCCTATTGGCTCATACACTCCTAAGTTTCTTTTCAAATTGAAGACCACAATTCAAATGTATACTCTCAAGTAAGATAGAATCCAAATGATTTGAAACTTGGCAAGAAGATTCCTTTTTCAATAAGCTTTTCAGAGAGTATTTTTCCAAAATTTTTATTATTTCCAACAAGCAGTTATGAATTTTTAACAAACCAGGGGTCAAATATAGAATTTAGACCTCGTGTTATTTTTCTATTGGAAACAATATCAAATATGCTCCAAAAATTTTGTAAAAATATGATAATGAAATCTAATTTGATTATATTTTAAACCCCATAAATTGTGAGTAAATCTGATTTGTATGTTAGTCATAATTGATTTATAAATTTCATAAAAATTCTATTTTCAAGCAATCTGACTAGTATGTACTCCACAAATTTTCAAAAATTCCACAGAAGAAATTTCTTTTTAAGAAAGGTGGCGTTGGAAAGATAATTTGAAAATCTAGTTCTAATCCAAATTTCAAAATTTTTGGAGCATCAGAAACACGGCTATTTAAATTTTAAAGATGACACTTAATTTCTAGTCGAGTTTCTAATAAGAATGTGTGCACCTGATTTCTGCAGCGCCCGCTTTGTCTCGTTTGCTGCTTCATTTCGTTGTACCTGCACACAAAAATACTATGTTAGAGATAAAATCAAAAGTCGTCGTGCCTCCCCAGCAACGGTGCCAATTTGTTCGGGACGTAGATCGTGTAAAAGATAAATGCGTTGTAGTATAGTGCGAAATATGTCTCGACAAATAAATTAACGGAATTGGTGAGTTCTGGTCGATCACAGGGAGGCAGGAAGCACTTTTGATCTCATGCGTTTGTTCCAAATATAATTACTAAATAGCATAGATAATGAATCACAGTATATATATCAATCAGAGAGTTTGAACATGAATTGCATACAAATAACTAAACAAACTCTAACATAAACGTAAACTATCTATGTAGCAAAACAAGGGCACCATAGGTGGTTCATGGTGGCCTTCTGGAGAGGTTAAGGAGAGCAGCAACGACCCATTGGGGTGGCCCGACGGATGCTTCAGATGGAGATGCAGAGACGGAGGCAGAGAAGACGGGAAGAAGAAGGGAGAGGAGTTGTAGAAGGAGGAAGAAGAAAAAACTATGGAATGAATTCAATGGGAACCCTTAGGCCTCTTTTTATAGCTTTTGTGAAGGGCGTTTAGGGCATTGGAGCCCTTAATTCCATGCAAAAGCTTTAGATTAATCAGAGCCGTTGATCGGGAGATCAACGGTCTTGATTAAGCCTTCCAAATCCTTCTTCCATTCACGAGTTAATCTGGTGCTAACACGTGGCACAATGTGCACCCTTGGATCTGCATCTGACAGCCTTTGCTTGCCGCTGCCTCCGCACACCCGCCGCTCATTGCTTAATCGCGCCTCAACTCCTAAGCCTTCTCAGCCGTCCAATCTCTCGATCGGACGGCTTAAAAAGCATGCACTGCGACCGGCCGACTCCTAAGGCACACGTTATCGCGTGCATCTTCATCTAACGCCCCTGCACTTGCCACGCATCCTCGGCCGATGCCCCCAATGAAGATCCTACAGTCAATTGCACCCACGTTTGTTGCTCTCCCTAATTTCACAATGGGCGCTCCTTGACAAGGAGCGATTCTCGCGCATGTTTTGAAAACAGAGATCTTGTGGTAGTATAGTGCGCGAAAACACTCGTCAAAAATAATTTATAAAGATTATGAGACTTGAGTCCCAGTCATTCGTCTCTGGGAGGCGTTTATGGAAATGTAGATTTGAAATCAATCTCGTTTGCTCTACTTGCTTAAAATCGCACACCGGTTTCTAATCGTCAGATCAGTGTTCGGCCACTTTCATTATTAACCCTAATTACAGGTGCATGTGTTAGGTAGATAACAAACGTGAAAGTATGAGTTTCAGTACGCATAATTCTAGTTATGTGGTGGCTGTTTACGGAAAATGCGTTAATAATTAGATCCTCGATATTTTCAGGTACTGACATGCTAGTTGCAACAGATAGTAATTAAGAGCAGGCAACTTTAATCACACAAAAATATTGCAACAAGGTTCATGGTGATTTTCATAAATAGATATATATATAGAGAGAGAAGGATTTTCATTGATTCATAATGGTGTTTGCAACATAAACCTCATGGAAAGCTTGTAGAGGAATGCTTGAAAACATAAATCTAGCTAGTAGAAAATGATTGTATACATGAATCTAAGGAGGAGATTATGCATGCGCCATTGGGGGAGAGTATAGATCTACACTATTAAGTAGTAAATAAAGCAGTAAAACTATGAAGAACTATAATCTAATCTATCAGAACTAAGGGCATTCAGAGGTGGGCTCCGATGGCCTTTGACTTGGTTGAGAGGAGAAGGAGGGGTGGCCAATGGTGCTTAGGCCAGCCATTGGAGAGAGGTTGAGGAGGTGATCCAACATCTTGGTGTGGAGATGGTGGTGGCCATGGTGAAGCCACTCATGAAGGTGGAGTGGAAGTGGAATGAAGCTAGCTAAAATGGAGCCAAGAGTGAATGGGTCCAAAGTACCACCCCTTAGGTCTTTTTATAGACCTAAGGGAAGCTCTTTAGAGAATTATGGAATTCTCTAGAGATGCTTATGGTGGGAACTCGTGGGAGAGTGAGAGAGAGGATGGATGGTGGTTTTTAGATCCACCAAATGTGGATCTAAAAATTGAATGGCTCTTGGTTTCTAATTTTAGCAACCAAGGCAACAACACATGGTAGAGAGTTATAGAGAACTCTAGGCTAGGTATTTTCATGTGGATGGTGTGTGTGGGTGTGTGTGGGTCGAAACTTAGTTGGTTAGGTTGATTAGGTTAGGTTCTAGTGGGTTTAGGTCAAGGTAGGTCTCAAATTAGGGTTGTAAACCCTAATTCACTAAGGTAAAGTGCAATTAAACTTAATACAAGTTTAATTGGGTGTGTGGAAACCTAATTGAGAGTAAAATAACTCAATTAAGTCAGGTCTAGGTCAATTGGATTCTCACTGAGTCCAATTGGACAGTATGTGCTGAGATCAGGGCTCAATTGGACTCAATGAGTCCAATTGAATAGGCCAATGGAATTGACTAAGATACAAGTCAATTAGGTTTAGTGAGGACCTAATTAGGTCCTTAGGGAGGTCTACAGGTGACGTATTATGGTTATGGCACCTTAATTTAGGTTCCTATGGGGTTGGAATTGTATTTAGGGACCTAGGAATTCAAGATTCAAGGTTGAATTCAAAAACAGAAACTAGAGAGCAGTTCTGGACGTCTAATAATAGTGTCAGACATCTTATAGTGAGAAATCAAAAGTCCAGACTTGTTGTCTAGACGTTCAATCAGAGTCAGGAGGGATTTTGTGTTCTGTCTTGGGTATTCTGCAGAAATTGGATGTCTGACCAAGTATCTGGACGTCCAATAACACTGTAGAAGTTGGTTTAAGGTGTGTGGGAGTTGGCTAAGGGTTCTGGACGTCCTATAACTCATTTGGGCATCCAGATAGAGATTGGATTTAGGATTTTAAGGTTTCCTAGGGTGTGGTGGCCTAATCTAAGGGTGGCTAAGGCTTAGGGAAGCTTCTAAGTTGTCTTAGGGCTAGGATGGACCTAAGTTCTTCACAATTTATTGCTTTATTCCTACTTAATAGGATAGCATACCTTAACTCCCTTACATTATTATCTACTACATCTAATCTAGGTCTTCTGCTCCAGCTCTACTGCAACACCAATTATTCTTTATTCTTCAAATCTAGCTTTAGATCCAGCTTCAGATCTAGCTTTTGATCAGCTTATTACCTGTAATTGACATAATGCACCTAATCAATACATTATAGCATTATTTTATGCATAGATAAAAGAAAGCATTAAATGTGCTAGTAATGATTATGCATGCATGAATTACCCTAACTTATGCTAAGTCCTAGCCTAATTTAGGTCAATTAAGACCTATGATTGCTCCGCAATCACTCCTCGAACTCGCATCAGTTGCTAAGGCACGAAGGCGCTAACCAACACGTTGTAGATGAGTTTGTGTCGAGTTTCCAAATCTTTGCATGGTCATTCTCAGCCGTTGGATGGATATCCAACGGTTGAGATCGCGTCCTCATTTGATGAAGAGGCTGAAGGTAGGCGGTGTGGATGCATCGCAGCCGTTGGATGACGATCCAATGGCCCATGGCTTTCCTTGCAAGATTGGGGCATGGTGAGGGCCGGCTGCAATGGTGCCACGTGGTGCCATCGTGGCCATCCATCTTCTCCTTGTATCTGATGATGTAGGCCTCCGATTGAGTTGATTTCTATGCCACTAGACTACAAACATTGATTCAGATTTATATGTGTGGTTGAATTTGTCATCTGAGATCCGGATATTCTTCAATTTGCCCCTTGTTTCCTGCTTGTTCTGCGGACTCCCTAGGGTGCTACGGGAATCTGATTGATGCAATCTTGAAAGCATTGGACTCCCGTTTTCAATCCAAACAGATCCATAAGGTTGGATCGGTCGTCTGCAGCCCTGAATTTCCTGCAATTATTAATACCTCTTAAATAGCACATTATTATGTATAAAACATATAAATCATCTAGGATGCAAAGTACGATGTGTATGCATGTAGAATGTCCATGTTAAGCTAGGTTCTACCTTAATTCAGGTGAATTAGGGCCTACGATTGTTGCACAATCAGTCATGGAGTCTTCGCTTTAGCCGACGAGGGGTGGAGGAAGGTGAGGAAGATAATGGGCCACTTGATTTGACCATCTAAAGGCCGAAAGAAAGGGTTGAAGAAGCTCATCGGAGCTCAGTTGGAGAGGGGCCGGAGGTAGGGAATTGAAGAGGTTTTTGGCCCCAAACCTTGTTAAGGAGGTAAGGAAATACATTGTGGGTCCTTTTATAGGGCTTGGGTCGAGCTACAAGCTTGGAAATAAGCTCGAGCGCTCAAAAATCAGGGGCTTAGGTTTAGGAATTTTCAAGAGTTCACATGAACTCTTGGACGATTTAGGCAAGTCGTAAAGAAGCTCAGATGGAAGGAGATCTCCTCAAGAGTCCTCCTTCCATTTTTGGGAGAGATTCGCCGCAGATTCAGGGATATAACTCAGATTAAAACCTTCCATGTATGGACGGAAGGTTCCAATGGGGGAAAGGAC
The DNA here is from genome assembly GCA_037157565.1 of Thalassia testudinum. Taxonomy (NCBI): domain Eukaryota; kingdom Viridiplantae; phylum Streptophyta; class Magnoliopsida; order Alismatales; family Hydrocharitaceae; genus Thalassia; species Thalassia testudinum. Next base: position 96,216,905 of record JAZHRO010000024.1, read on the forward strand.
CTTTTTGCGAAGAATATGAATAAGTTTGGGGGGTCCTTGCAAAGAATTCGAAAGTTAGGGGCATGTGTGTGAGAGAAAAGAGTCAGACTTGATCAAAATGCAAACTTGGTCAAGATGACCTCTGATTTGCCCCAAATTTTGGTACAAACTTAATTTTGACCCAAGAAATCTGATGGCGAAGTCGGATTTAGTTTTTACCAAGTTTGACTAGATAATTTACGCAGAAACCCAAATTAGGGCAATTGTCTATCTGAGATTCTATTTTAGGTCAAAATGGGTTCCAATGGTCAAAGCAAGCATATCAAACCTTATAGAATATTTTTATATAATTTTTAGAATATTTAGGTTAATTTTATCTTGACCAGAACCTCGATTAATTAAGCAGGCCTGGTTTTAGGGTTTCAGATGCCCATTAATTATTAAAATACGTGAAAATCCATTTCTTTCTGGATGAACCCACTGATTAGACAAATGACCATTTGAAATTTAATTAACACCTGGGAAACCCCATAATTGTTTTGCATTTAGGATATTCTGTTAAAACTGCAGATTTATCCCTATTTTAATGCATTTCTCTCAAAATGAGTATGCAATGAATTACGGTCTTCTAGCGATTATGTAGGAGCATTTATCAATGGACTATTACTAATTAAAGATAGATATGTCTGATGATGACATTATCATCACTCAGGACATGACTCCTATCCCTTTTCCACAAGCTCCCCACCCTACCACTAATCAGAAAAAGAAATCTGACCCCACAACTGAAGAATTCATGAATTTATCTGGGCAAGTTCAAATCAATATCCCTCTCCTAGATGCAATCAAATACATACCTTCCTATGGTAAATTTTTGAAGGAGATCTATACTTCAAAAAGGCAGGCTAAAAATCTAGGACAGGTGCATCTTTCGAAGACAATAAGCTCTGTCATACAGAGCAAGCTACCCCATAAGATGAAAGATTCGGGTGCGCCTTTAATTTCAGTGATTATTGATGACACTACTTTCGATCGTGCCCTTCTTGATCTCGATGCCTCAGTTAATATCATTCCCACGATTCTATTTGAAGAATTTTAGATCGGCGAATTAAAACCTGTTGAGGTTACCTTTCAATTAGCTGACTGATCTACAATCTAACCTCGTGGGATTATCGAGGATGTCTTGGTCAAGGTCAAGAATTGTGTCTTCACCGTAAACTTTTTGGTCCTTGACACTGAAGTACCTGAATCTTTAATGAATGCCCAAATAATTCTTGGACAACCCTTTTTGGCCACTGCAAAGGCAAATATAACTGCCATATAAGAAAAATGGATATCACTTATGCAGGCCAAACTATCACCCTTGATATTTTCAAATCCTCTAAGAGATTCCATGATGATAACTTTTTCGAGGACTCAAATACTAAAATATCAAATTTGGTGGAGGAGACAATGTTGGTAGATACACTTCCCGACCACATTTTTTTCAAGGACTCTGATTCAAAATCAGTGGTTGACGAAATCTCTGACTCGGAGACTTGTCTTCCACAAAAACCTATTCCTGATGATCCCCCTTGATTATTCCCTTGACCCACCCACTTTTCTCTCAACCCACCCCTGCACACTAACCTCACCCACCCTTCATCACTTCTCTCCCACCCCCTTTCAACTGGACCTACCACCAGACTCGCCCGAGTTTGGCATTCACCCTAAATTAAAACCTTGGCTAGACTCGGGTCACACTTACCATTTTCCATCAAATTTTGATCCCCATCTTTTTATCACTCAACTTTCCAGGGATCCCGAAGAAGACCCTTTTATGCAGGCATACAAGTGTCCAACTACTTACATGATATTTCATCCTCCGTGCATACCTTCACACCCTACTGAATGGCGTAAAAGATAGCATTGGATGGGAGGTAACCCATCATTTTTTCCTACTTTCATCTCTCTTTCTTTTTCTAGGTTTCGACCATCCTAAACCCGACTGCCTTCCACTAAGGTGATCCCTTTCCCTCCTAATGCATGAGAACATTGTATATCATAAGCATGGGGGGTGTTTTTAAATTTTGACGATCGATTTAGGATTTTCAAAACCTAAAAATATGCATTTTTCTTTTATCATTTTCCTGCATGCATACCCAAAAAAATAAAAATGATGAAAACTTTTTGAGGAAATTTTGAAATCAGAATTAAGGTTGAGAACTCACTTTGCAGTACAATGGGATTTTATCTTTAACAAACTAGGGATGCAGATACGAATCTGTTCATTAGAATTTCAGGGTCTACCTTTAGACTATATCAAATATCCTTCTCTAAAATTCCACCTGAACTCATAATAGTTCAGGTGACTTGATCCTCTTTTGTAACATGGAAAGTATCTGGCTTAGTTTCTAATTCAAAAACTTACATCACGTGAAAAATTTCTTGTGTAAAAATTCACACATAAGCCAACACCTAAAAGCAATTAAAAATTTAATAAAACCCCCTTGTTTGGGTTTAGTAAAAGTCCGAAGCAGATCATTGGTTTGAGTTCCCATTGCCAAAAAGGAGGAAAATGCCTCCTTTGAGGATGCGATGTCAACATGTTACCGCCTCGGCATTGGTCTATATCTATATTTCATATCTTTAAACAGAGCATTAAAGCACATTTTTGGAGCTCAAGTGTCTTGGACGGTGATCTACCCGTAGTGTCAGAGCAAGAGCTTGAGTTTACTTGAGCACCCCTCTACACCACATTGTGTTATGGGGTTGTGAGCTCCTAGGTGGTTTCATGGACAATACTATCCCGAAGTACTGGCGCCAAAGTTTTAAACCAAAAACACATGCGGGAATGATGATCCTGATACATCTGTTGTAAGACTAAACTCAAAATAAGCATGGGGAGAGGAAAAAAAAAGTTTTAAACCAAAAACACGCCCTTATAAATGTTGGCTTTTCACAAGCATAGACACAAGGTTTTAGAGGTTCTTGCAAGTTGCGAATTACATTCAAGAGCCAGAAAAATCCTAAATACAAAAATTTCGAGTCATCTGAATTAACAAGAGGTTAATCTGTGAATTTTTGGAGGATATATTGATCTTGATTCATCTAAATTTTGGATCCGAAAATAAATCTCAATTTTTATCTTTAACAAATCACGTACCTCTCTTATTTGGATCAACTAAGGTCCCATAATCTCTTTCTCCTCAAAAGTTGAAAAAATTAGATTTCCCCAAAAATTCTGTTTCATAAAAATTTGGTTTGCTAAGAGACTAGCAAAAGATAAGCATGGGGGCGTGATAAACGCCAGTTTATCATCATTCTTATGCCCTAAAGCAAATCTAGCTCTTAGGATTTTAACTCCACGAACTGGTTTTTGGGCTGCATTAGGCATAAATTAGGCTAGGCATAAATTAGGCTAGGCATGCATTACACATTTTGTTATCTTTTTGATGTGTTTATTTGAGTGATAAGGTTAAAAGGATAAGTAGATCCCCAGAACCCTAGCACTCGGGAAGGCAACTGGTGAAGGAGAAGCTAAAACTAGCTGGGACTCAACCTAATCCAACTCATCATAGCTAGATACCATCTCACTTGAATGAGGGTTAGCTCATCCTAGCTCCATTTAGCTCATTTCAACTGAGTGATAGCTCAAGATAGCTCATCTTAGCTTGCGCTAGCTCAAGTCAGCTCAGATCCATCTCAACTTAGTTGAGTCTCACTCATCTCAACTCCCATCAGTTCACTGGGAGCTCTAGCTAGTTCAGCTAAGTTGACTGGAGTACACCTCAGCTCAGGTCCAACTACCTCCAACTCTACTCAACTCAAGTCAGCTGAAGATGACTTCACCCTCGCTCAGGCTAGCTCAAGTCCAACTCCCGGGGACTCCACTTAGCTCAACTTAGTTAAGCTAAGCTACCTTAGCTACTCCAGCTAGCTAGGTCCTCCCCGAGAAGATCTGACCCAACTCACCTCAGCATATCCTAGCAAAAGCCAGCTTACTTTAGCTTGGCTTAGTAGCTAGCAAAGAACTAGCAAGCTAAGCCAGCTAAAGTAGCTCCTTGCCATCTTCTTCAGTAGCTATTAGCTCCTATACAGCTCTACACAGCTCTCCTCCAGCTCTTCTTCTCAAAACCCTAATTCCTCCTACATCTCCTCTACTCATCTTAGCTAAGTTCTCCACTCCTTGGTCATCCACCTTCTCTAACCCTAACTCCACCTACATAACCTTCCACTCCAAGTCCACCTAAGCTCCACCTAAGCTACCCTACTTGGCCCCAACTCAACCACAACCCTTCACACCACCACCACCTCCAAGAGACACCACCATGTTGGCATCAAAACTCCCCTTAACTACCCTTAAAGTTGGGGCCAACCTCCCCTTTCATCTCCACCATACAACCAACCTCCCAAGCCATCTCCACCATCCACCTACTCCCTTCTAGAAGCCCCCATAGTTGGTGCCAAAACCATGGCACCTCTCCATGGTTGGTGCCAACCTATGGTGCCTCTCCACCACCATAACCACTACCATCACATCCCTTAAGGTGGCACCACCCATCCTACACCTTAGGATCCCCATAACCACCACTAACCACCTCCTAAAACCCATCCTAGCCCTACACATAATCCCCATGCCAACCACCTTTCTCCACCTCTATAAAAACCCTCCTAACCACCACCAAAAATTCATCCTCCCTTAGTGTTAATTCCACCCTAAGCCCACCTATAACCCATGGCCAAGAAGAAGGAAGGAAGAAGATTAAGGAGGCTATCCCTTGCCCCTTTGGTGCCTTCTTCCTCTCCATTCTTCTCCTAGTGCCACGCCAAGAGGAGGAGCAAGCTCTTATCCAGGAGGATAGCCAGGCATTGGAGGAGAAACTAGGGTGGTGCACGCCCACCCTTGGAGGAGGTAATTGAGGTGGAGAGCATCCACCTTGGAGGAGGCATTCAAGGAAAGAGAAGGAGACCTTCTTTTCAAGCTAAGGAGCAGCTAGGCTTGGAGCAAGAAGACTCTCTTCTTCACCAGATTTTGCAAGAGGATTTATGTTTTTGGTATTTTTGTATTTTTAATTTCAAGTAGAAGCATTCCTCTACATGTTTTTGTAAAACACAATTCCATCAAATCAAATTGCCTTTTAAATTTTGTCACATTTGCTTTTATCTTGTTTCTAGCACTTTTTCACTACCTCTCCCTAATTACTCTAGGCCTCCACGTGCCTAGAGTGAGCTTAGGGAGAGGCTATTCTTGTCACCTCAAGTTTAGCTTATAGGTGTTAGTCTCTTTCCCCCTTTAAAAGTGTGATTGCCTATTATTCCAAAAACCATAAAAATTATATATGCAAAAATACCAAAAAGAAAGTTGAGTTTCATGTTCAAGTAAGAGATTGATTTTTGCAAAAAGTTGCCTCCTTCGACAAACCTAGATACCAATACTATCTAGGTTATAAATTTAAAAGCGATTGCGATTTGACGTGTTACAATGATTTAAAACCCTAATTTCAAATCACGCCAATTTTTCACACCAGATGCCGCTCTTTTCCTTGACGTCGACCTCGAAGCGATGCTACTCAACCTTAAATCTTATCCTTGATGCTGACCTCAGAGCGGCACCACTCTTATTCTCAACGCTGACCTCAGAGCTACGCCAAACCACGGAGGAATGGCATGTTGGTGCAAGGGCACCACGATCGTCAATTTTGATGATAACAAAACACTTGTATTTTAATATTTGCATTTGAGTTTAAGATTTTAGGATAATTGCAAAAGGATACAAGTGTAAAGGACCTCAAAGCTCGTATCCATGGTGGATTGGAGGAGCTCATTGGAGGAGAAGGAGCTTCACGAGGAGCGAAAGCTTAAAGAAGGAAGGAAATAAAGATTAGGATAGATTTTCATTCATCTGTTCTTTGTATTTTGTTTCTTTTGTTGCTCTTTTCTTTCTTTCTTAAATTCATGTTAGAGAGTCTCAAAGTACCCTCATAATAATCCTAGGAACACTTACACAACCGTAGGATACTTAGGTTTTACATAGAGAACTTAGAAAACCTAAATAGGCTTTAGACAGCCTTTTCAGACGTTTAATCTAATAATCAGACGCCTGATAGTGAACTTTAAGACATCTGAATGCTGAATCAAATGTCCAATCATTTAGGGCTGGTCTTAGAACCTTCTGTCTGCTGATTTCAGATGACCGACCCTTACTCCAGACGTCTTAGCAGACATCTGATGTCTTGGCCAAACGTCCAATTAGTGGAATGTTGGCCTTCACAATATAATCGTTGAGGACCTTTAGACTTCTATTAGACGTCTAATAAGTGATCGTTAGCCCTCGATTGAGCCGAAAGCACTTCTCTTGAGGCTAATAGTTGTTTGTACCATAGGAAATCCATTCCTGCAGTAAATTAGGTTTCCAGACATCCAGACCTAGTGCCAGACGTCTAGTAAGTCATCTGATCGATTTACAATAGAACCCTGTTTAGGTCTGAACCAAGTCAGGAAGGAAACCTGCTTAGAATCAGACGTCTGATTTAGTTTCCAGACATCTTAAGAATGACTTCTAGATGCCTGATTTTTTCCCAGACGTCTAATGATCTTGTCAGAATCATTAATGATTCTGATTGTGGCTTGTTTTGCCTTAGGATGATCCCCAACGGCTACCTAAGGCTTCATAGCCTTCCTAGGCCTTCCTAAGTCATCTATAAATAGGAGAGGCCCCTTTCCTTGTAGACATACACCTTGTAACACTACTTTTACATTCCTTTGTGTCATTGAGAAGAAATCATCAAGACAAGAAGTGATCTTGCTCTCCAAGCTCCATTCAACAAATTCGAAAGCGTCGTTACTCTGCCAAGATCACGCCTACGTTCTTCCATCTAAGGGAAGTCTCTTTTTCCTATAGAAGCTAAGTTTAGGATTTATCTTTGTGGCTCTATAGGGCTGCTTTGTAATTTTACTTTGTAAATTGGTTGGGTATTTGTGTTGCAAATTCCCGTCTCCTTCGTGAGACAACCTTCTTATGAAAAGAAGGGGTTTGAGGTACACTACCCTCGTATAAAGTAGTGTGGTTGTAAGAGGTTGTACAACCCTCATTTAAGTAATACGTTAGTGGATTTGATCGACTCGATCGATCGGGAAATCCTAAGTCGAGAGACTTAGGTGGTGATTTTTACCTGGGTTTGGGTTTCCACCAAAAAATACCTGTGTATCTTGTGTGATTGCATTTTGTAAGATTGAATTTTATTTATGTCCACATTAATTTCATATTCCGCAAATATCACCCCCTCTCATAGGAACCTTCACTTGGTATCAGAGCAGGTCTTGCAGATCGGCACTACACACCAGCAAGCGATCATGAAAAAATGGAGGGAAAGACATTCATACACACTGAAGGACACGACACCTCGCGACCACCTTATTTCACAAGTATAGATTTCTTTTATTGGAAAACCCATATGTCATTATGGTTGCAGGCGTATGACTTTCGGGTGTGGGAAAAATGCGAGTCCGCATTTATGATTCCCAAGAAATCTGCAGAAGGTTACTCGGAACATCAGATTTAGGATCTCAACCTCAACGCAAAGGCTATGAATGCCTTGTATTGTGCATTGAGTTCAGAAGAATTCGAGCGAATCCAAGAGTGCACCACCGCCCACAAGATATAAAGGATGTTAGAAGGCACTCATGAAGAATATAGTTCGGAAGAAGAGGAAGAGAAGGATAAAGTCATTTGCATGGGCTTCATGGCCATGGCGAGTGATAGCGACAGCGACAACTCCGACAATGAGGTAAACTCAGATTTACAAGATGCTTTTAATGAGCTATTTGAACTTAATAAGTCACTTAAGATAGAAAATAAAAGCTTTAAAAGGAACCTTAGTTTCCTTAAATCAGAAAATGAAAGATTAGAAAAATAACTTAAGGATCTAGAAACTAGTTCTAGTCCTAAGGATGATAACTTGTTGTTAGAAAATATAGACCTAATCAATGAAAAGAGTAAATTAATTGAGGAGATCACTAGTTTAAAAATTGAAATTTCTAGTTTAAAAACAAAAATGCATGCTATTGAAAATGAACTTGCATGCATTAGGGAAGAATCTAATAACTTGGTAAGCAAATTAGATAATTTTTATAGCCGTAAGGTTGAGAAAGGATCTCCTTCAAGGAGACCAACTAACAAAACGGATCCAAGCTAACTTGGATACCGAAAAGTCAACTAGACTCTTGTTTTGTAGGTTTCAAGGAAGATATCGATGTAGAGGATTAGACCTACAAGCTAAAGAATGGTCAACTTGAATAGGGAGGACTAATGAGTAGACCAAGGAAGGAGAAGAGGAGACCAACGAGACGACGAACAAATGTCCGAGCCGTCTCGCAGCGACCTCCCGATTGGAGATCAGCACCGATGCCCGGACCTCCAAGCTACGGATGGGAACCCCATCCGGTTTGGCATCCACCTCCATATGGACCATTCTATTGGCCATGGTAGGTAAGGTAATCCCTTTAACCCTATATTTTTATTGCACTTAGATAGGAGTTAAAATTGATAGGCTATTTGTAAATCATTAAGGGGGAGAACTTGTTACATAGCTATATTTCCTTTAGAAAGGGGAGTTAATTTTATAGCTATCTTGTTGTTACAAAAAGAAGGAGAATATCATTCTTTTTAAAGTAACCCAAACTAGAAGAGCATGTTTTAAGGGGGAGTTTAGGATAATTAAAAATTGTAATACCTTTTTGATAATGTCAGAAAGGAGGAGGATTTTATGGATTATTATTTATGATTTTGTCATCATCAAAATGGGGGAGATTATTGGTGCAAGGGTACCACGATTATCAATTTTGATAATAACAAAACACTTGTGTTTTAACATTTGCATTTGAGTTTAAGATTTCAGGATAATTACAAATGGATACAAGTGTGAAGGACTGATTGCACAGCAAAAATAACCAGTAAATATGCCATCTTGTGTTATTCCCTAGCACTGCCACTGTATTTTATGTAGCTATAGTTGCATTTGAACATGGACACATGCATGCATTTTTAGAGAGGGGAGGAGAGTGTGAATAATTGGTCATCCATTAATCAACATTTTCCTTGAGTGTGGCATTGCAATTTCACCGTTTCTTTTCTTTTTTTCTCATGCGGCTGCACAGCATGGTGCAGCATCCCCTCCTCACCGCTTCTCTTGCCAGCAGCATGGGGAACTGCATGCTGTTCCTCTATAAAACACCATGCGCTGGCAGAGGTTTGAGGACCCTGAGACACCTCACTCCCACCCTCCCCTACGCACCACACACACCACTCCCTGCCGGCCACTAGCTTCCCCTCTCCCTCTCCATACACAGCACCTCTTCTCACCAGTTGAGAAGAGCAACGCTGACTGCAGGAGAAGCTCACAGTGGTTCAGGACCCCACTGTGAGCTCCACCACCGCCCAGCTCCATCGTGAGCAAGTGGGCGTGGTGGGTTCTTGTTTTATTTCTCTTTTTATTTTACATATTTGGCTTTCTGTTCTCTATTTGGTTTTCGTTTGCAGGTTACTCTCCGACGCCATTAGAGCAGCAGAGCTTCAAGCTCTGAAGCTCGCGCACAGCTACTGCGTGCACTCCGCCACCTCTGCGCGCCTTCGCCCACCTCAGGAGCCCGTTCCTCGTGCTCTGCGCACGTCCACTGCCGGTCTCACCATTCTCCACGCACCTTGTCGCAACCCCCGCGCGTGGCCCAGCCAATTTCCTCGTGGATCAGCCAGTCACTTTTTTGCCCTTGCACTGTAGCCGCGACCTCACGTGGCTACAGTGTAGAGACCGGTTTGTTTCTCACTTATCCGGCCACCGCGCCTTCTCTCTCCTCCTCGCGACCACCTCCAGCCAGTCACCCGCGTGCGCTCCTGCGCTCTGCGTTGCACGCCCGTGCACCTGCGAGCCCAAACGACGAATGCAGCCCCCGGACGACTTAAACACTCACCCCTCAACACACTGATGGCTGCTCCTCCAACGCACACTAACACACACTGATGCACATGCACACACCATAACACATACACACAGATACTCACACACTCACGCATATACATATACATATATACACACTCACTTACCCTCACATATATTTATATCTACATAAATATATATATATAGTAATAGAGATATACATATATATATACATATATAGTTATAAATATAAATATAAATATATATATATATATTACATACACATCCACCTACCCATATCCATACGCCCATGCACTAGTCACTCCACTGCGCATCATATCGCGGGAATATCTGCACCAGTTGCTGATATTCCCCGATACCCACACAAAGAAAGCACCTCCACACACACTCCCACACATCCGCCCCTCACTCCACGTGGCACTCCGTCTTGTTGGTTGCGTCTTACTAAACATGGACCAACTTGACATTGTGCTACACTCCATTTCCACTTCCACCTCCACCCCTATATATAATAAATACATATACATTTATATATAGATAATGTATCTATTATATATCTATACATATATCAAGTTAAGTATTCCTTTCTCTGCCAGTAACCTTGTTATTTATCTTTTGTTTCTTGCTATTAAAAAAAAAGAGAGAGTAAAAGAGAAAAGATAATTTTTGTCTTGCAGGTATTCGGTCTTGCGAATAGCAGGACCAGTTTTTGGAAACCCTAAGTTGGCTAAAAGCCAAGAACCATTTGGCTCAACGCCAAGAACTTGATTTTGAGGGTGTACCTCAAGGACAATATTATCAACAAAAAAAATCTTAAATAGAAAAACCAAAAATATAATAAACGCAAGGAAGAGATATGTTTTAGGATAGGCGTAGAAACTCCTTGACCTTTAATTCCCACCTCCCTGAGATCGACCCTGGGCCTAAAAGTGACCAAAATAAAATTAAGTAGGCCAGGTTAAAAATCTTTATGAAAGATGGTTAGACTCAATTTAGGTTAACCCACTATAATAACTTCAACGATAATTTCACCATATTAACACAACCTATTTGAGTTCTACCAAGGACCTCAAAGCTCACGTCCATGGTGGATTGGAGGAGCTCGTTGGAGGAGAAGGAGCTTCGCGAGGAGCGAAAGCTTGAAGAAGGAAGGAAATGAAAATTAGAATAGATTTTCAATCATCTTATTCTTTATATTTTATTTCTTTTGTTACTCTTTTCTTTCTTTCTTAGATTCATGTTAAAAAGCCTCAAAGTACCCTCATAATAGTCCTAGGAACACTTACACAACCTTAGGATACGTAGGTTTTCCGTAGAGAACTTAGAAAACCTAAATAAGCTTCATACAACCTTTTTAGACATCTAATCTGATAATAAGTCATCTGATAGTAAACTTTAAGACGTCTGAATGTTGAATCAGATGTCCAATCATTTAGGGCTAGTCTTAGAACCTTTTGTCTGCTGATTTCAGACGACCGACCCATAGTCCAAACGTCTTAACAGACGTCTGATGTCTTGGCCAGATGTCCAATTAGTGGAACGTTGGCCTTCACAATATGATCGTTAAGAAATGACCTTTAGGCTTCTATCAAACATCTGTAGAAGACCTCAGACGTCTGATAAGTGACCATTGGCCCTCGATTGAGTCGAAATCACTTCTCTTTAGGCTAATAGCCATTTGTACCTTAGAAAATCCATTCCCGTAGTAAATTATGTTTCCAGATGTCCAGACCTAGTGCCAGACATCCTGTACGTCGTCTGATCAATTTACACTAGAACCCTATTTAGGTCTGAACCAAGTCAGGAAGGAAACCCAATTGGAATCAGACATCTAATTTTGTTTCCAAACGTCTTAAGAATGACTCCCAGACGTCTGATATTTTCCCCATACGTCTGATGACCCTGTCAAAATCATTAATGATTTTGATTGCGGCTTGTTTTGCCTTGGGATGATCCCCAACGGCTACCTAAGGCTTCCACAGCCTTCCTAGGCCTTCCTAAGCCATCTATAAATAGGAGAGGCCCCTTGCCTTGTAGACACACACTTAGCAATATCATTTCCGCATCTTTTATGTCACTTTGATCTTGAGAAGAAGCTCTAGCTCTCCAAGCTTTAGTTCCACACCTAAGAGCTTCATCCAGCTGTGCACATACTCTCATTCCGCAATTACGAGAGTGACGCAGTGCTTACGCATGGTTCATGCACCCGCATTGTCAAGTCGATGCACTTCCAACAAAGGGAAGTTTCCTTACCTATAATAGCTAGGTTTACATATTTGGGGTTCTATAGGTTGATTTGTATTTTACTTTGTAAATTGGTTGGGTATTCGCATTACGAATTCCCATCTTCTTCGCGAGACAAAAACCTTCTCGTGAAGAGAAGTGTTTAAGGAACACTACCCTCATACATGTAGCGTGGTTGTATTGATGTTGAACTACCCTCGTTAAAGTAGTTCGATTAGTGGATTTGATCGACTTGGTCGATCAGAAAATTCTAACTCGAGAGGGTTAGGTGGTGGTTTCCATCTGATTTAGGTTTCTACCTAAAAATACTTGTGCAATTGTGTGATTGTCCTTTTATGTGAGATTATTTACATATTTCTGCACTCTATTTTATATTCCACAAATCTCACCCCCTCCCGTAGGAACCTTCATGGCACTCGATGGAGTTGACGCTTCTTCCCATTCGAGCTCAGAGGCCAAACCATTGTCACATTCTTGGTCCTTTGAATCTCTACCTTAATCAAGCTCTGCATTCATGTCAACTCAGGTTAGTTAAAGCTCTCGATCTCTCACATTATGATCTGTCCTCGTTGAAGATCATTGAAGGCAGATGTCTCTTTTAGGGTTTTGGATTGATCTCTTACTCAAATTTGATCTCGCACTTAGATTTTCCCTTTTCAAATCGATCCCTCTCTTTCTCGATCTTTCTCACTATTTATTGATCAGATTCTACTCGGTCAAATGATCTCTACCACTCGATTAGATCTCTCACTTAATTTTTCTCTATCAATCTCTCTCAATGATCCTTCGATTAGATCTATGGTTGATTAGACCTCTCCTACTTGATTTCTTTCGTTCAATCACCTTCTCTCTGTCTATCTCTCTCTCTCTCTCCGATGTTTGTTCCTTTGCTCAATATGATTCAATCATTTTCTCTCTCTATCTGATTTTATGATTAATTTCCATGTTTGTCTCAAATATAATTACAATATCTGAATAGTTGCTTCAAGTTCTTTTGTTCAATAGTATATTTCTAAGAGAACATTGATTCTATCCATAAGGTGCTAGATTTGTGAACAGTTGATTACAATGAAGTTTTTTTTTTTTGAAACATTGATTACAATGAAGTTGATAGGAGAATCTATAGCTTCAGCCCTGGACTGGGCTCGAGTCATTGCCAGTGCTCAACCGTAAATGAGGAACAAGGGAAAAGAGGAGGAAACAGGGGAAATGAGGGGAAAAGAGAAGAATCAGAGAAGGAGATGAGAGGAGACCAGGACGCCATCCCCCTTCCCGATGACATACCCAAACTGCTCTCCGACCCCCGTAAAGTAGATCGATAGCAAGCTCAATTGCAACCCGAGGTCAAGGAAACTGACATTGACCTTTCTGCGTGCATTCATCGTAAGATGTGTGCAAATCAAATGCACACCAACTGTTAGGATTGGGGTGAGAGATGCAGTACTGCTCAATCTTATGCACATTAAATTCTCACTAAAATGCTTAAATGAGTTTTGTTCTGTTAGGATTGGGAATCCGATTATGCACACCAACTGTTCGCTAAAATGCCTAAATGAGTTTTTTAGGTGATTCTTTTCTTTAATTTCTGAATACAAAAATCCATGTCTATTAAATGTCTAGGACACACACAATTTTCAATGGAATATATAGATATATTATTGGGAAGATAACTGATAAACACACATGAATTCATGATAAAACGATTATTTATGATAGTTCCTAGGCTTAGCATTGCATATCATGTTATAAATACTGCATAACATCCATTGCATGGCATTTAGGAAAGTTGTATGTTTGGTAAATTAATGCCTTCATTTTATATGGCCAAGAGGAAATGCGACATCCTCACGGACTTTGGATGAAAAATCCAATCGTACAGATGGATCTAGAGCGACGATCACAACCCGACAATGTAGAAATCACCTCAATCCGAGCACCGTGAACTCTCGTCTCCTCGGTGCTTGTCTCCTAGGATATTTACATATCCTACCGGGGGCACGTAAGCACCCTATGCTGGTTCAGATGCCATGGGCGGCATTATCATGAAATGTCGATTGCCAGGGTCTGGATTTAGCTACAAAACGCCATGGGCAGGATTATCTCGAAATCTCAAAAGCTAGGGTTCAGGGGGTTGCCATGGGCAGTGCTATCATGAAGTATCGATTGCTAAGGACCTTTCGAGGATTGATGATAGGGACGAGAAATCTGATACAAACCGTGTTGAGAGACCAATCTGAAGCTAGAAATAAAAAGAAAAGAGAGAGAAAACTCTCCAAACAAATAAATCCTCTGTCTCATTCTTACAAAAAATGCACTGCAAACTGAACCGAGGCTAAAATACGTTGCAAGCACGAGTGCTTTAACCGCAGAGTCCAACGAACCTTGGGATAGTTCCTGTAGGCCTTAAAAACCTTCGTGGAGGACCGAGGCTAGAGCTGGTCAGGTCTGGATCTTGGTTGGTACTTGAGTACCTCTAGGCCTACTAGCGGCATTCTAACCTAATTAAAGAGAAAAGAAAAAAGCACTCATCATAATGTGTGAAAGGAATTCATGGTCTAGAATAGAAGTTAAAACCTTAAAATATTGCTAAGGGACTAGCAAAAGCTAGGCATGGGGGTATGATGAGAATACCATCATGAGCCCTAACTAGCTCATTTTGACCTAGAAAAGAGAACAAAAGCTCCTACATAACCAACTGGAGGTCCTCATTCAAAGAATAACCCTTCTGAAAGAAAAGCAAGAAACAAGGGGTAAAATTGTAATTTTACCATTGCAGTACAACAACGGGTTTTCTCATGGGTTAAACACAGGTCAAATGGTCTTAATAAGATAAAAAGTGGGTTGGTTCAAATAGAAAAGGGTTCATGCGAAATCTAGGAATTAAATGATTTCTTGTAACCCTAAAACAGACCAACTTAATTTAACAAGGTTCTGGGTAGGATAAAATTCACCTAAACCCTCTGAAATTTATGGAAAAATATCCCCTAGGGTTTATAACCTTCAATTTTGCCCTTAGAACCTATTTTGACCTAAATTGGGGTCCCAGTAAATGTTTGCCCTAAATTGGGTTATTGTGTAAATTGCCCAGTCAAAAAAGGTAAAACCTAAAATCCAACTTCACCATTGGACCTAAGGGGAATTCACCTTGACCTACTTTGCAAACTAGTCCAGCCTAATTACATTTCTACCCCTAACTTTTGAAAACTTCTACAGAAACCCCCCTAACTTCCTCGTTGTTCTATTACATTTCTACCCCTAACTTTTGAAAACTTCTGCAGAAACCCCCCTAACTTCCTCGTTGTTCTATGAAATTAGTTCCCTCCACCATTACAGCGGAGGGAATCCTACTCCGGTGAGGATTCGAGGGAAAGAATTCCCTAATTTGAAAGGGAGATTCTCTAAGAAATCTCCTCTCATGTAAACCCATTATCAAGCTGTAATTCCCACCCAATCTCTCATGCGAACGCATGAGAGATTTGGGCCTCTCTGACCTTCCAACTCCGGTGAGGTTTTCGTATCTCTCTCTCTCTCGTCGCTCTACCACAATACCAGTGGCAGAGTTCTCTTTATCCCCTTCGTCCGCATTGTGCCGCACCAGCCAATGCCCCTGCAACCCTCTCGTCATCGCCGTCCTCCTCCCACTGGGTCCTTCTTCTTCGGCGATGATAGTACGAGCCGACCGCCCCCTCCACATCCCCCTTCATCTATTCCCTCTCAGTTAAGTTTGTTCTCTCTTCTCACCCTTTTTTCTATCATTTATTTCTGCTATTACACCTCAACGCTCGCAAACCACCTCCACCTTCTCCTCCTCTGGTCAGACCTCCGGCGAGGTGTTCCTGCCGCTCCACGCCTTCATCCACCTCGCCAACTACCTCACAAGCTCCGCCACACCTCACTGACACAAACCCCTCGTTCCATCCACCGCGACACGCCCCCAGAACGCCCCCCGAACACACCCACCTTCGCATGCACAGGGTGACCTAGGCACGCACGCCACGCCAACCATCGTCCCACCTTCGCCGTGTTCAGGCGAAGCTCCCTGCGTGTTTTGATGAAGCCATAAGGCTGTTTTCTTGTTGACAGGGTTCAGGCCTTCGCCGCCATTGACGAAGGACGAAGCTTGCTTGGAAGCTTCATCCAAGAGTCCAAGCCCCAGGCTCCAGGTCCCAAGTCGTGCGGATTTCCTTCGCGCACACCCTCAGCCCAGTAATTGGAGTCAACACCCATGCAGCTACTGCAATTTGAGGAAACGTCTGTTGCAGGCACCTGTGAAGAAGGTGGGACAACATAGTCCCACCTCGGAAGATAGCTAGCGGAAGCAATGATATAAATTGAAAATGTGTTAGGGGCTTATCGCCTCCTGACCATGGGGTGAGGTCCCACTCTCTCACCGCCTTGTCCGCGACCCCACTACCCATGGACCTGGCCCTGACCCGTATACCCGACTAGCCTGTGCACTCCTCGCCCACCATGCACGCCGGTGGGCCTGGTCTCGGGCACGAATACCCGACCCGATAACCCGAGAAGGCTCTGGGAGAGCGAGCCTAAGAGAGAAGGAAGAAGAGAGATCGCAGGGAGGGTAGGGGTAGGTTTTTCTCTCATGAGAAAAATAGGAAGCCAAAGAAAGAAGAAGAAGAGGGAACCAAGGAAGAAGAAGAGGCAACCAGAGCAGCTAAGGAAGATGAAGGCAAAGCAGAAGAGGAGCAAGGCTGAAGTGGAGCTCAAGTTAGAGACAGAAGGAAAGGAGAAAGAAGAGGAAGAAGCAGACAAGGGCCAGAGCAAAGAAAGAAAAAAGAAAGAAGAAATCACAGAAGAAAGAAGAAGAGGCAAAGAAGAAAGAAGGACCGAGAGCAAAACAAAGAAAAGAAAAGAAGAGAAGGAAATCAAAGACAGAAAACAAGAGCACTGTAGCAATTTGATATTTAAGACATTTGATTTTCAAAATCAGACATCAATATTTTTGTGCCTCTATATACATTGATATTTTGTGGATCTATTTACATTTTTGCATTATAACTTTGATTTTTCATTGCATATTGTTTCCAATTTGGAAGTTGTGCTCTTGATTTTTAGACCCCAATTTACTCCCTATGTTCGACCTCGAATTTAAAATTTCGAGTAATAAAATTCATTTGTTTTCAAGCGATTTCAACTATAGTACGACGCATTAATTTTACATTGATCTTGACTCGCGAAAATATTTTGGCGCCGTTGCCGGGGAGCAACGGGTGATTTAGAAATCTTGATCACAACTTCTAATTCAATACTAACTTGATCTATCTCTTTTGTTGTGATTGTTTCATGGGAGAAGATTCAAAAGAAGACAGCCGCACAACAACCACACTCAGGGAAGGTAATCTCTGATTAGCCCTTTCTCTTAATCCCCCCATTCTGAAAAGGAAAAACAAGGTAAAATTCAATTTAAGGCTACCTGTTTTCCATATTTAGCTAATTCACCCAAGTTGCCTGATTTTTTATTTCAACAAATATTGAATTGTGCATCCATTTAAGGTAACTAGGACTACCACCTTCTTGATTAAGCCCTAGATACCATATCTGTGGCAACTAAATTGGACCACAATTAGAGCCAAATTAAGGATTCCAATTTAGGGTTTTAGAGACATCTTTTCTAAACAAGAATCAACTATTCCAAAAAGAGGTGTGCCTAAGCCTTGATTGAAAAGACTTATTCAAGAGAAACCCTAAAAAAATCAAGCTCTTAACTTCATTGAACCCTAAAAGAAAGGACCTAAAGCTCTCAAAGGACAAATAGGTGAAGTTGACCTCTTGTTGGGTCAACCAACCTTGAAATTAGGTCACTTTTGCACTCAAAACATCTAAAGTTCAAGTGGAACCCTAAGCACTTTTGATCTCAAATAAAAGTGGTAGACTTAAGAGGTCAAAGCCCCCATTCTGGTCTACCTAGAACCTCAGTGACAAGAGAAGATGGGTGGGGGAAACCCTGTAACTCGTGGAGATGCTCTATCGTGTAGGGGTCTTTGCGGGACTCTCCCTCTCTAGCTACCCAGGTATTTCTCAAGTGGATGGCTTTTCTGACTAAGGGGTATCATCCGCCCCGAACCTCTATAGTCATCCAAATTTTTTGTGTATCTTGATTGGGTCTAGCACATTCTAATCTCGTCTAAACCATCAGTGCATGTTTGGTAGGAGGTCCTTGGGACCATCCTTAAGACCTCCTTTAGCAATCCACTCCCGCCAAGGCCAAGCCTCGACATCCGTGTTTGTGCAACAACCCCACCACATAGACCTCTCCTCTGATTCATCAGAACCAAATTCTCCTTCTTCCATCATCATGGCACAACCAGTTGAAGAAGAGAACAACCTTGAACACCAACTCCAGCGCCTGAATGATCTATTTCAAAACTTTGTAAACCCACCGCAGCGTCCTATGATGCGAGATCACTATAATCCCGCTGCGGTGGCGATCGAACCTCGAGTCCAAATCTCAGCTGGAGGACCTGATTCTGAACTCAAGCCCAACATGATTCATGCTATCCCAAAGTTTCATGGGCTTAACTTCGAGGATCCTTTCCAGCACATCAAACAACTCAAACATCTGGCCCAGACCTTTGGGTCAGATGTACAAAATCAGGATATTCTTCTTATGAAGATGTTTTCCTTCTCTCTTATGGACAAGGCAGTTCATTGGTATCAGACTCAGAAGCATCCAATCAACACGTGGGTTGAACTACTGTTCGAATTTTTGAGAAAGTTCTTCCGAGTTGATTGGACGAATGCCTTGCGCCACCAGATCACACACTTCACTCAGCAATCTGGAGAACCTCTTCATGAGGCATGGGACCGTTTCTTGGATCTCATGCAAAAGTGCCCCCGTCACGGAGTTCCTAAATGGGAACAAGTCCGGTCCTTTTACAAGGGAATCCGTGAAGACATTCGCGTATTCGTCAATGCAACCTGCAAAGGAAATATCATGGGTCAACACGAAGACACTGTGTGGGTGTAACGACTCGATTCCCGAGTCCCTACGAGACACGAGAACCGGACCGACTCAACTAATCCCAAGACCTAGTCGTCCAACGAGGAAGTAACCAAAAGTGCAGTAAAATAACCCACATTCAGCATGAATATAACTAACAGTAAGAAAATACAGCAGTAAGGAAAGAAACCACTATAGTATATACCACCACAATAGTAGAACAACATTCATAACATAATATGAAACTGCATGTAAAGAAAAGTACAGCGGTAACAAGAACTACTCACTACAGTGGAACCAAAAAGAGGTACAAAAGAACAGTGGTAACTCTACTGGACCCTACTCGGCCCAGCGTCCTCTGCAGCCGCTGACCCTGGCTGCTCAACACCTGGTCCTGAAAGGTAACGAGTGTAACACGTCAGCAAAACGCTGAGTAGAGTGGCAGCTAAACTAAAGAAACAGTAAAGTGTACGGTAGCTGTTTTAATTTTCTTTCTTCCTTTATTTACGTCTTTCTATTGTTTCAAAATTTATCTATTTCTCATATCCTTCACTTGACCTCGAATGTTCCTCTTGGGAACGATCTTGATTGCAGTCTTTTCCGAACAGTAGAAGTAGCACGTGGTGCTCTCCTGGCCGGGAGAGTCCCCCGTGGTGATCCTACTCTCAGTCAACCACCCCAAGGTCACGGACAGGCGTAACGGTGACTACGGCACGCGCGATAAACGCACAGGTAGCTAACCCGCACTGGCACACGGTCAGTCGTTTCCATTAACGGGTGCGCCCAAAGCACAGCACGGAACCAGTACAGGGCAGAGCCCTCTCAGTAACAGGGGTCCAACCCCTCCACAGTAACCAAACAGGGGCCTTGCCCCTCCACAGTCCGTGCACCCTCGCCTGACTACCCTGGTTTGCCCAGTGGGCCTAACAAGTCGGTGTAGGAGGCTAGCAGAACCCCGGGGTCCGTGGGGTAGCTAGTACCTCCCTACACTAGTAGCTCTCCTCGGTACTACGTACACGAGGGCCAGCAAGTCTGTACAAAGTGGCCAGTCCTGACCCTGAGTCCCTAGGGCGGCTGGCTCCGCTCTGCACTAAACAAGTACAGGTACTTCCCTTGGTACTACGTACCCAAGAGACAGCACACTACCATGTCTTTCTTTCTCAGTTCCATTCCTTTCTCTTTCCAGGAGTTCCACTCCTAATTCCCCGTAGGGTTCCAGTTCTTTTAACTCAGCACATTCAGGTTTCACCTTTCCAGTTTCACGTTCATACATCCCATATTCTCAGACATGCTCATTTATTCATAACAGGCAGCTGTTAAACCAATTTACAGGTAGCTATTATTTCCTTTCCACATTTTCCAAGACTGCAGTATTCATATATTCCACTAGTTTTTCCCATCCTAGGATTCATGCCATACCCTAGGATCTATCATACATTCTAGTTTTCCAGCCCTAGGATTCATGAAACACCCTAGGACCTACCATTCATTCTAGTTTCTCATTCCTAGGATTCATGCAATGTCCTAGGTTCTATTTATGGTTCCATAATTTAACAGATTATACTAATAAACTTAAAAGCCACTCTACCGGTTACAACAGGCGTACTGGGGGCGTGGTCGGGAATCCCGCATACCTCCGCAACCCTCGAGACTGCAACGGAACGGGGTCCTATCACAAGGATCAAACACAAGGAGTTTCTCAAAACAGTATACAACTACTGTAGATGGGTAGAGGATTTAATTCCGAAAAGCACGCAACTCGAAACGTAGAAAACAGACTCTGAACGGGCCCTAAACGGGTCAAAAACGACGAAACAGTGCAAAATCAGACGTCTGGAACCTCTTCCAGACGTCTTAAAAAGTGGATCAGAGGTTACCTTTGCTCTGCGTGGTCTCTCAGACGTCCAGAAGCCTGCGGGGGCATCTGGCCTAGTTCCCAGATGTCCGATGGTCACCCCGGATGTCTGGAAGTCGCTCCCGTCGTCTTGCACCACTGCCAGACGTCTGATTCGCGTTGGATGCGAATCTCAGAACCTGCGTGTACCCATTCCTCGTGCTCAGTACGGACGGTCGAAGGAAAGAAGAAGGTACGAAAATAACTTACTTACCAGACATCTGGACAGTCCTCCAGACGTCTTTCCAATCGTCTGATTGGAAGCCCAAACGTCTGATTCTGGAAAAATTTCTAGAACCAGGGTGCCACTCGCCCTCCGCCCACGACGCACGGCTGCGCCGTGCCTCGTCCGCCTACTGCTCAAGCTGCAGCAGGCCTCCCGCGTCACTCCGCACCCGCTGCGCCCCCGCCGGCCGGCTCCCGCTGCCCCAGCAGGCTCGAGCCCTCCTGGCCGACACCTCCTCCCTCGCGCAGCACCTCCTCCCCCACTCACCGCGGTTGTCGCCGCCGCCGCTCGCTCACTCTCGCACTCGCGCACCGGCTGGAAGGAGAAGAGGAAGGGAGCGGAGGTGATGAGAGTGAGGGAGAGGGCGTGGCTTTTAAAGCCGCGCGGGGAGAGAGAGAGAGAGCGAGACGGAGGGGGCAGCGCCTGCGGAGGAGAGGGAAAAAGAGCACCTGCAGGTCTGCGCGCAGACGAAACCGCGCGTGCCGCCGAAACCGAATCCCAGACGTCTGGAAGGGGTTCCAGACCTCTGGTCCAACGTCTGGGTCACCTCCCAGACGTCTTAAAAGACGTCTGAAGCCGCGCGTTCTTAACAGTGGGAGATTCTCGAGAATATGTGCGAGAACTCCATTAATAATGACTCCATGGGCTTATTCGACCGGACGAATGCCCGCGCAGCGACGAATCCAAGGGGAGCACATGAGACGCAGGGCCTGTCCGCATCCATCGACTTGGAACTAATGGCCAGTCGGTTGGACAAGGTCTCTATCATCGAGAAGAAGGTGGATGAGCTGACTCGACATCTACAGCGAGCCACCTCTACGCAAAACTCGTTTACACAGCCACCTCTTGGGAGGGAAATTGTGTAGAACATCTATCACCGATCTTCTCAGGGGATGGACTCGTATCCACCCCTGTCTAACTCCAAAACCAGAGGAAACTCTGGTCCGATCTACTCTAGTTGGGGGAACTCTGAACCCTCGTACTCTGATTTTTCTGAGGTTCCTCAGATCTGCGAGGACCTCAACGTCATCCAGAATGATCCATTCTCCAATACCTATAACCCTGGATGGCAGAATCATCCCAACTTCCTGTGAGAGGGAAATACTCAGAATCAAAGACCACCATATCAACCCCGTCCACAAGTTCCTCATCCATATCAGCCGCCTCAGCCTCGGCCCAACCCCACCTATCAATCTGGGCCAACCCAAGCAGGTCAAATGACTCTCATCCTTCAAACTCTGGCTGACATTCAGAAGATGAATGCGGCAATAAAAAAATAGCACAAGGACGAGATCACAGAGGTTCGCAATCAACTCACCCAGATGGCGAATTCCCGCCAACCTGGCACACTCCCTTCGCAACCTTTGCCGAATTCAAATAACATGCCGAACCAGAGGCGAGTTATGAATCCAAATCCAGGCTAAGCCCACATGATTTATTAGACCCCTTCTGTTCCTTCACCCGACGGGATGGAAGATTCGACATTTTATGAGGGATTTCAATAGCAGCCACCTATTTTACCAACCCCAAACCAAAATCAGGTATGACTAAACTCCGTAACAACCCGTGTGGTAAAACAACTCAAGGCCCACCTTATCCATGCCACTCTAAGCCTGGTAGTAACCCAAGCCCTAGGATAGTTATCCAGGACACCCCTATCCCAAATCAAGAACCTGGACCTATTCTAGAGGAACCAACCAAGGTTCCATTTCCCGAGGCCTTGACCAAGGGAAAGAGGATAACCAAACCCGTGGCTCCTGAGGAGGATCTGGTCAAACTCTTTGAACAGGTCCATATAAACATCCCCTTGATGGATGCAATCCGCCACGTACCGGCCTACGCACAATTTCTGAAGGACGTGTGTACACCCAAGCGTAAGCCGTGAACCCAAAAGTAAGAGTCCGATCGTATTGTCAGAGCAAGCCAGCTCTGTAATTTTGAGTAAACTCCCACCTAAGGCTGAAGACCCAAGTACTCCCCTGATTTCATGTACCATTGGTGATACCCAATTCGATAGAGCCTTATTAGATTTAGGTGCCTCCATAAACCTAATACCTACATCCCTCCTTGACCACCTTGAAGAATCTGAGCTTAAACCGATAGAGGTGACATTATAGTTAGCTGACCGATCTATTAAGTCACCTAAAGGAATACTCGAGGATGTCATCATTAGGGTACGGGATTTCTATTTCCCAGTGGATTTTATAGTCTTGGATATGGATGCACCTGAAAACCTAAGGAATACACCAATTATACTAGGGAGACCCTTTCTGGCCACTGCTAGGGCCAATATAAACTGTGAGGAGGGCCAAATTGAATTGAAATTTGGGAACCAAACATTGAAAATTGACATCTTAAAGGCTCAACAAGGGATTAATTGCGGTGTTATAGAACAAATATGTGATATCAACGCCGTGGTTGATAAACCATATATCGAGGACAACTTGATTACTCCCGATCAACCACAAGAAGATCAAAACGCACAATCAGAGGAGTCTGACCCTGATCTAGATACACCCATAACTCCTTCCCTTGCTCCTGACACACATCCTAAACCACCCGCTGCTGCTGATAACCCCATTCTGAAACTCAAGCCTCTTCCCGACCATCTGAAGTACGTCTTTTTTGGTTCTAATCAGACGTTTCCTATGCTTATCAACTCCAAACTCACACCTAACCAGGAATCCCGTCTGATTACTGTTCTCCAGCAACATCGTAGAGCCATTGGATGGACTCTCGATGATTTGACTGGTATCAACCCCTCTTACTCCACACACCGTATCTACATCGAAGAGGGCACACGACCTTCACGGGAAATGCAGAGACGTTTGAATCCTAATCTGCAAGAGGTTGTGAAAAAGGAGATCATTAAGTGGTTAGATGCAGGGATCATCTACCCGATCTCCGACAGTCAGTGGGTGAGTCTAATCCAGGTTGTGCCAAAGAAGGCAGGACTCACCATTATTACGACTGAAATCGTAGAAGTCATACCGACCCGTGTGGCAAACTCGTGGAGAGTCTGCATTGATTACAGAAGACTCAATTCCTCCACGAAGAAGGATAATTTCCCACTCCCATTTATTGATCAGATCCTCGAGAAACTAGCGGGAAGTAGGTTCTTCTGCTTTTTGGATGGATACTCTGGTTATAACCAAGTGGCAATCCATCCTGAGGACCAAGAAAAGACCACTTTCACCTGCCCCTTTGAGACGTACGCATTCCGAAGGATGCCGTTTGGTCTCTGAAATGCACCCGCTACTTTTCAACAGTGCATGCTTGCCATATTCTCAGATATGGTAGGTGATTATCTGGAAGTCTTCATGGATGACTCTTCAGTATTCGGAGAATCATTTGACGATTGTCTCCTGTACACGGTCCAAATCCTCAGGCGATGCATTGACATGAATCTGATTCTTTCCTGGGAAAAGAGCCATTTCATGGTGCCTGAAGGAATTGTCCTGGGACATCTTATTTGAGAGAAAGGCATCCAAGTCGATCGAGCCAAGGTGAACTTGATTTCCAAACTCCTAATGCCTAGCTCGATCAAGGACATCCGATCTTTCCTAGGGCACGTCAGTTTTTACCACTAATTTATTCCTGATTTCTCAAAAATCGCACGCCCCCTGACCTCTCTACTCTCTAAGGATGTACCTTTCAAAATCTCCAAGGAATGCACTCAAGCATTTGAAATCCTCCGTGACCAAGTTACCCAAACCCCGATCCTACAGTCCCCTGATTGGTCTCAACCCTTTGAGATCATGTGCGATGCATCTGATTTCGCTGTAGGAGCGGTACTTGGGTAGAAAATTGATGGGAAACCGTGGTCATCTACTACACTAGCAAGACATTGGACGAGGCTCAGCGTAACTACACAATTACTGAGAAAGAGTTGCTACCCGTAGTATTTTCCCTGGAAAAATTCAGATCTTATCTCCTAGGTTCCCGTGTTATCATTTACTCGGATTATACAGCTATGAGGCATCACCTTGCGAAGAAGGATGCGAAACCTCGATTAATCCACTGGATCTTGCTGTTGCAAGAATTTGACCTCGAGATTCACGACAAAGTGAGAAAATAGAATGTGATAGCTGATCACTTGTCCCGCCTTCCTTCTGAGATCATTGACCCTTCTGGACCCATCACGGAACATTTTCCCGATGAGCACCTTTTGACTATCAATACAGGGCTTTCATGGTTTGCTGATATAGTAAACTACCTAGCATTACATCAGATCCCATCCGATTGGCCGAAGGTCAAGAAGGACAAATTGCTTTCCGATGCCAAGTATTACTTCTGGGAAGACCTGTATCTTTTCCTCATTGGTGCTAATAAGATCATTCGACGATGCATCACGGAAGCGGAAATTCAAGACATACTATCTTTTGCCATGACCAGGCATGCAGTGGACACTTTTTAGGTCATAAAACCGCAATGAAAGTCCTTCAGTGCAGCTTCTATTGGCCTACAATTTTCAAAGACGCATACAATCACTGTAAGGCATGTACTCGTTACCAGACCTTGGTCAACAAGAGCCATCGTGATATGATGCCTTTACAGCCAATTCTAGTATGCGAAATCTTCGACATATGGGGGATTGATTTTATGGGACCCTTCCCTATTTCGAACGGCTTTGAGTACATTTTACTCATTGTTGACGTGTCCAAATGGATCGAAGCCATTCCGACCCAAACCAATGATCAAAAAGTAGTTATCAAATTCATTCATTAGAACATCTTTTCACGGTTCGAGATTCCACATGATATAATTTCTGACGAAGGGACCCATTTTACTAACGCTCAGCTCAGGTCACTGATGACCAAATACGAGGTGTCACACCGAATCTCTACTCCTTACCACCCCCAAACTAATGGTCTAGCTGAGCTATCCAATCAAGAGATCAAGAAAATCCTCCAGGTTACTGTTCAACTTGACAGGAAGGACTGGTCATCCCGGCTTCCAGAAGATTTGTGGGCTTATAGGACCACCCACAAAACCCAATTTGGTATGTCTCCCTTCAGATTGGTGTACGGGAAGGCATGTCACCTCCCCGTCGAGTTGGAGCACAAAGCCTATTGGGCAGTACAGAATTGCAACCTAGATCTTTCTAAGGCAGGAACCCATAGAAAGCTTCAAATGAGCGAGATCGATGAATTACGCCATGACACATATGAAAACTTGCGAATTTACAAAGAGCGGGTTAAGACCTTTCATGACAAGCACATATCAAGAAATATCTTCCATCCTGGTCAAAAGGTCTTACTCTTTGATGCCAAGCTTAAACTGTTCCCAGGAAAACTACAATCAAAATGGATCGGACCCTACCTCGTCCAACGAATCTTTGGAAATGGAGCCATTGAGATCAGTCCACTCAGCCACGATTCCGAGCCTTTCATCGTGAACGGTCAGAGACTCAAACTGTTCATTGACTTGACCGATACAAATTTGGCTGAGATATCCTTTACCCTCCATTCACCCTAAGCTCATTACGATTAGCCGATGGCGTAAAATTCAGTGCTTAATGGGAGGCAACCCGTCATTCTTGAAAAACCTGAAACCTTTCTTGACATTCCTATGCTGAATTCATATTGCACTTTAGGGTTCATCCATTAGAACAGCCAACCCCACCTCAGGTGCTCGTACCCAAGTCTAGAAATCGTTTGCAACAGTCACCTCGACCCGTTTGCCCACCCAAAACCTGTTCTAATGAATGATCTAAGCTGAATTTGAACCCACCAAATTTACAATGGGGACATTGCAAATCGTAGGCATAGGAGGGTATGAAAGTGCAAAACACCATGAAAACTCATCTCACAAGAAAAGGTTTCAACAAAAAAATCACATGTCACAAAAAAAATCAAAAAAATGAAAAAAATCTTGAAAAAGAATAAAAAAATACTAAGGGGAGAGAAATTTTGAGTCCATACAAATCATAAGGAGAAAATGAGGAGGAAAAGAGCAAATCTCAAAAAAGGAGCACAAAATGAAAAAGAAAAAAAGAGATAGTCATTAGTAAGAAATTAAGGGATTAGCCGAAGTTCTAGACCATATCAAGAAAAAGAAAAATAAAGGAAAAAAGTGCTAATGAGACAAAAAAGAGACTAGTAGGAACGTTGATCTTAGGCCTCTTAGGCTAAACTCTTAGGCTTAAAAATTTAAGTATCCGCTAAGATCTGGATAGTCCTTAAGAGGTTGGGGAAAATGCGAAGCTAAGTATTAGGTCTAAGGCTTAGGGAGTATTCGGCCTCGTTAACTGACCTTTGATTTGCGGGACTCAGTAACCTAAGCACCCTAATCCACACACAGTCTGGTTCAGTGCGCATAATTATCAAAATCACGCAATAGCATTTAAGTGTTCTGAAAAAGTTGCCTAGATTAGGAGCGGCTGATCGACACAAGTTGATTTGGACAAGTTCTCAGAGCGAAGAGGTGGGAAATTTCCCTCGAAGATGCGTAATAACATATCATCTCCTCGGTGCTTGTCTCCTAGGATATTTACATATCCTACCGGGGGCACTAAGCACCCTGTGCTGGTTCAGATGCCATGGGCAGCATTATCACGAAATGTCGATTGCCAGGGTCTGGATTTAGCTACAGAACGCCATGGGAGGGATTATCTCAAAATCTCGAAAGCCAGAGTTCTGGGTGTTGCCATGGGTAGTGCTATCACGAAGTATCAATTGCCAAGGACCTTTCAAGGATTGATGATGGGGACGAGGAATCCGATACAGACCGTATTGAGAAGCCATCCGAAGCTAGAAATAAAAAGAAAAGAGAGATAAAACTCTCCAAACAAATAAATCCTCTGTCTCTCTCTTACAAAAAACGCACTGCAAATTGAACTGAGGCTAAAATATGTTGCAAGCATGGGTGCTTTAACCGCAGAGTCCAACGAACCTTAGGATAGTTCCTGTAGGCCTTAAAAACCTTCGCAGAGGATCGAGGCTAGAGCTGGTCAGGTCCGAATCTTGGTTGGTACTTGAGTACCTCTAGGCCTACTGTCGGCATTCTAAGCTAATCAAAGAGAAAAGAAGAAAGCACTCATCATAATGTGTGAAAGGAATTCATGGTTTAAAATAGAAGTTAAAACCTTAAAATTTTGCTAAGGGACTAGCAAAAGCTAGGCATGGGGGTATGATGGGAACACCATCATAAGTCCTAACTAGCTCATTTTGACCTAGAAAAGAGAACAAAAGCTCCTACATAACCAACTGGAGGTCCTCATTCAAAGAATAACCCTTCTGAAAGAAAAGCAAGAAATAAGGGGTAAAACATTAATTTTCCCATTGCAGTACAACAACAAATTTTCTCATGGGCTAAACACAAGTCAAATGGTCTTAATAAGATAAAAAGTGGGTTGGTTCAAACAGAAAAGGGTTCATGTGAAATCTAGGAATTAAATGACTTCTTGTAACCCTAAAATAGACCCACTTAATTTAATAAGGTTCTGGGTAGGAAAAATTTCACCTAAACCCTCTAAAATTTATGGAAAAATATCCCCTAGGGTTTAGAACCTTCAATTTTACCCTTAGAACCTATTTTGACCTAAATTGGGGTCCTAGTCAAATGTTTACCCTAAATTGGGTTTTTATGCAAATTACCCAATCAAACGAGGTCAAACCTAAAATCCAACTTCACCATTGGATTCCTTAGGTCCAAATTAGATTTTTTTCCAAAATTTGGACCTAAGGGAAATTCACCTTGACCTACTTTGCAAACTAGTCCAGCCTAATTACATTTCTACCCCTAACTTTTGAAAACTTCTGCAGAAACCCCCCTAACTTCCTCGTCGTTCTTTGCAATTAGGTTCCTCTACCATTATAGCGGAGGGAATCCTACTCCGGCAAGGATTCGAGGGAAAAAACTCCCTGATTCCTCAGAGAATCCCATTCAAATTTGAAAGGAAGATTCTCTAAGAAATCTCCTCTCATGTAAATCCATTATCAAGATGTAATTCCCACCCAATCTCTCATGCGAACGCATGAGAGATTTCGGTCTCTCTGACCTTCCAACTCCGGCGAGGTTGCCATGCTTCGAAGCTTGGCTTCCAAGCACAAGACCTCTTGCCAGGGCTTATAAAAGCCTCCCCTGATCATTCCATAGATTGGAAGCTTGAAATTGGCCTGAGATACTCCCCAATTCCTCTCTTCCCCTCCGGTCAACCACCCAACAAGCTCCGGCGACCCTTATCTCTCTCTCTCTCATCACTCTGCCACAATACCAGTGGCAGAGTTCTCCTTATCCCCTTCGTCCACGTCGCGTCGCACCAGCCAACGCCCCTGCAACCCTCTCGTCGTCGTCCTCCTCCTCCCACTGG
Source organism: Thalassia testudinum (assembly GCA_037157565.1). Classification (NCBI taxonomy): domain Eukaryota; kingdom Viridiplantae; phylum Streptophyta; class Magnoliopsida; order Alismatales; family Hydrocharitaceae; genus Thalassia; species Thalassia testudinum. The sequence continues at coordinate 96,246,455 of JAZHRO010000024.1, forward strand.
GTCCTTCATCTTCGACGATGAAAGTACGAGTCGGCCGCCTCCTCCGCATCCCCCTTCGTCTATTCCCTCTCAGTTAAGTTCGTTCTCTCTTCTCACCCTTTTTTCTATCATTTATTTCTGCTATTACGCCTCAACGCTCGCAAACCACCTCCACCTTCTCCACCTCCAATCAGACCTCCGGCAAGGTGTTCCTGCCGCTCCACGCCTTCATCCACCTCGCCAACTACCTCACGAGCTCTGCCACACCTCATTGACACAAACCCCTCGTTCCATCCACCGCGACACGCCCCCAGAATGCCCCCCGAACACACCCACCTTCGCATGCACAGGGTGACCTAGGCACGCACGCCCAGGCCACACCATGCCACGCCGACCACAGTCCCACCTTTGCCGTGTTCAAGCGAAGCTCCCTACATGTTTTGACAAAGCTGCAAGGCTGTTTTCTTGTTGATAGGGTTCAGGCCTTCGCCGCCATTAACAGAGGATGAAGCTTGCTTGGAAGCTTCATCCAGGACTCCAAGTCCTAGGTCATGCGGATTTCCTTCACGCACACCCTCATCCCAGTAATTGGAGTCGACGCCCATGCAACTACTGCAATTTAAGGAAACGTCTACTGCGGGCGCCTACGAAGAAGGTGGGACAACATAATCCCACCTCGGAAGATAGCAAGCAGAAGCAGTGATATAAAGTGAAAAAGTGTCAGGGGCTTATCGCCTCCTAACCACGAGGTGAGGTTCCACTCGCCCACCGCCTCGTCCGTGACCCCACTACTCGCGGACCTAGCTCTGACCTATATACTCGATTAGCCTGTGTACTCCTCGCCCACCACGCACGCCGATGGGTCTGGTCCCGGGCACGCATACCTGACCTGATGACCCGAGAAGGCTCTGGGAGAGCGAGCCTAAGAGAGGAGGAAGAAGAGAGATTGCAGGGAGGGTAGGGGTAGGTTTTTCTCTCAGGAGAAAGAGGAAGCCAAAGAAAGAAGAAGAAGAGGGAGACAAGGAAGAAGAAGAGGCAACCAGAGTAGCAAAGGAAGATGAAGGCAAAGTAGAAGAGGAGCAAGGCTGAAGAGGAGCTCAAGTCAGAGACAGAAGGAAAGGAGAAAGAAGAGGAAGAAGACAAGGGCCAGAGCAAAGAAAGAAATCAGAAAGAAGAAGAGGCAAAAAAGAAAGAAGGACCGAGAGTAGAAGAAAGAAAAGAAAAGAAGAGAAGGAAATCAGAGACAGAATACAAACAAGAGCACTGTAGCAATTTGATATTTAAGGCATCTGATTTTCAAAATCAGACGTCAATATTTTTGTGCCTCTATATACATTGATATTTTGTGGATCTATTTACATTTCTTGCATTATAACTATGATTTTTCATTGCATATTGTTTCCATGAATCTATTATGCATATTGCCCACTCTGAGGAAGGTGATTCTCTCTGAGCAGGCAAGTTCTATTATCATGCATCACCTTCCTCAAAAGAAGAAAGATCCAGGTGCTCCCTTGATCTCATGCGTTATTGGAAATACACTTTTGATAGGGCACTATTGGACCTAATTGCATCCATCAACCTAATCCCGACTTCTCTTTATGAAAGGTTTGGGTTAGGTGAACTCAGGCCAACCTCAGTAACACTACAATTAGCAGACCGTTCGATCACCACACCGAGAGGTGTTATTGAGGATGTAATTGTCAAGGTCAGGGATTTCTATTTTCCCGTAGATTTCCTCATCCTCGACATGGATGTACCTAATGATTTGAGGAACACTCCCATCATTCTGGAGCATCCGTTCCTAGCTACCGCCAAGGCCAACATGAACTGTGAAAGCGGTAGTATGGAGATCGCCTTTGGCTAGAAGAAGTTAACTCTGGATATTTTTAAGGTGATAAGAGGATTTGAGGATTGTGGATTCATTGAGGAACTCGAGGATCAGGATCTTGAGACTTGTATGACAATCAGTGCACTCGAGGACTCCACCAGCTTTAACACACCCAACCCATGACCCTCTGTGGTAGACCTGCCACATCCTAAAGAGGCTGTTGATTTTGTTCATTCCCAGCCTCTTCCACTAGATCGTCCTAATGAATCTTCGTCAGCATCCTCCCTACCTTCTATTCTAAACCCACCTCAGCTGGAATTAAAACCATTGCCCAAAAATTTGAAATATGAGTTCTTAAGACCTAAAAACATGCTCCCTATGATTATTAGTGCTGATTTGACTAATGAGCAAGAATCGAGGCTAATTAAGGTCCTTAAGAACAACAAGGAGGCAATTAGTAGGACCATCCACGACCTTAGGGGGATAAAGCCATCTTATTGTAATCATCATATTTTTATGGAAGATGGATCCCACCATTCTCATGAGATGCAAAGGAGACTAAACTCGAATATGCGAGAAGTGGTCAAGAAGGAGATAATCAAGTGACTCGATGCTAGGATTATTTACCCAATCTCGGATAGTCCATGGGTTAGCCACGTTCAGATTATACCCAAGAAGGTGGGAATAATCGTTATGACTAACGAGAAAGGAGAAACCTTCACCACTCGTTCAGCTTCTGCTTGGAGAGTCTGTATTGACTATAAGAAGCTGAACACAACCACTAAAAAGGATCATTTTCCCTTGTCATTCATCAATCAAATCCTTGAAAGGTTAGCTGGGCAAAAATAGTTTTGCTTCCTGGACGATTATTCGGGATATAACCAAGTCCCTATCCATCCCAAAGACCAGGAAAAGACAACCTTCACATGTCCCTATGGAACCTTTGCATTCCGTAGAATGCCTTTCAGGCTTTGCAATGCACTTGTGACTTTTCAAAGGTGTATACTGGCCATCTTTTCTGACATGGTAGGAGATTGTCTTGAGGTATTCATGGATGATATTCTCTATTTTCGGAGATTCTTTTGAGTCTTGCCTAGCTAACTTGGAATTGATCCTCCAGAGATGCATCAAAATGCGACTGGTCCTTAGCTGGGAAAAGAGCCACTTTATAACTCAGGAAGGCATTGTCCTAGGTCATGTGGTCTCTAGTCGAGGTATTGAAGTTGATAAAGCTAAGGTGGATGCTATCTCTAGATTTCCTCCACCCACAAATGCAAAACAGATCCGCTCTTTCCTTGGGCATGTGGGTTTTTACAGAAGATTCATTAAGGACTTCTCGAAGGTTGCTCGGCCCTTGAGTAACCTTCTGGCCAAAGACATGCCATTTAAGTTTGATGAATCATGCCGTAAGGCATTTGATTTATTAAAAACGGTAGTCACTTGTGCCCCGGTGTTGCAACCACCGGTCTGGACAGCCCCATTTAAGATTATGGCTGATGCATCTGATTATGCCATCGGGGCTATATTGGGTCAGAATATTGAGAAAAAGCCCTCTGTGATTTACTACACTAGCAAGACTCTAGACGAAGCCTAGAGGAACTACACCGTTACTGAAAAAGAATTGCTAGTTGTAGTTTTTGCTTTAGAAAAATTCAGGGCTTATCTTTTAGGTTCTCGTGTCATCATCTATACCAACTACTTGGCCTTGAAACATCTCTTGGCCAAAAGGATGCCAAACCCCGGCTTATTCGCTGGATTCTGCTACTTCAAGAATTCGATCTTGAAATCAGGGACAAAGCCGGGGCACAAAATGTATTGGCGGATCACCTCTCGAGAATCCTAATTGATTCTCCTCATCCAGATGTCTCGATCTCTGATACTTTTACAGATGAAACTATCCTTATAGTCTCGGGTATCCGAACCCCCTGGTTTGTGGATATTGTCAGTTATCTGGCCATTGGTCAAATCCCCCAGGATTTGACCAAACAACAATGGGATAGACTTGTGTCTGAGGCCAAATATTATTTTCGGGATGATCCCGAGATGTACCACATTGGCACAGACCAGATTATTCGTCGATGCATCCCAGAAATCGAGTTCCATAACATACTTGAGTTCTGCCACACATCTACTTGTGGTGGACACTTTTCTAGGAAAAAGACAATATCAAAAATCTTGCAATCCAGATTCTATTGGCCATCATTATTTAAGGAATTCCAGGAATTCTCAAAGTCATGCACCCGATGCCAGACACTCGGAAACCTGGCTAAGAGAGATATGATGCCCCTGAACCCAAATCTTTCCATTGAAATTTTCGACATTTGGGGCATCGACTTTATAGGACCCTTCCCTCCTTCATTTGGACACCAGTATATTCTGGTCATTATTGATTATGTGTCCAAATGGATTGAGACAATTCCCACCAGGACCAATGACCATAAGGTGGTCATCGATTTTGTGAAGAAAAATATCTTCAGTCGATTCGGGGTTCCTCGGGCAATTATCAGTGATGGTGGCACAAATTTCACTCATGCCCAGTTTCGGAATTTACTGGGGAAATATGGGGTGAATCATCGAATTTCCACACCTTACCACCCCTAGACGAACGGATAGGCCGAGGTCTCCAATCGGGAGGTCAAAAACATTTTGCAGAAAACCGTTAGGCCTGATAGGAAGGATTGGACCCAAAAGCTAGATGATGCTCTTTGGGACTACCGTATGGCGTACAAAATGCCCATCGATATGTCTCCGTTCTGTCTAGTGTTTGGTAAGGTGTGTCACTTACCCGTAGAACTTAAACACCGAGCATTTTGGGCCATCAGAAAATGTAATTTTGACCTTGAGTTGGCTGGGAAAACTAGGAAATTCCAACTATCTGAGTTGGAGGAGCTTCGAAATGATGCTTATGAAAATGCCAGAATCTATAAGGCAAGGACCAAAGCTCTCCATGACCAGATGATTTCATGCAAGAGCTTTGAGTCGAACTAGAAGGTCTGGCTTTTCAATTCTCGATTGAAGCTTTTCCCTGGAAAACTCAGGTCTAAGTGGGACGGCCCATTCGTTATTGAGCAGGTTTTCCTTAACAGGCCGTCGAAATCTCTGACCCAAAGATAGGTAGTATCTTTAAGGTCATCAGACAGCGTCTCAAACCCTTTGTTGACCATGTGCTTCCTGAACCAATCTCGGACAAGGTTGCTCTTACCTTGCCTTAACCACCGCAGGCCAATCATCGCTTAGCTGAAGGTACTAAACTCAGCACATGTAAAGACTGTTCCAAGCTGACCAGAGTCTCACAGAAACCAGGTGTTATTCTTCCACTTCTACTCTCCTGCATGCTTTCATTTTTAACAATGAGGACATTACAATAGATAAGCATGGGGAGGTGGATATAACTTATAATCTTTTTGTCAGCTGTAACAGTAATTTCCTGTTATTTGATTCTATTAAAAAAAATTAGAATTAGGAGATGAGAACTTAGGCATTAGGAGTGGCAAACTTTAGGAATTGATACTTTGAACCTAAATACTTAGACTCTTCAGGTCTTCGGGCTTAATTAGCCCGGGTGTCCACTCGAATGTGGACTTAGTCTCGAGTCCTCGGCAATTAAAATTCATTTTGATTTGGTAAATAAATTAGGATGATAAGTATGCGACTTATCAACCCGCCCTCTACTTTGGGGGGACTTTAAGCCTAAGCATGTACACACTTTTTTTGCACTAACTCACTTTTCGGTTGTTTCTTTGGAAATTGGGTAGCTAATGAACTATCTAGGGTAGTATGGCTGGCAAGTTGTCGGTGGTAACAGCTCATCGGCCGGTTGTCCAGAGCCCAATCACAAGATCATTTTCATTGTACTGCCTTTAGGTAAACCTTAGATCAAGAAAGCCACCTACTTAAAAAAAAAAAAAGGAGAAAAAAATAAATAATAAAACCACACTTCATCGCACGAGTATGGCTGGCAAATTGTCGTGGGTAACAACCCATTGGCTGGTTGTCCAGAAATCAGCTCACAAAAAAATGCACAATAATTCACAAAACACTTAGGGAAGAAGTGGGGAAGTAGAATAAACCGGGGCGATGTACACTGAGTTCGCCCTTGTGTTGACCCCATAAATAAAAGAAGTAGGGAGAAAGCTACCGTTCGAAAAGATAAACCTCTAGGCTAGGTCACCTAGGGTCGTAAAAACCCGAAGTCCATTTTAACGATCGCCTAGTGAGTCTTTCACTCTTTTCACTATATGCTTAGCACTTAGAGTCCTTTTCGAGTCTTGGGCAGGTCGGATAGCCGTAAAAAGTTATCCTGGAACTCTCAAACTCCAAAATTAAAAAAAAAATTAGAAAAGAAGAAAAACAAGAAAAAAAAATTTGTATCTTCTCTTCTCAAATAAGGTGAGGGCTTGGATGGCCTGCATTCTGATAAATACCCAGGCACTATCTATCTTCATAACCAAGTCTTGGGTTGAAAGTTCCTAAAACAACCAACAAATTATGCCTAAGAGATCGAATCCTAATTCTACTTTTATAAATAGCATTTAGTCTAATTTTGCTAGGGACTAGCAAAAAGTAAACATGGGGATATGATAAACACACATGAATTCATGATAAAATGCTTATTTATGATAGTTCCTAGGCTTAGCATTACATATCATGTTATAAATAATGCATAACATCCATTGCATGGCATTTAGGGTAGTTGTATGTTTTGTATATTAATTCCTTCATTTTATATGGCCAGGAGGAAATATAATGTCCTTACGGACTTCGAATGAAAAATTCAACCGTAGAATGGATCCGGAGCAACGATCGCAGTCCGACAACGTAGAAATCACCTCAATTCGAGCACCGTGGCATCCTCTGCAAGCAATGAAGGGTGGACGGTCCAGATAGTGCCACGTGGCACCATCTGGAGCGCCCAAAGCCACCCGCCACATCTCCAAGGACTGCCCATCAAGTGATCTCAGCCGTTGGCTGAGAATCCAACAGCTGAGAGCTCAGCCTCACCATGCGGCAGCAACTCCTCTTCGCAACGCGCATGCGGACGTGGCACAATGGTGGGAGCGTCGGTTTGCAAGGGAGGGGCACGGGTTCGAATCCCCACAACCCCCCCATTCTCAATCCATCCAGCACATGCATAGCGCCAGCACGAACCAGTAGCATGCGCACGCCAGCGCATGCCAGCGCACACACCAACAGGGCCACCGCGCACATGAGGCGAGACAGCGTAGCACGCATGGGGCAAGCGCGTGCTCAGTTGGCGCCAACTTTCAATAATAGCTTGGTAGACATACAGCGACACTTATAGCCATCGCGAATTATTCGCACGCCTGCAAGGCCAACTATGGGCATGAGAAGGGTGTGAGTTGCCTACAGCGACACTTTCAGCGACGGCTTGGAGGTCACTAATGGTCCCATACCTATTCTAGCCTCTTTTCATCTACTATAAAAGGACCAACACCCCCTCCCTTCCAAGCCATCTCTACCTACTCTACTCCCACCTACTCCCAAGCTCTAGCAAGCCTACCAACGCTCTGTTAGAGTTTACTCTCAAGCTCCCAAGGCACCTATTAGTGTAGAGAAACCTAGCCCCACCAAATACTCCTCCAACTTCCCATCCCCATTCATAGGTCTCCTTGGAGCCACCCTCCCACCTCTATTCCGATAGTGGATCATCTCCGCCTTCTCACCTCCATTCCGGAGCTGCACTAAAGCTTTCCTCTACCCGACGTCCTCCCGCATCTCACCTCCGTCATCCTACTTCCCAACTCCTTCATCCGAGCTTCCACCAGGTGCCGTCGTCTCGCCGAACAACCGCTTCGAGAGATTTCTTCTCACCTCCCTCTCTTTTTATGTTTTCTATATTATTGTAATTGACATTCATGCAATATATCAGATTCAATTCTATCTCTCTTGTGATTGATTGTCATTTTATTTCAAAAATTAAAAAAAAAATAACAAAACCCTAAAACACCAAAAAGAAACAAATTGAAGCGCGGCTTTCATTCAAAGTAAACGCCACCTCCCTATGTTCGACCCGGGACTCCCTTGGAGTTTCGATATAAATTTTATTTGATCACGAGTTTTGCAACTACGACGACAGGTTACTCATAACCCTAATTTCAAACACGCAAAACCCGTGTGATCAATAACACCTAAGGAGTGATGATAATGGATGGTTTCATCATTTATCATGCCAAAGGAGACAAAGGCATATTATTCTCATTTTTTTATCCATATCTATTACAGTGCAGCTATGGCATTGTAATCAATCTTTTTGCTACAACCATGTTTGATAGTTAGCCTTTTCTATTGAAAGCGAAAAGTGGTTTATTATTATTTTACTAGGTAGCTAGGACTTAGTTAAAACAACTTCATTGCTAAATTTCAACCAGAACTTTCATTGAAGCAAATGATGTTGAATTCTTTGCAAATAGAATCTATAGAATTGTCATCCGATAACTTTTCTCTTTCCACTCATATAGTTTATGTAATTGCCACATGATTTATAATTTCAAAGCACAGTAATAATCTAGTAAGTTTGAAGTGGTGATCGTTGTTTCGTGTGTTGGTTGTTGTTTCCTTTTTGTTAGGGAAATTTAGGTATGAAGTGGTGGAGGATTGCGTGGACTATGATGAGTCGAAGGCCGCCATTGCTGCACTGCGAAAGTCCATCTTGCGGAAATTGAATCAACACAATCCAATTCTTGAAGTAAGTTTGAACACCTCCCTCCCTTTTCTTTCGTGTGCTTGTTGCATTTTATGAATGTTTTTCCTTCCATTTCCCTTAGAAAGCAATTTGAACTTTGAATGCTCTATACAAGAAAATTTGATTTTGAATAAACAAAACAAGATCAAATTATGAGCTTTTACATATCATTAGGTGCTCTGTTTGGTATCAATTTGTCAGGATTTTTAATACAACAAAAACTTGGGCATAAAAGACTAGTACTTGTATAAAGATATGTGATAAGTCCACTTTCATGGACCATTATTTGGCCTAAAGTACTCATTAATTAGTTGTTTGTAATCGTTAATTGATTAGGAGTTAAATGAGAATTCACCTTTGTCTACATATAATCTCATGCACCAATTTTATATTTAATAACATATGACATGATATAATAATCATTTGGTGGATGCAGGTTAGGTGCAAGACACCTAAAGGCATCAGTCAGACGTCCAAAGTCATATTTTAAGATGTCTGGAGCCTAGTCTGGACGTCTAGAACCTCCAGCGTGGACTCATTGCTAACCATACATTTTAAGACATCTGGAGTATCAATCAAACATTTGATGGAAACCACCAGCGCTTATCCTTCTGTTCCAACCACTCGCAATCCTCGCCGAGTGGCTGGAGAAGTTGGCAGCCGCAGAGAAACAGACAGGAGGTTTTAAAAGAGGTCGCTCCACCAGAATCCAGAGGTCTTCTTCCTCATGCGCTCCACCGTGCTCTTCATGCGTGCACCATGAACCCCTAATGTACACCGTGGCCGAACGCTTACTCCACCGCACTCACCGCCCTCCAGAACAATAGGTGCTCACGATGACAACGTGCGCACCACCACGCCCTCGCCCACTGCCATCCTCTTCCTTCTTCTACATCACCGTCAACCTCCTTTCACCGCCCCTCCCACCATGCCAACACCACCACCTGCACCTCAAACCCACAGCCATCACCACCTTCACCTTCTCCACGCACCCACGTCCACCCCTCGACCGCAAACACCATCAAACCCACAGCCAAACACCTTCCCCCCTATTCCTTCTTCTTCATCGTCCTCTTCTTCCTTCCCAACCACCCACCTGCAAATTCATGAAAGGAACCCAACACCACCACCTTCTCCTCGGCCATCAACGACCCTCAGCACGTGCCGCCAACCTCCATCCATCTCCGGTGCACCCTTGCTGACCACTGGGGCCACGCGCGACCACGAGCAGCCCACGCATGTGCCACAACAGCAAGCAGCCACTTTTACGTTGTTGTTGTCCCCCCGCCTCCGATCACTGCCACAGGCCAACTCTGGCCGAGCCTCCTACGTCAACGCGAAGCCTTCGTCGAGAAGCACCTCCACCCGAATCCGCTCCTCCGACGAACCTCTCTCCCATGTCGAGGAGGAGAGAGGAAGAATCCCCTGTTTGGGTTTGAATTAGAATTTACGAAAATTGCCATTGTCAAAAGTTCTTTTTCCGATTTCTTTGATTATTAAATTGAGGTGAAATTGCAGCCCTATGCTTATTCTTCTACATATTTGTTAAGCCCTTACGATTCATCTCAATATACATCACATTTGAATTCTGATTTACACTTTAGTCTGCATGCAAGTAAAAAGTACATAATATACCCTTGCATATGAACTATTTTCTTACGTGAAATTTATGTCAACAGCCCTTGTCTTCTCCTTAAATTTGGGGTTTACATTCAGAGCGGCATATGCATTGTTTGGTTTGACGAATACTTCTACAAACTTGATTTCTACATAGTTGTAATTTTATTAGGCTCAGTTTTCCTTGTGGATACGACACTTGAAAATCAACGTGGTTTATTACATTAATTATTATCTTTGATTGAGAGATTTCCATCACATAAAATACAATGATAAATCTTTTTATTGCTATTATTTTTTTAATCAAGTGAAATTCTCTCTTTCAATATGGCTGCAGATGGCACATGGGTCAATGATCTCCCGAATGGACATAAGAAGGTTTTTCTTCTGTTCACCTGTAAAAAATCTCATTGCTATTCCAAAAACCCAATTCTAACATGATGGGATATCCGAGTCTAAAGAGATGAATGGAATTTTCATGGGGTTGAATCCCAACCTTGAGATGTATAATTTGCATGCCTTGGAATATGTATTGCAGATGGGTAGGATGTAATTATAGTGCCTAGTGCTTGATGCAAACAAAGCATAGAGCTACGTCAGCTTGTGACTGAAGCTCTGTCAAGACCAGTTGTGTAACACAATGCTATTCATATTTACTCTATAGGAATATGGACAAAGAGGTATACATGGAACTTTAGTATTCACATAATTTTACAGTGAACTCTTCCCTATCTACTATGCTTGCCAGGTGTTCATCTCTACTTTATATTCTAGTTCCCTCACTCCCATCCTGTTAGTGGCATCTCCACTTTAAGAAAATTGTAAACAAGGAGCTACTTCATTTCTAATAGTTCTGAAATTTGAATTCACATACACTTGACAATATCAAGTAATTTAGAAGTTTTTCAACTTGGCAATTTCTTGGTCTGATATTTTGTTTGTAATTAGATCAATTAGCTATTTCACAAGTAGAATTAAGCTAGTTTGCTGCTAAATGAATATTAAGGCCAATAGATCTCAAGGCATGACTAGAAAGATGATTTGTTGAAATTAGGTGGCAAATTACAAGTCTAGTTTTTCTGGTGATGGATGTGCCCTAATACTAAGATAAGTGGAAACTTATGAGATCTGCTACTAGCTAATAGAGCTTCTTTATTTTTCTAGATGGATGGCAATCTGTCTCTTCTTTTTCAGCAAAAAAAATTAAAAATGACCCTTGGATTTGGTAGGAAGAGGTTTCTTGGGCCATGTATATGCATACATGTCAACTAAATTAGTTGCAGTATCCCAACGTCTTGCCATTGAGGTGAAGCTCTCTCTATGCCTACACACTATAATGACAAGGCTAGTATCTTCATTGTGAACAACCTTGTGTTCTAGATAAGGACAAAGCTTCTCAACATTGTTGTTTTGTTATTCTCCTTCCTTTTTGAAAGGAATATTGTTGTCGATATTGTCATCATCATTTAGACAAACTGGAATAGAATTACATCTGCCCACTAAAGTTCAGTCTGCTAATCTTTTGCTATTCATAGTCAATATGAATAGCAAATAATCAGCATGGCATTGGTAGGCAAAGCCTTATAAAAGATATGAATTCTAGTATCGATGCTGGTTAATATTTCACTTAACTCAAAGCTATCATTTTGGTGAACATCCCAGCACCCTCTCTTTGTAAAATACTGTTTGTTTAATATCTACAACAAGTTGAAGCGATGAAGCTGATTTAAAGTCATGTTAAATGAGATAATAGCTCTGAATTATTCCTTTTTATTTTAAAAACAAACTTGGCCGAGTATTTATGGGTATCATCAGTATTTTTTGTTCTTGCATTACTTCCTGTTCTTGTTGCTAGAACATAGTGAGCAATACTTTTTATCACCTTGACAGTTGTCATGCTAGACTGTTAATTTTGTTCACAGTTCATAGTGAACTGTGAACAATTGCTAGACTGTGTACCCCTTCCTCTTCAAAATAGAAGAGAGAGAGAGAGTTCTAACTATTATACTAGCATAGTGAACAATTGCTTTACTTCCTGATGAGTTGCGACTCATCATAGCTAAATTACCTAAGTTAAGCTACAAACTAGGTTAAACACAATCAAATTAACACATAAAAAGAGTTAAGTGTGGGAAATAGAGAAAAAGACCTAAAACATCAATTCTGTGTTAAAAATGCATAATTAGGTCATTAAATGAGATATTCTATTAATAAAGGTTAAATGGTGATCCAAGTGCCAATTGAACCACAAATGAGTTCAAAATTCCAAATCAAAAGTGTAATTTACTTTTTAAATGTTCAATTAAGCTTCTATAAAAATTTGAGTGCATTTAGACATCGTTAGGACCCTACAATTAAAGATTTACATTTAGGTCCTTAGTACATTACATTTCATTCATTAGAAAACCTCTAGGGACTTATTTGAAGACAGCAAGGGCCTATTTGTAAGTCTTAAGGACTACTCTGAAACGTTTATTAACCAGTTATGGACTTCTATGTAGTTTTTCTACCCCTTCGCGTAAGGGCTTCCAGTGCAATTTCACCATTAGAAATAAGCTGCCACCTGCAGCTCGTGCACGCACTATTCACGCGAAGAACATGCGCCATCCCCGCCGTTCATTATCATGATCGCTTGATCTGTGGCTCGATTTGAATCGAACCTTCGTGCGATTCGACGTGTGTGGTCACCTATCCTCCTAGATCTAATCCTACGGTCGCTATTTGATACTATCTCGCGTGCGCTCCTCTCCTCAAATCGAGACTGCCTGCACCCTTAGCGCCTAATTTCACCTGCAAGGTGACTTGATTCACTCTCTCACTCTACTTAAGCACCTCCACTGATTGCGTGCGCGCTATCGACTCCTTCCCCTTGAGCCAATCCCTTCGTCTACACTTGCAGCTCTTCTCACCCCCACTTTCCTCCGCCGGCTGTGACAGAGTTGGCGCTTCCCTCCCCAATTTCACTCGTTGCCAGCTGACTGGGTGGCAGACCTTGGACATCTTTGTCAGTTGCTAGTCTCCTCTCCCTATTCGTTGTCATCAGCCGATCGGCGGGTGACCTGAGACATCTTCCTCCATTTAGATAGATTTACTGCTTTCCTAGTTTAGTTTACTTGCTTTCTAGGAGTAGGAGTAATTAGAGTTGATCTAATGATTGTTAGTGTAGTTTAGGAGTAGATTTAGAGTAGAGTTTGCATTTCACCTCCTCTGATCCTTTCAGATCAGAGGGGACGAACTCACCCACACACTGATCATGTTTTTCTCCCTCTACATGTGTCCATTTTCGCTTCTGATTTCCTTGCAATTTTATTCTCAATCCACCCATTCATTTGGAGTCAAATTCCTATCTCTTTGCTTTCAAGCTTTGAGATGAGGATTTGCGCTCAAATCCATTTTAGGGGTCTCCCACTCACTTCATTTTGTTCACAAAGGCCCCTGATCTAAGTTTAAAATTGAATCAGTTTGTTTGATCTACTATGAATTTGGGTTTCACACAAGATCGCAAGATTTTGTATTAATTGAGCTTTGAATTACTTTGATTGAGCAAACTGAGGCATTTTTGTGTAGTTCACTAGATGGCCGTAAATTTGAGATGATCCTAATGTCAAATTCATCTCAGATGAGCCATGATCATATCTACTCTTTATGAGGTTTTCATGTTTTTAATGCTTTGTAGAGCCAAGGAAGATCAATTATGTTGATTGGAGGTTCTATTAAGGATTTTATCCATGGATTTATTTTCTGTGAATCTGATTTTCACCTAAGGGATTTTCAGCATCCCTTAAGGTTTGTAGCACAATGGGATTCAAACTGAACTTATTGGGTTGAATCTAACACTTTCTACATGTTGTCTATAGCATTAGAAAGTGTTAGATCAGTTAATTTTCTAATCTGATTTAAAGTGAAAACACTGACAAGGGATTTGAATTTTTAAAAAAAAAACCTGAGAATGATTTTTATGCCATCTTTTTAGCCCTTGTCAAATTTGGTTTTAGAAATTTCTATGTCTGTGAATCCCAGCTAGACATAGTAAATTGCTGCACAATGCAGCTACATTTAAATTCAAGTCAGAAAAATATTTCCTGATCAAGTTAGTTTGTATCTCTAATCAGGCTTTCTCAAGTCTGATTTGAGATATATATGACAGTATCAGAAGATAATTTACTGATTTGGAGTTCTTGACTTGCTACAGATCTGTTTTCTCTGATTTTTTTGAACACCGCAACAAGGTCCTGATGAGTTAAGACATCTAGGCTTTGCCTAGACCATTTGGAATTGTTCTGCAGTTGCTATTTGCTATTGCTGCAGCTGGTTTCTTCCTGTTGCAGTTGGCTGTTTGGTCTGGACTGATAGGGCAGTAGGATGATCTACGAAAGAAATGTATAGTTGACCTATTGTTAACTATGTTGTACATCTTATATGCCAGCTTTCTTGTAATTCAAAGGTCTTTAAATCTCATTTAGATTTCTTGTATCTTATTTAGAATTCATTGTTAGCTAAGAATTTTTGCCTAACCGTTCTAAATTAGAAATAATTGAAATATGAGTTGAATTTCATGCTTAACTATTTTTAATCTTTCCTTATCATTTGTTGAGCATATTCGAGGCAATACACTACCTTTCCAGCCTTTAGAGTCCCATTCTAGGCCTTAGGTTCACTTAGAAATTCTCTTTAAAGGCCTAGAATGTGCTTCATTTGTAAATAAATAAAAACTTTATAAAAAAATAAAGTAAACCTATCTTGGTGAAGATCAGGTATATTTTTAAGTGTATACCAAATTTCATGGTATTCTGAACCCTCGGTTTGGTAGAACATATCAGCCGACAGTTCAGTATACCATAGAATTTAATAAAAGAACTCAACTATCAAAACACCAAAAACATATCCATTTTTCTCATCTATTTCTTTCTTTCTCATCCCCTTATCTCCACAAAATAAACAAAACCCATAAAAAGGGAAAAAAAAGCCTAAAAATACCTAAAAACCCATTGTATACTATGTAAATACTTGTAGATGTAAGATATATAGTAAGCTATATGTGTAAATATTGTAAAATAGATATATATAGGGTATAAATAACTTATGTATATACTATCTAATGTAATTTAAGTATTTAAGTTAGCTTAAACTGTACATAGCTTATTTATATAACTATTTATTAATTATACTAATTTATATGTATTATAAGCTATATAAATTTATAAACTCTATAAATAAACATATTTAGTACTAAAATTGTACATACGTATTTATCTGTATATTATGTACGTTAGGAACCCTGTACCATAATTTAAATATATATAGAGAATAAATAATTAATTTATTAAGTTTCTAGCTAAGTTATTAGATTAAATTAAAATAAATTAGTAATTTAAGCTAAAACTAAGCAAACTTATAGTGTATATTTGTACTAATATATTTTAAGTAAATTAAGCTAATTTAAGTATATTTATAATGTATTATATTAGTTATATCTAATTTATATGTAAAACTGCCCAAAAGAAGTTATTTAAATGTAAATAAAATCGAAATAAATGTTGTAAAATTCAATAAAAATATTTATTAAATACCCTAATATGTATATTAATACTTTATAAAGTCAATTAGACCATACATTAACTAATTCATATGTAATTAAGAAATAAAATCCAAAATACAGTATGTATAAATTGGAAACTTTGCCTAATTTATTTATACAGTAAATATAATTAAATTTATAAATTAATTATACAATTATGTGGTACCATGTAAATACTTTATTATCATATAATTTAATTTTTAATTTTAATAATTTATGGCCCTCAAGTCAAGGGCCAAAAACCTCACATCTACACAGCTGTGCTGAAATTCCAGCGCTGGGCGTGGCGAACATAGTGCCACATCGTGTGGCACGAAATGTTTGAAGCACTATATTATGAATTTGTTACACCTGCCCCTTAGTCATCATGCGCTGGGTGCACGACATAACCCTTATCCTCTGAGCATGTATTGTGATGATATGTGATGTTTACGGTGTGGGCCAAGGACCCGACACTATGCGTGGGCCTATATGGGCCTGGTATTGAGCTTAAATTGAGATTAAGTGGGTACTTAAATGAATTAGGGTGGCCGTAGTAGAGTTCTGGTCCCACCCGTAAGGGTGCTGCGTATCCCTCGAAAAAGTCTCCCGCCAACCTTAAAACCTACTTTTGAACTAAGGCTTAAAGAGGGATTAAGGGAAGAGAAGAGTGAAGCAGAGCGGCTAAGTATAAGTGTAAAAATAGAAGATAATAGAAAGAGTGAGAGAGGAAGTATGTACGTGTGTATTGTATAGTGTATATAGTGTAGTATATATATATGTATATACTGTAAATATAAGTATATGTATATTAAGTATACATAGTATAGATGTTGTTTGAGATATATATGTATATAAATAACAGGATAGCTTTACTGTTAGACTAATCCGTCACGGTAGCTAGAATAAGTGTCACTATAGACCCTAGTTTTTTCTTTAGGTTATGTATATA
Source organism: Thalassia testudinum (assembly GCA_037157565.1). Classification (NCBI taxonomy): domain Eukaryota; kingdom Viridiplantae; phylum Streptophyta; class Magnoliopsida; order Alismatales; family Hydrocharitaceae; genus Thalassia; species Thalassia testudinum. Next base: position 96,263,094 of record JAZHRO010000024.1, read on the forward strand.
CTTTTTCCTAAGGTTCAATGACGTTTATATTTGTCGCTGTACATATTATATATGTTACTGTATATGTTAATATACTAAGTTAAGTTAGTATAGTATATAGTATTACTTATTATTGTATATATGTAACGACCCGATTCCCGAGTCCCTACGAGACACGAGAACCGAACCGACTCGACTAATCCCAAGACCTAGTCGTCCAACGAGGAAGTAACCAAAAGACAGTAAAATAAACCACATTCAGCATGAATATAACTAACAGTAAGAAAGTACAGCAGTAAGGAAAGAAACTACTACAGTAGATACCACCACAACAGTAGAATAACATTTATCATGTAACACGAACTGCAGGTAAAGAAAGTACAGCGGAAACAAGAACTACTCACTATAACAGAAACAAAAGAGGTACAAAAGACTGTGGTAAACTCTACTGGACCCTACTCGGCCCAGCGTCCTCTGCAGCCGCTGACCCTGGCTGCTCAACACCTGGTCCTGAAAAAGGTAACGAGAGTAACACGTCAGCAAAACGCTGAGTAGAGTGGCAACTAAAACTAAGACAACAGTAGAGCGTACAGTAGCTGTTATGTTCTATTACTTTCTTTATTTACATTTTTCAATTGTCTCACCATTTCATTTATTCCTCAGATCTTTTACTTGATCTCGAATGTTCCTCGTGGGAACGATCTTGATTGCAGTCTTTTCCAAAAAGTAGAAGTAGCACGTGGTGCTCTCCTGGCCGGGAGAGTCCCCCGTGGTGATCCTACCCTCAGTCAACCACCCCAAGGTCACTGACAGGCGTAATGGTGACTACGGCACGTGCGATAAACGCACAGGTAGCTAACCCGTACTGGCACGCGGTCAGTCGTTTCCGTTAACGGGTGAGCCCAAAGCACAGCATGGAACCAGTACAGGGCAGAGCCCTCTCAGTAACACGGGGTCCAACCCCCCCACAGTAACCAAACTGGGGCCTTGCCCCTCCACAATCCGCGCACCCTCGCCTGACTACCCTGGTTTGCCCCAGTGGGCCTAACAAGTCGGTGAAGGAGGCTAGCAGAACCCCGGGGCCCGTGGGGTAGCTAGTACTCTCCTAACACTAGTAGCTCTCCTCGGCACTACGTACACGAGGGCCAGCAAGTCGGTACAGAGCGGCCAATCCTAACCCCGGGTCCCTGGGGTGGCTGGTCCCACTCTGCACTAAACAGGTACAGGTACTTCCCTTGGTACTGCGTACCCAAGAGACAGTACGAACAACATCTCAGTTCCATTCCTTTCTCTTTCCAGGAGTTCCACTCCTAATTCCCCGTAGGGTTCTATCCTTTTAACTCAAACATCTAGGTTTCACTTTCCAGTTTCACATTCTTACAAATCCATGTTCTCACCCACGTTTCTTTATTCATAACAGGCAGCTGTTAATTCAATTCACAGGCAACTTTATATTCCTTTTCATTTTTCCAAGACTGCAGTATTATACATTCCGCTAGTTTTCCATCCTAGGATTCATGCCATATCCTAGGATCTATCATACAATCTAATTTTCCAGCCCTAGGATTCATGCAACACCTAGGAGCTATCATTCCATACATTTCTCATTCCTAGGATTCATGCAATGTCCTAGTTTCTAGTTAAGGTTCCATACTTTAACATATTTTAATAACTTAAGCCACTCTACCAGGTGCAACGGGAGTAATGGGGGAGTGATCGGGAATCCCGCTTGCCTCCGCAACTCCCAAGACTGCAACGGAACGAGGTCCTATCACAAGGATCAAACACAAGGAGTGTCTCAAAACAGTGTATAGCTACTGTAGACGGGTAGAGGAATTAATTCTGAAAAGAGCGCAACTCGAATCGCGGAAAACGGAGCCCGAACGGGCCGAAAAAGACGATACTGGGCAAAATCAGACGTCTGGAACTTCTTCCAGACGTCTTAAACAGTGGATCAGAGAATTACCTGTTCAGCGTGGTTTCCCAGACGTCCAGAAGTCTGCGGGGACGTCTGGCCTAGCTCCCAGAAATCCGATGGTCACCCCGGACGTCTGGAGGTCACTCCCGCCGTCTGGTACAACTTCCAGACGTCTGATTCGCAAAGGATGGCGAATCAGCGAACCTGCGCACAGCCAACTGCCTCCCTCAGTACTGTCAGTCGACAGGAAGGAAGAAGAAGGCGGAAAACTCACCTTTCAGACGTCTGTATGAGCTTCCAGACGTCTCCCTCGCCGTCTGACTATCAACCCAGACGTCTGATTCTGGAAATTTTTCCAGAATCAGGGTGCGACTCGGCCTCCACTCGCGACGCCGCCCGCGTCGTACCTCGCGCGTCTGCTGCTCAGACCGCAGCAGGTCCCTCTCCGCGTCGCTCCGCGCCGCCTGCGCCCTCCGCCGGCCGGCCAAGCTGCTCCGGAGAGCTCGCCCTCACGGCAGAGCTCCGCTCTCGCACGCCGCACCTCCTCCGTGCTCACTGCGGCCGCCGCTGCCGCCCTCGCGCTCACACTCACGCTCACTAGCTGAAGGAGAAGAAGGAGGAGACGGTGGAGACGGGAGGGGAGGCATGGCCTTTTAAGGCCGCGCGAGGAGGAGGGAGAGAGAGCGCGGCAGGTCTGCAGCCGCAGAGAGAGAGGGAAAAAGAGAGAGAGGGGGGAATCGCGGGTCTGCGCGCAGACGAAACTTTCGTGCGAAAAAAAACTATTTTCCAGACGTCTAGAAACGATCCCAGACGTCTTGTCAGACATCTGGATTTGATCCCAGACGTCTGGTCCGACGTCTGGGTCACCTCCCAGACGTCTTAAAAGACGTCTGGGGCACGCGTTCGTAACAATATATATGTAAGTATTAGTAATATAAGTTATAAATAGATAGTGTATAGTATATAAGTATAGTGTTTGATGCCTATTTGTAATTAGGTGTTTGCAAGTATTTTAGTTAATTCTTTTGTACATAATCAAGCTATTATTTCATTAATTCATTCATTTATAATTGTACATAAAATTGATCTTTTTGGAATTAAAGATGTTGGACTTAGAGAGTGACGTATATCAATAACTGTCTCCCGGTGAACGACTTGGAATAAACTATTAAAAATTATGTAATTAAATAAAATTGACGCGATAATGATTTGTATTTGTGATATATACTACAACAATAACGACGATTTTTATACGAATCGTAGTCGATCGCATCATATTTTTAGCGTCGTTGCTAGAGATAAAAACCCGACAATAGCATTTTATTGTGAAGTGATTGATTAACATGTCACAGAAAGTCAATTACTTTCCTTGGCAATTCTCTTGATTCTTTGACTTGCAACACTTGCTTATATAGTGTGTCATCATTGTCATGGTTCATGTCAAACCAAGAGACAAGCTTTGTGACAATCGGTCAAAGAGTTCTCGCCAGTCCATTGAAGTAGGTTTCTTTCTTTCTTTTTAAGGATAAGTGGGTTCCATTTATATATTTTCCTATAATTAGATTTTTCCTATTTGTTGTCCCAAACTTGGTAATAGGCACACTGGAGTCCTTGATAGTATTATTTAAGGACTAGAATACACACAAAAACTCCTTTATATAGAATTCTGTTGGATTAATTCTTAGGAAATTTTTATTTTTTGAGAAGGTAAATATGTCGCACATGGGATTTCATCCCATAATCTCTTAGATGCCTATGGAGTGCTTTACCATTGAGCCAACCCCTTGGTGGCATTCTTAGTAAATTTTATATTTTTGTATCTTAATGTTTACCTCCATCAACCTTTGTTGGTCGCTCGCGACCTCGATTTAGGTTTAGGGTTACACAGTTAACTTTTTCTTTTATGTGATTGATTTATAGTTAGGATTAGGCGTTTGACTTACTTCTTAGCATGATTAATGGTCTTGTATGTAGTGATATGTGATTGGAGGTGGATCTCTCATGATGATGGTTTGGCATGGAATAGATTGAGCTGCCAATTGCCATTTATCTACTAGTAAGTACTATATTTGTATGTTTGGTGATGTATGAATCAGCTTTAGAGTAATATTTTATATTTCTTTTTCTTTTTCTTTTTTTTCATAGCAAAATGTGTTACCCTTGCTCTCTGGATCTTCATGAAATATTTTCCATAATTGTCACCACACCCAATTTTCATTTGTTGGATATATGCATTCTTACAAATTCCAGATGAAATTCTTAGCTTAGCTTATATGCTTCTTTTTCATATTGTTGACATTCAAACTAGTCAAAATTTCCCTTAAAAATCATACTATCTGGTGTGGAATGCTAGAATAAAGGAAACTTAACTATTTCTTTTTTTAGATTAAGCTTAGTGATGCTTTTTAGCATTTTGGCACAGATGGCTTTTCGATCAGGTTTGCATCTTCCCATTCTTCCTAGCATTTTAGCTTCTTTGCCTTTAATATGATTAGTAAAATCCAATAACTTTATATGTGCTTAGCCAAGTTTTCTTGTTTTTAGGATTTTCCTTGTTTATAAACAGTATATGGTTACAGTAGTGATTGTTTGAAGATTGATACAAATTATACAAACACCAAATCAGTTAATTTTTTATCCATTCCTTTCATGTTGTATTAGTCCTCAAAGAGTTATTCCTAGTATTCAGGGAGTTTTGCAAAAATCTTATCTTTTCTCCTAAATACAAGAGGGTACAAGAGTTAGTGGATTGTGGTTTGTGATGTGACTAAAGGATAAATGTGCTTGATCGCTAGTCTTTCATAAATGAACTTACATATTTCTTGGCACAGTTTGTATGGGAAGAAATGGACAAGCATATTCTTGTAATTTAAGAAATGAAAGAGGTGAAGTCCCATTCAATTTAATGGAAAGGTGTCATTGGCACATATCAGTTAGGGAGCAAGTGTTAATGTTGGCCTGGGGCTTAATTGTAATACTTGGCCTATTTCTTTAATTATCTTAATTGTGGTACTGGGGTTATTTCTTTGTTCCAGCATTTGAACCATGAAGGAGTGTCATTCTATTCGAAGATAACCTCTAACGAGAACCTAATCACAAATGGAGTGGACATTTTCAAAATCCCAAGGTACATGAAAGCATGTACTTACTTCTAATGGTGCAATTATCATTTCATAGTTTTCGTTGATTGGCTTTCTTTGCATTCATACAGTGGCCCATTCCTTAATAATTCAAAGAGGTAGGTAGTGGTCACTGGTAGGTACTCCCTTCATTTTCCCACCTACTCCCTTCATCTAAGTTCTTTTGATCTCCACATTCTACTTGTATTACTCTCCACTGCTGCACTCAATACGTACATTCTTATTACTTCATCAGTGCTACTGGACAAGCTTCATCATGTCAAACCCTGGAAGAAGAACAATTTGCCAAAGATTTCCTTTTATCAGCTAAGGCTCAGGAAGGACCCTCCTCCAATTTAATGTGACATTGCTAGGCTGGAAAATCGAGATATATGGAGGAAGAAGTTGTACATGAAGGTGCATATATATAATACCAACAAGGTAGTCGGGCACTCTGCATTTATGGAACCCATGAAGGAGATATAGAACATCTCAGCTATATTTGCTGATCTCCTTGATAATAAATGGGCCATTGAATTTGAATCTATGTTTGAGCTCCATAGGGTGTTCTCTATATGGGTGACATTTTGCTCTTTAAGAAGGCAAAGCTAGGTATGCAACCTTCTGGATATAAATGTTCTGGTTTTCCTACTTGGAGGATTTGGATTGGGAATATTTCCCCAAGAGTTTAAATTTGAAAGTTTTTTACTTGAACTAGGGAAACAGAGCTGGGAAAGTCAAAACAGATTGATTTAAGTGAGGAGGCTTGGTACAAACGGTCTGTGCATATCGCCGATTGTTACTTACTATGCACTCCTACAAATGCCCAAATGGCAAACTCATGAAGTTTCCAATTAAATTTGATATGTTTCCTAAAGTAATGTATTTTACTGTAGAAGACCTGGTGAGCATGAGATGGATAATTGTGAAAAGAAATTCAAGGACATGATGAAAGCTGCAACCCTTTAGGATGAAAATATTAGGACTCACTTAAGGAGGAAATTAAACCTAAATAAATACATGGAAGATATTAGATATCGAGGGAGATTTTAGGGGAGAAGCCATAGATTTGAAGAAAAATCATCTAATTTAAGGCACAACCCACCATCTGTAACTAGATCTCTCCCTGTTAAGTTGGTTCATTCCAGTTGTTCTTCTGAGGCTTCTATTCCATCTACTTTGTGTCTTAAACTTTCCCATAATGCTGACATTATTACCCGTAATGGTGATTATAGTTCTAACTTGCTATATGGTGAAGGTCCATCTAGAATCCATAACGTTGGATAGGTGCTGGGACATACTCCCTCAACGTCCTCATGTCAAGACATGCACCTGGGGAAGATGGTAATTTGATCTCTTCCACTAAGCTAGGTGATAAACATGGTGGTGGGTCTTGTCAAACATAATGGTGAGTTGGCGTGGGCCATGATTAAAAATGGAAACTTTGGAGTTGTCTATAAACATAAAGAGGAACATGTATACTTCTTTTCCAACTTATTTTCTCTTGTTTAGGAAGCTAAAAACAGACTGCTGATAAGCCTTATAAGAGGAAACAATTATTGGAAACCTTTAAATAATCTCCAAAACACTTGACTTGTTGATGGAGATAATGAGCTTTCAAAAGCTTCTTGCTTTAAGTACATTTTATTTCCAATATTTAAAGCTTGATGCACCTTACTGAATTAATAGTACAAAAAACCTGACTAATTGTGTGATGAAGCAAGTCACTACAAAGCTTGTAGTTCTCAAGCTCAATGGAGGATTAGTGGCTACAATGGGATGCATTGGCCTGAAGTAAGAACTTGAGATTCTGCATGAACTAATCTGTAAGTATTATAGTTCTTAGTTATTGGTTCTATGATCTCTTAGATATAAACACCAGATCAACATTTCATGTTATATATCAATAATTAAAGAAAATACTTCTAATTAGTGAGAAGAACAAGATATCAAATTTCTTGATATCTTGTTCTTCTCACTAATTAGAAGTATTTTCTTTAATTATTGATATATAACATGAAATGTTGCAATCTTCTTTTCTTTTTTCTTATGTAATTTCTGGAACCACCTATGTTTCCCCAAAGTATTTTTCTTTATATATATCATTCAGAAGGGGGAGGTTTTAAAGGTTTTGGAGTGTTGATTACATTTGATGCTATGCTGAGCTAGTTTGTTGTTAGAGTTTCATATTACAAGTTGCATGGATTTGAGAATTCTATTATGGACATTCAATTGTGATTATCTTTTGTCTAAAAGTGTTGGATAATGCATTTCCTGATCAATGTCTATAGGATTATGTGTGTTTGCTTTTGATTCTTTGGGGTGGGATCAGTGTCTTCTATGGGATTGATTGATTCTTTGACCTTCATCTTGCTTCTTTCGATTGAATGTGTGCCTAGTAGTGTTCGCTAATGTTTCCTGAGTGATCAGAATCAGATGTGGTATGTGAGGTGAGAATGGATTGGGAGTTTATAAATCCTATTACTTGAGACTAACCACAAGATATGAATTTCAAGTGATAGTTCCACTGTAGCATATAAATTAGATGTCAAACTAGGGTTCTATCATTTAACTGCACCTTGTGGTTCAATTCTCAGGAAAAAGTAAAAGAATGTTCATTTTGGAAGAAAAGACATTTAATTGCATATATTCATTTTTTGAGAATAGGTTATACACTCATTTATTGGAAATGACATATGTTGGTGCTTATCATTTTAGATTTGTTATACCTATTATATTCTTTTGAGATAATTGTTGGCTTAAATTATGAATTAGACAAGCATGTGATAGGTTTATGGAGGATGACATTTGTTCGTTCATTATTTTTATTTCTTCTTTCCGTAGAATTCCTATTAGCCAAAAAAAGATTGTTAAGACCCGTGTTGTTTGAGCCTTTTAAGACGTCTGGACTGTGGGTCAGACGTTTGGTCAGATGTATGAACACCTTCCCAGACATCTGGAAATCAAAAATTTTGCGTACGAGCTCGCATCTGCGCACGTGCTGTGTGCAAACAATACACCCCCTCCTTTTCCTTCTCCCTCTCTTCTGTTCCCTGCAAACCCTAAACCCACACCCTTATAAAGTCCCCTCCTCCACCTTCATTTCCCCCACTTCCCAGCCACCTTCCTTCTTCCCTCCAGCGAGAGCGGCAGGCGCGAGCGAGACTGCAGGAGTGGCGTAAGGAGGACAGGAGCAACGTGAGGGGAAGAGGAGGAGTTGAGCTTGCTAGCTCGCATGGGAGCTTGCCGGTGAGCGCACGGCCGGAGCGACGCATGCGCGAGACGGAGGAGTGCGTCGGGGAGGTCCTCCCTGACACTGCTGCAGCCGAAGCTGCAAGCGAGAGGGCGCAGCAAGGCCACGTGCGGCGCGAGAGGGCGGAAGCAGGTTCTGGTTCTGGGCTTTTCCCAAAATCAGACGTCTGGAGCGATGTCCAGACAACGTAGCCGACGTCTGGAGGAGGTTCCAGACGTTTGAGGAGTAGACTTCACAAACGTACGTCTTCTTTGCGGATACGGCCATGCAGACCGCTCCGCCGAGGCATTGTTGCATGCCTTTTTTAGGAGATTTGGTCGATTTCATGCAGGTTTCGCTTTGGGAAGGTGCGGGACAGGCCCTCCCACGCATTTCAGACGTCTGGGAGACATACCAGACGACAGGAAGCGCTTCCAGACGTCCAGAGAGGTGGTCGGATGTCTGGAGCTAGGTCCAGGCAGTCCAGCGAAGTTCCTGGACGTCTAAGGATTGGTGTAGAACAGTGAGGTATGGCACTGGACACTTTTAAGACATCTGAAAGTTGATCCATATGTCTGATTTGAGTCAGGAACACGGTTCTTGACCCGTTTAGGGTCCGTTTGAGGTCTATTTTCCGCATTTAAGATACCGATGTTTTCAGTATGAATTCCCCTACTTGTTGGAATACTTTCTATACTTTCTGAGTATTCTCTTGTGATTGATCCTTGTGATAGGACTTCGTTCCGTTGCGGGTTCAGGGCTTGCTGAGGCACGTGAGCCTACCGTTCAAGCTCCCACTACTCCTGGGTTTACTGGTAGAGTGGTTTCCCCTAATTTAAATACAAACCTGAATGCATGTGTGGAATAAATGATTAGAACCTAGGGTATGGCATGAATCCTAGGGCTAGAAATACTGGAATGTCTGTATTAAATGAATGGATTGCAATCTTGAATGAGTAGATAGAATGTTAACATTTTCCTGTAAATGAATAACAGTTGCCTGCGAAATATGTAGTACTTATGCTAGTTAACTGTTGTATATAACTTTCCTGTTACACACGTTAAATGACATAATATGAGCTGCATGTATATAAGTTAGAAATGGAAAGGTGAATGTTGGAAACACGAATTACCTGTGAATAACCTAAATATGGAAATGTGAACAATAGAAGTACAATTGCATGTGTATAACCTGAGAATGGAAATAGAAATGATGAAACCTGGTGTGGAATGGCTGAGGAATATGAGCATGAACCCTACGGGGAATGAGGAGTAAAACTCCTGGAAATAAATGGAATGGAACTGGAAATGTGAGTGGGGAAGTGAGCTGGCCCTTGAGTACGAAGTACCAAGGAGAGCGACTATCCCCCTGTTTAGTGTATAGAGGAGCTAGCCGCCCTTGGGTTGGGACCTGGGGTTAGGATTGGCCACTTTGTACCGCCTTCTTGGCCCTCGCGTACACAGTACCAGAGAGAGCTACTAGTGTAGGGAGAGAGCTAGCCACCCCACGGGGCCCAGGGTTCAACTAGCCACCCTACACTGACTTGTTAGGCCCACTAGGCAAACCAAGGTAGTCAAGCGAGGGTGCGCGGACTGTGAAGGGGCAAGACCCCTGTTTGGTTCTTAGGGGCTAGATCCCTGTTACTGAGAGGGCTATGCCCTATACTGGTTCCGTGCTGTGCTTTGAGTGCACCCATTAACAAAAATGACCAACAGCGTGCTTGTGTGGGGTAGCTACCCGTGTGCTTATCGCGCGTGCCGTAGTCACCGTTACGTCTGTCCATAACCTTGGGGTGGTTGACTGGGTGTAAGACCACCACGGGGGACTCTCCCGGCTAGGAGAGCACCACGTGCGACTTCTACTCTTCGGAAAAGGCTACAATCAAGATCGTTCCTACAAGGAACATTCGAGATCAGGAAAGAGACCCGATAAATAAACCAAGTGGTGAAGAAGAATAAGTAGTTAAAGAAAGTAATTGAAAAACAACAGCTACCTGTCCACCTTTACTGCTTTGTTAGTTGGTTGCCACTCTACTCAGCGTTCGCTGACATTTTGTACGCATAATCCCTTTTCAAGTCCAGGTGTTGAGCAACCAGAGCCTACGGCTGCAGAGGGTGATAAGCCCAATAGAGCCTAGTAGTTGTAGCTTTTGTTGTACTCTTTTCTATTGTAGTGAGTAGTCTCTTGCACCTTTGTACTCTTACATTCTGTACTTTATATTCTTGTACCTGTTTACTTTCTACTATTGTGGTGGTGTGTACTGTAGTAGTTTACTTCTTTACTGTTGTACTTTTGTTACTGTTAGTTGCTTAACATAGTGAATGTAGTTTAATTTCTTGCTTTTTGGTTACTTTCTCGTTGGACGACTAGGTCTTGGGATCAGTCGAGTCAGTTCTTTCTTATGTCCTATAGGGATTCAGGAACCGGGTCGTAACAAAGATTGTGCTAAGTTTTGAGGGAAGTATTCCCGATTGCTATTGGCAGTGGTATTTTTTGGAGACTCTTACTATCTTAATTCGTGAATTAGACAATTGTGGGATGGATTTGTGGATGAATGAGTCTACAAATTCTACCACATATTAACTTTATTTCTTTTTTCTTTGTAATGATTATAAGTTGGGAAAATATTACATTAAATTTGGAGATAGGTATTTTTAAGAAAGATCAATAAAGAAAGTTTCTAAAATCACTTTTATTAGCAACAAGACTCACCTATTGTCCAAAGTTATACTGCATCTCATATCTTATGCCATAGTAATTGTCATTATGCACTAAATGTTGCTGCTATATTTTTTAGGGTATGGAATGATGTTTTGATTTTTCATGCCATTTTTTTGAAACTTGAAGTGGACTTGTATTGTTGTTGGGTTTGTCGTTTGTTATATAGGAAAGCCCTATATTAGAAGTACATAGAAAGAAAGCCATTAAGTTGGCAATGGTTAGAGAACTGTAGGATGGATCCCTAGATGAGTAGTCATGTGCCATGCTTGTATGCTGATACCATCTCATATCTATGTATATTTTTAGACCTCAATGTTTGGAAAGTTAGCACGAGGTCCTTGGATAGCTTGTGTATGTCAGAGTTAACATAGAATAAATCTTCAGATAAAGATATTTTCACATCAAATTTATATCTGAAAGACCAATTTGTTTTTCTGCTACTTCATTGTACTTGCATTGTCTAGCTCAAGAGGACTGGAAGGTAAAGCTAAAGTTTCAATGGTCCTTAAATCTAGAGACTGGCTAGATTCCTAGTTCTTAACAGCATTTGTCTATGAACCAAATTGATACATTGAAAGATATTAACTTATTAAGTTGTGATCTTCAATTTGCATAATTAATATTGTTGAATAGTTCTTTCTATGCTACTTTTAACTATATCAACTACTACAATCTGGGTGATTCAATTTCACAATGCAATTCCCTTACTATATGGAAGTTGTCTGTAAACCAAATTTAACCAATAAAAAACTTGGGAAGTTGTCATCTTTGACATGGATATGAGCCCTAGAGGTTTCTTCTCATATTCCTCGTGAAAGTGCCCATGGAAGAAATTGACTTAAAGTGTGATGAAGTCCTAGAAGGTATTCAAACTAACAATAGAATTTTGTATTCGAGATATTTATTTGGATCATTTCTAATCTTGCTCGAATTAGTTTATAAACCCCCAATATGATCCAAAGTTCATATCAGAAATCTTAGCAAATTATTGGGCAAAATAAGTCGGGTCTGAATGACATGTTTCTGTAGATGTAGTGTTGACAATTCTGTGATATTTGGAGCCCGCCCAGAGTTTAGACATTAGCATTGGAAGTCTGGAAGTACATTTCAAGTTATTTACTGTGCAGATGATCATGTATTATGTTTCCAACTTCTAATTCTACATTTTTGATAAAGAGGGTCTTAGAAAGTGCTTCTAATTTTGTTAGTGATCTTTTTCAAAAGCCTGAAATCATTGTTTATTACTTGGTTGCCAAGCCATACATATTTTCCCTTGGTTTTCATGACTATTTGTACTTTTCCCTTCGTTAGTGCCCAATTACCTCTCATTGCAATATGACTTTATCGATGTAAGCTAGCCCTCTTATTGTTAGTGCTGGTTATTTCAATATGTTGCTTACTGGGCGTTTAACTCAACTCATCATTCTCTGAGTGCTTCTTTCTTATTGATCATATGATGCAAAAATGATTTGAATGTTCATTCTTTCCCTTATGGTTATAATGTGTATATATCCAAATGGAACATGTAGAGATTTCTCAAGCAATTCACTGAGACGTTTTATACCTTCATACACGGATTGCCTTTTGCACATACTAGCCCTGTGAGTATCATAATTGAAGTTAAAGATTTAGGTTAGCTTCATAAGGTGCTACTTTTGTTTTGATATTCTTGTTCTTTGGAGTTGATTAATTACTAAGAAGATGGATTCTTGGTACATGTCAAGATCAGGAAATATGATAATGTTTACCTTAGGGTATGAAGGTGATATTTCTGACACAAATGATGTAGTTCCAGAAGATAATCATAAAGTAATTTTCTTTATAATAATTTGTAGGTGCTCTCACATAAAGCTAGCTTTTCAAGCTGCTTGTCTAGATAGTGCTTACTTGAGAACCAGCAATAAGCCAAAATAATAATGATTACTTATCTTCTTGTGCCAGTTATAGTGATTGTGGGGTGTACCTACCATATTACTTCTTGGTATGCATGCATAGGTCCCTTTTTAGATACAGAACTTCGGGAAAAACACATTAAAACAAAGGAATCTTTGCCAAATTTTTAGTAGATTTTAACCCCCTAATTAAATCAATCCCTACTTATACCTTTATAATGGATTATTATAACCCTAACTAACCTAGAAACTGGGACCCTTACGATGTCGCACCCACTAATCTACTCCTAAATAGTCAGAGGGTTAGCGAGGCGTGACACTTCCAATGGAGTATTATGTTCATAATGTTGAGTCATACCTAATTTCAATTGTGACTTCTAAGATCAAGTGCTTTTATACTAGATTTCAACAAGAGTGTAGATACATTAGTTGCTTCCTTCTTGGTAAAGGTTCTCTAAACCATCTTGTTGGTTATACTTTCTTTTAATGAACTACAGTAGGTAGTTGGCCATGTAATTTTCTAGTATGAATTTTTCCATGAAGTTAGCATTAACTTCCATTGCAATGATATGAAGTTATTTTCTTTCTGCCAACGTAAATTCAATTTTATACTTTTTTAGATGATTATTGAGCATGCAAATACTTTGAACATGATATGTGGTAAAAATAACTCTTTTTCAGTATAGAAGTATAAATATAAATGAGTCGATAAATTTGGTTTATGTATATAACAACTAATGATTTTACGTATACCTATAAATTTGGTCTATTGATATACATTATGCACATACCACTTATATAAATTTGGTTTGTGAATATAAATCTAGATGATCTATGATTTTGGTCTATGTATAGAACAATGTTTGTTTCTTACTTTACTTCTATTTTATTTGATAATTATCTTTTTCGTTATCCTTTTTTCGAGTACTTTTAATAATGATAATTTTGATTTTTTTCTTAGGAAATGCGAGAATAAGTGACATTCATGGAAGCTGGGGATTTGAGGATCGCTTCAAGTGAAGAATTATTTTTTCATATTTTGTTGTATATATCATTTTAGACAATAGTTTGTGTTTGAAAAAATTTTGTATAGATTGTACTTATGAAACTTATGCACTTCAAGTTAAAGCAAATATTTGTTGATAATTAAAATCCATTTTCTTTGTTATTAATGCTTGATGTTTATAAAATATATATTATTTGGATTGAATGATTTGTAACTTTAATTATTTGTTTACATGCTTAGTTGATCTCATAAGAGTAGGAGGAAGTTCCATTTATACATGATACATTGACAGTAGCATTAACGGATATAAGTGTTAATGTATGTTCTGTGAAAGGGGATAACTTGTTTATCTATAGTGACGATTTACCAAGGTAAAGACTTCTGCATTACATTTGCAAAGGCTTTCGTTAGCACTATAGGTCTATATCAATAGTCATAAGCGTCACTGTTGACATGATTAAAGGCTCTTAGAAGGACGATTGTTGCTGTAGCTTCAGCCACAACACCGACGGTTTTAACAGTCAGTATACCCTACAACGAGGCTTCCTAAGAGAATAGCTCAAATGACCATCGGAATAGCTCTTTGGACCTACAACGATGATAATTTTGACCTATACCGATAGTTATTGACTATCGGTGTAGGTGCAGACTGTTGTTGTATCTTTTTGAAGTAAATACCAACAAAGGTTATCCCTTATATTTAGTTTGCTAACTCCAATTAGCAAACTCTTGACATAAATCAAGGCATGTAACTTGTCGGTTCCTCCTCCTTTAGATTGCTCTCGTAAATTAGAAAAAAAACTTCCAACTTAAGGTCAATCCTATAATATTGCCCCTTCTCCTGAGACCATTCTTAGAAATTCTTTGAACGTCTCCCTTCCCTCGTCCAAGATTGCAAGTGGGATCCCTAGAAAATAAAAAAAACCTCCTCCCGCAAGAAGTTGTGCAACAAAAATCACCGGTGCACGTTGAAAAGTGAGGCACGCGAACAGTCCAGAGAGAGGAGTGCACCGAAGACCTAGAGGGACATTGCCTTCGAGGGTGCTTCCAGCGCGGAGGCCACCCTGGAGTGCTTCCCTACGAAAGGTGAGTGATGAGGTCATCATAGGTGGCTAAGAAGTGGGCCAACTCTGTGGTCGGCTATTTCTTGGGTAAAAGACCTTTCTATGGGGGCCATGGATGGCTTTGTAAGAAAGTTGTGGGAAATATGAGTTGCACTTCTTAGAATATGGCTTCTTCCCAGTGACCTCTCCATCGGAGGCGAGTTGCTTATCTGTCATTGAGCGTGACCCATGGTTCTTGAATGGGGCTTATCTCGTCACCCGAAGATGGAGCCTAGAATTAAAGCTTGTTCAGGAGGACTTCACCTCCGCTCCGGTTTGGTTCTGACTCTTGGACATGCCGTGGAAGTTCAGATCGAGAAGAATCCTGAGCAAGATCCTCAGATCGCTCGGGAAACCCCTCTATTACGACCGGGAAGCTGCGGACAAGAGGAGGCTACGCAATGCGCGATGCAGCATGGAGCTCACGGCCGCCCTCGACCCCACTTTGCAAGTTCTTGTAAGGGTGCGCAGTGGAGAGAGGGAATGGGTGAAGATCGCTTACGAATGTCTTCCCTCGGGGTGCGGGGAGATGCCATACGTTTGGTCATGGAGATGCTAACTGTGGATTGCCGGTGAAGGATACAGCCGTCTCCGACGTCGAGGGCGTTGGCGTCGTCTCCTCGGGGAGAGATGGGGAAGGTTGGGCGTCGTGCCTCGTAAATCCAAAAGGTCACAATCGTGCTAACATTGGGACACGAAGAGACCCATGCGGACTTCAACCCACGCGCAGCTCGAGGAAACGTGATGGAGGGATAGATTCATGAGATAATTTTTTTTAATTAGATTATTTTTTATTTTTATTTATGTTAACATGGTGGGTTAATCTATGAATATTTATAAAATTTTTAGATTAATATGTGAAAATACGTAGGATAATCTATAAAAAAATTTTATTCTACGTCAACTTTAGAATAACTTATCCTAGATTAAGTCCTCTTAATATAGGTTAAAATATCATTCTCACCAAATAAGATTAACTCTTATTTTAATAGATTATCCCACTTACCAAACTAAACCTTAAGGTCTTCCGTTACATAATATCCCAAATCTCAACAATCCCATTTCCGGCGATGTAGAAGTGTTGCGGGGTCCATTAAGTAAAGAGGCTTCTTACACTCGGCATAACTTGAGAAAATTCTTGCTGATGATGGGTCGGAGGTGGCTTTTGGGAAAAGGAAAAAATTGGAAGGGAAAGGGAAAGAAGAACCAAAAGGAAATGATAATCCAATGGAGAAGTCAAAGGACACCCTTGAGGAGGGCCAACGAAAGCCAACCAAGGAGGAGGCTCCTCGACGGGAGGATGGAAGGAAAAAAAGTCCCAAAAAGCCATCTTTGTTGTTCGGAGCTAGTCGGTGCAGGGATGCACATCCCATACCGCATTCAAATGATGATCCTCACATGGAATGGTCGAGGTCTTTGCGACCCTGACAAAAGGAGAGGGATGCTAAACCTCCTTCGGAATTTCGATGTGGAAATCATCAGCTTGCTTAAGACGAGGGTGCGCATGGAGAAGTGGGGTACATTCCTCCAGTCTATCCCCACAGGCTAGGGATGCACATTGAACATCAAACTCGCATCCAATGCAAGGGTGGCGGTCATGTGGCACAAGGACCTATGGAGGGTGGGCGTGGTGTCATGGTTGATAACATGGACCAAGCCATAACAATCTGTGCTACTAACAGAGGGGGCTTATGCCATTTATGCCTCCTTTGTTTACACAAGGAACACGACTTTGGAGAGGACAAATCTATGGGCGCATCTCTGAAAGATGGCGGGCACCATGTTTTCCCCTTGGCTTGTACTCGACTACTTCAACGTGGCTAGGGTAGTCAAGGAGAAGTTCGAAGGAAGCCACCATTGGATTCGATCATGGACTTCTTCAACTTTTGCTTACTCGATTGTGGCCTGACAGATGTGGCAACTGTGGGATCGTCATACACATGGTCCAATCAGTCCATGGGTGAGGGTCAGATTGTGAAATGACCCGCAGCCCTTTTAGTCGAATAAGACGTCTGGAGTGTCAGTCAAACGTCTATCCAGACGTCTGGACATAGGTCCAGACATCCGAAAGTGGGAAAAATCGAAACTTACCTTTTCTCCACACGCGCAGCACGCGGACCGTTCTCTCTCCTCTCGACCCTCTCACCCGAAACCCTAATCCTTCCTATTTAAACCCCCCCATCTACACTCCACCCCCCACCACTCGAGCCACCGCCACCTCCAGCCGTCAACCCTGTGCAGCCGCGGCAAGGGTTAGGAGGGAGAGCGAGAGAGAGAGAGAGAGGGTGAGTGAGGGAGAATGAGGAGAGAGAGAGGAAGAACGTGAAGGGAGGACCAAGGCCAAAGGAGCTTCGGCGGAGCTCAAAGGAGTTCGTGCGGAAGCTTGAAGGAGCTAGTGCAAAAGCCTACAGGAGCTCACATGAGCGGCGGTGGGCACGCGCGCGAGGAGGGCTCGAGAGGTGGCCTCCCGGCCCTCTGTAGCTACTGCGGCATGTTGCGGGTGGCATTGCGAGGAAAGCAACGTCGCGGAGGAGGTCCTGATACTGGAAGTCTTCTAGTATCAAACGTTTGTAGGGTCGACCAGACATCTAGAGAGGCATCAAAACGTCCGAAGCTGAAGTTGGACGTTTGAAAGCATATTATCGCGTGGAGGTACGTATTTTCTTCGCTACTTTCCGCCATGCAGACCGTAGCGTAGGACTTTTTGGCTGAAAATGGATCAGCATCTTCGTACGCAGCTGCAGGGCATTGGAAAGGCGCGCGGTGCACCTTTCCAGGCACTTTTGGACGTCTGACCACTTCGCCAGACGTTCGATGGCATTTCCATACGATTGGATGGAAGGTCTGACATCTGGGACTTCCCTCAGACGGTTGCAGAGGAGTCCAGACATCTGAGGCAACCGCAGGAAATGAGAGGTAAGATCTGACGTCTTTTAAGACGTCTAAGAATAGTCCCAGACATCTGATTTTGGACAGTAACTAAGTTTTTTGGCCCATTCAGGACCCAAACGGAATCAGATTTTCGTAAACGAAGTACCATTGTTTTCCACTTGAGTTTCTCTACATGTTCGTGTTGAGTACCTATTATTTTGAGCTCGTCTAATGTGACTTAGTCGCTGGTACAGGTTACCAGCCAGTGGAGTGTTCAGGGCCCGCGAAGACGACACAATCTGCAATGCAGGCCCCCATTCCTCCCGTTATACCTGGTAGAGTGGTTTAATTCAATTGTTAAGTTTTAAATAGAGAATATGGTTGCTTAGAATAATTGGATTGAACTCCAGGATGTAGAATGAACCCTAGGGTAGAAATGCATGAGCTTGTTTTGAGCTATACTATTTACTTGAGATGCATGTTTAACTAAATTGCTAGCAATGTGTATTAGTTGATTTATGAGTTGCTTCGTTAAACATGAAAACATGAGCTGCCTGTTATACAACGAAAAATGGGGAATCGAATAATGAGATCTGGATATTGATAAATAAGATGAATACCAGCATGAACCCTACAGGGAATTAGTAGAACTCCTGTAAACGGGAAGTGAGCTGACCCTTGTGTACACGATACCAAGGAGAGCCACTGTTCCTTTTAGAGTAAAGGGGAGCTTGTTGCCCTTTAGGTTGAGACCCGAGGTGGGTTTGGCCACTCTACGACAACTCCAGCTTGGGCTAATTAGAGTAGAGGGGAGCTTACCACCCTTTGGGTTGAGACCTGGGGTGGGTTTGGCCACTCTACGACGACCCCTGCTTGGGCTCGCGTACGTGGTGCCGAGGTGAGCTACTTAGTGTAAGGAGGGAGCTAGCCACCCCACGAGGCCCGGGGTTAAAACTAGCTACCCTACACCGACTCTTGTTAGGCCCACAAGACAAACCGGGATAGTCGGACGAGGGTACGCAGACTGTGGAGGGGCGAAGCCCCTGTTTGGTTTTGAGGGGCGAGACCCCTGTTCTGAGAGGGCAAAGCCCTATACTATTCCGTGCTGTACTTTAGGCATACCCGCTAGTGGAAACGACTGACCGTGTGCCAGTGTAAGGTAGCTACTCGTGCACTTATAACGAGTGCCGTAGTCACCTCTACGTCGCGACAGTGACCTCAAGGTGGTTGACTGGGTGTAGGACTACCGTGGGGGACTCTCCCGGCCAGGAGAGCACCACGTGTACCTTCTACTCCATGGAAAATACCGCAATCAAGATCGTTCCCACGAGGAACAAGCAAGATCAAGAAATACTTGGATCCATTGTGAAATAAATGAACCAGAAATATATAGATGAGATAAATAGAAATGAGAATAAAACCTGGTTGCTTGTTTTACTTTACTTTCACATAAATAATGTGAACACCACTCTACTCAGTGTTCGCTGACTCTGTCTTTTCGTAACCTTGTTCAGGACCAGGAGTTGAGCAACCCGAGTTTCCGGCTACAAAGGGTGCTGGGCCCAGCCAAGCCCAGTCGTAGTCGTTTCTTTCCAGCTCTTTAGTTTTCTACTGTTGTAGTGAATACTAGACATCTATTTTACTGTTCCTGTTACTTTCTGTCTTCTTTTCCACTGTTGTTGTTGTGATGGCATGTATTACTTTGTTGAGACTTTTAGCACTATTGTTCCTTTACGTCTCGTTTTTCCTTCTGCTTAGTTATATTGCATATGTGATTGTGGTTTATTTCCTACTTTTGGTTATTTCTTGTTGGATGACTAGGTCTTGGGATTAGTCGAGACAAGCCAGTCTCGAGTCCTGTAGAGATCCGAGAACTGGGTCGTAACAAGATAGTATCAGAGCAAGGTCATCCCAGAAAATGAACCAAATGGTCTAGAAGTGACCACTCATATGCATGTAACTAAGATAGTCATCACAATGTTTAACTTTGATCTCCGCTTTCAAGTCATGTTTCTTCATGTAATCGGGTGTAATTGACAGTCCTTGTTCTCTCACTTTCATTTCTTTGTAGGAGATGCCTCGTTGTAGGCGCAAGGGCAGATGTGTCAGGCTTGAGACCAGTGCTGCCTCACCTCTCCTCCTGAGTGTTCAGGCCCAAGACCTTGTCCAGTTGATCCGAGAGGTAGTACGAGAGGAATTTTAGCTTCCGTCGACTTCGCCGCCCTCTGCCTCCTTCGAGGGTGTGGAAGGGGAGCCTCCTGCAACACAGCGGAGTCAACATAGCATTTGGCGAGTCAGAGGGGATCAGAGGGGGCCCTACCAGTTGGGGCGCTCACAGGGCCATCGGGAGAGGAGGCACACAGTGGCCGCAAGAGAGCCGTCTCGTTTTGCGGGACCACCAATGGCCTTTGGGGGCCCTAGATAGGGGCCAACTACCAGTACCGGACCCCCGCCCAGCCACCAACAGAGACCCACTGCTGGAGGTCATGTACCTCTCTATTACCAGTGTGGCCAGCCGGGCCACCTCAGGAAGGACTGCCCATCTAGGGTCGGAGCACAGCGGATGCTCCCCGCACCGAGCGCTGGAGGCCAAGCTGGCAGTCGTGGTCACCAAGCGTATAGGGGAGGACCGCAGTCGCGAGAAGGGTACCGACCAACTGCTGCTCACCCAACCCAGAGTGCAGCCGCTTCGTCTACATTGAGAGCTGAGGGGCGTATCAACGCCCTAACACACAAAGACGCCAGGGCTTCGGGTTATGTGGTGGCAGGCATGGTTACCGTTTCTGGCAGATTAGTGTACGTACTTTTTTATTTCAGCACCACCTACTCTTTCGTCTCTACGAGTTTTGCCATTAGTTTGAGGCAGGGCAGTGTATTGTTAAAGGACCCCATTTGTGCTCAAGAGACCCAGGTGGCCAATTGTTTGTGGCCGAGGAGGTCTACACGGACTGCGAGGTCAGCATAGGGGGACACAGCCTTCCCGCTAACCTGATTGTGATCCAGATGAAGGATTTCAACGTAATACTAGGGATGGACTGGTTGTCCACCTATCATGCCCTGGTGGATTGTTTCGGAACGAAGGTCGTCTTCTCCATACCGGAATTGCCTCCCTTTGAGTTTCACGGTCAGCCGATGGACGGAGGTTTCGGATGCATCTCCGTGCTTTGGGCAGCTAGGCTTTTGAGCCAGGGGTGTGAGGGCTTCTCGGCCTGTGTGGTGGCAGAGCCTAGCCCCGTGGCTGACCTTTGGAGTATCCCGGTGGTCTGCGAGTACCCTGACATCTTCCCGGAGGAGTTACCAGGTTTACCTCCAGAGTGTGAGATCGAGTTCGAGATCTCACTAGTACAGGGGACTAGCCCTATTTCCACTGCACCGTACCAGATGGCACCTCTTGAGCTACAAGAGCTCAAGTCACAGCTACAGGACCTGCTAGAGAAGGGCTTTGTGAGGCTCAGTGCATCCCCGTGGGGAGCCCCTGTGCTGTTTGTGAAGAAGAAGGACGGTACCCTGTGACTTTGTGTCGACTACCGACAATTGAATCAAGTCACCGTTAAGAACAAGTACCCTCTGCCTCATATCGACAACCTTTTTGACCAGTTGTGAGATGCCACAGTGTTCTCCAAGATAGATCTGAGGTCAGGTTACCACCAGTTGAGGATCAGGGAGACCGACGTCTCCAAAACAACTTTTCGTACCCGATACGGACACTACGAGTTCTTGTTCATGCCGTTTGGGCTAACCAATGCCCCCGCTGCCTTCATGGATATGATGAATCGCATTTTCAGGCCGTACTTAGACCAGTTCGTGGTGGTGTTCGTTGACGACGTACTCATTTACTCACGGGATCAGGCACAGTATGGACAGCATTTACGCATGGTCCTAGATACCTTGAGGCAACGCAGGCTATATGCCAAGTACAGCAAGTGCGAGTTTTGGCTAAGACAGGTAACTTTCGTGGGCCACGTGATTTCAGGAGATGGATTGGCTGTGGACCCATCCAAGGTAGAGGCCGTACTCAGGTGGGAGAGGTCACGCACGTGACAGAGATACGTAGCTTTCTAGGACTGTCAGGTTACTACTGGCGGTTTATCAGAGGATTCTCTCAGATCGCACGTCCTATGACCCAGTTGACCCGAAAGGACGTGCCCTTTGCCTAGACAGACAAGTGAGGGGCGTGTTTCCAAGAGTTGAATGAGAGACTGACTTCATCTCTTGTACTTACCATCCCAGACAATAGTGGCGATTTCGTGGTTTACACCGACGCTTCATTGCAGGAGTTAAGGGGTGTGCTCATGCAGCGGGGTCACATTATAGCTTACGCTTCGCAGCAACTGAAGCCCGATGAGCATAGCTACCCTACCCATGACTTAGAGCTGACAGCAGTTGTCTTCACGCTGAAGACATGGAGGCACTAACTTTACGGTGAGACTTTTGAGATCTTCACATATCATAAGAGCCTCAGGTACTTGTTTGACCAGAAGGAGCTCAACATGAGACAGCGACGTTGGTTAGACCTCCTGAAGGACTACGACTGCGGCATCTCCTACCACTTAGGGAAGGCCAATGTGGTGGCCGACGCCTTGAGCTGGAAGGCGCCCACCCACTTTGCCAGTTTACAGGCACAGAGTTGAAGACTCACGGAGGAGGTGGGCAGTTGGCGACCCCGGGAGTCATAGGGGTACTGTCGGGCAGTGACAGTGACACGGCAGGCACGACCAGGGCTGATAGACCGCATCATCACAGGGCAGATGGCTGATCCATACTTACAGACACTGCGAGACAGAGTGCTGATGGAGGACCCAGGAGACTTTTCCTTCTCAGACGAGGAGTTGTTGAGAGAGCTCTTGACCGAGGCGCACGGGTTCAGGTTCACCATACATCCCGGGAACACAAAGATGTACCATGATTTGCGACGTGACTTCTGGTGGAGAGGGATGAAGCGGGATGTTGGTGAGTTTGTTCAGTAGTGTTTAGTATGCCAGCAGGTGAAGGCCGAGCACCAGAGTCCTGCAGGGCCGTTGCAGCCACTTCCTATGCCAAAGTGGAAGTGGGAGAGCATTACCATGGACTTGGTAATGGGTCTACCCGTTACCCAGTGGGGACACAACGCAGTTTGGGTGATAGTAGACAGGTTGGCGAAGATGGCATGGTTCCGACCGATCCGAGTCACTTTTGGGTCAGCACAACTAACAGAGCGATACATCAGAGATGTGGTGCACCTGCATGGAGTCCCTCGCGAGATTGTATTCCGATAGAGATACTCGCTTCACTTCCCAGTTCTTTGCAGAGTTCCAGCAAGCCTTGGGGACGCATCTGAGGTTCAGTACAGCCTACCACCCCCAGACCGACTGGCAGTCAGAGCGCACAATACAGACAATTGAGGACCTCCTACGTGCCTGTGTACTAGACTGAAGAGGCACCTGGGAGGAGCATTTACCCATGGCAGAGTTTGCATACAACAACTATCATTAGACTATCGGCATGGCACCTTACGAGGCCATGTACGGATGAAAGTGTACTGCACCCTTGATTCAGGTCAAGGTAGAGACCAAGTGGGAGGTTGGTCCCAGGCTAATCTAGTAGAGTTAGGAGGTGATAGAGCAGATTCACAGACAACTCTGCACTGTCAGAAGCAAGTAGAAGAGCAATGCCAACAAAAAGCGCAGAGAGGTGCAGTTCAGGTTGGGGATCACGTCTTCCTCCATGTTTCGTCCATGAAGGGCTTGCAGCATTTTGGGGTGAAAGGGAAGCTAGCGCTGAGGTTTGTGGGACCCTTTGAGGTCTTGGAGCGGGTAGGACCCGTTGCTTACCAGCTTGCCCTTCCTCCCCAACTTTCTAGAGTACACGATGTGTTCCACATGTCCAACCTCAGGAAGTACGTTGCCAATTCCAGTCACGTTCTGAACCACGAGAGCATCAAGGTGGGAGACGGCCTAACCTACCCCGAGAGGCCAATGCAGATACTAGACAGAGCCGTCCGAAGTCAGAGACGGAAGCAGGTACCACTAGTGAAGGTTCTATGGAGAAGCCTGCGGTATGAGGAGGCGACTTAGGAACTTGAGGCGGCAATGCGAAAGTGGTACCCGAAGCTTTTTGAGGGTATGTCTCTTCGGACCTACATCGGTCCTTTTTAAGTTTGTTATGTGTTTTTACGTTTCCTTTTCTGCACCGTACGTAGCCCAAGTTTCGGGGACGAAACTTCCTTTAAATTGGTTATGTTGAAATGACTTGCCACCCTTTTAGTCGGATAAGACGTCTGTCCAAACGTCTGGACATAGGTCCGGACGTTCGAAAGTGGGAAAAATCGAAACTTACCTTTTCTCCACGCACGCGCGACATGCGAACCGTTCTCTCTCCTCTCGACCCTCTGACCCGAAACCCTAATCCTTCCTATTTAAACCCCCCCATCTACACTCCACCCCCCACCACTCGAGCCACTGCCACCTTCAGCCGCCCCTGTGCAGCCACGGCGAGGGTTAGGAGGGAGAGTGAGAGAAAGAGAGGGTGAGCAAGGGAGAACGAGAGGGAGAGAGAGAGGAAGAACGTGAAGGGAGGACCAAGGCCAAAGGAGCTTCGGCGGAGCTCGAAGGAGTTCGTGAGAAAGCTCGGAGGAGCTCGTGCAGAAGCCTGGAGGAGCTCGCATGAGCGACGACGGGCACGCCTGCAAGGAGGAGGGCTCGAGGAGGCGACCTCCCAGCCCTCTGCAACGTGCTGCAGGCAACACTACAAGGAAAGCAGCATCGCAGAGGAGGTCCTGATACTGGAAATCTTCCAGTATCAGACGTCTAGAGAGGCATCAGGACGTCCGAAGCTAAAGCTGGATGTCTAAAAGCATATTATTGCACGGAGGTACATGTTTTCTACACTACTTTTCGCCATGCAGACCGTAGCGTAGGACTTCTTGGCTAAAAATGGGTATGCACCTTTGTACGCAGCTGCAGGGCATTGGAAAGGCATGCGGTGCGCCTTTCCAGGCACTTTTGGATGTCTGACCACTTTGCCAGACGTTTGACGGCACTTCCAGCCAGCTGAAAGGAAGGTCCAATGTCTGGGACTTCCCTCAGACGATTGCAGAGGAGTCCGAACGTCTGAGGCAACCACAAGAAGTGAGAGGTAAAATCTGACGCCTTTTAAGACGTCTGGGAATAGTCACAGATGTTTGATTTTGGACAGTAATCGTATTTTTTGGCCCATTCAGGGCCCAAACGGAATCAGATTTTCGCAAATGAAGCACTGTTGTTTTCCACTCGAGTTTCTCTATGTGTTCGTGTTGAGTACCTACTATTTTGAGTTCATCTGATGTGACTTAGTTGCTGGTACAGGTTACCAGCCAGTGGCATGTTCGGGGCCCGTGGAGACGACGCGATCTGCGGTGTAGGCCCCCATTCGTCCCGTTATACCCGGTACAGTGGTTTAATTCAATTGTTAAGTTTTAAATAGAGAATATGGTTGCTTAGAATAATTGGATTGAACTCGAGGATGTGGAATGAACCCTAGGGTAGAAATGTATGAGCCTGTTTTGAGCTATACTGTTTACTTGATATTCATGTTAACTAAATTGCTAGCAATGTGTATTAGTTGATTTATGAGTTGCTTCGTCGAACATGGAAACACGAGCTGCCTGTTATATAATGAAAAATGGGGAATCGAATAATGAGATCTAGATATTGATAAATGAGATGAATACCAGCATGAACCTACAGGGAATTAGTAGAAGAACTCCTGTAGATGGGAAGTGAGCTGACCCTTGTGTACATGGTACCAAGGAGAGCTACTGTCCCTTTTAGAGTAGAGGGGAGCTTGACGCCTTTTAGGTTGAGACCCAGGGTGGGTTTGGCCACACTACGGCAACTCCTACTTGGCCTCGCGTAGTGGTACCGAGGTGGGCTAATTAGAGTAGAGGGGAGCTTGTCGCCCTTTGGGTTAAGACCCGAGGTGTGTTTAACCACTCTACGATGACTCCTACTTGGCCTCGCGTACGTGGTGTCGAGGTGAGTTACTTAGTGTAGGGAGGGAGCTAGCCACCCCACGGGGCCTGGGGTTAAGACTAGCCACCCTACATCAACTCTTGTTAGGCCCACAGGGAAAATCGGGATAGTCAGACGAGGGTACGCGGACTGTGGAGGGGTGAGGCCCTTGTTTGATTTTGAGGGGCGAGACCCCTGTTCTAAGAGGGCAAGGCCCTATACTGTTCCGTGCTATACTTTAGGCATACCCATTAGCGGAAACGACTTACAACGTGCCAATGTGGGGTAGCTACCCGTGCACTTATCACGCATGCCGTAGTCACCGCTACATCGCGACAGTGACCTCGGGGTGGTTGACTGGGTGTAGGACTACCGTGAGGGACTCTCCCGACCAGGAGAGCACCACGTGTACCTTCTACTCCATGGAAAATACTGCAATCAAGATCGTTCCCATGAGGAACAAACAAGATCAAGAAATACTTGGATCCATTGTGAAATAAATGAACCATAAATACATAGATGAGATAAATAGAAATGAGAATAAAACCTGGTTGCTTGTTTTACTTGCAAATAAATAATGTAAACACCACTCTACTCAGCATTCGCTGACTCTGTCTTTTCATAACCCTGTTCAGGACCAGGAGTTGAGCAACCCGAGTTTCTGGCTACAGAGGGTGTTGGGCCCAACCAAGCCTAGCCATGGTCGTTTCTTTCCCACTCTTTAGTTTTCTGCTGTTGAAGTGAGTACTAGACATCTATTTTACTGTTTCTGTCACTTTCTGCCTTCTTTTCCACTGTTGTTGTTGTGATGGCATGTTCCTTTACATCTCATTTTTCCTTTTGCTTAGTTATATTGCATATGTGATTGTGGTTTATTTCCTACTTTTGGTTATTTCTTGTTGGATGACTAGGTCTTCGAATTAGTCGAGACGAGCCGGTCTTGGGTCCTGTAGGGATCCGGGAACCAGGTCGTAACAGATTGCATGTCTCTTAGACAGATCAATGGCCAACCCTTCTTGGCGTAACTTGTTCCCATTGGTGTAGTTGCACTATACCACCGTTGAGCAAAGTGATCATGATTTAACGAAGGTCCCAAAAGTCCCTGGTGCTGGAAAAAGCAGATCATCTCCTTTTTACAACCATTGAATGAAATGAAATGGCTTCATGAATCTAATTCGAGAGGTGTGGGTAGAGGAGGTGGAGGGAAACCCCTTGTATTGATGTGTGGCCAATTGAAGAAGGTGAAGGATCGCTTGAAGCAATGGGCAAGAGCAGACCGTGACGGCCCAAACCAAATTTCTCATATAAGGGAAGAAATTCGTGTTAATGCTCCTGCACTGGCTATAGATCAAGGAAACTTGCATCTTCAAGAAGATAATCATTGCATTAGAGTTGAATTAGAGAGGCTTCTTCTGGAGAAGGAAAGCGAGTGGAGGCAGAGGAGTCACATGCATTGGTTGGACCAAGGGGACAAAACACTAGTTTCTTTGGGATGGCTACTTGCGTGCAACAAAACAAGTGTCCTTGACAAGGGTGGTGCGGGAGGACAGCTTCATTGTTGATGAAGCCAATCCTATCAAGGGTGAGGTAATGCATCATTTTTCTAATCTCTATGTAGGGAATGAAGAGGTGGAGGTGAGGGGTCAGCTTATTTCCATCCTAGTGAAGTGGAGGATCATGGAGGAGGAAAATGAAGCCTTGACACAACTCGCCTCTCTCCAAGAGGTGGAGGGCCTTTGGTCAATCGAGACGGATAAAGCCCCTAGACCCAACAGCTTCAACGTGGCCTTTTTCAGGGCCTATTGGGGCATCGTCGTAAGAGACGTCCACAAGGCGATTATTTTCTTCTTTGCAGGTGGAAGAATGGTTAAGGAATTAAACAATGCATTCCTCACTTTCATCCCTAGGGGGGTGTGTCCTCAATTAGTGACTTTCGGCCAATTGCTTGCAGCAACACCTTATATAAAATCATCTCCAAGCTCATGGAGATAAGGCTCGGGGGGATCTTGTAAAGAGTCATAGAACCGAACCAAGGAGCTTTTGTCAAAGGTAGAAAAATAGAAGATTGTTCCCTACTTGCTATGGAATTCACACAGGGTTTAATGGTGGCAGGGTGAGAAAGATGTGAGTTAAAGCAGACATCTCAAAGGCATTTGACACGATGAGTCAATCCTTTCTCTATTGTGTTCTTAATGCTATGGGATTCCATAAGGACTAGATTAAATGGATATGAGAATTTACAAGGAAGCCTTCTATTGCACCACTTATCAATAGCATGCCGGTGGGACTAATCGGGACGTCCAGAGGTCTTAGACAAGGGGACCTGAAACGGCATTGACGACTAGCTTTTGTTATAGAAATAACGTTATAGTACAGCTAGTTATTGCCATCATTTCAAATATATATATATTTTTTACTCGGGAATAACAATTCTCCCGAGGTCGAACTCAGGGAGCAAGTCGTATTCTAGAGATATACATGTTCTATTACAAAAATAAAGAGAGAGAGAGAGAGAGAGAGATGAAAGTTTGGCTTCTTCTTCTTCTCTTCTTTCTTCCTCTTTGTCTTCTCTCCTCTTTGGCTTTTGTTCTTCCTGTTCTTCTTCTTCTTCTTTTCTTGCTTCTTGCTTCTCTTCTTCTTCTTCTGCTTTCTGTTTCTTCACTTGGCTGCTCCTTCTCTCTTCTTTTCTTCTTCTTTGTCTTCACCTGTCTTCAGGACATCGTCTGATTTTCCAATCAGACGACTTAACCCGCGGATGCTACAGTGTCGCTTCAGTTCTTCTTCTTCCGCAGTCCTTCTTCTTCACCTGTGCCTGCACGCTCAAGAGTTCAGCATCAGAGGGCAAAAACCTACTCTATTCCCCCCCCCCCCCCCCGCGTCTCTCTCTCTCAGAATTCGCTCTTAGGATAGCTCTCCCAGAGCAACCGGGTAATCGGGTACGCGGGTCGCGCCCGAGTCCAAGCCCACCGGCGTGCGGTGGAGGGCGAGGAGTGCAGGTCGGGCTTAGTCAGGTCGGGTCGGCCGGATCTGCGTGATGAGCTCGTAGACGGGCCGGGTGAAGTGGTGTGAGAGGGACCTCACCCCGTGTGCTGAGGCGATAAGCCTACAGCACTTTTTCAATTTATATCGGCGCGCCGCTTCAGAGCCTTCCGAAGTGGGACTAAATGTCCCACCCCAATGTGAGCGCTCGTGCGGAGAAGGCAGCGAGCAGTCGAGGGCCAATGCGAGGGCTTCGCGCGAGGACTTCGCCTCAGCTGCAGCCTGGCACTTCGCGAAGTCACCCCACGCAGCCTGGGAGCCTGATCTAGGCGTGGCGTGCCTGGAGCAGCAGGTAGGCGGAGCTTCTTCACTCGTCAATGGCGGCGGCGAGCACAGACCCTGTTTACAACAACACGGCCTCTCGGCCTAATCAGATATGCGGAGGACCTTCGCCGTGGCACGGCGAAGGTGGTCGGAGGGTCTGCAGGGGGCGTGGTGGAGCAAAAGGGTCACCCTAGGTCAAAACTGCAGGCGGAGAAGTGGGTGTGTTCGGTGGATCTGCAGAGGGCGTTTGGTGGGAAGTGGAGGGGCGGAAGAGGATCAGGGTGAGGAGGCGGAGATTATGCACAGGTCGGCGAGCCGTGTGGGGTGCTGGAGCGATGGGAGCGATTCGCCGGAGTTTGGCCGGAGGTGGAGAAGGTGAGGGTGATCGGTGGGAAATCGATGGCGACAGTAAGGGCTTTCAGTATGGAAAAGAAAGAGGGGAGGAAGAGGAGAAGTTTTACCTACTAAGCTGGACGAGGAGGGGTTGGCGCAGGCGACAGTCGTATCGACTGTCGCCGGAGAAGAAATTGCCCAGAGGAAGGGGCGACGGCGAGGACGGGGCAGAGGCAGCGCGCGCCGGTATTGCGCAACGCGGAGGAGAATCAGGAAGAAGTCTCTGCTGCTGGTATTGCGGCAGAGCGAAGAGAAGGAGGAGGAGAAGCCGCCGGAGCAACGGGGGCGTCTGTCGGAGTGGGAAGAGAGGAAGTGAGGGGGTATCTCCGTCAGATCCGAGCTCGGGAGAATGGCGGAGCGACGGGGGTATTTATAGGGGCAGAATCAGAGAGGAGGGCGGAGGGAGACGACGTGTCTCCCTCACCGGAGGACGTCGGAGGAAGGAGACCCATACCGTCCGTGCGTTCGCACGGGCGGTATGGGCGGTCGCAGCCCTCAGGGGGGTTCTCCCGCGGTGGCTGACGACGCAGGGCACCCCCATTTGACTTGGCAGGCTCCCTCCCTTACCCTGCGCGGCGCCATGCTCCGCACAAGGTCGTCGGAGCATGGTGCTGCTCAGGTTTTGCAGGAGGGACCTGAACGCAAAGAACGAAGGAGAGTTAGGGGCCAAAATGTGAAGGTTCAAGAGTTGAGGGCCAAAACGTAAATATATGAGGACCAAAGTGTAAAGTTGGTCAAGAAGGTTTCTTCTTAGGCTCAAGTTTTTATACATGACGAATTAGGACCTAAGGAATCTGATGGTGAATTTTATTTTTAGATTAAACCTTGTTTGACTGATCAATTTATGCAAAAACCCAAATTATGTTAATTGGGCATGGTTCTCAATGTAGGTCAAAATGGGTTCCTAAGGCCAGATTGAAGGTTCTAAACCCTAGAGATTATTTTTCTATGAATTTTAGAGGGTTTATTCTATTTTTACTTTGCCTCGAACCTCGTGAATTGAAATGAGTTTGTTTTAGGGTTACAGATTATCATTTAGTTCCTTGGAATTGCTGTAGCCCTTATTGGATCAGATCATCCCACTTTCCTTCTTATTAGGTTGTTTTGACCTATGTTTGGATCCTGAGTTACCCTGTTTTCAGATTGGATTGGTGAAATTACATTTTTACCCCTCAGTTTCAGTTTTCTTTGCAAACTCAGAATCTCTCTGAGCCAAGCCTTTCTAAGGTTATGTAGGAGCTTTTTCCTACAAATCAGGGTTAAATGGTGCTAGTTTAGGGCTCATGATGAGGTTCTCATCAGGACCCTTTATCGTCACTATTATTTACACTTTCTATGAACTCACACTCACTACTTTTAGAGGCCCAAGTTGGTAGTGGCAGAATGAAGGTTCCAAGAGTGGGAGGCGTGGAGTTCGTCTTGCACCAACTTTTTTCTAACGACGTTCTCATATTCGGCAAGGTGAAGCATAGAACAACGATGGCAATGAGGAGGGCTATTAACATGTTAAAGTCGAAGATTAAGAATGCGTCGTAGTATAGTGACTAAAGCGTATCAACATTCAAAATTTATAACTCGAAACCAAGAGAGTTCCGAGGTCATCTTAGGGAGCAAGAGATTACTCAATAAATGTTGCTATCAAACTCAAAAATAGATGATTAGGTGTGAAGCTAAAAAAATTGTTTTCTCTTCAACTAAGAGTCAACACTGAAATATTTCTTAAACCAAAGAGCCTAATCAAATGGCTTAAAGTTGAAAATTAGACGTCCGGACTAATATTTGGGCAATCAAAATCGACCCTTCCCCTCTCTGAGCTTAAACCCTCCTCTTTCTCACTCTTTCTAATTGAATCTGGATCCAAGCCCAAACCCACCTGGCATAAGGATGGGTGAGAGTTGTTGATGATAGCACCATCATGAGCCACAAGTAGATTTAATTATTCAAAATCAAGAGATAAATCCTCTTACATAATCGCCTGAGAGCCGTAATTCCACACAAATCCATTATGAGAAGAAAACACTAAAAAAAGGTTAATTTTGTAGTTTTTACATCACATCATAAATGCAGAATAATCACGGGATTTCTCATCGGCTAATTGAAGTTTAAATGAGTATTAAAGTCCAAAGAGTGGATCCACACAGACAAAAATGGGGTTTCACGCGTGTCGAGAACCATAACAGCACATAAAACCCTAATTTCAGACCTACTTAAATTAAACAAGTTCCAATCAGAATAAAATTCATCTAAGCCTCCTAAAATTTGTAGAACAATATTATGAGAATTTTGGTACCCTTGGTTTGACCATCTGAACCCATTTTGACCTTGAACAAAGTCGCAAACGGGATTTTACCCTAATTTGGGCTTCTGTGCAAATTGCTTAGTCAAACACGGTCAAAACTAAAATCCAACTTCACCATCAGATTCCTTGGGTCCAAATTAGGCCAAGCCCAAAATTTGGACTCAATCAGAGTCCATCATGACCTAGTTTGCAATTTAGCCCTTTAAAACTTTGTTTCTCACATTCACCCTCTCAAGTTTTAAATTATTTACAAAAAGGGGCCTACCTTCTCATCATTTTCTTCACTTTGGTCCCTACCACCATTGGCGGTGGGAATGCATCCATAATGAAGATTGAGGGAGCTTTTCTCCCTTAAATCAGATCCAATCACCTCCAAACTTGGAGGGAAGATCCACGAGGAGTTTCCTAATCTGCCAAACCACGTACCAACCTTCAAATCAAACTCCTAAACTCAGGTGAGCTCAAGATTTATAGGGATTATTTTCCCTGAAATATCAAGATTTTCTAGCTTCTTCCCAAGCTTGGAGGCCATCCTTGGACATTTAAAAGAACCCCCTTCGCAAGGCTTGTTCCTTACCTAGGTTTGAAGGCCAAATCCCTCTTCTTCTCCTTCCGACCTGCTCCAAGCAGCTCCAGCAAGATTCCTCCTCCGTCTTCCTATGGCCTCCCAATGGCCAAATTGGGAACGACACAACCTTCCCCGACTTCATCCACTCCTCGACGGTCAACCTAGGAGCCACCTTGACCCCTTCTTCCTCACTGTTCCCCCTCCGAAGCAACCTTCGTCTTCAGCACCGGCCAATCATAGCCAACACCAAATCCTCCCCCTTTCGTCCATTAGATTAGACCAAACTCCCTCCTCTTTCTTTAGGTTAGAATCACTCCTTCCCCACTTTAAATCGATTGTTGATCTCCACTCTCCCCCTCCGTCTTCCCCAACGACGGCCACACCTCCGACAAGGCCGCCACACCGCTAAACCACACCAATAGCCTCGTTGTCACTTCCTACACCTTCACCGCATCCTCGCGACCAAAAGCCCTCAATTTATTGAGAGCTTTGGTCTGCGGGGAGCTCGCTCGGACAACCCATATTGCCGTCGATAATTCCTCCACCGTCCGACCACCCATGGTCACAATCCAACAAACAAACACCACCATCACCTTCACCACCACTTGGCAAAGCTCAAGATCATTTTAATCGGGGCTTTTGAGCCCGTATTCATCATTTCAGGTCTCCATTGGACATCACGTCATCGCCGCTATCAACCACCTTTGCCGGCCATAATTCGTTGACCAACCTCACCGCTACCACGACTTGGAGCTGCAGATAGATCTTGTGAAGCCTGTTGGACTACTAATTCAAGGAAAGAAGCAAAGCAGCTGCTTCAATTGGAGAGAAGCACTTGGCTACATCGCGCAAAAAATACGACACATTTAGTGCCACATTGTGAGTGGAGCTGCCAACCGCGCATAAATCATTTTTCTACCTACAACTTCTCGCCTAGTAACATGGGGGGTCGAGTCCCCCTTCGCACGTGCCTCCATGTGCTCTCACTCCTCGCCCATGCACACATGCACATGGGTCTGGACCCCATACTCGAATCCGATTACCCGCTTATATCAGATTATCCGATTCTGAGAGAAGAAGAGGAGAATTTGTAAGGAGGGGGGAGGGTTTTGCTTCAAGATCTGTGTCCTGTTGCCTCGAGATGCATGCCTTCTCACCACAAGAATTTGAAGAAGACCTCTAACCCTGTGTTGGCTCTGTGCTCTTGTGCAATGCTTGAGAAAGGAGCCCTGTGCTAAGGCTGCTTCTGAGTTGATAAAGGCCTTGTGCCTTATTCTGAGGTTCTAATAAGTTAAGTCGACTGTGAAGGATTGGCAGCGTCTGATTAAGGAATACTATAGATTCATTTGATTCTTAATTGATGCTTGATCCGAGATACTATTGAAATATTTAATTGCATTAAATGCTTGTGATGTATGCCTAAAATTAAGGGAGTTAAGTGGTGATCTAAATCACCATTTTTTAGCTCTTTTATTCTTTTTACCTGTCTATTTCTTGAGATACCCTTGTTTATTATTGAATATCATTTTGAGTAGTTTATTCATTGCATATCTTTGTGACAATTAATTATTATGCTCATCTATTTTATATTACGATTAGTGCATGAATTTCATATTTGCTCCCTGCAAACGACCTCGGACTCACATTCTCTATTTTCGAGCTTTATAAATTTAAGTGTTTGTCGTGCGTTTGTCAACTATACTACAACGCAAATACATTTCTAAAGAGATGACTCAAACATGCTAAACAGCTGTGTATGGGCATGCGTGTGGGGACCCGACCCCTAGTGTTCTTAGGCAAACAGCTAACGAGCATAGAAGGTTATGAACGAAATTCCAGAATGTAATCCCACGATGTGGGACTAAAGGGCCTACTCCTACTCTTCACGTGCTTCACGTGTTGTAGCTAAGGGTTCACTGTCAATTGGAGGAGCAATTGGCGTTGTTCCGCCAAATCAAAGGTCCAGCCGAGTTCCCTGTGCTCTTCTGCACGCGAGGAAGGTGGTTGCCTAATGCTTAGTTGTTGAACGACGATGAACGGCATCGAAGAAGACGACGACAGTGGCGAGGCACCTGCAAAGATGAATACAAGACTAAGGCCCCAATCAGATAGCTAGGAGGCTTCGCCAGAGTGTGGCGAAGGTGTTGGTGATTTGTGGTTTTGAGTGCGTAAGTGGTTGGATGGAGGAGCTCTGATGGAGCTCCGGTGATCGTGGTCGGAGAAGGTGGCGGAGGTGTCGTGGGATGCAATTAGGTTGGGCAAAAGGTATGGCTTGGGAAGGTGAGGAAGCTTTTGCCTAACCTAATTGGGTCGGAGGAAGGCGTATGGCTAGGGACGATGAAGGTGGTCATGGCAGCAATGGTCGATGTTGGAGGAGTTGTCGTCGAACGAAGCTCATAAGCCACCTAATCCTAATTGGAGGAGAGAGGAAGAAAAGCCCTAAATCTATTGGAGGAAAGGAAGAGAAGAGGAGCTTGTCAGAGTTCGGCCGGAGAGGAGGAAAAGGAGGGGGTGACCAGAGCTAATGAAGGGGAATTAGGGAGTGAAGCTTGGTGGGAAGCTCTATATGAAGATGAGGAAGTAAAGCCCTCTACCTACTATATTTGGCAGAGGGCAAGGAACGAGGATGAATAGCTCCGGTGGTGGGTTCTTTCGCTGGCGAATAAGAAGAGAAAGAGGGTGTTTGCCAGCTCAATTCCACACGAATTTGAGTTGTAGACGTAGGAGGCTTTAAATAGAGGGTTTTCCTTCTCCAATTGAACTAAACATAGCAACTTTTGACTTGCTATTTGGTCGACTTTGAACTCGAGATTATCGAGTTCACCGGCAAGGATTTCGGTGATGATTGGATTTGAGAGGCGGTTCAAAAGATCGAGAAGGAGTTCAAGACCAATCTCACCAATTTTGGTGAGATTTGGTCTTGATTTGATCCTCCAAATTGAGGATTAAATCTCGACATTTTGGGTTTAGGGCTCTGCATGTTCCTTCTCTATCACAAGGAAGAAGATGATGGTAAAAGGATCATTTTGCAAGAGAAATCAAAAGGTATGGGGCTAATTGTAAAGAAACCTTGAAACGTAGGGGTTTTCTGTGAGAAATAGAAGCACATGGGCTGAAATGTAAATCAAGTCAAGGTAGACTCTGATTGAGCTTAAATTTTGGGGTTGACCTAATTTGAACCTAAGGAATCTAATAGTGATCCTAGATTTGAGTTTTGACCAAGTCTGACTGAAAAATTTACACAGAAGTCCAAATAGAGTATATTCCCACCTAAGTCTATTTTTGGTCAAAAAAGGTTCCTTTGGTTAAAGTGAAGGTTCCAAACCTCTTAGAATATTTGTAAATAATTTTTAGGAAGTTTAGATTACATTTATTTCCACCAAAACCCATTTAATTGAAGTGAGGCTAAAATCCTTAAATATAGCCTCACTTCAATTAAATGGGTTTCGGTGGAAATAAATGTTTATTAATAAAATAATCCTCAAAACGCAAAAAATCATGTTTCATTCAATTCAGGCCTACTCCTTCGGAAATTAAGCATGTTTACCTTAGATTAAGCCTTGATTAACCTCTCAGTTAATCTGCAATTATAATTAGGTGTTAAAACAACTGAATTAACTCTTTTTTTTCTTCTCAAACCCAATTCAGAACAGAATTATGATTTTCTAATGAATATCAATGAGCATTTATTTTTGTAATTAGGCTAAATTAGGCTAGTTAACACCAATGATGGTGCTACCATCATACCCCCATGTCTAACTTTTACTAGTCCTTAGCAAAATCTTATGGAACAAACCAGATCTCTAGATTGGATTTTCACCGTCAAGATGCCTACTTATTCCACCTCTATAGAAATCAGATCGAAATACCAACTCTAGGCTTAGAGGTACTCAAGTACCAGCCAAGATACGAACTTGACCATAGTCAGCCTTGGGTCCGAAACAAAGGTTCTAAGGCCCAAGAATCTGCCTAGAGGTTCGTTGACCTCAGTAGTTAAAGCATGTGTGCGTACGTGCAGTAAGGTCTAAGTTCAATTTGCCAGTGCATTTTTATTAGAAGATATATTTTTTTTTTAGAGTTTTCTCTCTTTATTTTAGATTCCCCTAAATCCAACATCGGATTAGCCCTAAACATGGTCTGTATCCGATTCCTCGTCCCCATCATCAATCCTCGAAGGGTCCTTAGGAATCAATGCTTTGTGATAGCACCGGCCATGGCAACCCCTAGAACCCTGGCTTCTGAAACTTTGTAATAGTACTTCCCATGGCATTCTGTAGTTAAATTTAAGCTCTAGCAATCGACATTTTGGGATAATACCGTCCATGGCATCTAAACTAGCACAAGGTGCTTACATGCCCTCGGTAGGATATTTAGATATCCTAGGAGACAAGCATCGAGAAGACGATATGTTATAACATATTCTTAAGGGGAGTATTTACTCCACCTCTCTGTGGTGGGAACTCATCCAATCAACTTGTGTTTTCGAGCCGCTCCTAAGACAAATTTTCGAGAAAACATTATTTTCAGAATAGAACACTTTATCTCGTTATTTTCATTAAGCTTACTGAACCAAACTGGTGTGTGAATTTTTGGTGCCTAGGTTACCAAGTCCCGCAAGCCAAAGGTAGATAGTGGGGTTGAATAATCCCTAGCCTTCAACTTAATATATCAGCCTCGCAACTTCCTCAACCTCGTAAGGAATAATCCAAATCTTAACAAATATGTGAGTGTTTAAGCCCAAAACAGGCCCAAGAGGCCTAAAGTCGGTATCGCTCACTAATCTCATTTTCTTTAGCACTTCAAGACTTAGTTCATCATCTAATCCAACCTAGAACTTAGGTAGGATCCATGCTTAACTGCTAGGACAAAATTCATTTTCTTTTTGCTCCTTTTTCAATGTTTTTCCCCCTTTTTCCTCCTCAAAAATAAATTTTCAAATCAACTCAGACTGTTTCCTCCCCTTTCAACCCTTGTGTTTTTTTTTTTGAACAAAACCCCTCAAAAGAATCAAATTTCACATTGTTTTTCACTTTAATACCCCCATGCCTAAGATTTGCAAATTAGGTGGATTCAAGTTCAGCTTAGCTTGTAACTTAGAACAGGTTCCAAAGGGTGGGTGAACGAGTGGGGATGACTGTTATGAACCATTTCAAGCTCCAATACGAATATTAGAGGTGGAGTTGGTTGTTCTATAGTGTGAACCCTAAAGTGCAATAGGAATTCTGCTCAAAGATGGGTAAGAAGGGTCTCAGGTTTTCAAATGATGGGTTGCCTCTCATTAAGCGCTAAGTTTGACGCCATTAAGCGCTAAGTTTAATGCCATCAACTAGGCGCAATGTGGCTCATGGTGAATGGAGATCAAAAGATTCAGCAGCCAGATTTGAATAACTTCAAGGAATGGTTTCAGTCTTGGACCATTCACTACAAAAGGGTCTAAGTCTTGGCTAAGTAAATTGATTTCTATGTCTCCCTTTCCAAGGATCCTTCGGATTAGAAAAGGTCTGGTCCATTTTGATCTTAGTTTCCCTGGGAAGAGGTTGAGTCGGGCATCGAAGAGAAGCACTTTTTAACCAGGAAAGAAAGATTTTCGTGAAATGTGGTTGTCATGAAAGGCCTTAATCTGCTCTTTGTAGATACGTGAGTTTTCATATGCATTATTGCATAACTCATCGATCTCGCTCATTTGCAAACAGTGGTGGATTCCGACCTCCCTGAGGTCCAGATTGCGCTTCCGTACTGCCTAGTAGGCTTTATGCTCCATCTCTACTGGAAGGTGACATGCCTTCCCGTGAATGAGTTTAAACAGAGACATTCCTAACTTGGTTTTGTGGGCGACCCTTGTTGACGGGCTATCGAGGAGTTTTAAGGAGTAGTCATCGTAGCAAAACATCAATCACTCGAAAATAATTAAATTTATAACTCAAAATTGAAAAAGAGTCCGAGGTCGATCACAAGAGGTAAATATGGAACTCACACAATAATCTTCATTTAAAACAAATGAGCACAATCAATTGATCACAAAATAGATATTCAATGAATAATAGCAATTAGATTGATATTCAATGTACTCTAATATCTCAGAAGATCATGGAAAAAAGAAAAGAGAATCAAAACAATGGTGATTTGAATCACCACTTATTCTCTTTAATTAAGCATGCATTCAATTACTTAATTTATTCAAATCAGAATTCAATGTAAACTATAGTGCTTGCAAGAGCAAGATCCATCTTATCGTGAATTTTGAGGTCAAATTCTTACAAGACTAAGATCCATTGAATCAGTCTTGGTTTCATACCCTTCTTCATGAGTAAGTGCCTCACTGTAGTGTAATCCAAGTAAATAATGACATGGGACCCCAAGTGGTATGATCTGAATTTCTTCAAACCGGATACTATAGCTAGCAGCTCTTTCTCCGTAATTGTATAATTACGCTGAGCCTCATCTAGTATCTTGCTGGCATAATATATTACCACCGGTTTCCCATCAATTTTTTGTCCAATAACCACTCCCACTGCATAGTCATACGCATTGCACATGATCTCAAATGGCTGAGACTAGTCAAGAGATTGTAGGCTTAGAGCCTGGGTTACTCGGTCGTGCAGAGCCTTGAAAGCGCGAACACACTTGCTCGTCATCTCAAAGGGTGTACCCTTTGAGAGAAGATTTGTCAGGGGGCGTGTAATTTTCAAGAAATCGAATATAAATTGTCGATCAAAATCGACGTGCCTTAGAAATGATCGAATAACTTTGACCGAGGAAGGCATAGGTAATTTAAAAATCAAATTCACCTTGGCTCGATCAACTTGGATACCTTTCTCAGATACGAGGTGTCCAAGTACTATGCCCTCAGGAACCATGAAATGGTTCTTTTCCCATGAGAGAACCAGATTCATGTCAATGCATCGTTCGAGGATCTAAACCAAGTGTAGATAGAAATCATCAAAATTTGACCAAATACATCTAAACCAAGTGCAGACAACAATCATCAAAATTTGACCAAATACCGAGAAGTCATCCATGAAGACTTCAAGGTATTTACCTACCATTTGGAAAATATGGCTAGCATGCACAGCTAAAATGTGGCAGACGCATTACATAGCTAAAATGGCATTCTACGGAATGTGTACGTACTGTAGGGACAGGTAAAGGTAGTCTTCTCTTGATCTTTAAGATGAATTGACACTTGGTTATATCCAGAGTACCTATCAAGAAAACAGAAAAATCGATTTCCTGCTAGCTTTTCAAGGATCTGGTCAATGAACGGGAGAGGGAAATGGTCTTTCTTAGTGGAGGAATTCAATTTTCGATGGTCAATACAGACTCTCCACGAGTTTGTAATTCGTGTCGAGATGGTTTCTCCGAATTTAGTCGTAATCACGGTAAGTCCCACTTTTTTAGGCACAACTTGGATGGGACTCACCCAACAGCTATCAGAGATAGGGTACATGATTTCCGCATAAAGCCACTTGATGATCTCCTTTTTCACGACCTCGTGGAGATTCGAGTTAAGTCTTCTCTGCATCTCGCGAGAAGGTCGTGAGCCCTCTTCGGTATAGATACGATGAGTGCAATAAGAGGGACTTATTCCAGTCAGGTCATCTAGAGTCAAACCAACGACTCTACAATGCTATTGGAGAATAGAAATCAGCTTCGTTTCCTGATCAGAGGTGAGTCGAGAGTTGATAATCACAGGAAGAGTTTGATTTGAACCCAAAAACACATATTTCAGATGATCTGGGAAAGGTTTCAACTCCAAAACTGGGTTATCAGCAGTAGGTGGTGGTTCGAGGTTAGCCTTAGAAGCTAAGGTGGAAGCTAGGAATAGGTCTAAATTAGATTCAGGCTCCCTAATTTGTGGGTCAATATCTTCTTGTGGTCAAGGATCTTGGAGAATCAGGTTCACCTCAGGAATTGGATCCTCAACTAGAGAACCTATGTCACATACTCCCTCGATTACCTCACAGTTTATTCCATTCTAGGCCTTAAAGATATCTATCCTTAATGTTTTTTCCCTAAATTTTAACTCAATCTAGCCCTCTTCACAGTTGATATTTGCCCTAGCAATTGCTAGGAGTGGTTTCCCCAAGATGATCGATGTATCTCTTATGTTTTCAGAAGTATCCATATCCAAGACTATGAAATCCACCAGAGAACATCCTCAAGAACTCCTCATGGTGACTTAATTGATCTGTTGGTCAACTGCAGAGT
Organism: Thalassia testudinum; assembly: GCA_037157565.1. NCBI lineage: Eukaryota > Viridiplantae > Streptophyta > Magnoliopsida > Alismatales > Hydrocharitaceae > Thalassia > Thalassia testudinum. Next base: position 96,303,674 of record JAZHRO010000024.1, read on the forward strand.
CACCTCAATCGGTTTGAACTCAGTCTACTCAAAGTGGTCTAGTAGAGAGGTGGGAATCAAGTTTATGGAGGCTCCTAGATTAAATAAAAGCTCGATCAAATTCTAAATTCCCTATCTTGCAAGAGTTCAGAAGGGTGTCAAGATCCTTTGCCTTTTGCAATAGTTTACTCAAAATTATGGAGCGTACTGGCTTTGATAGTACAAGCGGACTCTCATCTTTGTTTTGCAGCTTATGCTTTGGTGTACACAAATCCTTCATAAATTGTGTGTAAGCCGGTACATGGAGGATCACATCCATCAAGGGAATGCTTACTTGGACTTACTCAAAGTACTTGACCTAGTCCTCCTCAGGTGCCATAGGTTTGGATTTCCTATTTCCTTTGGTTAAGGCCTCAGGAAATGGAATGTTTGTAGGTTTCTCCAAGATTGGTTCAGGCTGTGTGTCTGGGGTGGGTGTTTAGGGAGAAATCATCAATGTTTAGAGAAGCACGTTATAGTATAGGACAAAAATTGCACAAAACACTTCAATTTGTAAAGCTCGAAATCAATTTGGAGCTCAAGGTCATTCGTAGGGAGCAAAAATGGCAATCTCAATCCACTAATTACAATATAAGAAATGATATGCAATAGAAAACAATGAAATGCTCAAAATAATATTTCAATAAAGAATAGAGAGTCAATGCAAAAAGATTGGGTTAAGATGGTGATTTGAATCACCAAATTAACCCTTAAGTTTAATCTCACAAATCAACTTAAATAAACCAACAGTAATCTCAATCAATTATTAGACCATTGTACTCAATCAACCGTCCCACCCAAGGCACAGACACCTTAACAAGCAGAGTCTCACAAGGCACAAGGCCTTGCCTTAAGCCTTACAGAAGAGGCACAGCAGCAATGCACCAACATAAACGTAGAGGCACAAGGGCCTCGCACAAAGCCCTCAAAGGCTAAGTGTTGAGAGAAAGGGAGGGCATGAATCCCAAGCATAGCAAAACCCTCCCCCCACTCTCTTTGATTCTCTTCCCTCTCTCTCAGCTCGGACCCAGGTGAACAGTACTAGGTAATTGAAATCGCTTGGCTTCGGGATAACCGGGTTTTAGTTTGTTATAACATTGTAGTATAGCCGGTTACTACCAACATTTCAAATATATAAATTTTTTACTCGGAAAATAAAAGAGTTCCCGAGGTCGAACTCAGGGAGCAAGTTGTATTCTAGAGATATACATGTTTCTTTTACAAAATAAAGAAAGAGAGAGGGAAAGAATTTGTTGTTCTCTTTGTTTTCTCCTCGTGATGTTCTTCTTTCTTTCTTTCTTCAGATCTCCTTCTTCTTCTTTGTTCTGCAGAGGTGATGCTCCTCTTTCTTTCTTCAGATCTCCTTCTTCTTCTTCCTTGGTTTCTGTCTTGGCCTCTCTTCTTCTTTTTCTGCAGTCTCTTCTGTGAAGGTTTCTTCTTCCTTGGCTCTGCTGTAATTCTTCTCTGCAGCCTATTCTCTTCTTCTGCCTTGCTCAGCCTCTTCTTTAGAGTTTCTTCTTGTTTCTCCTCCCTGCGGCTAAGTGTCAGCTTCTTCTTTTCTTTCTCAGCCAGGGACGTCACCCCTCCTTTCTTCTTTTCCCTTCAGGCCGTCGTCTGATTTCCAAATCAGACGACTTAACTACCTGTTGCTACAGTCAGCTTCCTTCTTCTTCCGCGGGTCTTCTTCTTCGCCTGTGCCTGCACACTTCAGAGTTTTTCGTCAGAGGCAAAACCTACTCTACCCCCCCCCCCCCCCCCCGCGTCTCTCTCTCTCTCTGAAACCACTCTTGGGAAAGCTCTCCCAGAGCTACCGGGTAACCGGGTTCGGGTCAGGCCCGGGTCCAGGCCCACCGGCGTGCGTGGTGGGCGAGGAGTGCAGGTCAGTCTTAAGTCGGGTCGGGTCGGCTCGGGTCAGGTCAGGTCCGCGGGGCGTGAGCGCGGACGAGACCGGGTAACCGGGCGGGTGAAGGGGACCTCACCCCGTGTGCTGAGGCAGTAAGCCTTCAGCACTTTTGCATCTTATGTCGCTGCGACTCTTCAGGCGTTTCCGAGGTGGGACTAAATGGCCCACCTCAATTGCACGCCCGCAGCGGGGAAATCAGCAGGAGATGGCGGCGTCACGCGAAGCTTTCTTCCTTAGCTGCGAACCTGGTGTTTTGCCAAAACTCCTCGCAAGGCCTGGGAGTTGAATCTGGGCTTGGCGCTGAGCGTGGCGCGCCTGTAGCTGCAGGCGGAAGCAGTTCCTCCTGCGCGTCAATGGCGGCGGAGGTCGGGTGGCCTGTTCACAAGAAAACGGCCTCTCGGCCTAATCAGAAAGTGCCAGGAGCTTCGCCAGGGTGCGGCGAAGCTCGTGTGGGTGGTGGCGAGGCGCGGGGCGGCGTGCGAGGGCTGCCCTAGGTCGGACTGTGGGTCGGAGGATGGGTCTGTTCGGTGGGGTTGCAGGGGGTGATGTGGGGGAAGTGGCAGGGCGGAGGTTGATCAGGGTGAGGAGGCGGAGGTCCTGCGGTGGTCGGCGAGCCGTGTGGGTCGCTGAGGTGATGGGAGCGGCTCGCCGGAGGGTGGTCGGAGGCGAAGGGGGTGAAGGTGGTCAGGGTCGGTAGAGGGCTTAATTGAATAAATTGAAAGCGGGGAAAGAAAGAGGAGAAGAAGGGGAGTAGCTCTAGCTTACTTGCAGGGACGAAGGGGGAGGAACAGGGCGACAGTCGTATCGACTGTCGCCGGAGAAGACGATGCTCAGGGAAAGGGGCGGCGGCGAGCAGAGAGCCAGAGAGGCGCCAGCTGGGTGCGGCGTAGCGCGGGAAGAGCAGGGGAGGAAGTCTCTGCTGCTGGTATTGCGGCAGAGCGAAGAGGTGGAGGGGGAGGAAACCGCCGGAGCTGGTGAGCGTCTGCCGGAGGAAGAAGAGAAGAAAGTTGGGGATTTTCTCCGTCAGATCCAGGCTGCCCCGGTCGGTGGAGCAACGGGGGGTATTTATAGGGATCAAACAGGGAGGAAGGCGGGGGGAGACGACGTGTCTCCCTCGCCGGAGGATGGTCGGAAACAAGAACCCATACCGTCTGTGCGTTCGCACGGCCGGTATGGTGGGTTACAACGACCAGGGGGGTGTCCCTGCGACGGCTGACGACGCAGGGCACCCCCGGTTTACTTGCCAGGTCCCCCACCTCACCCTGCGCGGCGCCATGCTCCGCGCAAGGTCGCCGGAGCATGGTGCTGGCAGGTTTTGCAGGAGGGACCTGATTGCAAAGAACGAAGGAGAGTTAGGGGCCAAAATGCGAGGGTTCAAAAGTTGAGGGTCAAAGAGTAAATATATGAGGACCAAAGTGTAAAGTCGGTCAAGGAGGTTTCTTCTTAGGCTCAAGTTTTTATACATGACTAATTAGGACCTAAGGAATCTGATGGTGAATTTCATTTCCATATTAAACCTTGTTTGACCGGTCAATTTGCGCAAAAACCCAAATTAAGTTATTAATTGGGCATGGTTCTCAATGTAGGTCAAGAAGGGTTCTGAAGGCCAAATTGAAGGTTCTAAACCCTGGAGATTATTTTTCTATGAATTTTAGAGGGTTTATTCTATTTTTACTTTGCCTCGAACCTTGTGAATTGAAGTGGGTTGTTTTAGGGTTACAGATTATCATTTAGTTTCTTGGAATTGCTGTAGCCCTTGCTAGATCATTTCATCCCACTCTTATTCTTATTAAGCTGCTTTGACCTATGTTTGGGCCCTGAATTACCCTGTATGCAGATTATACTGGTAAAATTGCATTTTTACCCCTTATGACTTGTTTTCTTCTCAAACTCAAGATTCTCTGAGTTAAGCCTTTCCTTGAGATATGTAGGAGCTTTTATCCTTTGTATTAGGTCAAAATGAGCTAGTTATGGCTCATGATGAGGTTCTCATCATACCCCCATGCCTAGCTTTTGCTAGTCCCTTAGCAAAAACTTAAGGTTTCAACCCTTGTTCTAGACCATGAAGTTTTTAATAGTTTTAGATAAGTGCCTTTTTTATTTGAGCATAGATTAGGTTAGAATGCTGACCATAGGCCTAAAAGGTACTCTAGTACTAATCAAGATCCAAATCTGTCTAGCCTTAGCCTCAGTCTTTTAGCAAAGGTTTTTAAGGCCCACAAGAACTAACCTAAGGTTTATTGGACTTCGTGGTTAAAGCACCCGTGCTTGAAATGATTTTAGCCCTGGCTCAGTTCGCAGTGCGTTTTGTAAGAGAGAGATAGAAAGTTTTTTCTGTTTGGAGAGTTTTCTCTCTCTTTTTTTTTTTTCTTTTTAGTTCTAGCCTAGGATTGGCTTTTCAACACGGTCTGTATCAGATTCCTTGCTCCCATCATCAATCCTCAAGGGTTCCTGGCGATCGATGCTTCGAGATAGCACCGCCCATGGCAACCCCCGGAACCCTGGCTATTGAGATTTCGAGATAATCCCATCCATGGTATTCCGTGGCCGAATCCAGACCCTGGCAATTGACACTTCGAGATAATGCCATCCATGGAATCTGAACCAGCAGAGTGTTTACATGCCCCCAGTAGGATATGTAAATATCCTAAGAGACAAGCACCGAGGAGATGATATTTTGTTACGCATCTTCGAGGGGATTTCCCGCCTCTCCGCGCTGGGAACTCGTCCAAATCAATCTTGTGTTGATCGGCCGCTCCTATTCTAGGTGATCTTTTCAGATTTTTGCGACGCTTCTGCGTGATTCTGATTTTTACGCTTACTGAACCAGGCTGTGTGTGAGGTTAGGGTGCTTAGGTTACTGAGTCCCATAAACCAAAAATTAGTTAACGAGGCCGAATACTCCCTAAGCCTTAGACCTAATACTTCAGCTTTTCATTTTCCTCAACCTCTTGAGGAGTGTCCAGATCTTAATGGGTACTAAGAGTCTATTCAAGAATGCCTAAGGTTTGCGTTCTTACTAATCTCATTGTGCACTTTTCAGTTATTTTCTTGAATGAGGTCTAGAACTTAGGTTAATTCCTTAGTTCCTTACTAATGACTATCACTTTTTCTCATAATTTTGTGCTCCTTTTTCATTTTGTTTCTTTTCTCCTTCACAAAATTTCCTTCTCCTCTTTTCCTCTTATTCTTTTTCGAAAAATTTTTTAATTTTTATGGTATTTTTGGCATATGTGAATTTTTTTGTTTTAAAACCTTTTCTTACAAGTTTTTGCACTTTCATACCCCCCCATGCCTAAGATTTGCAATGTCCTCATTGTAACCTAGGGGTTTTTATTCAACTAAGTTCATACATTAGGATAGCTGTTTTGATGAGTGAATGGGTCGGGGTGACTGTTGCGGACGATTTCTAATCTCAGATGCAAGCACCTGAGGTGGAGTCGGCTGTCCTAAAGTGTGAACTTCAAGTGCAAAAAGCTGTCAGAACAAGTTTCAGGTTTTCAAAGAGAATGACGGGCTGCCTCCCGTTAAGCGCTAAATTTGATGCCTTCAGCCAAGCGGGAAATGCGATGGAGAGGGGATGGTCAAATCAGCGGAGTTTTGTAAGACAAGCACCTTGATTAAGAGCCTGGTTGGTCCAACCAGGTGCTTGTTCAGATCAACAGGCTGATGATGCAGCCCAAACCCAATCAATCTGGTGGGTTGATAGATGTGGATAAAAAGGTGTGGATCCCACCATAAACTATGAAGCTCAGATGGATGTGGAAGTGTAAACGCAGGGTTTGGCTGAGTCGAATCAGCCTGGTCAGAGTAGGGACCCGTAGAATAATCAATGAATGACACGGAAACCCTACAGGGGTGATCAGAGAATGATAGAGCATGGTATGTAGTCTGATCAATGTTCGAAACCCGATGTGGAAATGCAATCGGCTCGGTGAGAGGTGAATCTGAATAGAAATTGAGTCCGGTTGCGGGTCGGGGTTTGGGAGAGGTTTTGATCCGTTCTGTGTGTGCGGACGAGGTGGCCATTGTGTACGAGGGCTCTTCTAGAAACAGATGATAGGTGATTTTCTGTAGAGAGTCCTCTGGGTAACTATCAAATGCCGGAAGAGTGTTTGTAGGATGAAAGGAATCAGATTCAAGAAAAAATTTGGATTCTTGGTTGCAATCACTCTTGGCATTTTCTGTTTTTGGTTCCTGAGGATCGAAAAGGAATGATTCTGTGTTATAGGTGATCTCGGGAATCAGGACCTCAGAGTCAGAGTTAGAGTCATGAGAACTGAGGTCGTAGATAGGCCTGGCGTGTTCAGGAAGGGGAATCTCTCCGCAATTATAGTCAGATTTGAAATTGTCGGAGAGTTGGCGAAAATGAGATTCATGATCATGAATTCCACCACAGCAAAAATCATCAAATGTGGAATCAGCAGCCTGATTGGGGTCTAGCCTATATGTCAATTCTGGGCTCGAAAAGGTATTCTGTCTAGGCTCAAGCTCCAAGCTGGTAGGATAGACCCAATTAAAATCCAACTCGTCCAACTCCTCAGTCTCTGTATCATAAATTGGCATGTTCTCTGGAAAATCGATCAGATTTTCTGAAGATGTTGGAGAGGGATATTCATCAAATAAAGGCCCAGAATCATATTCTGTAAAAATTTGATCTTTCTCATAAGGGGCCTCATAATCTTCCCAATAAGTTTCAGATCTAGGTTCTAGGCTTAGGATGTGGGTAGAATTATTAGAACCTAAGTCCGAATAATCTTCGAGGGCCACCTTATCAAAATAAGGGGCGGAATTTATACCCTCAGAAGGTTCAGTTCTGATCTCATTATTGCAGGAGTTTTGAAATTCTAGGCTTGGCAATTCATGGTCTAAGTTTGGCTCATCATTGTGTTCTCCTGCAATATCCCAACCTAATTCAACATTGTCTTCTATCTGGGTTGGGATTTTACAACCACTTTGTGCCTCAATCCCGAGATCTGGGAAACTGGATAGTTCCTTAATACTATTCCAAGATGGTTCATCCTCTGTTTCTGGTATATACGGGTATTTCTGGTTGATAATTTGTTCTACTGATTTCATCATTTCTACCCGTTTCATAAGGGCATCTTGGTGTTGTTCCCAAAGTACAGGATTTGTCAAGCATTGAAGGTATTCAGATTGGTGTAATTTTTCCATCTCAATGTATCTTGTCATGAGCATATCTCGGGTTGATCCTTTTGAAATTTCAGTCAATAGAATTTGGGCACAGTTTATGATGAAAGCTGTGGTTGTTGGGACATCAACCTGAATGTTTTCTACTAGTGTTGAGGGTTTGATTTCATAGATTTCAAGGGCATCCTCAATCATCTTATCTTTCATGGATCTCAGATATTCAGGTTTTTTGAATGGTAGTCTTGCTAGGTAATTAGGCTGCATAATTGGATCAGGTGGTGGAATCAAGATATAGAATCAAAGTTTGAATCAAGATGGAAGAAGGGGATTTTGTTCAGAATCAGAGGAAAGAGGGGCTATGTGAATGATTTCTGCAAAAACAAAGGAGCCGAGGCTTAGCCTCGGGGAGAGTGAATTTCTATAGGAGGTTTCAAGGACCTCCTGAAAAATACTGAAGGGCTGGATGAGATAAGCAGGTGCTGGACCCAATCAAGACACCCAAAAATTGTTGGGTGTCTATAGAGGTTCGGGGCAGATGGACCCCTTGATCAGAAAGATCGTCCACCTGAGAATTACCTGGGCAGCCAGAGAGGGAGAGTCCCGCGAAGACCCCTACACGGTAGAGCGTCCCCACGGGTTACAGGGTTTCCCCCACCCGACCTCTCTTGTCACTGCGGTTCCAGGTAGACCAGAATGGGGATCTTGACCTCTTAAGTCTACCAATTTTAAGATCGGGGTGCTTAAGGTTTCACTTGAACTTTTAGTCTTTTAAGTGCAAAGAGTGACCTAATTTAAGGTTGGTTGTCCCAAGGGGTCAACTTTACCTCTTATTTTCTTTGAGAACTTTTAGGTCTTGTCTTTCAGGGTTCAAGTGTTTAGAGAGAGCCAATTGTTTAGGATTTTTCTTGTTAATTATTTTCAATCAATGGCTTGGGCACACCTCTTTTGGATTTCCTCAATTCTTGATTAAGGGGTGTGTCTCTACTGAAATCCTAATGTTTGACCTTATGTTGGCTCTACTTGGTCCATTTAACTCTTTGTTGGGCAATTAGGGCTCAAGCAAGAATGTGTTAGCCCTTAAATACCCTGAATAGTGTGCAGGAGTGATGAGTTGAAAACATGCAACTCTTTATGGTTACTAAGTATGGAAGACAGGTTAGCCCTATATTGCTTGTTCTTTTCTTTTCTTCCTCTTTAGAGTTTAGGGGTTAATAGTGAGAGGAAAAATTTACCTGTCTTCGGAGTGGTTGTCGTGTGGTTGCTTGTCTTCTTGAGTTCCTGTAGCTGCACAAAAGAGAGGAGATTATCAGAAATTAAAAGAAACAGGAATGTTTACCTCTAGAATAGCCGTTGCTCCCCGGCAACGGCGCCAAATTGATAGCGACTGGCTGCGAGAGATAACCGGGTTTTAGTTTGTTATAACATTGTAGTATAGCCGGTTACTACCAACATTTCAAATATATAAATTTTTTACTCGGAAAATAAAAGAGTTCCCGAGGTCGAACTCAGGGAGCAAGTTGTATTCTAGAGATATACATGTTTCTTTTACAAAATAAAGAAAGAGAGAGGGAAAGAATTTGTTGTTCTCTTTGTTTTCTCCTCGTGATGTTCTTCTTTCTTTCTTTCTTCAGATCTCCTTCTTCTTCTTTGTTCTGCAGAGGTGATGCTCCTCTTTCTTTCTTCAGATCTCCTTCTTCTTCTTCCTTGGTTTCTGTCTTGGCCTCTCTTCTTCTTTTTCTGCAGTCTCTTCTGTGAAGGTTTCTTCTTCCTTGGCTCTGCTGTAATTCTTCTCTGCAGCCTATTCTCTTCTTCTGCCTTGCTCAGCCTCTTCTTTAGAGTTTCTTCTTGTTTCTCCTCCCTGCGGCTAAGTGTCAGCTTCTTCTTTTCTTTTTCAGCCAGGGACGTCACCCCTCCTTTCTTCTTTTCCCTTCAGGCCGTCGTCTGATTTCCAAATCAGACGACTTAACTACCTGTTGCTACAGTCAGCTTCCTTCTTCTTCCGCGGGTCTTCTTCTTCGCCTGTGCCTGCACACTTCAGAGTTTTTCGTCAGAGGCAAAACCTACTCTACCCCCCCCCCCCCGCGTCTCTCTCTCTCTCTGAAACCACTCTTGGGAAAGCTCTCCCAGAGCTACCGGGTAACCGGGTTCGGGTCAGGCCCGGGTCCAGGCCCACCGGCGTGCGTGGTGGGCGAGGAGTGCAGGTCAGTCTTAAGTCGGGTCGGGTCAGCTCGGGTCAGGTCAGGTCCGCGGGGCGTGAGCGCGGACGAGACCGGGTAACCGGGCGGGTGAAGGGGACCTCACCCCGTGTGCTGAGGCAGTAAGCCTTCAGCACTTTTGCATCTTATGTCGCTGCGACTCTTCAGGCGTTTCCGAGGTGGGACTAAATGGCCCACCTCAATTGCGCGCCCGCAGCGGGGAAATCAGCAGGAGATGGCGGCGTCACGCGAAGCTTTCTTCCTTAGCTGCGAACCTGGTGTTTTGCCAAAACTCCTCGCAAGGCCTGGGAGTTGAATCTGGGCTTGGCGCTGAGCGTGGCGCGCCTGTAGCTGCAGGCGGAAGCAGTTCCTCCTGCGCGTCAATGGCGGCGGAGGTCGGGTGGCCTGTTCACAAGAAAACGGCCTCTCGGCCTAATCAGAAAGTGCCAGGAGCTTCGCCAGGGTGCGGCGAAGCTCGTGTGGGTGGTGGCGAGGCGCGGGGCGGCGTGCGAGGGCTGCCCTAGGTCGGACTGTGGGTCGGAGGATGGGTCTGTTCGGTGGGGTTGCAGGGGGTGATGTGGGGGAAGTGGCAGGGCGGAGGTTGATCAGGGTGAGGAGGCGGAGGTCCTGCGGTGGTCGGCGAGCCGTGTGGGTCGCTGAGGTGATGGGAGCGGCTCGCCGGAGGGTGGTCGGAGGAGAAGGGGGTGAAGGTGGTCAGGGTCGGTAGAGGGCTTAATTGAATAAATTGAAAGCGGGGAAAGAAAGAGGAGAAGAAGGGGAGTAGCTCTAGCTTACTTGCAGGGACGAAGGGGGAGGAACAGGGCGACAGTCGTATCGACTGTCGCCGGAGAAGACGATGCTCAGGGAAAGGGGCGGCGGCGAGCAGAGAGCCGGAGAGGCGCCAGCTGGGTGCGGCGTAGCGCGGGAAGAGCAGGGGAGGAAGTCTCTGCTGCTGGTATTGCGGCAGAGCGAAGAGGTGGAGGGGGAGGAAACCGCCGGAGCTGGTGAGCGTCTGCCGGAGGAAGAAGAGAAGAAAGTTGGGGATTTTCTCCGTCAGATCCAGGCTACCCCGGTCGGTGGAGCAACGGGGGGTATTTATAGGGATCAAACAGGGAGGAAGGCGGGGGGAGACGACGTGTCTCCCTCGCCGGAGGATGGTCGGAAACAAGAACCCATACCGTCCGTGCGTTCGCACGGCCGGTATGGTGGGTTACAACGACCAGGGGGGTGTCCCTGCGACGGCTGACGACGCAGGGCACCCCCGGTTTACTTGCCAGGTCCCCCACCTCACCCTGCGCGGCGCCATGCTCCGCGCAAGGTCGCCGGAGCATGGTGCTGGCAGGTTTTGCAGGAGGGACCTGATTGCAAAGAACGAAGGAGAGTTAGGGGCCAAAATGCGAGGGTTCAAAAGTTGAGGGCCAAAGAGTAAATATATGAGGACCAAAGTGTAAAGTCGGTCAAGGAGGTTTCTTCTTAGGCTCAAGTTTTTATACATGACTAATTAGGACCTAAGGAATCTGATGGTGAATTTCATTTCCATATTAAACCTTGTTTGATCGGTCAATTTGCGCAAAAACCCAAATTAAGTTATTAATTGGGCATGGTTCTCAATGTAGGTCAAGAAGGGTTCTGAAGGCCAAATTGAAGGTTCTAAACCCTGGAGATTATTTTTCTATGAATTTTAGAGGGTTTATTCTATTTTTACTTTGCCTCGAACCTTGTGAATTGAAGTGGGTTGTTTTAGGGTTACAGATTATCATTTAGTTTCTTGGAATTGCTGTAGCCCTTGCTAGATCATTTCATCCCACTCTTATTCTTATTAAGCTGCTTTGACCTATGTTTGGGCCCTGAATTACCCTGTATGCAGATTATACTGGTAAAATTGCATTTTTACCCCTTATGACTTGTTTTCTTCTCAAACTCAGGATTCTCTGAGTTAAGCCTTTCCTTGAGATATGTAGGAGCTTTTATCCTTTGTATTAGGTCAAAATGAGCTAGTTATGGATCATGATGAGGTTCTCATCAGTAATCAAGCAGGTAATCGAATCCAGGGGTCCAGGCTCACCGGTGTAGGGTAGTGAACGAGGAGTGAGTGCACATGCAGTGAGTGGGACCTCACCCCGTGTGCTGAGGCAATAGACCTCTATCACAAATTCCCTTTATTTGATGTAGCAAGCTTCAAAATCCACGATGTGGGACTATCGTCCCCGTTGTTCTTCACGTGCAGCTGCCGATGAAGGTCTCTCTAATTGAGGTCGAAGGGGGCAATTACTGCTGAAATTGAAGACCTAGAGGGGAGCCTGGAAGTGTTCCGCAGTACCTGGGGTAGCAGTAGGGATGAACTCAGTTGGGATATGGCAGACGGAGTCGGAGAAGGAGGTAGCGGCAACGGCGATCCGACGTAGACCTGAAAAGATGAATACGACCTCTCGTCTCAGTCAGAAATGCTCAGGAGGATCACCTGAGTGTGGCAAACGTGTTGGTGTTGGTTGCATGCGGTGAGGTGTGTGTGTGTGTGGCGAAGTCGACGAAGGTGAGCGAAGGTGGTGGTGCTCGGTGGGAGGTTTGGGTGGCCAATAGCCCCAATGATGTTAGGGATTTTGGTTGCGGGGATGCAGCGGTGCTTCTGGAAGTTGTGGCGAGGTGATTGGTGCGGTGGAGCGAGCGTGCTAGCTCGCCGGAGGTACGTTGGCGCTGAAGAAGGTGGATGTGATATGGGTGATGTAGTGTGCAAACCTAAGTTCTAAGGGTGTAGGAAGAGTCAAGGGAAGGAGAGGAGTTGAGAACGAATGACTATGGACGAGGAGAGAGCGGGGATGGTGCCGGCTATGATTGGCTGGAGCCAAAGACAAAGAGAGCTTTGGAGAGGGAGACAACGACGCCTGAAGGGGGAGGAGGCTCCTAGCAGGTATGGTGAGGAGCAAACAACGAAGATGTATGTGGCAGAGGGCGAAGAAGCCAGAGAAGGAGGGTCGCCGGAGCAAAGTGGAGCAGGCCAGAGGTCGAAGGAGAAGAAAGGTTTTTGGCCTTAAAATTTGTTAAGGAGAATGGCCTTGCAAAGGGGATCCTTTTAAAGGCCTCAGGAAGAGCTCCAAGCCTAGGAAGAAGCTTGAAGAGCTCGATATTTCAAGGGGGAAGATCCCCAAAATTTCTCTCATTATCCTGATCTGTGAGGCTCGGATTAGGGTTTGAGAGGCGACACAATCGATTAGGAAGGTCCTCAGGAACATTCCCTCCAAATTTGGAGGGATTCGGTGGAGAAATCAGAGATGAATCTCTGATTGAAGGTCAACTGCTTTGGGTTCCCACTGGCAATGGTGGCAGGGACCTCTTTGAAGAGAACAACAATAAGTTGGGGGCCTTTTTGCAAATATTTTTGAAAGTTAGGGGCTTAAGTAAAAGAAATAGAGATTTGAAGGACTAAGATGCAACTAAGTCAAAATGGACTCTGATTGAGCCCAAATTTTGATACAAACCTAATTTAGACAGAGGGAATCTAACGGAGAAGTCGAATTTGAGTTTTGACCACGTTTGCCTAGGCAATTTGTACAAAAGCCCAAATTAGCACAAATCCCGTCTGGGACTCTATTCAATGTCAAAATAGGTTCAGATGGTCAAACTAAGGGTACCAAACCTCTCACTATATTTTTTATGAATTTTAGGAGGTTTAAGTGAATTTTATCCTGACTAGAACCTCATCAATTTAAGCAGGTCTGAAAGTAGGGTTTTGTGTTCTGATTTAGTTCTCGAAATGCGTTAAACCCTGTTTCTGTCTGTGGACTCACTCTTAGGACTTTAATGCTCAATTGACCTTGAATTAACCCTTGATAAACCCCATGGTTATTCTGCATTTATGATGTGCTGTTAAAATTCAAAATTAACCCTGATTTTCTATTTTCCTCTCAAATCAGAATAACATGGAATTATGACCCCTAAATGATTATGTAGGAGCATTTCTCAATCAAACATAACTAAAAGTGACTATTTAGGACCTATTATGGTGTTCCCATCAGTGGGTTTGTCCTTAATATCCACCTTAGGTTTAGGTCATGAACTACTCGGACCAAATTGATTAGGATAAGGTAGGTCTTAGGTAGTTTTACTACTACGTGTAGTGACAGAGTTTAGGCTTGCCTGGTTTGGATTTGGAGTTGGCAGAAGAGGAGGTTGCTGCTGATATCCCACATACATAGTAGAAACTTTTGACCCATTAGGTTGAGGTGCAGACGGGGCCTATTAAACGTAATGTGCTTGGCCCTATTTTGGATTTGCAATGTGCCTGTGGTGCGGCATGTTGTTTGGATTCGGCAGAGGTTGAGATGGAAACACACCAGGCTGGCGAGTCCTAGCCATTTGTGCAAGTTGGTTGCAAACCTTTGTAATTTCTGCATTATGTTGTCTCTGCATGACAGCATTGGTCTTCTGCATATCAACCAGAGTCCGTAAAATCAAGCTCATCTGGTCTTCCTTGCTAAGCCCGGTTTGAAAGTTCGGGTTGAGCCTAGGATGAGCAGGCAGATATGATTGTGGATTTTGTGATCAGGATTAGAATTGAGGTTCAGAGTTATGATTATTTCCCGACCATGCAAAATTCAAATGATTACGCCATCTCGGGTTGTAAGAGTTAGACAATGGATCATTCTAGTTGGCGTGGAGCTCCTCGCAGGGTTGAGTAGCTCCCAAGTAATTAGAATATGGGGGTTCAGAGATCCCCCAACTAAAGTAGGATGGCTTGGAGTTTCCTTCAAAACTAGGATCAGATGGGGGTGGATACACATCCATCCCCTGATATGAGTGGTGGTGAATGTTATACATGACCTCCCTCCCTGTGGACGGACGCGCATACGTGCTCTATTGAGAACAAGTGGCCCTCTGGAGTTGGCAAGTCAAATCGTCCAACTTCTTCTCGATAATTGAGACCTTATCCAATCGATTAGTCACCAACTCCAGATCGACAGATGCAAACAGGTCCCGTGTCTCGTGTGTCCCTCTAATGTTTGTTAATGCATGGGTATTTTGTCTAGTTGAACATATCCATAGACTCATTATTTATGGAGTTCTCGCACATGTTCACGAGAATCTCCCAAATAGTGTCTTCATCTTTACCCATGAAGTTGCCTCCACAGGCCGCATCGACAAACAAACGTATATCCTCATGAAATCCCTGGTAAAAAGATTGGGCTTGTTCCCCTTTAGGAACTCCGTGATGAAGGCATTTCCGCATGAGATCCAAAAAGCGATCCCATGCCTTGTGAAGTGGTTCCCCTGCATTCTATGTGAAATGCGTGATTTGGTGCCTCAAGGCATTCAGCTTGTAAACTCTCCCAGGTGTTGATCGATCGAGTCAGAGACCGATATCAATGGGCAACCCTATCCTTCAAAAAGAAGGGGAACATCTTCATGAGTAGAGTGTTCCGATTTTGGACATTTGGCCTAGGAGTCTGGGCCAGATGTTTCAATTCTTGGATGTGTTGGAAAGGGTCTTCAAAACCCAATCCATGGAAGTGGGGGATCAAGTTGATAATATTTGGTTTCAACTTAGTATCGAGTCCCTCATTTGAAATTTACACCTTAGGTTTGATTGCCACAGCTACGAGATTGTAGTAATCCCGCATTTGCGAACGCGCTCGGGGGTTGGCCAGTTCATGAATCAGATTGGTAAGAGTCTGCAACTGGTTTTGCAGGTTTTGAATCTCACCCCCTTCTTGATCTTAGTTCTCCATGGAATCAGAGGATGGAGAACTAGGATCAGATGTAGATGGATCAAAAGAGATATCAAGTAGATCAGAAAAGAACCCAAACAAGTTGGTCAGGGTTTGACCCCGATGAGAATGAACCACTAGTGGAGGTCTTAAGACGAGTCTCAAAGACCTCCTCTTGTACATGTACCATAGAATCAGATGAGAGACTGGAAATGTTCTGAACCCAATCAAGTCACCCAAAAAGATTGGATGATTAAGGTTGTTTAAGGCAGATGGACTTCTGGATCAAAAATCCACACACTCGACAATTACTTAGGCAGTCAGGAAGGGAGAGTCCTGATGAGGTGTGGCTTATCATAGCTAAAATGCCTAAGTTAAGCAAGAAACTAGGTTAAACACTACATAATTAACACAAGAAATGGGTTAAGTGTGAGAAATAACAGAAATGACCTAAAACAACAAATTGGTGTTAAAACACATAATTAGGTCATAAATTGAGATATTCTATTTAAAAATGTAAAATGATAATCCACTTGCAAATTGAACACATGTTTGAGTTCAAAAGTATAAATCAAAGGTTGAATTAACTTCTTAAATATTCAATTAAGCTTCAATAAAAACTTGGTTGTATTTGCACATTCTTAGGACCTTGCATTCATAAAATTACAAATAGGTCCTTCATTATTAACATTTTCATGCATAAAAACCTACCAGGGACTATTCTGATAGCCACACGGACCTATTTGATAGAAACTAGGGACCTCTTCGCCTGATATCCTTCCACTTATGGGCTTTTCTACAATTCTTCTACCGTTTCGATCTTGAAGGGTTTCCCTGCAAATGCACCATTACACCTGCAGGTGCACCTCCACTGTAGCTGGCAAGAACTTGAGCCATCATAGTCGTCGCCTCTGTGTTCCATCGATCTAATGGCCAATCATCATCCAATTTGCGTGCGCATTTGCATGTAGCATCAACCCCCATCACAAATCCCATTTAGTGGTGGAAAATTGATTTGAACCTTCGCGCCCTCCTCAAGCTCATCTCCACCGTGGATGCCCTAAATACCTAATCACACCACGTCGGTGCTCAGATTCAGCAGTAAGCCTACTTAAGCACCACTTGAGTGCCTCACGAGCGATAACCAGCTCCCTCCCCTTGAGTGGTTCCTTTCGATCTATTCCCTCAACCTTCCTCCCTCCTTTCATCACCTACGATGACAGAGTAGGTTGCACCACCTCCTTCAATTGTCCCCAGCCGTTGACTGTAAGCTCTTAGACACCTCCTTCGTCAGCGAAGGGTCTTCTCCCCTTTCTTCATCATCGGCCACCGGTTGGTGATTCGTGGACATCACCTTCTTCCCTTAGCTAGATTTATCGCTTTCTAGATTAGTGTTTATTGCTTTCTTGATTAGTTAGGAGTAGCGTTAGTTAGTTTAGATTACAATTCTCCACTTATTGGTTCTAGATTAGAGTAAATCTAGTTTAGCCCTAATCCAACATCTTTGATTAATTCAGATCAGAGAGGAGGTTTTTGCATTTTCACTTTGACTCATACATCTCCCTAATCATTTCTCGACCATTTTCTCCAATTTCCTTGCATTTTATTCTTTGTTCACCCCTTTATTAAGGTCAAATTCAGATCTAAAGTCTTGGCTTCTAGATCTGAATTTGCACCAAAAATCCACCTGGGGGTTTTCCCATTCATTTCAAAAATTCACAAAGATCCCCCGATCTGATTTTGATTGTTTTGAATTACTCGATTCTTTCAGATTTGGATTTCACGCCCAATTTTGCAATTGGAGTCAACTTGGTTTTAATCAGATTTAATTGAGCTATTTGAGGTTTTAATTGCCTAATTGGGTGTATTGCAATGAATCTTATGTGTTTTAATTTGGATTTGAGTTCACTACTAGAAAAATAGGCTTTGGCGATGCTTATTTAGCGACGATTTTAATTAAAATAATCATCTATGGTAGAATATATATATCACAGTTATAAAATCGTCTTATTAATAATATACACGATGGTTCTAATTCAAACAGTCGTATATATTAACCCTCCATGCCCCCTTCTGTGTGCAGAGGTCCCCGCATTGACGTAGACGACAGTTTTGTTAATGATGATTTTGAATTAGAACTGTTGTCTATAGCAACATCTGTAGATGATAGTTCTAACACCGTCTTATTTATGACCGTATTGACATATACAACAGCTTTCTATGAGAACCGTCGTGTATGTCATCAACAAACATTTCCCTTGGGCATGAAAATTCGTACCCTAACTCGACTTGAGACGACGATTTTGGGAAGAACCGTCATATAAGGTCCAATATTTAGCCCGACTCCGCGAACTCCCCAGAACCCTACCTCCTTTCAATACTACCCTTCCCCGACCCCGACGACGACCTTCGGCCGCACATCCGCCTCATCCTCGGTAAACATGACTCTCCTCCTCCGTTCACTGTCGAAATCGTCCTCCTCGTCCCCCTCCAACCTCCTCCAGCCCCCTCCCCTCGTCATCCTCCTCCTCCACAAGGCCCTCCCACCTTCGTCGCCACGCGACCTGCAGCCCTCCTCCTAGCCGAGCGAGTGGTCCTCCCACCTCTGTCACACATCCGCCTATCTGTCATCCTCCTCCAAGGCCACAACCACCCCCTCCCACCTCCTCCTCCCAGCCGTGACAAACCCCTCCCACATCCTCCTCCTCCTCCCAGCAAACCACCACCCCTCCCCCCCCCTTCCCTGTGGCATAGCCAACATCCTCCCCCTCACTCCCCTCCTCTTAGGCAACCCCCCCTCCCCCATCCCCTTAGCAGTAACTCCCCCTTCCAACATTTTTTATTTTTAAGTTAATTTTAAAATATGTAGTACATTAATTAAATGTAAGATGTGTTTAAATTTATGTATTTTTTTTAATTTTTTTGCTTATAAAATTTTATAATTTGATTTAGGTATCTCGTGTCGATCATTGGACACCTCTCTTCGATTCACACGCTACGTTGAGGTAGATCAATTTAAGTTAATTAATTTGTGAATGAATGTAGAGTGTGCCCACTTAATTAGGTTTAGAAAGTGGGGTGTGCCCACTTAGGTTTAGAATGTAGGGTGTACTCACTTAGCTGGGTTTAGAATGTTGGGTGTACCCACTTGATGATATTATGATGTGTGAATGTTTTTATGAATGTGGGGTGTGGTCACTTGATGATATTTCTGAATGCTTATTTTATGAATGTGGGGTGTGCCCACTTGATGCTTATTGTATTTCTATGTGAAAATTTTTATGAATTTAAGAAGTTTGGAAGAAGTAATGAGACAAGAGAGGGAAAGTGAAATGAGATGGAGTACGAGAGGAAGAGGAGGGAAAGAGATAATAAAGAAGAATATGAATTAATGAAGGGAAGGAGGAGAGGAAGGATAGGGGGAAGAGAGGAAAGAGAGGATAAATAAATAGACAGGAGATGAAGAAGAGGGAGAGAGATGCATAGAGAAGAATATAAAGGAAGGGAAGGATGAGAGAAAGGGTAGGAAGAAGAGAGAAAGAGAGTAAAAAGGAAGTGGTAAGACAAGGAGATAGGAGAGAAGAGAGAGGAAGAATCTATTTTTATTTTGCATATAATTATTTATTTTTACTGTAAATTTTATTATTTTAATGAATTCATAGATATACACACATACAAATCTAGATGCACTTGAGGCCAAACAATAGGTATTCTAACCCCT
Organism: Thalassia testudinum; assembly: GCA_037157565.1. NCBI lineage: Eukaryota > Viridiplantae > Streptophyta > Magnoliopsida > Alismatales > Hydrocharitaceae > Thalassia > Thalassia testudinum. The sequence goes on from JAZHRO010000024.1 coordinate 96,322,364, forward strand.
AGGTTACAGGTTTTGGGAGGAGATAATCGTGTCAAAATACTTGCCCGTCTACACTTATGATCATATTATATGAACAATGCAAAGTGTTTATACACCTCACTTACATTCACAAAGCTTTGTCTTTATAGCATGCCATAAGAGTCGTCATCCTTTGTTCAGAGAAGTTCTGAACAAAAGGGGGTCTTTGAAGATTTGATCACAACTTAGTGTTACTTGTTACATGGAATCGATGTATGGAGGAATTTCGATAGTATCTTTTCGCTCCTCTCCACTATACCAACTGATCTTATCTACATTCCTAATGCTCCCTTAAATGGGACTTATTGGGAATGTAGTTAAGGTTAGTCTTGGGGGTATGCTAGAGAAGTGCAAGGAGATGCTGCTGAAATTTCTCCAAACACCGGTTACATGTAATAAGTAACGTTGTGATCAAATCTTCAAGGATGGGCTATTAAGTGAAAATCTTAATCAAATATAAACACTATTATAAAATCAGATTAATTATAATTATTGGGTGGTTTTATTTCATTTTTGTAGATTGTTATGGATAAGTCTTGGATTAGTTTGAGGAACTCAGATTACTCTCGATACAAGAATGGAGTGAGAGAGTTCCTTGATTGAACATTTCATGATGATAGGAAGTCATTCAGATGAGGAGATAAGTTCAACAAGATATTTTGCCCATGTAAGAAGTGCTTGAATGGATATTCACATAATAAGAACACTGTATACGAGCACACGATTTGTAATGGTTGATGGCAGCATTATACTAATTGGATTGCTCATTGAGAGGATCAGACAGAGGAAGATAGACGATCTCCGATAGATTTCGATGAGATAGCTGTTGACATTGAAGCTGATGACATCGATGAAATGTTTGATGAAATGAGAGCAGGAGTTGAAGATCCGACTAGTGGGGAAACTTGTAATCAGGTTTATGATGCTATTAAGGCAGCGGACGAACCTATTGCTCCCGGTATTACGTCCATTTCTAAGTTGTCATTTCTTTTGAAGTTATTTCGGACGAAGGTTATAAATAGAGCAACCTCTCAATTGATGTCCGAGATACTTGAATTCATTGAAGAGCTTTCAAATGATCCAAAAGGTTATCCAAAGACATGGTATGACCAAAGAAATAGATTCATGGACTTGGTTTAAATTGCAAGAAAATTGATGCTTGTCCAAATGATTGTGTGTTATGCAGAAATGAATATGCAGAGTTGAGTAGTTGTCCACAATGTGGTGTTGAGAGATTTAAAGTGGGAAATCCACTAAATATAAATTTCAAAAAATAATTCGACATAATCTTGATGTGATGCATATTGAGAAGAATGTCATGGATAACATTTTGGATGTATTCAACTTAACTGATAGTCCAAAGGATACAATGAAAATGAGAAAAGACATGATAACTTTAGGCATTCATCAAGAGTTACATGTTATTGAAAAAGAAGAAAGCAGTTATGACTTTCCAAAAGTCATTTACAGCTTAAACAATGATCAACGAAGAAAGTTTTCACCCTTTTTAAAAGAAGTACAGGTGCCAGATGGGTATTCTTCACAACTTTCTCGATGTGTAAATAAGGCTCAAAAGAAAATTAGTGGGTTAAAGAGTCATGACAGTCACGTCTATATGCAAGTCTTGTTCGTTCCCACTAACTATTCATGGAGTACTACCTAATCCAGTTGTGGATTCAATTATAAAGATGAGCCGATATTTCAAAGCGATTTGTTCGAAAACTGTACATTCTAATTTATTACAGTATTAGGATAAGCAAATAGTCGAGGTAGTTACTAATCTAGAGGAAGATCTAGAGCCAGAGGTTGTCACCCACTACCCTGACGACGACAAGGATAAGGACAAGGGTGACAGCGACGATGAGGATGAGGATAAGGAGGGTGAGGACGATGTTGAGGTATAGAGGCCACCTCAATAGGACCCTCATGCTGAGCTAGGGACCAATTCCACTGGTATGAATTGTCGGTAAAATCTTAATAAAATTTATTGATAATGTTTTAATTTTTAATATTTATATTATTCTTATTAGGTAATAAAAAAAGTGCAAGGGGTTTGACAAGAAATGCACATCTAGATGCACTTCTAGAGGAGACGAGAATCAAAATGTATATCAACGAAGCTGGAGAAGATCCAGATTATCCTCCTTTCACCAGTAGACCATCTAGGATGGTAAAGGAGCTCGTCCCCCTTTGTTCTTTCAACCAAAGGTCAATCTCCAAGGAGATCAAAAGGTAGATTATTCATAATATGGAGGTAAATAATTATTTATATATATGTTTACTTTATTAATATTTAATTTGTTTATACGATTTGTAATATTATAGGCGATCTTTGATTGGGGTAACAATATGAATGTCACCAAGTACATTCTTCATCATGTTTCAAGACGACATCGTGATTGGAGGATGACAATGAAGAGAAAGGTGAAATTTGTAATATTTCTCATTTTTTATTATTTACTTAATTAATTTCTTTTAATAATTTATTTCTATAATTTAGTATTATAATTCAATATCGTCTAATGAGGAGGCATTAAGGAATGTGCCTCCTACAATAGCAGCAGATGTGTGGAGAGAATGCTGTGAGCATTGGAATAAGCCTGAGACAGAGGTAATTACGATTACTTTTAATAGCATTTAGAGATAAATATTCAATTGTTCTCCATTGTAAGATGTTATATATACAAGATCAGGCGGAGCGAGACAAAGCCAATAGGGCCAAAGTTTCACCACAGACCCACTATTTGGGTCAAACCAGTATAGATAGAGTTAATGCTAAATATGTAAGTAATTCCTTATAATTTTGTTACTTCTATGTTTTTAATTAAAGTTTTAATTACAACTATTACCTACAAATCTCTGAAATATATTTACAGGCACATTCACACGATAGTGACACGCTCGATCGAATTAGTGTGTATGAGGTTACTCATAGCAAGGCCACCACCAATGGCGGGTGAACATGGATACATGAGACATACCAGACAAAACATGTAAGTAACATTTATTTATTTACTTAAATTTTCATACTTACTTTAATATGACAATAAATTATTGTAATTTGTAGGGAGAAATGATGAACTTAATCACCCCCCCTATAGACGCTGCTTCTGGCACTCAGCAGCACCCTCCTATGACACCTGAAAAGGCTTGTAGGAGAACCATGCCTCCGAAGCATGGAGGCTTTGTTCGTAGTGGGGGTAGAAGTTAGACGATCACCAGCTAGTATGGGTGGAAGGGGTTAACAATAGCAGCCGTCGTCCAGCAGATACAGACACAACTCCATGATGTCACCTTATAGTTTTGCTAACATACTCAAGCTTGGCAAGATGCCAAGAAAATCATGGAGGAGCAGAGGAAGGAGATGGAGTAGCAGAAAGCGGAGATGAGAGAGATGATGGCATTATTACGGGGCAACGGTCGGGATCACAATTCATATCACTACCTACCTCGCAGAGACGATGACGACCTCGGAGGAGGTAGAGCAAGATAGGGTGTAGGAGCTGAGGCATAGCTTTATATTATGTATCTTTTGTTTTATTTGGTTTGTATTTTGTCAGTATGATATACTTTTATCATTAGGTTTATATATATATTGAATGTTTTATGTTCCATGTCGTATGTTGAATTCTTATATTGTCTGGGTTTTGTATGTTATATATGTTTTAAGGTGTTATAAGATTCTAAGATTATAGAATCTTATAACCCTAAACATTATATTAAAAAAAACATACATATATACACGACAGTTCTAAGAATAATCATCGTGTTTATATAGACGACAATTCTCATAGACCTGTCGTTTATACAATTATACGATGGTTGAAAAACTGTCATCTAAGGTTTATGTATACCGTAGACGACAGTGATCCACACCATCGTTTAGAGCTTATTGCCGATAGTTTGTACAAGAACTATTGTCAATAGATGAGACGACAGTTTCTAAAATCGTCGTCTAAAATACAACGGTTTTAAATAAAAACCATTGTGTATACACTAACGCGACACACACTTTCATGACGACAGAATACAACGGTTTGCATGGAATTAATCAAGTTTTTGCGCCGTTTGTAAACTTAGGGTTTTAACGTTGTAATTCACAAAAACAAAGTCACTTTTAAATTTATAAAACCTAGATAAAGAAGTATCTAGGGTCGTCCAAGGAGGCCAAATTGTTTGCAAATAAAATCCCTTGCTTGGAAAAGGAAATCAACTTTCTTTTTGGTCTTTTTCAATATATAATTTTTATGTTTTGAAATAATGAAGGCAAATTGCAAATTGTTGACGGAAAAGCAACTAACACCTACAATCAATAAGCTAAAACCTAAGTGACAAATATGACCCCTCCCTAAGCTCACTTTAGGCATGTGGAGGCCTAAAGTAATTAGGAAGTGGAAGTGAAAAAGTGCTAGAACAAAGATAAAGCAATTGCAACAGAAATTGAAAAGAAGGCAAATTGATTTAATAGAATTTCTATTTTATAAAAACATGTAGAGGAATGGTTCTACGTAAAATGGAAATTATAAAAGCAATAAAAACACAAATCCTCTTGCAAAATATTGTGAAGAAGGGTGTCTTCTTGCTCCAAGCCTAGCTACTCCTTATCTTGAAAAGAATGTCTCCTTCTCCTTCCTTGAATGCTCCTCCAAGGTGGATGCTCTCCACCTCAATTCTTTCCTCCAAGGGTGGGAGTGCACCACCCTTTCTCCTCCAATGCCTGGCCATCCTCCTTGATGTGGAATGCTCCTCCTTCTTAGCGTGGCACGAGGTGAAGGAATGGGGAGAAGAAGGCACCAAAGGGGCGGGTGATGTGCCCCCTTAATCTTCTTCTCTACTCCTTCTTGGCTGTAGGTATGAAGTGGGTATAGGGTAGATTTAACTAAAGGGAGGATGGGAATTATGTGGTGGTAGGGTAGGGTATTTATAGGGTTTAATGGGGGGTAGAGGTGGCTCTTGAAATGGATGGCTTGGATATGATTTGGGAGCTAGTTGGGGATCCTATGGCTAGGAATAAGTGGCGCCAAATATTTAGGGTATTTTTGGTTTATCTAAATTTTTTTACTTTTTAGGTATTTCTATTTTTTTAATTTCGGGGATATTTAATTTTTTTGTGTTTTTATATTTTTACTTTTATGTGAAAATGTCACTTCACACCTCCCAAGCCAAAATATTACAATGTCCTCATTATAAGAAGGATGGAAAAAATATTACACTTCACTTAGTGTAGGGTGACGAAAGGCATCGGAAAGAGGAGATCAAAGATCTCTGTGAGGAAAATTTCTATTCTGACCAAAGGTCAGAGTGGTCAGTTGGACTAAGTGAAGGTAATCAGTGTAAAATAAGTGACAATTCAGGTACAGATTCGAGTGTATGTGTAAAGAAAAGTGTGAAAAACAAGAAATAGCTATATACAAGGTGCTAAGTTTTATGCCGTCAGCTAGGCGTAAACCCTAGTGAAGAACTCCTCTAAAGAATATGTATGGTAAAATCAAAGGAGTTATGGAAGAATCGGTTCAAGAAAATAAGAAAACAGATAAAACCACCCAGATCAAACTTGCCCTGAGATTGCCTAAAACAAATCTCACATAACCAAAATTAGATTCCCACATAAAATTCTCATAAAAATCAGAGTGAATCTCATGAAAAGAAGATCTGATTTGGGTTGAGACGAAGATATCGAAGATTGAGGCAATCTGAGAGGTGATTCCAACCAAGTTAAGATCAGCAGAGTCAATTTTGATTCTCAATAATAGGTCGGTCATTTTGATACAACAAAGGCTGCTGATGTGGGTTTGGTGGATTATTTTCAGAAAGTATAAAGGAAGGGTTTTGATTAGAATCAAAGGCCTGATTAATGAAGTGTACTTGGCCCTGATGTTGCCTAGGGTTTTGCAGATTCTTAGGATTCAGAATTGGCTAAGATGGAAGAGTACCTGGCTGAGGAGACTCAACCAAAAGTGTGATCTGATTTCGTAAATCAACCAATTCTACCATGCATTGCCTTTGAATCTCAATGAGAGCTTCAGCATTCTGTCGCTGACTCCCTGTAACAGCTCACAAAATATGATCGAGTTGTGTATCTCTATTGGGCTCTGAGTAATTCTGCATACTCGCAGGATTGGGCCTCTCATTCAGTTGCTAAGAAGGCAACGAAGGCAGGTTTTAATGGGTCTGATTTTGATAAGATGGTCTTTTATTTTGATCAACCCAAGAGAAATTTGGGTAGCTTCTCCATCCAGGATTATAGTAATTACAATAAGGATTTGATCTTGGAGTGTTTTCCTGGATGGCGTGTAAATCAAAAAGATACAGCGTGTTTTCTGCAATAGGAAAGGGTGGGGAAAAGGGTGGGAAAGATTGTGCGACAAAGGTCCCTCCTCGGGTTTGTACAGGAGTAGAGAGATAACCCAAGGATGATGGTTCTCTAGAATCCAGATAATTCACAAATTCCCTCCCCGCGGGAATTTGCAAAACAGGAAAACGAGTGAGATTCTGCGTTGCAATCAAAGGCGTAAGATTTTGCATCGTGTTTCTGACCTCGTCAAGATGCTTTGTGACGTGCTGTTATGCGTGTGTGTTAAGAAGTGTCGTTATAGTCGCACTTGCAATGTCGATTTTAACATAAGTAAACGGAGGTGAGTCCGAGTGTCGGTCTCAGGGAGGCGTGAAAATCGAATTTTACTTATCACTTGTTGTCACGGAAAGTGCAGAGTTTTGCTTGCGAAAGGTGCGATTTTGAAAAGCGAGAGAGAGATTAGGGTTAGAATGTTCCTTGTTTGATCATGCAACTTAAACGAAAATTAAAGTGACAACTGAATGGAAAATAACTTCATTAATCATGCACTTTTAGTTCATAGCTTACAACATTAAATACATGTTTCAAACAAAAGTAATGGAAAGCTTAAAAGAGAGAGAGAGAGGGTGGAGAGCGACGAGGCAGCCACGGTGGTGGAGGAGGCTCCGTCGGTGGCTCATCGTCTCCGGCGATTACAAGAGGGCCTAAAGCTAGCTAAAAGAGGGGTGGAGTAGTTGCAAGGGGAGTGAATGCCTTGAATGAGTGGATGGAGGGGGTTTAAATAGGGTTAAGGGCTTCCTAAAAGAAGAAGGGCCTTTAGCGACGTCCAGAACATCGCTAAAACCACTCCAAAAGCGTCGGTGAAGCCCTCCAGCCCGTCGGTCAGTTGTCCGCTCTGTTTCTTCTTCACGCGCGATCCGCGGCCACTGCATGAGAGCCGTCCGATCGAAGATCGGACAACTGATATCTCTCCTCGGCTGCTCTTGGATCACACCTCGGGCTCGCGTGTGCGCGGGCGTCATCGCCCGGCATGCACGCGCGTGTGGGTGCCCGTGAGCTGTGGCCGCGCCGCGTGGCAAAATCTCGGCCGCCCGCTGCTGATTGGGCGGCCCAATTTCACCGCGCACAACCGCCGTCTTCAATTTCACGCTCCACGCAGCTCAAACCCACGTCGCGTGCGTGCGGGCATGCGCGCTAACCGTTGCGCCACGCCCACGCTTTGTCGCGGCGACTGCAGGCAGGCGCGCGAGTCTCAGTCGTTCGATCGAAGATCGACGGCCGAGATCTGATCTCAGTTGGATGAAGAGGCGGCGTGCGGTGGAGCGGGGGTGACGTGGCGCAATATGGGCCGTTGATCTCCATATCAACGGTCAGAACTTCTTGGGCCCCTTGTAGGAGCTCCGGATGTTGGATTTGGCCGATCTTGAGTCCGTTGGACTCCGTTCGTCGTTCTGAATCCATCCGTGTGGTTCGATTGTTCATCTGAGGCCTACTTTGAAAATGCTTACACAAATGGTCATTAATACAGTTTTATAAGCAATCTTGGTACATGATGCATGCAATGCTCCCATTCTACTTATGTTGTGCCTTTTATTCTTAAGATGGGCCAAATTCAACATAATTATCACCCCCCTTGTGCAGTGTTATCATACCCCCATGCTTACTCCTTGCTAGTCCCTAGCAAGGTTCATTATAGCCTTTATTTCCTTTCAGAATTTAAGAAGTAATTACTTAGACACTTCGTTACTTGCCAATAAGAGGAAATATACGAAGATCTTAATCTACAAAGACTAAGCAGCGCCCAGGTGTCTGCCAAAATACGAATCGCCCGAATCCTTGCTTTAATATATATAACTATACATATGTATATGCATTATATTTTTTAGAATTTTTTCGGAATTCAGTGTGGGTTGGTAACTTTTTATGGCTACCCAACCCACCCAAAACTCGGTCAAAACCCTTAGTGCTAAGCATCTTGGTGTGAATGTTGTGATAGACTCACTTAACAGTAATTGAGACAGACTTCAGGTTTCAACGCCTCTAGGTGACTGGAAAAGGAAATAAATTTGCCTGAAGGTGTATTTGTTCGATTGGTAGCTTTCTCCCTACGTTTGTTTTAATTGGGGTCAACACAAGGATTTTTCCAGTGTATATCTCCCCGGCTTATACTACTCCCCCACTTTTTCCTTAAGTGTTTTGGTCTTTTTGTGCAGTTATTGAGCTGGGCTCTGGACAACCGACCAATGGGTTGTTACCCACGATCACTTGCCAGCCATACTTGTGCGATGAAGTATGGTTTATTTTCTTTTCTTCTTCTTCTTCTTCTTTTTTTCTGTAGGTGGCTTCCCTGATCTCAAATGTACCTAGAGGCAATGAAGAAGAAATGGCCTGTGGCTGGGTTCTGGACAACTTGCCAATGGGCTGTTACTCACGACAACTTGCCAGCCATACCACCCTAGAGAATTCATTAGCTACCCAATTTCTGTCAAAATCTCTGAGAAGTGAGTCTGTGCAAACATGTGTGCAGATGCTTAGACTCAAAGTTTTTCTGAGTTAGAGGGTGAGTTGATAAGTCGTATACTTATCACCATATTTAGTAGGTGGATTAGAATAGCTTAAGGTTGTAAGGATTCGAAGCTAAATTCATACTTTAAAAGACACCAGGGCTGATTAACCCTGAAGGCCTGAAAAGTCTAAATGTTTAAGTTCTTTTTGTATTATTTTCCACTATTGACAAGTTTCTAATGCCTAAGTTTTCTTCCTAAATTCAATTTTTTTTTTATTTATTCAGACTGATTAAATGAGCTCAGGATTATGCAATTTACCACCCCCCCATGCTTAAGTTGAACAATGTCCTCATTGGCAAGTACATGGATGCATAAGGGTTCAAAAAAAGATAGTACCTGAGTGACGTAAACTACCGGATCAGTCTGAATCCTCTAGGTTGCCTCCCAGGAAGCGCTGAGTTTAACGCCTCCAGCTGGGCGGTGCTCCGTGTCAGCCCTCAACGAGGGTGACACTTTCCTTTGGGGGAACCTGGGCCAGGAAATGCTTCAATCTTTGACCATTAACTGTAAAAGTGTGCCCAGTGTTACGATCAGCGATTTCAACCGCCCCATTAGAGTAGGGCTTAACCACCCGAAATGGTCCTGTCCATTTGGACCTGAGTTTCCCCGGGAAGAGTTTTAGGCGGGCGTCAAACAGCTACACTTGTTGGTTAGGCTCAAAGGTTTTTCTATGAAAGAGTCGGTCGTGGACGGCTTTCATTTTCTCCTTATACAGTCGACTATTGTCAAAGGCGTCTCGACGAATTTCTTCGAGCTCAGATAATTGGAGCGTCCTCTGCGCACCGGCTAACTGGGGATCCATGTTACATTGCTAGACATCCCAGTAAGCCCGGTGTTCCAATTCGACAGGAAGATGGCAGGCTTTGCCAAAGACCAGGCAATAAGGCAACATGCCTATCGGGGTCTTGAAAGCGGTCCTGTATGCCCACAAGGCATCATCAAGTCGTGTGGACCAGTCTTTCCTGTCAGGTCTCACGGTCTTCTGTAAAATGTTCTTGATTTGTCTATTTGAGACCACAGTCTGCCCATTTGTTTGTGGATGATACGGGGTAGCAATGCGGTGGTTTACCCCGTATTTTCTAAGTAGGGCACAGAATTGGGAATGGCTTCCACCATCACTGATCATGGACTTGGGTATTCCAAATTAGGAAAAGATCTTCTTCTTAACAAAGTCCATGATAGTCCTGTGATCGCATCGGCAGGTGGAGACGGCTTCAATCCATTTAGAAACATAGTCCACCGAGACCAGGATGTACTCGAAGCCGTTGGATGTTGGAAAGGGGCCCATAAAATCGATACCCCAAACGTCGAAGATTTCGACAATCAAAATGGGCTGAAGGGGCATCATATCTTTCTTGGTCATGGTCCCCTGCGTTTGGCAGCATGAGCAAGTCTTGGCAAAGATGTGTGCATCCTTAAATAGGGACGGCCAGTAAAATCCAGACTGCAAAACTTTTGCAGCTGTTTTCTTTCCAGAGAAGTGGCCGCCACACGCTTGGTCATGACAAAAGGAAAGCACACTCTGAACTTCGTCTTCGGAGATACACCTCCTGATGATCTGATCAGCACAGAGGCGAAACAGCATGGGATCATCCCAGAAATAGTGCTTGGCCTCAGCCAAGAATTTGTCCCGTTGCTATCTGGACCAGCTGTGCGGGGTTTGGCCTACAACCAGGTAATTGACGTAGTCAGCATACCATGGCATTTTCTTGTCTTGCACGGCTAGGATGTGTTCATCAGGGAAGGCATCATATAGAGGTAGGGAGGGTCCAATGTGATCTGGATGAAGTCTAGACAAGTGGTCAGCCACCACATTCTTTGATCCGGCCTTGTCTCAGATTTCCAGGTCAAATTCCTACAAAAGCAGGATCCATCTGATGAGCCTAGGCATTGCGTCCTTCTTGGCCAACAGGTGCCGGATGGCTGAATGGTCAGTGTAAATAGTCACGTGGGATCCCAGCAAGTATGATCGGAACTTTTCAAGTCCAAAGACTACAGCGAGCAACTCTTTCTCTGTGATTGTATAATTATGTTGGGCCTCATCCAACGTTTTGCTCGCGTAGTAGATCACCACGGGCTTCTTGTTTTGCCTTTGTCCCAGGACAGCGCCTATGGCAAAATCTGATGCATCACACATAATCTCAAAGTCCTGGGACCAGTCTGGGGGTTGAAGTACAGGTGAGGTGGAGACTAAGTCCCGGAGGGTGTGATAAGCCTGGATGCAATCAGGAGACATGTGGAATATGGCGTCATTGGCTAGAAGGTCGGTCAAAGATTTGTAAATCTTGGAAAAGTCTTTAATGAACCTTCAGTAGAAGCCAACATGTCCTAAGAAGGAGAGAATCTGTCGGACCGAACTAGGTGGAGGGAGTTTGGAAATTAAATCAACCTTAGCCTGATCTACCTCGATGCCCTTATGCGATACGATGTGACCGAGGATAATTCCTTCTTGAACCATAAAATGGTTATTTTCCCAACTTAACACCAGGTTAACCTCGATACATCGTTTCAGGATTTTCTCCAAGTTGCTTAGATAATGGTCGAATGAATTCCCAAACACCGAGAAATCATCCATAAAGACCTCTAAGTATTCACCCACCATTTCTGAAAAAATGGCTAGCATGCAACGCTGGAAGGTTGCAGGTGCATTGCATAACCCGAACGGCATTCGACGGGATGCAAACGTGCCATATGGGCAAGTGAATGTGGTCTTTTCCTGATCTTCCGGAGCAATTGCGACTTGGTTATATCCTGAATATCCATCCAGGAAGCAAAAATACTTTTGCCCTGCCAATCCTTCAAGGATTTGGTCAATGAATGGAAAGGGGAAATGATCCTTCTTAGTGGCTTCATTAAGCTTTCTATAATCAATGCACACTCGCCATGCGATGGTGGTGCGGGTGGGGATGGATTCGCCATGATCATTGGTGACAATGGTGAGCCCAGCTTTCTTGGGAACCACTTGAGTGGGGCTCACCCATGGGCTATCGGAGATAGGGTAGACGATGTCGACATCAAGCCACTTGATAATTTCTTTTTTAACAACCTCCCGCATGTTTGGGTTTAAACATCTCTGCATCTGACAGGAAGGTCGGGCCCCGTCTTCCAGGTAAATCTTATGGGTGCAATAGGTAGGGCTAATTCCTCTTAAATCCGAAATGGTCCAACCAATGGCGACCTGATGTTCTGAAAGGCTCGCAGTCAACCTGAGCTCTTGATCCTTGGTTAGATGAGAATTAATAATCACTGGGAAGGTCTGGTCAGGTCCCAAGAAGACGTACTTGAGATTCTCGGGCAATGGTTTAAGTTTAAGTGCAGGTGGAACCACAGTCGATGGGAAGGGAAAGGGCGGGAGTTGATCAACATCGATCTCTTCAAATGGTGTCGTGTGATGGTACTCAGCCTTATAGAGGTCCACGGGTAATGATGGTGACGGGTCAGAACAGTCACTACGGGTTTGGTGGTCTGATACAGAACTAAGGGTGAGGCATTCCTCGATTAAAGTTTCCATGGGATCATGTTCCTCAATGCAATCGCAATCAAAAGACTTTGTCGCCCGAAAGATATCCAATTGCATTTTCCTATCCCCGAAGGCGATTTCCATACATCCCGTGTCGCAATCAATGTTTGCTTTAGCCGTAGCTAAGAAAGGTCTGCCTAAGATTATGGGTGCGTTCTGTAATTTTTCAAGGACTTCCATGTCGAGCACCAAAAAGTCAACCAGGAAATAGAAGTCCTTGACCCGTACAATCACGTCCTCGACAACCCCCTTCGGGGTTTTCACTGATCTATCAGCCAGCTGGATGGTGACAGGGGTTGGTGTCAGCTCCCCAAAACCAAATTGGTGGTACAGGGTTGTTGGAATCAGATTGATAGAAGCACCTAGGTCCAGGAGCGCTCTATCAAACGTCATGTCCCCGATATTACAGGAAACAGGGGCGCTCCTGGGTCAGTTCGCTTGAGTGGAAGGTTGCTTGATATTACGGAACTTGCTTGCTCAGAGAGTACAACCTTCCTAGGTGCTTGAGGTCTCGGCTTACGCTTGGGTGTACAGGCATCCTTTAAAAACTTGGCGTAAGCAAGGATGTGTTTGACAGCTTCAAGGAGCAGAATATCAATCTGTACTTGCTTAAAAATTTCCAACAGCTCCTCAGTTTCCACAGCATTCTTCTTTTTCCTGATTGTTTCCAAGGCCTCAGGGTAGGGTGTCTAAATGTGGATTGGTTCCATGTCTGGGTCCTTGGTTGGTGCCTCTTCTGAGTCGGGTATTTCAGCAGGTGAAGTCTCGGGGAGAGTCGGCCATTTGGGATCCTGGGTTTTGGTGCCGCTTCTCAAGGTCACCGCATTCGCAGAGGCATTGGGGCCATGAGTTGATCCTTGAGAAGACGAGGACGAAGAAGCACCAAACCCAGGAGGTGTTTGTGGGGCTGGCTGGACCATGTGAGCCTTCCCGAGGTTGCTTTGGAACCCTTGCGAATTGGGGCCTCTGTTAATTATGTTTCGCGGGTTCGGTTGTGGTTGGGAAGATAGGGATCCTTGTTGTTTACAGTCTAAGAGTTGGCTTAACTGTCCCTTTACCAAGGCCATTCCGCCTGATGTTTCTGGTTCATGTCAGCCATCATCTTTATTAGGGTATCCATTTGGTTTTGTGGGGGAGGAGCCGCCCTATTCTGATTATATTGGGGTCTAACTGGTGGTCCTTGCTAAAAGGGGGCAAGTGTGGCTGCTGGTTTGGCCTAGGCTGATTATGCAATTGCGGTGGTTTCTGGTTTGTCCAACCAAAGTTGGGGTGGTTACGCCAGCCAATGTTGTAAGTGTTGGAGAAAGGGTCAGGTTTCGCATAACCTTGGATAGCTTGCACATCTTCTAGGATAGCCGATGTTGATGAAGAGGGAAGGGAGTAATCAAGGGTTGAGGGAGCAAAGGTCCCTCCCTAGAAGGTGGTTAGGGGTTGTTCCAAGTTCAGTTGGGTAAAGGGCTAGACCAGGTCAACATTATGTGCTCCCTTGCTAGGGAGAAAGTCTGCAAGGGGTTCCTGGTCTGTTTCAGTAGCTCATCAATCTTTTTGTCCACCAATTCCACTCGATCCAATTTCTTGGCAATGATATCTATGTCAACCATTCCAGAATTTGCTTGCACCTCATAAATCCCGCCATGGGGTTGACTGGACCTGTTAAACTGGTTCATGGAGGCATTGTTGAGCGAATTCTCTCTCATAGACTCAAAGAGCTCAAACGCGCTCTCCTTGTCTTTGTTCAGGAAGTTTCCCCCACATGAGGCATCGACGAAGTTCCTAGGTTGTTGTCCAGACCGTGGTAGAAGATCTGGGCCAATTGCCACCTTGGAACTTCGTGGTGTGGGCATTTCCTCAAAAGTTCATTAAATCTTTCTCACGCCTCATGAAATTGTTCCCCACCCTGGAGTGTAAAGGTAGTGATAGCTCTTCCGAGGGCATTGGTCTTTCCTATGGGGAAGAATTTCTTTAAAAATGCATGCCTCAGTTCTTCCCAGGTGGTGATGGGTCTACCTAGGGTTCTAAGCCAATGAGAAGCCTTGTCTCTTAATGAGAAGGGGAACATTTTGATTAGAACAATGTCAAGGCTAATGTTCCTAGGTTTCACAGTTCGTGCTATGCGGTCGAGATCCTCTAGGTGCTGAAAGGGGTCCGCATTTGAGCTTCCATGAAAGTGGCTCTGGATCAGACTAAAGACATTCGATTTTAGCTCAAAATCATCTCCCCCCTCAGGGATCCTAAGGTGTGGCTCGACTCTAATAGCAGAGGGATTATAGAAATCGCGGAGGGGCCTCGACTGATCCTGAAATGGCGGTAAATCAAGTGGTGGTTGCCCTGGTATGTTTTGGAAAGGTGGTGGTCGTTATTCTTGTGGGTTCTGTAACCATTGTATGGCTTGCATAATGGTGTGGATTTGTTGTTGCTGAAGCCGGTGGTTAGCATTAATTTGAGCTTGGATGATGGCCATAGCGTCTGGTGGGGGTTGATCTTCAGCCTCATCTACCCTAGGTTCAGCCATGTTTCCAACAGAATTACGTCGCCTAGATTCCTGCCTCAAAACACACAACTCGGGATGCAGTGAGCGTCTCCCATGCAGACACTAGAGAAGAACAGGAGGGGATGCGGAGGGCGACAAATACGAGAAATGTGCTTCAATCAAGCACACAAGCCTAGACCTTATGGTGTATTCCTTAGGAGACGTAGAAATCTCACAAAGGGTGATTAAGTCTGTAAGCACTGGACTCCCCTTCCCAAAGCTAATCTGGCCAAGTTGATTACGAGGGGATTGCAGGGAAGGTTCTTCCTTTGGCTTGCGCCTCCGGTTTCGTAGACCCCACAACCACGGTCGTTTGACACTGCCCCGCAGCCTAGTCACCAGATTCTACCAAGGGAATGAAAGCCAAGTGCCTAGAGAACAAAACCTCGCCTTTCGAGACTTAACTCAGTCCTGCCTAGGTCACGTCTACTCAGTTTTAAAGGGCTAGGATAGTGCTTGTGCTTAGGGTTATGTGATGAGGCATTGATTGGGGTGGTGCTTCTTAATTTTCCACTTTCAAGGTGTGTGCTTCTAGCAAAGCATGGTTTCCAAGCAAGGAATTTGAAGATGTCTTGTCTTTTAGTGTTTCATCCTTACTTTAGTACTTTTTAGGGTTGACGTGTCTTAATGTATTCAAACAAGTTTCAGTGGGCACATCAAGTTCTGCACACAACTCGGTGAAAGTAGATTTCCTATTATTCTGTAGAGGCTCTAAAACCCTAATGTACTCACCCTAATGATCATGCAGCTTCTATTAGATGAGTCGATTTTAGGGTTGAGTGGTGCGGCCCAAGTCAACTCACGGTGGCTTCGCAAACACCGCTCAAGAAAAAGAAAAGAACACTCCAAGAATTTACTCAGAATGTTAGAGTGTACATTTTTTTTTTGTGGGGTGATGTGTTAAGGATGTGGGT
Organism: Thalassia testudinum; assembly: GCA_037157565.1. NCBI lineage: Eukaryota > Viridiplantae > Streptophyta > Magnoliopsida > Alismatales > Hydrocharitaceae > Thalassia > Thalassia testudinum. Next base: position 96,338,208 of record JAZHRO010000024.1, read on the forward strand.
CAAGCAATCATACACCACGCCAATTTTTTCAATTTTTACAATTTTTCTTTAGTTTTTTTTTCGCAAGCAAACAATCATGAGAGAAAGATTACTCATTATCGGTCCTCATAGCGCCTACTCCCTTGCTACCGTCATGGGATGCGTCGCTTCGCCGTCCACGCGCCAAATTCCTACATCCATCAAGTAAAAAGGAAAATAGGGCATTAGACGATGTGAGAATGAATGTGGAATGGAGGTGATAAAACAAATCCGTTGCCACCCCGGCAACGGCGCCAAAAACTGACGTGCTGTTGTGCGTGTGTGTTAAGAAGTGTCATTATAGTCGCACTTGCAACGTCGATTTTAAAATAAGTAAACGGAGGTGAGCCCGAGTGTCGGTCTCAGGGAGGCGTGAAAATCGGATTTTACTTATCACTTGTTGTCACGGAAAGTGCGGAGTTTTGCTTGCAAAAGGTGCGGTTTTGAAAAGCAAGAGAGAGATAGAGAAAGAGAGAGAGATTAGGGTTAGAATGTTCCTTGTTTGATCATGCAACTTAAACGGAAATTAAAGTGACACTGAACAGAAAATAACTTCATTAATCATGCACTTTTAGTTCATAGCTTACAACATTAAATACATGCTTCAAACAAAAGAAATGGAAAGCTTAAAAGAGAGAAAGAGAAAGAGGGTTGAGAGCGACGAGGCAGCCACGGCAGTGGAGGAGGCTCCGTCAGCGGCTCGTTGATGAGAACCTCATCATGAACCCTAACTAGCACAATTTAATCCAAATAAGTGTGAAAAAGCTCCTACAAAACCTAAAGAGAGGCTTAACTCAAAGAATTCTGAGTTAAAGAATAAGACAAATCACAAGGGGTAAAAATGCAATTTCACCAATGCAGTGTGCAAACAGGGTAATAAAGGGTCCAAAGATAGATCAAACGAGCTTAATAAGTAGGGAAGTGGGATGATCTGATCTGAAAAGGATTATAACAACTTCTACGAATTAAATGACATTTTGTAATCCTAAAACAAATCCACTTTAATTCATGAGGTTCGAGGCAGGATAAAAATCAACTAAACCCTCTAAAATTCATGGAAAAATATTCCCTAGGGTTTAGAACCTTCAATTTGGCCTTTGCAACCTATTTTGACCTAAAATAAGAACCATGCCCAATTTATGACTTAATTTGAGTTTTTGTGCAAATTGACTTGTCAAACATGGTCCAACCTAAAATCAAATTTCACAATTAAAATCCTTAGGTTCAAATTAGTCTGGTATAAAAATTTGGGCCTAAGAAAAGATCATCTTGACCAACTTTACAAATTGGTCCTCTTAATTTACTTTTTGACCCTTATCTTTTGAAACCCTTGCGATTAGGCCCCTATCTTCTCTTCGTTCTTTGCAGAACGGTCCCCCTGCCATTCCTGCGCAGCACCATACCTCCGGCGACCTTGCGCGGAGGATGGCGCCTCGCAGGGCAGGGCGTTCGTCCTCAGGAACAAGCGGGGGGTTCCCTGCGTCGTCCTCTATCGCAGGGACCCTCCCCTGACCTCTGCAACCGACCATGCCTCTCGTGCGAACGCACAAAAGGCATGGGTGTCCATTTCCGGCCACACTCCGACGAGAGCAGCACGTCACCTCCCCGATCTCCTCTCCTCGCCAGTGCCTATTTAAGGAGCGGCAGGGTCTACCGTCTCCTTCAAGCTAGTTTTAGCCGAGAGAAACCCTAGATTTCACCTCTTCCCTCTCCGGTCAGGCAGCCCAAGCTTCCGGCTATCCTCCCTCCTCCTCGTCGCTCTGCTGCCATACCTGCAGAAGAGCCTACTATGCTCCGTCTTCCCGCGCCAGGCCGCACTAGCTGGTGCCCTCAGATCTCCTCCTCGTCGCCGATAACCCCCTCCTGGGCATCTCGTCCCCAGCTCCGACAGGCACGAGCCGGACGCCTCCCTCTCCCCCTTCGTCGAGTAAGTAGGTAGCAATCTTCCTCTCTATCTCTCTCCCTTATATTTCCCCCTTCTTGATTTACCATTTTAACCCACCGACCGCCACTTCCACCCTCATCTGCTCCATCTCCGGTCGCCACCTCCGGCGAGGTCACTCCACCTCCACAGACCACCTCACCCCTCGCCGACAAGCCCAGAAGCTCCCCCTCACTCCACTCAACTGTTTCCCCCACTCCATTCACCGCCATTCACCGCCCGACCACCCCCCGAACAAACCCACTTCCGCACACACAGTCTGCCCTAGGCACAGGGCCACAGGCGCCCCCACGCCTCGCCAACCCTCGCACCGCCTTCGCCGCCCTCTGGCGAAGCTCCCTACGTTATCTGATGTGGCCGAGAGGCTGTCCTTGTGATTTCAGGTCTTCGCCTCCTCGCCGCCATTGACGGGCTACTGAAGCTCCTTCACGAGCAGCTCCAGGACGCCTCCAGCCCAGGTGTGAGCCCCAGGCAGCGCGGGTTGATTCCACTAGCACGCCCAGGTTTGAGACTGGGGTCGCGAACGTTCACTACTGCCCCAATTGGTAGCATCTTCTCGCCTGCGGGAGCACAGATTGGAGGTGGGACTTTAGTCCCACCCCGTAAGTGTGTGGCCTCGCGCCCACACTTAAATTGAAAAAGTGAATTTGGTTGTTTGCCTTCGATACACAGGGGTCAGGTCCCTTGCCCACGCACGCAGCGTGCCACGCGCTAGCCCGCCCTGGCCCGCGCTCACGCCCCGCGGGTCTGGGCCGAATCCGACTACCCGACCAAGCACTCCTCACCCACCACCGCACGTCGGTGGGCCTGGTCCCGGGCGCGCAACCCGAACTCGATTACCCAGCTCTGGGAGAGCTTTCCTAAAGAGAGATTTAGAGAGAAAGAGAGATGTAGGGAAGGGGTACGGGTAGGTTTTGCACTGATCGTTGTGTGTGTGCGCGTAGGGAAGAAGGAAAAAGAAGAAGAAGCAGGCGAAGGAAGAAGAAGAGAGGAGGAGCGGCCAAAGACTTAGCCACACTGAGCAGCTGAAGAAGAAAGGAAGGAGAGGAGCTAAAGGAGAAGAAACGGAGCCGCACTGTAGCAAACGCATAGTTAAGTCGTCTGAGCACCGAGTCAGACGATGAAAGGTCAACAGCCAGAGCAGGAAAGAAGGTAGGCTGAAGAAGAAAGAAAGAAGAGGAACGGCCAGAGCAGAAGAAGAAGAAGAAGAAGAAGAAAAGAAGGAAGAAGGACTTAGCAGCTGAAAGAGAGAGAAGGCAGAAGCTCTGCAGCCACAAGGAAGAAAAGACTAGAAAATCAGAGAGGAAGAAAGGAAAAAGAGAAAGGGTCACCACAGCCACAGAAAGAAAAGAAGAGAGAAGAAGGCAGATTGAAGGAAGAGAAGAATCAGCTACAAGAGAAGAAGAACAGAGAAGAAGAAGAGAGAAGAAGAAGTCAACAAAAAAAGAGAACTTTTGCTCTCCCTCTCTCTATCTCTTAATTTTTGTAAAACCTTATATTGTGATTTTATGTTTCTATAATTATAGTTGCTCCCTGAGTTCGACCTCGGGAAACTTGTCATTCCAAGTAAAAAATTTGTATTAAACTGGTAACTGTTTTGTCATATACTACAACGAATATAAATAACAATAAAGACAAGACACGCCACCACTCGTCGTCTCCGGCGATTACAAGAGGGCCTAAAGCTAGCTAAGAGAGGGGTGGAGTAGTTGCAAGGGGAGTGAATGCCTTCAATGAATGGTTGGAGGGGCTTCAAATAGGGTTAAGGGCTTCCTAAAAGAAGAAGGGGCTTTAGCGACGTCCAGAACGTCGCTAAAATCAATCCAAAAGCATCGGTGAAGCCCTCCAGCCCGTCGGTTAGCCGCTTGCTCTGTTTCTTCTTCACGCGCAATCCGTGGCCGCTACGTGAGAGCTGTCCGATCGAAGATCGGACGGTTGAGATCTCTCCTCGGCTGCGCTTGGATCACGACTCGAGCGCACGTGTGCGCAAGCGTCATCGCCCGACGTGCGCGCGTGCTGGGCGCCCGTGAGCTGTGGCTGCATCGCGTGGAGAAATCTCGGCCGTCAACTGCTGATCGGGCGGCCCAATTTCGCCGTGTGCATCCTCCGACTTCAATTTCACGCTTTGCGCGGCTCGAACCCGCGTCACGTGTGTGCGAGCGTGAGCACTAACCGTTGTGCCACGCCCGCGCTTTGTCGTGGCGACTGCGGGCGGGCGCACGAGTCTCGGCCATTCGATCGAAGATCGACGGTCGAGATCTGATCTCGGCTGGATGAAGAGGTGGCGTGCGGTGGAGCGGGGGTGACGTGGCGCAAAATGGGCCGTTAATCTCCAGATCAATGGTCAGAACTTCTTAGGCCCATTGTAGGAGCTCCGGATGTCGGATTTGGCCGATCTTGAGTCCGTTGGACTCCGTTCGTCGTTCTAAATCCATCCGTGCAGTCCGATTGCTCATCTGAGGCCTTCTTTGACAAATGCATACACAAATGGCCATTAATACAGTTTTATAAGCAATCTTGGTACATGATGCATGCAATGCTCCCGTTCTACTTATGTTGTGACATTTATTCTTAAGATGGGCCATATTCAACAAAATTATCACCCCCCTTGTGCAGTGTTATCACTTTGCTATGATGTCGACTTTGTCCAATTTCTCTACAGTGATCTCCAAATCCTTGGAACTAGACAGATCCTCGATCTCGTGAATGCCCTTCTGCAAGTTTTGATGCGCTGTATTGGTTCCCTGTATGAATTGCAACATGGGTGCATTGTTGGTCGATTTCTTCACCATCCCTTCAAATAGTTCTGAGGCGGATTCTGCTTTGTGATTCAAGAAATTCCCTCCACAAGAGGCATCAACCAGATTGCGAATGCACTCTTGTAATTTATAATAAAAGATGTGCATTAGTTACCAGTTAGGGATGTCGTGATGTGGGCATTTCCTTTGCAATTCATGGAAGCGTTCTCACGCTTCATGAATTGGTTCTCCTTGATTCTGAGTGAATGTCGTAATGGCTCGCCTTAATGCGTTGGTGTGACCAATAGGGAAGAATTTCTTCATAAATGCATATTTGAGTTCAGCCCAAGTTGAGATTGGTCATGTTATCGTTCTATACTAGTAGGCAGCCTTGTTCTTAAGGCTAAAGGAGAACATTTTTATCAATGGGATTTCCTGGCTTTGATTTCGAAGATCAAGAGTTTGAGATATATTTTTTAGATCTTCAATATGTTGGAATGGATCATCGGATGCAAACCTGTGAAAGTGTGGGATTAGACCTATAATATTTGACTTTAATTTTGGGTCATTTTCCCTAACAGGAATCCTAACATTAGGCTTCACTTGTGCATTGGAAGGATTATAATAGTCACGGAGTAGAGGCCTAGGATGAGGGATCGGTAAATCAAGGATTTCAAAACCCACCTCATGTCAAGGTGGAGGATCGGTTTGTAGGTTCTGCAAATTTTAGAGAGCAACCGCCAAAAAATTAATTTGATGGTTCTGCTCGAGCCTTTGAAGATTTTGGATCAAGAGTGCCTCATGGATATTAAAATGCGGCATCTCCCCCTGACCAGAAGAAGGGATCTAGAGATTCTGATTCTGCATTTGGTCCATAGGATCAAATGTAGAAAAAACAGATGAATCAGATGGGAAAATCAGTTGCTTCAGTGCAACTGACTTAGGAATACCTGTCAACAAAGATACGAGAGGCAGTTATAGGGATCACCTCCCATGCATAAACCAAAAGAAAGTGTAAAGGCATACTCACACCACTGAAAACAGCGGCAAACAAGACCCGAAAATAGAGCAAAAAGCGGGTTTTTCTCTTCTTTCAAAGGAAAGAAGAGAGTCCTAGGGTACGTAAAAATAATTTGGACTCAAACAAGTATAATATCAGTATCAAAATACGCGTCCTAGACCCATGTCTATGTATGTGCGTATCCTAAGGCTCAAAGGTCTAAGGTCTATGACCGAGACCGCTCACTACAAGCTCCTCAGGGCTTTAGTAGTGAGACAGACTTGTTGATCTTCGACCAAAGCTCGAAGAGGTGCAAAGAGGAGGGGTACAAAAATCAGACTCGTGTGACTTTAGTGATCGCACTGTGTGCGCGATAGCATGCAACAGACGAGAGCGTAAAAACCCGCATGCATTTTGCAAACAGATTGAGTCACGAATTTTAATTGTCCTCTTTTTACTTAATTTTTTCACAAAAATGATAGAAGTAAGGTGACCACTTTTTAAGTAATTTCAAACAAAAATATGGTCTTGTTAATTCTCCAACGACAGGGATCTACGCGAGTTTTGTGCGTGTTATCCTGCTGATGCAAGAAAAACTGTAGAAAAATAATCCCGAGTCAAATTTCTTGAATACTAGTAGATAATGCACTCCTAAGAGTATATGCCTAAGTATATGCTGCTGCTAGCCAGAAAGGTATGCGTTTTTTTTTTTTTTTTTTAATTTTCTTTAACCCGAATGCAACAAGCAAACTATACTAAAGACTAAGTAAGAATACTCACAATGGGTATGTATCATGGTCTAAGAAAAATAGCATGAAAAATTCCTGCCTCCTTTCCTGAGAATACCCACAAAGGTAACTTTCAAAAGAAGACAGAAAACATACAAAACAAAACTAATTAGTAAAAAGAAATATTTACAAACTAAAAATAATGGTAAATATAAATTACAATTACCTCCCCAACAACGGTGCCATTAAAATGATGTCTCAAATTCCTCAACACAGTTAATTAAGTTATTTAGGCTTAATTAATTGCACAAGAATGTAACTTAGGTTAACTTGAATTGCTATCGTGAGTGTAGTATAAGGCCAAGTTAACCTAACATTTTAGATTTTAAATTCTTTTTAACTGGTTGAGTCCAGGTCATTCACTAGGAGGCATAATAGTAAGCTTAATTCACCATGAATTCTCTAAAGCATAATTATGAATCAATTAATTAATCAAATATTAAGTTAAATACTTTAAGCACATGAATATTGCACAAAAATGATTCAAATAAGAACATGCAACATTCCATCAAAAAGGAACATATTTACACATAAAATCTAACATTAAAAATCATGTAAACATGTTTATTACAACAATTAGATCTAATTACAAAAGGTTAAAGCAAGAAAATGATATACAAGAAATACATTTTTCTTTTACAACGTTGAGAGCTCAAAATATAATAAAAGAACATTAAAATGCAATATTAAGGTAAATCAGACGTCTTAAAAGTAGAAGTGAAGACGTCAGATTTCTCTTTTAGCCCTTTTCTTCTCTTTGTTATTTCCTTTCTTCTCTATCGTTGTTCTCTTTATCATTCCCTCTTTTCTTCTTTTGTTGTGCTCTCTCTCTCTCTTCTTTTTAAGTTACTTAAGTCTTTATCCTTCCTTAACTCTCTTCCTTTCTTTCTTTATCATCTCTTACTATGTCTTCGATTCCACACTTTAGCCAAATTCGCACCAACATTTAACCCATTTAATCTTCAATTATAAAAATTATTTATTAATGGGCAGCCCAAGCTCATTCGGGGATACACAGCGCCCAATTGGATGGGGCGAGACCCTACTTGAGCTCGGGCCTAGGTCTTAATTGGTGGATTTATGCCGATTCAAGCTATGCACAGTATCCGACCTCCTAGGCCCACACTCACACCCACAAGCACATACGCACACCCATATGCAGGCACGTGCCACGCACGCACCCGCCCCCATATCAATTTCATTTCGCGCTCTACGCTGACGACCGAGAAAGCATATGAAAAAATCATATTATACCAATGCGAGCGCTCAGGAACTTCCGAGGTGGGACTATCTATGTCCACTCCAGGCCGGTCTTCAAGACTCGATTCCGACAGACTCCGTTGATGGTTTCGACCAAGAAAAGGCTCAATCGAAAGCCCTTGATCTGCTCTATCAGGAACACGCATCAATTTGAATCTCAAGTGAGGTTAAGCCCTTTAATTCGAAGGGCGAAGTTGAGAGAGTTACACGGCCATTGAAGGCCTGCAGACGGTGATTCCAGGTTTAAGGACCTGCAACAGAGAATCTGACCTCCAGATGAGGTCTGGACTCTATTCAGGAGGGGGTTTCGCATCTAATGAATAGAAGAATAAGGTTCGAAAAGCTTCAGAGAGATAGAGAAGCTTCCGAGCTTCACACAGGAGCTTCAGAGCTCGGATCTGAATTCTAAGTAGATCGATAGATAGATAACAAACTCTAAAAGGGAACTGAACAAATTCAGAAGGTTGTTTGAAATATATCTGGTGAGAATTCCAATCACATCTCATCAAAAACACTGCAAACATTGTTGGGTTCCAGTTTGAACCCAAACTACACAGAAGATCAAATCTCGTCTAAATCTTAGTAAAACTCAATAAATTCACCCTAATTGATTTCTAAATAGGTTCAGAAACTCAATCATCCCTTTAATTCAGAGCTTCAACCATTCAAACCCTAATTTCAGCTCAGGCTTAACCTAGGACCCTTCAGAGTTGACTTTCTTATTTTCAGCCTCTCAGATCGAATTAAGCACCTGTTTCGACTCAAATTATCCTTAGTAATCTGATGCATACCTTAAAATCAGGTTTTGACGACTGTAGAGATACTCTCAGGCATCGTCGCCTGAGAAGAAATGAAGGTTTGTTCGATGGAAAATCCTAGAAGTTTTTAGATCAATAGAAGGTCAAGGATGAATTAAACAAGTCTTACTCTTGCTTCTGAACCTAAATTTGAAGTCTGAAATCTCTTATAGTAATCTCTCCAACTCCACCAAAGTTCGAGAAGACATAAATTAATACTAAGCTCCAGATGATAAAAAAACAAAAGAAACATTGAGACATGATCCTCAAGTCTTATAGATTTAGTCTGGAGCTTCTCGACACTTATCTAGGGTTGAAACTTGGTTTCGACTCGTCGGAGCTCCAATAAGTATGGTTCTGATGTACAGTGAAGAAAAACATAGTAAATGAGGCCATTACTAACCCGTGGAGATTCCTAGGACCTAGACAAATCCTAAGATCTCCCCAATTGTCTCAGAAAATGATCAGAACAAAAGATTGTTCGTGGAATTAAAGAATCAAGCCTTCTAAGTTCGATAGAGCTCAGAATACCTCCCCTCACTCAATTAAGTGAGGGAAAAGGTTCTATGGAGTGAGACGACACTGATGAACTAGGTAATTGGGTGAATTATTCTTCTCTGAGCCACCATTAACAGCGAGCTCAGAGAAGGGGGAAATTTTGGCATTTCTAATAGGAGGCTCTATAAGAGCAATTGACGGAAGTGTTGAGGTCCTTAGGTGTTATGGGGGTGATGATGGACCTTAAGTGGGTGTGAGATAGCTTCTAGACACTTCACCATGGACAGTGAAGTGTCTAGGTGTGTGTGAAGTGGTTTTGGTGGGTAAATGGATAATTAGGGTAAATCGGGGGTTGGGAAGGGTCCTAAGGTGATGTACAGGTGTTGGAAGACCCTATTGGAGGTGGAGAAAGCTCAGTGACCTCCACCATAGACAACGGAGACCGCCGGTGACGGTGAGGTGGATTAGGCGATATAGGTGATAATAATGAGTGGAAGAAAGTGGAAATGGATCGTGGAGAGATAAGAAAAGTGAGACAATTCCTGGAAGTGAGAACGAAGGCCTAGCGAGGCCGGACTTGGCCTTACCGGAGCTGAAGGAGATGAAGCCAAGCATATTGAATTCTAGGCTAAAACTACTCCTATCTACTGCTAACTTACTCCTATAAGTTAGATCTACTTACCTGGATGAAAGGAGGTGAGAAGCTCCGTCGAAGGCTCTTAACGGAGGATGAAATCAGAAGAAAGGGGATAAAGCTCCGGCGAGAAGTTGAAGGCAGTGAGAAAGAGAAGATGACGCTCCAAGGCTCTATCACAGTCGTCCAAAGAGGAAGAGGAGGTGAGAGAGATGAGTCCCTCACGCGAAGGAGTTCCAATAGGGGGTGAGAGGTCACCGGAGGTAGCAGAGGAATAGCCTATTGTCGGCCGCAGTTAGGGAAGGGGGAAAGGGAGCCGACTCTTGAAATCGGAGGGGTCCTAGGGTATTTATAGGTTACAATGGCTCTGAAGGTGGTTGAATCTAGACAAGAATGTGTCTAGGTGTAAAGTTACTCTCTAACCCTAAATAGGATTCAAGGGTCATCCAAACCATGGGATGAAATGAAGAGGGTGAGCGCAAGCTCTAGGAGCTTGGCGAGCAAGGAATGACGCCAGATATGAGGTGATCAGGTGGTGCATTCACTACCACTTGTAAACTGTTTGTGTGTGTGAAGAAGAAAAGAAGAGGAAGAAGACAATGCTCACAGGGACCGGTATGCAATAAAAGCTAAGGACCTAAGTAAAAGGAAAGGACTCATGCAATGAATTCTAGGGACTAAAATGTAAATAGAGGCCATTTAAGTTAATTTTAATTTAATTATTTTCCAACTTTTTAAATATAATTATAAATTAGTTGAATATTATATTAAAGCCATGTATGCACATTTTTGACCCATTTATTTATATTTATGTACTTATTAACTTACTTAAGTTATTAAAGACTTAAGTCTTAAGTTACACTTAAGTTAAATAAGATATTAATTAGGTAGCTAATTAGTGATATTTCAAGCCCATTTATTAATTAAATTATTAATAATATTAATTGACTTTTAATTAAGTATTTTTAACTTATTTTAAGATCTTTTAATGATTTGTCCCTTACTCTATAATTAACCCTTATATATACATATTCCTAGCTAATTAACTAGGGAAACTAGTGAATTAGAGGTAATTAGAAGCCATGATGAGCCTCTCATCAATGGTTATGGCTTTGGTGCCCCTTAGAGTTGGCGCCAAAATGGGCCTTCTAAAAGGCTATTAGGTGGCGCCATCTTAGGGTTCTAGAAGGGGGGTATGTGTGTGGCTAGATGTGGATGTAGGGCTAGGTGTATGGTGGATATGGGAGGTATGGTTGGCGCCAAAATGGAAGGTGGTTAGGATTAGGTTTTGGCGCCAACTCTAGGCACCTTTTGGTGGAAGGTGAGGGGTGAAGAGATGGCTAAGGTTGGCGCCAACTTAGGGTGGACTAGGTGGAGCTTAGGTGTAGCTTAGGTGGGCTTGAGGTAGAGGTAGTTAGGTTGGACTTTAGGGTGGTGGATGGCCCAAGGAGCTAGAGCTTGGCTAAGCTAAGCTAGCTTAGCTAATAATGGAGTAGAGGAGGAGGCAATGGGAGCTAGGGTTTGAGGAGAGGAGTTGGATAGAGGAAGTCTGGAGCTGAACTAGAGCCGGCAGTTGCTGAAGAGGGTGGCATGGAGCTACTTTAGCTGGCTTCGCTTGCTAGTTCTTTGTTGGCTGCTAAGCCAAGCTAAAGTGAGTTGGCTTCTACCAAAAGGAGCTGAAGTGAGCTGGGTCTGGTGCTCCCGGGGAGGATCAAGCTGGTTGAGGCAACTAAGGTAACTTAGCTCAACTGAGTTGAGCTAAGCTGAGTTCCCGGGAGCTAGACTTGAGATTCCTGAGCTAAGATGAAGTCATCTTCAGCTGGCTGGAGTTGAGTGGAGCTGGATGTAGCTGAACCTGAGCTGAGGTGAACTCCAACCAACTCAGATGAGCTAGTTAGAGCTCCCAGTGAACTGATGGGAGCTGAGATGAGCTAAACTCAGCTAAGCTGAGCTGGATCTGAGCTGACCTGAGCTAGGGTGAGCTAAGATGAGCTCTCTTGAGCAGCCATTCAACTAAGATGAGCTGAATGGAGCTATGATGAGTTAACCCTAGTTAAAGTAAGCTGGATTCCAACTATGGTAGATGGATCAAGCAGAGTTCCAGCTGGTTTGAGCTTCTCCTTCACCATTTGCCTTCCTGAGTGCTAAGGTTCTAAGGATCTGACAATCTGTATATCCCTAGCACACACAAAAACACATCAAAAACACAATAAAAATTGCAATGCATGCCTAACCTAATTGCTACCTAAATGCAACCCAAAAACCCATTTGCAGAGCAAAAATCCTAAGAGCTAGGTGTAGTTTCTCTACTAGGAGGGGGTGACATAATAAATTACGGAATAGAATATAAAAAATCTCACAAAAAATTCAATAACACAATGTACACAATTATTTTTTGGTAGAAACCCAAACTGTGTGAAAATCACCACCTAACCCTCTCGAGTTAGGATTTTCCGATCAATCAAGTTGATCAAATCCACTAAATGAATCACTTAAACGAGGGTGATTCAACCTCAATTACAACCACGCTACCTTATACGAGGGTAGCGTACCTCAAACCCCTTCTCTTCACGAGAAGGATTTTGTCTCACGAAGGAGACGGGAATTTACAAAGCAAATACCCAACATAAGTAACAAAGATAAATAACAACAATCCTATAGAGCCAACAAAGATTTAAACCTAGCTTCCATAGGAATTACGAAACTCCCCTTTGATGGAAGTGCATCGAATCGATGACACAGGTGTGTGAGCCATGCGACGGCGCAACGTCACTCTCGTGAACTACAGCGGGAGAGTGGGTGCGCGAAGGCTTGATGCTCTCTAGATGAAGAACTTGAGCTTGGAGAGCAATGGCTTCTCTTGGACACAAAAGAGTGGAAATGCTTGTTCTTGGTGTGTCTAGGTGTGTGTTGGTGTGCAAAGGCACCCCTCTATTTACAGAGGCCTTAGGAAGGCTTTGGAAGGCTTTTGAAAAGCTTCCATAGCCGTTGGGTGCAAAGCCCAAGAGAATCAGGCCGAAATCAGGATAAATCATTGCACTGACAGGGTTATCAGACGTCTGATCCTAGCATCAAATGTCTGGAAAACTAGTTTAAGACGTCTGGGAACAAAGTCAGAAGTTTGATTTTAGGCAGGTTTCTTCCTGACTAGAATCAGATCTAAACAGGGTTCTAATGCAAGTCCATCAAACGACATACAGGACGTCTGGCACTGTGTATGGACGTTTGGAAACCTACTTTTCTACGGGAATGGATTTCCAAGAGAGTGCAACGGCTAGAAAATCTCTGAGAAGAGATTTTTGGGTCAGCCGAGGCAAAACAGTCACGTATCAGACGTTTGGAAACGGTTATGAACGTCTGATAAGGCTCTAACGGTCATATCCTTCAGTGTTTGTTAAGCCAGCCAACGGTCCACTAATTGGACATCTGGCAAAATCATCAGACGTCTTCTAAGATGTCTGGACTAAGGTATGGACGTCTGATTTCATCAGACAGACCTAAATAAGTCCAGCCTAAATGTTATCGGACGTTTGAGTCAACAGTCAGACGTCTGATTTTCGGATTAGACGTCTGAAAGGGCTGTTTGAACCCTATATTGGTTTTCTAAGTTCTCTACAGAAAACCTAAGTATCCTAGGGTTGTGCAGGTGTTCCTAGGACTACTGTTAGGGTACTTTGAGGCTCTTTAACAAGATGTTCTAAGGAACAAAAAGAGCAAGGAAATAAAGACAAAAGTATATGAAAGAAATAAACAGAATTCTATCCTATTCTTCTTGTCCTTCCATCTTCAATCTATCACTCCTACAGAATCTCCTCTGTTCTCCATCAAGCTCCTCCAATCTGTCCTGGATGCGAGCTCGAACTCCGTCTAATCACGTCTCCATTTGCAATTGTCCTGAAATCTAAGACTCCAAGTGCAAATGTTAAATGACACGTGTTTTGTTATCATCAAAACAAATGATCGTGGTGCTTTAGCACCAACAATCTCCCCCTTTTTGATGATGACAAAACCATAAATAATGCAAAAAATCCTCCCCCTTTTTGACATTATCAAAAAGGTTTGATTGATTTTAAATTTCCTATAACTCCCCCTTAAAACATGCTCTTCTATGAATTTCTTTTAACAAAAGTAATGTCCTCCCCCTTTTTGTAACAACAAGATAGCTATAATTTTTCTCCCCTTTACTAAAGGAAATTTACCTAACTTACATCTCCCCCTTAATAATTGACAATTAGCTCATAATTTTTAACTCCCCCTATCTAAATGCTGATGATAAACAAAGATAGGGTCAAGAACTTTTACCTCACCTACCATGGCCAATAAAATGGCCCAAATGGTGGCGGTGGATGCCACATCGGATGGGGCTCCCATCCATAGCTTGGAGGCTCGGGCATTGGTGCCAGTCTCCAGTCTGGTGGTCGACGTGTGGCGGGTCCATAATTTGTTCGCCGTCGCGTCGATCTTCTTGTTCTCCTCCTTGGTCTACTTGTTTCTCCCAACTCAAGTTGACCAGCCTTGAGCTTGTAGGTCCAGTCCTTTGTGTTGTAGTTATCCCTGAAACCTACAAAACAAGATTCCAATTCTTTCTTCAGTATCCAAGTGAGCTTTGATCCAGATCTATTAGCGGGTCTCCTTGATGGAGATCCTTTCTCAACCTTAGGGCTATAAAAATTATCTACTTTGTTGATGAATTTGTTAGAGTTTTCCCTAAGACATGAAATTTCTTTTTCTATAATATGCATCTTAGTCTTTAAATCAAAAATTTCTAACTTTAAACTATCATTTTCTTCATTCAATTTAGTTTTTTCATTGATTAAATTTTTATTTTCTAATAACAGGTTATTACCCATAGGACTAGTTTCTATGTCCTTGAATTATTTTTCTAACCTATCATTTTCATTTTTAAGGAAACTAAGGTTCTTTTTAATGTTTTTATTTTCTATCTTAAGTGCTTTACTAACTTTAAAAAGCTCATTAAATGCATCTTGTAAATCGGAATTTACCTCGTTGTCTGAATTACTTCCTCTTTCGCTATTGCTATCACTTCCTCTAGCCATGAAACCAAAGCAAGCGGTTTCTTCTTCTATAGACTTTTCTTCTTTCTCTTCCTCTGAGCTCGAATCGTCCCAAGTGGCTTGGAATGCCTTCTTCTTAGACTTCCTCTCCTTTTCTTTCTTCTTCTCCTTTTTGAGAAGAGGGAATTCTGGTCGTAGATGCCCTTTCTTATTGCAGTGGTAGTAACATCTCGGGCTTTCCTTCTTCTCCTTTTTCTCTTTCTTCGATTCCCTACAAAACTTGGAAAATTTCTTAAGTAAAATTTTAAAGTCTTCGTCGTCAGAACTTACCTCACTATCCGACGTGACTCTGAAGGTGAGAGTCTTCTTTGGTTTAGGCTCCGGTGTATCCTTCTTCTGCTTCAACTTTGTCTCGTAGGCCATTAGATTGCCTAGGAGATCTTCCATGTTGAGCTCCTCCACTTCGTTTGCCTCCTCGATGATGGTGACTTTCTGTTCCCACTCCGATCCGAGGGAACGAAGAAGCTTCCCTTGAAGCTCCCCCTTGATGAAAGTCTTCCCTAAGGCTTTCAAATTATTTACAATGAGAGTGAACCTAGTGTTCATCTCACTTAAAGATTCGTTAGGTTTCATAGAAAAAGATTGAAATTCTTGAGAAAGTAAATTTATTTTAGAAGTTTTTACCTTAGAGGTACCTTCGTGAGTTACCTCAAGTGTATGCCAAATCTCGTATGTGGTGGCGCATTGCGAGATTCTGTTAAACTCCTCTGGGTTGAGTGCGCAATATAACGCGTTCATTGTTTTCACGTTGAGCGAGAGTTCCCGGATCTGCTGCTGCAAGTATCCTGCGGCGGGTTTTTCTGGGATGTCGAAGGGGGTCTCGCACCTGGCCCAAATCATGAAGTCGGTGGCTTGAAGCCACATCTTCATCCGCAGCTTCCAGTAGGGGTAGTTGCTCCCGTCGAAGAACGGCGGACGAGTCGTAGACTGGTCCTCGGAAATCCTACTTGCGAAACTGCTCCCCTCCATGATCTTCTTGCCCGGGTGTTACTCCGATTAGCAAGAACCTGCTCTGATACCAATTGTAGTTTCCCTACTAGGAGGGGGTGACATAATAAATTGTGGAATAGAATATAAACAATCTCACAAAAAATTCAATCACATAATGTACACAATTATTTTTAGGTGGAAAAACAAACTGGGTGAAAACCACCACCTAACCCTCTCGAGTTAGGATTTTCGATCGATCAAGTTGATCAAATCCACTAAACGAACCACATAAACGAGGGTGATTCAACCTCAATTACAACCATGCTATTTTATACGAGGGTAGCGTACCTCAAACCCCTTCTCTTCACGAGAAGGATTTTGTCTCACGAAGGAGACGGGAATTCGCAAAGCGAATACCCAACCAAAGTAACAAAAATAAATAACAACAATCCTATAGAGCCAACAAAGATTTAAACCTAGCTTCTATAGGAATTAGGAAACTCCCCATTGATGGAAGTGCATCGAATCGATGACGTGGGTGCGTGAGCCACGTGACGGCCCAATGTCGCTCTCGTGAACTACGGCGGGAGAGCGGTTGCGCAAAGGCTTGATGCTCTCTAGATGAAGAACTTAAGCTTGGAGAGCAAGGGCTTCTCTTTGACACAAAAGAGTGGAAATGCTTGTTCTTGGTGTGTCTAGGTGTGTATTGGTGTGCAAAGGCACCCCTCTATTTATAGAGGCCTTAGGAAGGCTACTTTAGAAATCTTCCATAGCCATTGGGTGCAAAGCCCAAGAGAATCAGGCCAAAATCAAGATCAATCATTACACTGATAGGGTTATCAGACGTCTAATCCTGGCATCAGACGTCTAGAAAACTAGTTCAAGACGTTTGGGAACAAAGTCAGACATCTGATTTTAGGCGGGTTTCTTCCTAACTTGAATCAGATCTAAAAAGGGTTCTAGTGCAAGTCCATCAGACGACATATAGGATGTCTGGAAACTTACTTTTCTGCGGGAATGGATTTCCAAGAGAGTGCAACGGCTAGAAAATCTTTGAGAAGAGATTTTCGGGTTAGCTAAGGTAAAACGATCCCATATTAGACGTCTGGAAATGCTTACGGACGTCTGATAAGGCTCTAACGGTCATATCCTTCAGTGTTTGTTAAGCCAACCAACGGTCCACTAACTGGACGTCAGGCAAAATCATCAGATGTCTTCTAAGACGTCTGGACTAAGGTCTAGACATCTGATTTCATCAGACAGAGCTAAATAAGTCCAGCCTAAATGTTATCGGACGTCTGAGTCAACAGTCAGACATCTTAAAACACATTATCAGACGTCTGATTTTCGGATTAGACGTCTGAAAAGGATGTTTGAACCCTATATTGGTTTTCTAAGTTCTCTACAGAAAACCTAAGTATCCTAGGATTGTACAGGTGTTCCTAGGACAACTGTTAGGGTACTTTGAGGCTCTTTAACATGATGTTCTAAGGAACAAAAAGAGCAAGGAAATAAAGACAAAAGAACATGAAAGAAATAAATAGAATTCTATCATATTCTTCTTGTCCTTCCATCTTCAATCTATTACTCCTACCGAATCTCCTCTGTTCTCCATCAAGCTCCTCCAATCCATCCTGGATGCGAGCTCGAACTTCGTCTAATCATGTCTCCATTTGCAATTGACCTGAAATCTAAGACTCCAAGTGCAAATGTTAAATGACACATGTTTTGTTATCATCAAAACAAACGATCGTGGTGCTCTAGCACCAACACTAGGTTCGTTTTAATGCAAAAGAATAATGATAAACTCGCGTTTATCAAGAATAGGTGACGGTTTTCAACTGTCGCAAAAATCATTCTTCCCTGTAGTGGTTGAAGATGAGCTTATGCCCAATTAGAGAAATATTTTGGGTAGCCACGGACAAGGATAATCTAATATATGGATTAGAGGTCATTGCCATGACCTACTAATTAAAGGATCATTTAGGACACTTACACACTAATTAATAATGTGCAAGTGTTCTTCATGATTTTATATTCATGGTGACATATATTAAAAGCCCAAATCAAGGCAACATTGATCTTTCATCCAAGAGATTTTCAGTCTGAAATTTGATGTTTAACTGAGTGGATTTTGAGTCTAATGGGAAGTGAATTCACTGTTAATCCAATCTATCTCTCTTTTGTTGTCTATGATAAAGAGAATGGATTGGATTAAGAGGTCTTTAATTATATAATTCAGAGGGTGATTTTCAAACTTTGATGCAAAAGGGCTTACACTGATTTATAAGTGGTTTTCAATGGAATTGAGAATGGAGTTTTCTTAGAAGGAATTGGTAGCTCTTAGATCTGATATATTTCATATTGAAGAGCAAATTTCTAGAGCTCTGATGCAGACCTTAAAGGTTTGAATCTTCTAGAAGCATATAGCAAATTGCATGCTTAGATCAACAACAATTAGCTATTGAAGTGTCATGGCAGTTGAAGTTAAGTCGTTTAATCTCAGTTACTATTCAAAACAGCAACGGCAGCAGCTGAATTCAGTTGCTGATTAGATTAGCAACAAGACTGAATAGCAGCTGTTGTATTATCAAGAAGTGGGCTAGAGAGGATTTGAGTTGGTTTGGAGAATCTGATGAAGCTGACTTGTGTATAATGTTAGATTTTGATGAAACAAGCATTCATGTACATGTGTTTGAGCTTAAATCCGGTCTTAATTGGCATGTGAATTTACTTTGAAGTCATTTTCTGCTATTTAACTGACTAATATGTGATTTGATGAATCAATGTCAAAATTCATGTTTTAAGGTTTACTCATTTTGTCTGAAGGTTTCCATATAGTTAAATTTCAATTTCAGACCTTGAATTCGATTTGTAATGGCTTGAATCCATATTTTGAGCTCAATTTCAGTCTATTCAAGCTATTTTAATCATCCAAAATGTGATTTAATGGAAATCTTGGTAAAAATTATGATTATCTGCTCAATTACCTTCCATGTGTTGTGCTAAGCATCTTTGAACTACCTATTTGACTTACTAGCCCTTATAACCCCTTTTTAGGTCTTAGGTTTCTATTATAAACACGCATCAAGGCCTAAATAGAGTTAACTTGCATATAAATAAAATCGATAAAAAATCACAAAAAAATAAAATAAACCTATCTTGAGTAAAATTAAGTATATTTCTAAGTATATGCCAAGTTTCAAAGTAAACTAAACCCCCAACTTGGTAGAAAATATCAGCCGACGGTTTAGTATATCTTGGAATTTAATAGAAGAATCTAAGATGAAAAATCACAAAAGAAAATTCTCTCTCTCATCTCATCCCTTCTCTCTCATTCCCTATCTCTACTATACATATAAAAACTACAAAAATCAAAAAATTTCCAAAAATAGCCAAAAATATCTTGTATAGCATGTATATACTTGTAAATATAATTTAAAACTAAACTATATGTATATATTGTATAATTTGTAAATAATGTCTATAACTAATTTATATATGTAATATATATATTAAATTAAGTATTTAGAATGACTTATTATATATATAACTGAATTATATAATTATGTATTAATTTATATTAACTTAAATGTATACAATACTAAGTAATTATAAATAACTATTTGTATACCAACAATCATAGATAATATTATACATACATATTTAACTAAGTATTATATACTATATAGCACCTGTAAATTAATTTAATTAAGTATTTATAGGAGGTAATTAAGTTAGTAAGTTAATTAAGTAATTTATTAATTTAAAATACAATAAATTAGTAATTTAAGTTAATACTGAAGTAATTTATAATGTACACTTGTATAGTATTATATTAAGTATTTTAAACCTATTTATACTGTATTTATAGTGTATTTCAGTATTTATCACTTAAATATATATATAACTAACTTAAACGTGTATTTAAATGTATATAAATTAAAATAAAGTCTCTAAAATATATTAAAAATATATAATAAATAATTTATTATAGAAATTAACACTGTATAAAGTCAATTTTGTGATAAAGATACTGATAAATTGCATAATCCTGAGCTCATTTAATCAGTCTGAATCAAATAAAATAATTTTAAAAAAATTAGAATTTAGGAAGAAAACTTAGGCATTACAAACTTGACAATAGCGGGAAATAATACAAAAAGAACTTAAACACTTATACTTTTCAGGCCTTCAGGCTTAATCAGCCCTAGTGTCCGTTAAAATATGGATTTAGCTTCGAATCCTTGCAACCTTAAGCTATTCTAATCCACCTACTAAATAAGGTGATAAGTATACGACTTATCAACTCATCCTCTAACTCAGAAAAGCATTGAGTCTAAGCATCTGCACACATTTTTGCACAGACTCACTCCTCGAAGATTTTGACAGAAATTGGGTAGCTAATGAACTCTCTAAGGTGGTATGGCTGGCAAGTTGTCATGGGTAACAGCCCATTGGCAGGTTGTCCAGAACCCAGCCACAGACAATTTCTTCTTCATTGCCTCTAGGTACATTTGAGATCAGGGAAGCCACCTACGGAAAAACAAAAAGAAGACAAGAAAAAAAAAAACCACACTTCACCGCACAAGTGTGGCTGGCAAGTGATCATGGGTAACAGCCCATTGGTCGGTTGTCCAGAGCCCAGCTCAATAACTGCACAAAAAGAACCAAAACACTTAAGGAAGAAGCGGTGAAGTAGTACAAGCCGGTGAGATATACACTGGAAAAATCCTTGTGTTGACAAAAATTAAAACAAACGTAGGGTGAGCTACCGATCGAACAAATACACCTTCAGGCAAATATATTTCCTTTTCCGGTCACCTAGGGCCGTAGAAACCCGAAGTCTGTCTGAATTACCGTTAAGTGAGTCTATCACAATCTTCACACCAAGATGCTTAGCACTTAGGGTTTTGACCGAGTTTTGGGTGGGTTGGGTAGCCGTAAAAAGTTACCAACCCACACTGAATTCCGAAAAAATTCTAAAAAATATATATACATATAGATATGTATAGTTATATACATTAAAGCAAGGATTCGGGCGATTCGTATTTTGGCAGACACCCGGGCGCTGCTTAGTCTTCGTAGATTAAGATCTTGGTATATTTCCTCCTATTGACAAGTGACGAAGTGTCTAAGCAATTACTTTTTAAATTCTGAAAGAAAATAAAGGCTAGAATAAACCTTGCTAGGGACTAGTAAGGAGTAAGCATGGGGGTATGATAACACTGCACATGGGGGTGATAACTCTGTTAAATAGGGCCCATCTTAAGAATAAAAGGCACAACATAAGTAGAATGGGAACATTGCATGCATAATGTACCAAGATTGCTTATAAAATTATATTAATGGCCATTTGTGTAAGCACTTGTCAAAGCAAGCCTCAGATGAGCAATAAGATTGCACGAATGGATTTAGAACGACGAACGGAGTCCAACGGACTCAAGATCGACCAAATTCGACATCCGGAGATACTACAATGGGCCCAAGAAATTCTGACCGTTGATCTGGTGATCAACGGCACTCGTTGCGCCACGTCACCCCCGCTCCACCGCATTCCACTCTCCCTTCAGCTGAGATCAAATCTCGGCCGTCGATCTTTGATTGGATGGTCGAGAACCGCGCGCCCGCCAGCAGCCGCCGCGACAAAGCGCAGGCATGGTGCAACGATTAGCGTGCACGCCCGCACGCGATGTGGGTTTGAGCAGCGCGGTGCATAAATTTGGAGACGAAGCTGCGCGCGGCGAAATTGGGCCACCCGATCAGAAGCGGGCGGCTGCGATTGCGCCACACGGCCCGCCCTTAGATCGCATGCGCGCACGCCGGGCGACGACGCCCGCGCACATGCAAGCCTGAGGCGCAATTCAAGCGCATCCAAGGGAAGATCTCAGCCGTCCAATCTTCGACCGGATGGCTCTCACGCAGCGGCCGCGGATCGAGTGCGAAGAAGAATGGCGCGAGCGGTTGACCGGCGGGCTGGAGGGCTTCACCGACGCTTTTGGAATGGTTTTAGCGAAGAAGGGGCTTTAGCGACGTCCCGGACGTCTCTAAAGCCCCTTCTTCTTTTAGAAAGCCCTTAACCCTATTTAAACCCTCTCCAACCACTCATTTAAGGCATTCACTTCCCTTGCAACTACTCTACCCCTCTCTTAGCTAGCTTCAGGCCCTCTTGTAATCGCCGGAGACGACGAGCCGCCGACGGAGCCTCCTCCACCACCGTGGCTGCCTCGCTACTCTCCCCCCTCTCTCTCTCTTCCTTTCTTTTAAGCTTTCCTTTACTTTTGTTTGAGCATGTATTTAATGTTGTAAGCTATGAACTAAAGCTGCATGATTAATGAAGTACTTTCCGTTCTGTTGTATATTTTAATTTCTGTTTAAGTTGCATGATCAAGCAAGAAACAACTCTAACCCTAATCTCTCTCTATCTCTCTCTCGCGTTTCAAACCGCACATTTCGCAAGCAAAACTCCGCGCTTTCCATGACAACAAGTGATAAGCAAAATCCGATTTTCACACCTCCCTGAGACCGACACTCAGACTCACCTCCGTTTCTTTACTTTAAAACCGGCGTTGCAAGTGCGACTATAACGACACTTAACACACACGCACAACCACACGTCAGTTTTTGTCACCGTTGCCGAGGAGGCAACGGATTTGTTTTGTCACCTCCATTCCACATCCATTCTCACATTGTCTAATGCCTTGTTTCCTTTTTACTTGATGGTTGCAGGAATTTGGCGCTTGGACGGTGAAGCGACACATCCCACGACAGTAACAAGGGAGTAGGCGCAACAAAGACCGATAGTGAGTAATTCTTCACTCATGATTGTTTTCTTGCGTGAAAAAACTAAAAAAAATTGTAAAAATAAAAAAAAATTGGCGTGGTGTATGATTGCTTGACCCACATCTTAACACATCACCCCGCAAAAAAATGTACACTAACATTCTGAATAAAGTCTTGGAGTGTTTTTTTCTTTTTCTTTTGAGTGGTATTTGTGAAGCCACCATGAGTTGACCTGGGCCGAACCACTCAACCCTAAAACCAACTCATCTAATAGAAGTTGCATGATCATTAGGATGAGTACATTAGGGTTTTAGAGCCTCTACAGAATAAAAGGAAATCTACTTTCATCGAATTGTGTGTAGAACTTGGCGTGCCCACTGAAACTTGTCTGAAAATATTAAGACACGTCAACCCTAAAGAGCACTAAAGTAAGGATGAAACACTAAAAGACACCACATCTTAAAAATCCTTGCTTGAAAACCATGTTTTGATAGAAGCACAAACCTTGAAATTGGAAAATTAAGAGGCACCACCTCAATCAACGCCTCATCACATAACCCTAGCACAAGCACTATCCTAGCCCTTTAAAACTGAGTAGACGCGCCCTAGGCAGGATTGAGTTAAGTCTCGAAAGGTGAGGTTTTGTTCGCTGGGCACCTGGCTTTCATTCCCTTGGTAGAATCTGGTGACTAGGCTGCGGGGCAGTGTCAAACGACCGCGGTTGTGGGGTCCACGGAACCGGAGGCGCAAGCCAAAGGAAGAACCTTCCCTGCAATCCCCTTGTAATCAACCTGGCCAGAATAGCTTTGGGAAGGGGAGTCTAGTGCTTACGGACTTAATCACCCTTTGTGAGATTTCTAGGTCTCCTAAGGAATACACCATAAGGACCAGGCTTGTGTGCTTGATTGAAACACATTTCTGGCATCTGTCGCCCTCTGCATCCCCTCCTGTTCTTCTCTAGTGTATGCACGGGAGACGCTCACTGCATCCCGAGTTGTGTGTTTTGGGGCAGGAATCTAAGCGACGCGATTCTGTTAGGAACATGGCGGAACCTAGGGTAGATGAGGCTGAGGATCAACCCCCACCAGACGCAATGGCCATCATCCAAGCCCAAATTAATGCAAACCACCGGCTTCAGCAACAACAAATCCACACCATCATGCAAGCCATACAACGGTTATAGAACCAACAAGAACAACCACCACCACCTTTCCAAGACATACAAGGGCAACAACCACTTGATATACCACCATTTCAGGATAAGCCGAGGCCCCTCAGCGATTTCTATAATCCCTTTGCTATTATAGTCGAGCCACACCTTAGGATCCCCAAAGGGGGAGATGATTTTGAGCTGAAACCGAATGTCTTAAGTCTGATCCAGAACCACTTTCATGGAAGCTCAAATGAGGACCCCTTCCAGCATCTAGAGGATCTCGACCGCATAGCGCGAACTATGAAACCTAGGAACACTAGCCTTGACATTGTTCTAATCAAGATGTTTCCCTTCTCATTAAGAGACAAGGCTTCTCATTGGCTTAGAACCCTAGGTAGACCCATCACCACCTGGGAAGAACAGAGGCATGCATTTTTAAAGAAATTCTTCCCCATAGGAAAGACCAATGCCCTCCGAAGAGCTATCACTACCTTTACACTCTAGGGTGGGGAACAATTTCATGAGGCGTGGGAAAGATTTAATGAACTCTTGAGGAAATGCCCACACCACGAAGTACCAAGGTGGCAATTGGCCCAGATTTTCTACCACGGTCTGGACAGCAACCAGCGGAACTTCGTCGATGCCTCATGCGGGAGGAACTTCCTGAACAAGGACGACGAGAGCGCGTTTGAGCTCTTTGAATCTATGAGCGAGAATTCACTCAACAATGCCTCCATGACCCAGTTTAACAGGTCCAGTCAACCCCGTGGTGGGATTTATGAGGTACAAGCAAATTCTAGAATGGTTGACATGGACATCATTGCTAAGAAACTGGATCGAGTGGAATTGGTGGACAAAAAGATTGATGAGCTACTGAACCAGACCAGGAACCCCTTACAGACTTTCTCCCTAGCAAAGGGAGCGCATAATGTTGACCTGGTCCAGCCCTTAACCCAACTGAACCTGGAACAACCCCTGACCACGATCCAGGGAGGGACCTTTGCTCCCTCAACCCTTGATTACTCTCTTCCCTCTTCATCGACATCGGCTATCCTTGAGGATGTGCAAGCTATCCAAGGTTATGCAAAACCGGACCCTTTCTCCAACACTTACAACACTGGCTGGCGTAACCACCCCAACTTTGGGTGGACAAACCAGAAACCATCGCAATTCCAAAACCAGCCCAGGCCAAACTAGTAGCCACACTTGCCCCCTATCAGCAAGGACCACCAGTTAGACCCTAATATAATCAGAATAGGGCGACCCCTCCCCCACAAAATCAAATGGACACCCTAATGAAGATGATAGCTGACATGAACCAGAAACATCAAGGGGAAATGGCCTTGATAAAGGTGCAGTTAAGCCAACACTTGGACTATAAGCAACAAGGATCCCTACCTTCCCAGCCACAACCGAACCTACGAAACATAATTAACAGAGGCCCCAATTTGCAAGGGTTCCAAGGCAATCCCGGGCAGGCTCACATGGTCCAGCCAGCCCCACAAATACCCCCTGGGTTTGGTGCTTCTTCGTCCATGTCTTCTCAAGGATCAACCCAGGGCCCCAATGCCTCTACGAATGCGGTGACCATGAGAAGCGGCACAACCCAGGATCCCAAATGGCCGACTCTCTCCGAGACTTCACCCGCTGAAATACCTAACTCAGAAGAGGCACCAACCAAGGACCCAAAAATAGAACCAATCCCATTCAGACACCCTACCCTGAGGCCTTGGAAACAATCAAGAAAAAGAAGAATGTTTTGGAAACTGAGGAGCTATTGGAAATCTTTAAGCAAGTATAGATTAATATTCCGCTCCTTGAAGCCATCAAACACATCCCTCCTTACGCCAAGTTTTTAAAGGATGCCTGTACACCCAAGCGTAAGCCGAGACCTCAAGCACCTAGGAAGGTTGTGCTCTCTGAACAAGCAAGTTCCGTAATATCAAGCAACCTTCCACTTAAACGAACAGACCCAGGAGCGCCCCTGATTTCCTGCAATATCGGGGACATGACATTTGATAGAGCGCTCCTGGACTTTGGTTCTTCTATCAATCTGATTCCAACAACCCTGTACCACAAATTTGGTTTCGGAGAGTTGACACCAACCCCTGTCACCATCCAGCTGGCTGATAGATCAGTGAAAACCCCGAAGGGGGTTGTCGAGGACATGATTGTACGGGTCAAGGACTTCTATTTCTCGTTCGACTTTTTGGTGCTTGACATGGAAGTCCCTGAAAAATTACAGAACACACCCATAATCTTAGGCAGGCCTTTCTTAGCTACAGCTAAGGCAAATATTGATTGTGACACGGGATGTATGGAAATCGCCTTCGGGGACAGGAAAATGCAATTGGATATCTTCCGGGCGACAAAGTCTTTTGATTGCGATTGCGTTAAGGAACATGATCCCGTGGAAACTCTGATTGAGGAATGCCTCACCCTCAGTTCCGTATCCGACCACCAAACCTGTAATGACTGTTCTGACCTATCACCATCACTACCCGCGGACCTCTGTAAGGCTGAGTACCATCACACAACACCATTTGAGGAGATCGATGTTGATCAACTCCCGCCCTTTCCCTTTCCATCAACTGTGGTTCCACCCACACCTGAACTTAAACCATTGCCCGAGAACCTCAAGTATGTCTTCCTGGGACCTGACCAAACCTTCCCAGTGATTATTAATTCTCATCTAACCAAGGATCAGGAACTCAGGTTGACTTCGACCCTTTCAGAACATCGGGCTGCCATTGGTTGGACCATTTCTAACTTAAGAGGAATTAGCCCCACTTATTGCACCCAAAAGATTTACCTGGAAGACGGGGCACGACCCTCCCACCAGATACGCTTAAACCCAAACATGTGGGAGGTCGTTAAGAAAGAAATTATCAAGTGGCTTGATGCCGACATCATCTATCCTATCTCCGATAGCCCCTGGGTAAGCCCTACTCAAGTGGTTCCCAAGAAAGCTGGGCTCACTGTTGTCACCAATGATCATGGCAAATCCATCCCCACCCGCACCACCACCGCATGGCAGGTGTGTATTGATTATAGGAAGCTCAATGAAGCCACCAAGAAGGATCATTCCCCTTGCCATTCATTGACCAAATCCTTGAAAGATTGGCAGGGCAGAAGTATTTTTGCTTCCTGGATGGATATTTAAGATATAACCAAGTCGCAATTGCTCCGGAGGATCAAGAAAAGACCACATTCACTTGCCCATATGGCACGTTTGCATTCCGTCGAATGCCGTTCGGGTTATGCAACGCACCTGTGACCTTCCAGCGTTGCATGCTAGCCATTTTTTCAGAAATGGTGGGTGAATACTTAGAGGTCTTTATGGATGATTTCTCTATATTCGGGAATTCGTTCGACCATTGTCTGAGCAACTTGGAGGAAATCCTGAAATGATGTATCGAGGTTAATCTGGTGTTAAGTTGGGAAAAGAGCCATTTTATGGTTCAAGAAGGAATTGTTCTTGGTCACATCGTATCGCATAGGGGCATCGAGGTAGATCGGGCTAAGGTTGATTTGATTTCCAAACTTCCTCCACCTAGCTCAGTCCGACAGATTCCTCTCATTCCAAGGACATGTTGGCTTCTACCGAAGGTTCAATAAAGACTTTTCCAAGCTTTCCAAACCCTTGACCGACCTTCTAGCCAACGACGTCCTATTCCACATGTCTTCTGATTGCATCCAGGCTTAACACACCCTCTGAGACTTAGTCTCCACCGCACCTGTACTTCAACCCCTAGACTGGTCCCAGGACTTTGAGATTATGTGTGATGCATCAGATTTTGCCATAGGCGCTGTCCAGGGACAAAGGCAAGATAAGAAGCCCGTGGTGATCTACTACTCAAGCAAAATGTTGGACGAGGCCCAACGAAATTATACCGTCACAGAGAAAGAGCTACTCACTGTAGTCTTTGGACTGGAAAAGTTCCGATCGTACTTGCTGGGATCCCACGTGATGATTTACACTGACCATTCAGCCATCCTGCACCTGTTGGCCAAGAAGGACGCAAAGCCTAGGCTCATCAGATGGATCCTGCTTTTGCAGGAATTTGACCGGGAAATCCGAGACAAGGCCGAATCGAAGAATGTCGTGGCTGACCACTTGTCTAGACTTCATCCAGACCACATTGGACCCTCCCTACCGCTATCTGATGCCTTCCCTGATGAACACATCCTGGCTGTGCAAGACAAGAGAATGCCATGGTATGCTGACTACATCAACTACTTGGTTGTAGGACAAACCCCGCACAGCTGGTCCAGATAACAACGGGACACGTTCTTGGCTGAGGCCAAGCACTATTTTTGGGATGATCCCAAGCTGTTTCGCCTCTGTGCTGACCAGATCATCAAGAGGTGTATCCCCGAAGACGAAGTTCAGAGTGTGCTTTCCTTCTGTCACGACCAGGCTTATGGCAGCCACTTCTCTGGAAAGAAAACAGCTGCAAAGGTTTTGCAGTCTGGATTTTACTGACAGTCCCTATTTAAGGATGCACACAACTTTGCTAAGACTTGCTCACACTGCCAAACGCTGGGGACCATGACCAAGAAAGATATGATGCCCCTCCAGCCCATTTTGATTGTCGAAATCTTCGACGTTTGGGGTATCGATTTTATGGGCCCCTTTCCACCATCCAACGGCTTCGAGTACATCCTGGTCTCGGTAGACTATGTTTCCAAATGGATTGAAGCCATCGCCACTCGCCGATGCGATCACAAGATTGTCATGGAATTTGTTAAGAAGAACATCTTTTCTCGGTTTGAAATACCCAAGGCCATGATCAGTGATGGTGGAAGTCATTTTATCTATTCCCAATTCCGTGCCCTACTTAGAAAATACGAGGTGAACCACCGCATTGCTACCCCGTATCATCCACAAACAAATGGGCAGACCGAGGTCTCAAATAAACAAATCAAGAACATTTTACAGAAGACTGTGAGACCTGACAGGAAAGACTGGTCCACACGACTCGATGATGCCCTGTGGGCATACAGGACCGCTTTCAAGACCCCGATAGGCATGTTGCCTTATCGCCTGGTCTTTGGCAAAGCCTGCCATCTTCCTATCAAATTGGAACACCGGGCTTACTGGTCTGTCAAGCAATGTAACATGGATTCCCAGTTAGCCGATGCGCAGAGGATGCTCCAATTATCTGAGCTCGAAGAAATTCGTCGGAACGCCTTTGACAATAGTCGACTGTATAAGGAGAAAATGAAAGCCGTCCATGACCGACTCATTCATAGAAAAACCTTTGACCCTAACCAGCAAGTCTGGTTGTTCGACGCCCGCCTTAAACTCTTCCCGCGGAAACTCAGGTCCAAATGGACAGGACCATTTCGGGTGGTTAAGCCCTACTCTAATGGGGCGGTTGAAATCATTGATCTTAACACCGGGCACATTTTTACAGTTAATGGTCAAAGATTGAAGCATTTCCTGGCCCAGGTTCCCCCAAAGGAAACTGTCACCCTTATTGAGGGCTGACACGGAGCATCGCCCAGCTGGAGGCGTTAAACTCAGTGCTTCCTAGGAGGAAACCCAGAGGATTCAGACTGATTCGGTAGTTTACGTCACTCAGGTACTATCTTTTTGAACCCTTATGCATACATGTACTTGCCAATGAGGACATTGTCCAACTTAAGCATGCGGGGGGTGGTAAATTGGATAATCCTAAGCTCATTTAATTAGTCTGAATAAAAAAAAATTGAATTTAGGAAGAAAACTTAGGCATTAGAAACTTATCAATAGTGGAAAATAATACAAAAAGAACTTAAACACTTAGACTTTTCAGGCCTTCAGGCTTAATCAACCCTGGTGTCCATTAAAATATGGATTTAGCTTCGAATCCTTGCAACCTTAAGCTATTCTAATCCACCTACTAAATAAGATGATAAGTATACGACTTATCAACTCACCCTCTAACTCAGAAAAACTTTGAGTCTAAGCATGTGCACACATTTTTGCACAGACTCACTCCTCGGAGATTTTGATAGAAATTAGGTAGCTAATAAACTCTCTAAGGTGGTATGGCTGGTAAGTTGTCGTAGGTAACAGCCCATTGGCAGGTTGTCCAGAACCCAGCCACAAACCATTTCTTCTTCATTGCCTCTAGGTACATTTGAGATCAGGGAAGCCACCTACGGAAAAAAAAAGAAGACAAGAAAAAAAAAACCACACTTCACCGCACAAGTATGGCTGGCAAGTGATCGTGGGTAACAGCCCATTGGTCGGTTGTCCAGAGCCCAACTCAATAACTGCACAAAAAGAACCAAAACACTTAAGGAAGAAGCAGGGAAGTAGTACAAGCCGGGGAGATATACACTGGAAAAATCCTTGTGTTGACCCCAATTACAACAAACGTTGGGAGAAAGCTACCGATCGAACAAATAAACCTTCAAGCAAATATATTTCCTTTTCCGGTCACCTAGGGGTGTAGAAACCCGAAGTCTGTCTGAATTACCGTTAAGTGAGTCTATCACAATTTTCACACCAAGATGCTTAGCACTTAGGGTTTTGACCGAGTTTTGGGTGGGTTGGGTAGCCGTAAAAAGTTACCAACCCACACTGAATTCCGAAAAAATTCTAATATATATATATACATATGTATAGTTATATACATTAAAGCAAGGATTCGGGCGATTCGTATTTTGGCAGACACCCGGGCGCTGCTTAGTCTTCGTAGATTAAGATCTTGGTACATTTCCTCCTATTGACAAGTGACGAAGTGTCTAAGCAATTACTTCTTAAATTCTGAAAGAAAATAAAGGCTAGAATAAACCTTGCTAGGGACTAGCAATGAGTAAGCATTGGGGTACGATAACACTGCACATGGGGGTGATAATTCTGTTAAATAGGGCCCATCTTAAGAATAAAAGGCACAACATAAGTAGAATGGGAGCATTGCATGCATCATGTACCAAGATTACTTATAAAACTATATTAATGGCCATTTGTGTAAGCACTTGTCAAAGCAGGCCTCAGATGAGCAATCGGTCCGCACGGATGACCAAAAAATGACGTGCGGTTGTGCGTGTGTGTTAAGAAGTGTCGTTATAGTCGCACTTGCAACACCGATTTTAAAGTAAAGAAACAGAGGTGAGTTCGAGTGTCGGTCTCAAGGAGGCGTGAAAATCGAATTTTGCTTATCACTTGTTGTGATGGAAGGCGTGGAGTTTTGCTTGCGAAAGGTGTGGTTTGAAAAGCGAGAGAGAGATAAAGAGAGGGGGGGAGAGCGGCGAGGCAGCCACGGCGGTGGAGGAGGCCCCATCGGCGGCTCTTCGTCTCCGGCGATTACAAGAGGGCCTAAAGCTAGCTAAGAGAGGGGTAGAGTAGTTGCAAGGGAAGTGAATGCCTTGAATGAGTGGTTCGAGGGGGTTTAAATTGTGTTAAGGGCTTTCTAAAAGAAGAATCCCAAAAGCGTCGATGAAGCCCGCCGGTCAATCGCCCGTGCTGTTCGTCTTCGCGCTCGATCCGCGGCCGCAGCGTGAGAGCCGTCCGATCGAAGATTGGACGGCTGAGATCTTCCCTTGGATGCGCTAGGATGGTGCCTCAGGCGCGCGTGTGCGCGGGCATCGTCACCCGGCGCGCTGCGTGAGCGCTCGCGATCTAAAGGCGCCTCGCGTGGCGCGATTACGGCAGCCCGCTGCTGATCAGGCGGCCCAATTTCACCGCGCGCTCCTTCATCTCCAATTTTACGCACCGCATGGCTCGAACCCGCGTCACATGCGTGCGGGCGTGCGCGCTAACCATTGTGCCACGCCTGCACTTTGTCGCGGTGGCTGCGGGCGGGCGCATGGTTTTCAGCAGTCCGATCGAAGATCGACGGCCGAGATTTGATCTCAGCTGAAGGGAGAGTGGAGTGCGGTGGAGCGAGGGTGACGTGGCGCAACGAGGGCCGTTGATCACCAGATCAACGATCAGAACTTCTTAGGCCTATTGTAGGAGCTCCGAATGTCGGATTTGGCCGATCTTGAGTCTGTTGGACTCCGTTCGTTGTTCTGAATCCATCCGTGCAGTCCGATTGCTCATCTGAGGCCTGCTTTGACAAGTGCTTACACAAATGGCCATTAATACAGTTTTATAAGCAATCTTGGTACATGATGCATGCAATGCTCCCATTCTACTTATGTTGTGCCTTTTATTCTTAAGATGGGCCCTATTTAACAGAATTATCACCCCCATGTGCAGTGTTATCAGATACCAAGTTATACTTTAATTAACAATTTAACCCCTAAATTAACATGTACAAATCTCAACTTTAACTAATTTTAATATATATAATTTAATTTCATAAATAAATTACATAATCATGTAGCTTTATATTAGTGCTTTCTAAAAATATAATTTATTCTAAAATTGAACCTTAATTGGGCCCTCAAATTGAGGGCCAAATCCTCGATTTCCGCACATGTGAGCACACTGGGATGCACCAATTTGGCGTCTCAGCATTGTGCCACATTGTGGGACACAAACACGCTGAAGCCATATATTATGCTTTTGCGCTACAACCCTCTTGGTCGTTAGCATTGGGCGCACAATGAGCATACAGGATTCTTTCTCACGGCGCCTGCAGGTGTGCATGGGTGTGTGCATGAGTTCATGTAGGCACACGTGTAGGCTTGTTGGGCCTAATATTAGGCCTAAATTGGAAAGAAAATACACCTTAATTGAATTAGCGCTGGCACACTGGTAGAGGTCTGGTCCCATCTTCCGAGGTGTTGTGTATACCTCAAAAATGGGTTGGCTCGCCCATTAAAACCAATTCTTTGGGCTTGTGAACAATGTTTGTGAGAGTAGAGAAGGCCCTAAAATGACTAATTGTCGTAAAGAAAAGAAAAGAAAGAGAAGAGAAGGAAGGAGTGGCACAGCGACTTAGTGTTTTGGCTATGCTCTTGTTTGTGTGCGTACATATGTATAGTTGTATTTGTATAAAATATAGTATAATATATATACATGTGTATAAATAATGTAAATAAATATATATAAATAACGTATACATAGATAGTATAAAGATGAATACATATATATGTTTAGTATGTAATGTTTGAGCTTCTTTTGTAAATAAACAACCTTAGGCTTTAGTGACAGATACATCTATCACTATATAAATGTAAATATGTTAGTATAGATAGTCATTTTTGCCTTATGTTATGTATACATGTTACTAAGGTTATAGCGACGAATGATATGTTACTATATGTATAGAGTATGTTACTAAAGATATTAGTATGTTAATTTAACTCAGTATAGTAGATACTAGTAGCTATTTTTGTACCTATATTTAGGTATTACTTAGAGTAGTTATATATAATTAACATAGTGTAGTAATAGTTAGTTTTTAATGTCTGTAAGTTGTACATTTGTTTTAGGCAATGTACGTAGAAATAATTGATTCTTTTGAACATTTTTGGACTTAGAGAGTGATGTATATTAACAACTGCCTCTTAGTTAACGACCTGAAAACTAACCAGTAAAAATTGTAATTAAATAAAATGGTGTGACCTCTGTTTGCATTGTGACAAATATACTACAACGTGACACCTAAGACACTATTTTTAGTGCAACATTGATACCTGCGAACATATTTTTTGCCGCCATTACCGGGAACAAAAATCCAACAATAGTGCTTTATTATGATTGATTACAGATTGTCGCAAGTCATTCGATTAAGTCCCGCAAAGACCCTTACATGGTAGAGCATCCCCATGGGTTACAAGGTTTCCCCTACCCGACCTTCCTTGTCACCGCGGTTCCAAGTAGATCGGAATATACGAATTAAGACCTAAGTCTACCAATTTTAAACTTGATTATGCCTTGAATTTCACTTGAATTTAGAATTTATTTAAATTGTGACCTAATTTGGAGGTTGGTTGATTCACAAAGTGAACCAACTTCACCTTACCTGCCATAAAATTGATGGAATTTGGGTCAGACACCTAAATCACCCTGTTTCGATTTGCAAACAGGTTATTAGGTCTCAACTTTTAAGATTCAAGTGATCTTAGAGCCTGACTTTTGTTGAAGGAGCGAGAGTCGTCATTTAAAGTATGGATCGCGTCATAGTATAGTGACAAAAATCGCTACAACATTTAAATTTGTAAAGTGCTCGAAAATAAGAAATTGAGTTCGAGGTCATTCGCACCGAGCAAATATGAAATTCATGCACTAATCGCAATTAAAAATAATAAGCACAATCAATTAAACATAAGAGATATATTCAATGAATAATAATATACTCAAAATGATATTCAATGATAGCAAATTTGTCTCAAGAAATAATGGGATGAAAAAAAAGAATAAAACCCTAAAAGTGGTGATTTAAATCACTAATTATATCCACATATCCCAAGGAAATCAATTCAACAGTGGTTAGAACCACTTGTGCAAATATCCACGTTAGATTCAGCCTTAAATAACTCCATAATACCAAATCAGATGTTGGCCACAAGGACCAGATGCCTTAAGTATCAAGCCACAAGGCACCAAAGTGCGAACACAGAGAAGTCTGCCTTAGATGCTAAGTGTTTGGCGTATGGCACCCATTCCAAGGCATGTGCACAGTGCAAAATCCTCCCCTTTCCTCCTCAGATTCTCTGCCTACTTGGATCTCTAATTGGGTAATCGGATCGGGTCTAGGCTCACTGGGCGTGTTGGTGAGCGAGGAGTGGAGAGAGGTGAGCGATACGGGGACCTCACCCCCTGTGACTTGAGGCACACAACCTACACGAGCGATTCAACTGCTATTGTCTTCATTGCTATCCATGATGTGACACTAAGAGTGCCTATTTGCTTCGTGCTGCAACAGGTGGGAGAGACTCCTCTGATTGATGTTGTTGCAGCTGTCTGTTCCTCAATTAAGGCTGCAGCTGGGTTCGTGGAAGAAGTCCACAATGCCTGGTGGTATAATCAGCATTGGAGAGTGGAGAAAGGTGGTAGATGTCGTCGGAGAAGGTAGCGGCGACGGCAAAGCCCCGGCGAGGGCACCTGAAACAAAAAAGATGGCCTTGTAGCCCAATTAAATTGCCAGAGACCTTCACCGTGGAGTGGCTAAGGTAGTGGTGGGCGTGATTTGGTGAGTGGGTGATTGTGGTGGCTAGACGGTGGTTGTTAAGGTGATGGACGGTGGGTTTGTTCGGTGGGGTGAAAGAGTGAGCGAATGGTGAAATTGGTTGAGGGGTTTTGATGAGGCAGGTGAGGTGATGCTTTTGGAAGTGATGTAGGGTTGTTTGGTGGTGTGGCATGGCAAGCTCGTCGGAGCTACACCCGAGGTGGAGAATACGGAGGGGAAGAAAAGCGAACGGTGGTCAAAATAGGATGAGGAGTTGAATGGAGTCTAGAGAGAGAGAGAGGGAGAGAATGAACTAACTAGCAGACGAAAGGGAGGGAAGTTGGCACTGGCTATAATTGGTTGATGCTGAAGAAGGCGAACACTCCAGTGATTAGGACGGCGAGGAAGAAGGGGTCAGGCAACCCTGGCTTTGGCCCACCAAGCGTGGATGAAGGTGAGGAAGATGTGTAGATTCCTACGGGAGGGGGTGAGATATGTGTGATGTAATAAAATGTGGAAAACATCAATCTCACAAAAAGAGCAATTACACAATATGGCACAAGAACTTTTAGGTGGAAACCCAAACCGGGTGAAAACCACCACCTAACCCTCTCGAGTTAGCATTTCCTGATTGATCTAGTCAACCAAATCCACTATACGAACTACTTAAACGAGGGTAGTTCAACCTCAATTACAACTACGCTACAAGTACGAGGGTAGAGTTCCTCAACCCCTCCTCTTCACAAGGAGGATTTTGTCTCACGAAGGAGACAGGAATTCGCAACGCGAATACCCAACTAATAACAAAGAAAGATTACAAAACAACCTATAAAGCCAACAAAGATTAACCTAGCTACTATAAGTAAAGATACTTCCCTTTGCTTGGAAGTGCGTCGGCTTGACGCGGGTGCATGAACCACGCAGCGACGCTTGGTCACTCTCGTAATCGCAGAGGGAGAGCAGGTGCACAACTAGCTTCTAGCTCTCTAGATGTGGAACAAAAGCTTGTAGAGCTTGAACTTCATCTAGATGATCTTCTACTTCTTTTTGACACAAGAGATGCGGAAATGATATTAAAGGTGTGTCTTGGTGTGTGTTTGCAAGGCAAGGGTCCTCCTCTATTTATAGTGGGCCTAGGAAGGCTTTGGAAGCCCTTAGAAAGCTTCCATAGCCGTTGGGGTTAAACCCATGGCAAAACAAGCCGTAATCATAATCAATCATGATTCTGACAGGGTCATCAGACGTCTGGTCCAGGTATCAGACTTCTGGAAAACCTTTTTAAGACGTCTAGGAACTAAGTCAGACATCTAATTCTAGGCGGGTTTCTTTCCTAACTTGGTTCAGACCTAAATAGGGTTCTAGTGTATGGCCATCAGACAACATACAGGACATCTAGTAGCAGGTCTGGACGTCTGAAAACCTATTATACTGTGGAAATGGATTCCCAAGATAGGTTAACGGCTAGAAAATCATACAAAGGAGATTTTGGGTCAGTCGAGGCGAAACGGTCACATATCAAACGTCTGGGGTCCTCTACGAACGTCTGATATAAGGCTAACGATCATTTTCCTCAACGTTTGTATGGGAAGCCAACGTTCCACTAATTGGACGTCTAGCATAAACATCAGACGTCTTCTAAGACGTCTGGACTAAGGTTTGGACGTCTGATTTCATCAAATAGAATTACAAAGTCCAGCCTAAGTTATTAGATGTCTGAGTCAACAGTCAGACGTCTTAACAGTCACTATCAGACGTCTGATTTTCAGATTAGACGTCTGATTAGGCTGATATAACCCTATTTTGGTTCTCTAAGTTCTGCACAGAAAACCTAAGTAACCTAGTGTTGTGTAAGTATTCCTAGAACTACTTTAAGGGTTCTTTGAGGCTCTTTAACAAAAGATCTAGACACAGAGAATAAATAGCAAAAGAAATACAAAAGATACATGAAAATATAATCTATCCTATACTTCTCTTCACGCTTTCGCTCCTCACGAAGCTCCTTCTTCTCCATCAAGCTCCTCCACTCCGCCATGGATGCGAGCTTGAACTCCGTCTAAACACGTCTTCATTTGCAATTAACTTGAAATCTAAGACTACAAGTGCAAATGTTAAATAACACGTGTTTTGTTATCATCAAAATAAACGATCGTGGTGCTCTAGCACCAACAATCTCCCCCTTTTTGATGAAGACAAAACCATAAATCATAAAATTCTCCCCCTTTTTGACATTATCAAAAAGGTATTATAAAATTTAATTTTCCTAAACTCCCCCTTAAAACATGCTCTTCTAGTTTTTGGGTTAAATTTCTTTTAACAAGAATAATGTTCTCCCCCTTTGTAATAACAAGATAGCTATATCTTTCTCTCCCCCTTTCTAAGGGAAATATAGCTAACTTATTTTTGAAAACTCCCCCTTAAAGATTAACAAGCAGCTCATAAATTTTAACTCCCCTTATCTATATGCTAATGATAAGAAATAAGGTTAGAGATTACCTCACCTACCATGGCCAATAGAATGGCTCAAATGGAGGTGGATGCCAAATCGGATGGGGTTCCCATCTGTAGCTTGGAGGTCCAGGCATCGGCGCTAGTCTCCAATATGGTGGTCGATGTGCGACGGGTATGTCGGTTATTTGTTGTCTTGTCGGTCTCCTCTTTTCCTTCCTCCTTGGTCTACTCCTTGGTCTTCCCAATTTGAGTTGACCATCCTTGAACTTGTAGGTCCAATCTTTTGTATTGTAGTCTCCCTTGAAACCTACAAAACAGGATTCAAGTTAGTCTTTCGGTATCCAAGTAAGCTTGGATCCGATTTTGTTAGTTGGTCTCCCTGACGGAGATCTTTTCTCAACCTTAGGGTTATGCAAATTATCTACTTTATTGATTAAATTATTTGATTTTTTCCTAAGACATGCAATTTCTTTTTTTATAATATGCATCTTGGTTTTTAAACTAGAAACTTCTAATTTTAAATTATTGTTCTCCTCAATCAATTTACTATTTTCAATGATTAGATTGTGATTTTCTAATGACAAATCATCATCTTTAGGACTAGAACTACTTTCTAGGTCCTTAAGTTTTATTTCTAACCTATCATTTTCAGATTTAAGAAAACTAAAATTCTTTTTGATATTTTTATTGTTTTACCTTAAGTGATTTACTAAGTTCAAATAATTCATCAAATGCATCTTGTAAATTTGAATTTACCTCATTGTCGAAGTTGCTTTCACTGTCGCCCGTTGTCGCCATGAAACCCATGCAAGCAGTTTCATTCTTCTTTTCGAGATTTTCTTCTTCTTCCTCTGAGCTCGAGTCGTCCCAAGTCACTTGGAATGACTTCTTCTTGTACTTCTTCTCCTCCTTCTTCTCCTTCTTGAGAAGAGGGCACTCAGGTCGAAGATGACCCTTTTTATTGTAGTTGTAGCAACAGTCTCGGGCTATCTTTTTTCTTCTCCTTTTCTTTCTTTGATTCCCTACAAACCTTGAAAAATTTTTTAAGTAAAAATTTAAAGTCTTCGTCATCGAAACTTATCTCGTATCTGACGCGGCTCTGAATGCAAGGGTCTTCTTCGATTTTGACTTCAGTGTATCCTTCTTCTGCTTTAGCTTTGTCTCGTAGGCCATTAGATTGCCTAGGAGATCCTCCATGTTGAGCTCCTCCACCTCGTTCGCCTCCTCGATGGCAGTGACCTTCTGTTCCCACTCCAGTCCGAGAGAATGAAGAAGCTTCCCTTGAAGCTCCCCCTTAATGAAAGTCTTCCCTAAAGCTTTCAAATTATTTACTATGAGAGTGAACCTAGTGTTCATCTCACTCAAAGTTTCGTTAGCCTTCATAGAAAATGATTCAAATTCTTGTGAAAGTAAATTAATTTTAGAAGACTTTACCTTAGAGGTACCCTCGTGAGTTACCTCAAGTGTGTGCTAAATATCATATGCGGTGGTGCACTATAAGATTTGGTTGAATTCTTCCAGGCTTAAAGCGCAATACAATGCATTCATTGTTTTTGCGTTTAGAGAGAGCTCTCGGATCTACTGCTGCGAGTATCCTACGGCGGGTTTCTCAAGGATGCTGAATGGCGTCTCGCATCTGGCCCAGATGATGAAGTTGTTGGCTTGTAGCCACGTCTTCATCCGCAACTTCCAGTACAGGTAGTTGCTTCCGTCGAAGAAAGGTGGACAGGTGGTGGACTGCCCCTTGGAAATTCTGATCACGAAACTGCTCCCCTCCATTGATCTCTTGCCGGTTGTTACGCCAATTAAGCAAGAACCTACTCTGATACCAATTGTAGATTTCTATGGGAGGAGGTGAGATATGTGTGACGTAATAAAATGCAAAAAATAGCAATCTCACAAAAAGAGCAATCACACAATATGGCACAAGAATTTTTAGGTGGAAACCCAAACCGGGTGAAAACCACCTCCTAACCCTCTCGAGTTAGGATTTTTCAATCAATCTAGTCGATCAAATCCACTATATGAACTACTTAAACAAGAGTAGTTCAACCTAAATTACAACCACGCTACAAATACGAGGATAGCATTCCTCAACCCCTCCTCTTCACAAGGAGGATTTTGTCTCACGAAGGAGATGAGAATTCGCAGCTCGAACACCCAACCAATAACAAAGAAAGATTACAAAATAACCTATAGAGCCAACAAAGATTAACCTAGCTATTATAGATAAAGATCTTCCCTTTTCTTGGAAGTACGTCAGCTTGACGCGGATGCGTGAACCACATAGTGACGCTTGGTCACTCTTGTAATCGCGGAGGGAGAGTGGGTGCGTAACTGGATTCTAGCTCTCTAGATGTGGAACAAAAGCTTGGAGAGCTTGAACTTCTTCTAGATGATCTTCTACTTCTTTTTAACACAAGAGATGTGGAAATGGTATTTAAGGTGTATCTTGGTGTGTGTTTGCAAGGCAAGGGTTCTCCTCTATTTATAAGGGGCCTAGGAAGGCTTTGGGAGCCCTTAGAAAGCTTCCATAGTCATTGGGGTTGAACCCATGGCAAAACAAGCCGTAATCATAATCAATCATGATTCTAACAGGGTCATCAGACATCTAGTCTGGGTATCAGACGTCTGGAAAACCTTTTTAAGACGTCTGGGAACTAAGTCAGACGTCTTATTCTAGGCGGGTTTCTTTCTTGACTTGGTTCATACCTAAACAGGGTTCTAGTGTATGGCCATCAGACGATATACAGAACGTCTGGTACTAGGTCTGGACGTCTGAAAACCTATTGTACTGTGGAAATGGATTCCCAAGATAGGTTAATGGCTAGAAAATCTTACAAAAGAAATTTTGGGAGGCGAAACAATCACATATCAGACGTTCGGGGTCCTCTATAGACGTCTGATATAAGGCTAATGGTCATTTTCCTCAACGTTTGTATGGGAAGCCAACGTTCCACTAATTAGACGTCTGGTACAAACATCAGACGTCTTCTAAGACATCTGGACTAAGGTCTGGACGTCTGATTTCATCAGACAGAAGCTACAAAGTCTAACCTAAGTTATTGGACGTCTGAGTCAACAGTCAGACGTCTTAAAAGTCACTATTAGACGTCTGATTAGGCTGATAGAACCCTATTTTGGTTTTCTAAGTTCTCTGCAGAAAACCTAAGTATCCTAGGGTTGTGGAAGTGTTCTTAAGACTACTTTAAGGGTCCTTTGAGGCTCTTTAACAAAAGATCTAGACACAGAGAATAAAGAGCAAAAAAAAAAAAAACAAAAGATACATGAAAAGATAATCTATCCTATACTTCTCTTCACGCTTTCGCTCCTCGCGAAGCTCCTTCTTCTCCATCAAGCTCCTCCACTCCACCATGGATGGGAGCTTGAACTCCGTCTAAACACGTCTTCATTTGCAATTAACCTGAAATCAAGACTACAAGTGCAAATGTTAAATAACACGTGTTTTGTTATCATCAAAATAAAAGATTGTGGTGCTCTAGCACCAACAAGATGTTCCCTCTACCTATTATACGTGGCAGAGGGCGACGAAGAGAGATTTGGGGTGCTCGCTGGAGTCATGGTGGAGGCAACCGGAGAGAGAAGAAAGAAGAGTTTTTATGGTCTAACTGGACTAAGGAGGACGGTGGAAGCTAGGGGAGTTCTTGTAGAGCTCATATTGAACTCTAATTAGGAAATTCATCGCGAATCCTTCACGATTTGGCTAGGTTTTCTTTTGTGAATTCTTTTAGCCTGCCTGAGTTCTTGGTCTCAAATCAGGGCTCAAGATCACATTTAAATGATAGATCTCATAGCAATTGTTTCCTCCAATTTTGGAGGAGATTGGATGTTGATTGGAGGAGAACATCTCCTTTGAAGTTGGCTGATGTTGGGTTCGAGATGTTGTTCACACAGCAATGGCAGCAAGGACTGATTTGTGAAGGAGAAGAGAAAGTTAGGGGGTCATTCGTAAGAAAAATTGAAAGTTGAGGGGTTGGTTGTGAGAAATAAAGATTTTAGGGACTAGAATGCAAACTTGGTCAAGATGGACTTTGATTAGGCCCAAATTTTGGTACTAACCTAATTTGGACCTAAGAAATCTAGTGATAAAGTTGGATTTGAGTTTTGACCAGGTTTGATTGGGAAAATTACATAGAAACCTAAATCAAGGCAAAATCCTATCTGAAACTCTATTCTAAGTCAAAATAGGTTCAGATGGTCAAACTAAGGGTACCAAACCTCTTAGAAAATTTTTATATGAATTTTAGAAGGATTAGATAAATTTTATCCTGACCAAAACTTCTTCAATTTAAACCGATCTGAAATAGGGTTTTGTGTGTTGTTGTGGTTTTCGAAATTCATGAAACCCCATTTCTGTCTGTATGGACCCACTCTTTGGACTTTAATGCTCGTTTGACCTTCAATTAACCCCTGGGTGACCTCGTGGTTACTCTGCATTCATGATGTGATGTTAAAACTGCAAAATTAACCTTAATTTGTTGTTCTCTCCTTAAAATGGATTTGCGTGGAATTACGGTCTTCAGGCGATTATTCAGGAGCATTTGTTACTTAATTTCAACTAATACCATCAACTTTTAGGGTTTGATGATTCTAACAAGGGATTAGGTGGCACACAATGCGAGATGATTTATTTCCTTTTTAGCAGGTAAATGCGTACTAATCCTTGAAGCCCTTAATGTAGAAACCTTAATTTGGCTCTATTCTCAAGTCCACTTGATTCCAAATAAGGCACCTTGGGCTCAAACAAGAAGGTGAATAGCCCAAGGTGCTTTATGTCCCTAATAGGTGCAAGTATCAAGATTGGGGATCTCTAATTAAATTGGAATTAATCAAATATGATCGCAATCAATCAAGATAAATCAAGGAAAACTCTTGCATTTGATGGTGATTACTAGAAAAGTAAGGCAGAATTGGTCCTAATTCTGTTATTTCCCTTTTTTATCTTTCCAAAAGAGGAGGGGATTATGGATGAGAATTAGTTGATTACCTGCCCCTAGCGTGGTTGATCCGAGCTCAATGATCTTGAATGATGATTCACCTCGAAACTACACAACACAAATAGAGCAACAACACAAGTTAGAAATCAAATCAAACTAAGTATGACTAGTGGTAAAAATGCGTGTTGCTCTTCAGCAACAACGTCAAAATGTTAACACTCTAAAGTTGAAGATTAAGAATGCATCGTAGTATAGTGATTGAAGCGTATCAACATTCAAAATTTATAACTCAAAATCAAGAGAGTTCTGAGGTCGTTCAGGGAGAAAGAGATCGCAAATTAAACCACTGATCAGTGATTGAAATGAAGCACAATATCTTGATGTAAAAAATATATATTATTCGATGAATGTTGTTATCAAACTCAGAAATAGATGATTAGGTGTGAAGCTAAAAAAATTGTTTGCTCTTCAACTAAGCCTCAATACTTAAGTATTTCTCAAACCAAAGAGCCTAATTAGATGACTTAAAGTTGAAAATCAAACGTCCGGACCAATATTTAGGCAAGCAAAACTGGCAGTTCCCCTCTCTCAACTTAAACCCTTCTCTTTCTCTCTCTTTCTAATAGGATTCGAATCCAAGATGAGGGTGAGTGAGAGCGTGCGTGTGGAGACCTGACCCCCAGTGTTCTTGGGCGAACAGCTAGCGGGTGTAGAAGGTTATGAATGTAATTCCAGAATGTAATCCCATGATGTGGGATTAAAGGGCCTACTCCTACTCTTCACGTGTTCGCATGTTACAACTATGGGTTCACTATCAATTGAAGGAGTAATTGATGTTGTTTTGCCAAATTAAAGGTCCAGCTGAGTTCCCTGTGCTCTTCCATGCATGAGGAAGGTGGTTGCCTGATGCTTAGTCGTCGGACAATGGTGAACGGCACCGAAGAAGACAACTACGGCGGCGAGGTACCTGCAAAGATGAATACAAGCCTAAAGCCCCAATTAAATAGCTAGGAGCTTTGCCGGAGTGTGGCGAAAGTGTTGGTGGTGGTGATTTGTGGTTTTAAGTGTGTGAGTGGTTTGATGGAGGAGCTCTGATGGAGCTTCGACGACCATGGTCGAAGAAGGTGGTGGAGGTGTCGTGGGATGCAATTAAGTTGGGCAAAAGTTGTGCGGGAAGGTGAGGAAGCTTTTGCCTAACCTAATTGGGTCGAAGGAAGGCGGATGGCTAGGGATAGTGAAGATGGTCGTGGCAGCGTTGGTCAGTGTCCGAGTTGTCGTAGAATGGAGCTCAGGAGCTCCCTAATCCTAATTGGAGGAGAGAGGAAGAAAAGCCCTAAATCTATTGGAGAAAGGGAGGAGAAGAGGATCTTGCCATAGTTCATTTGAAGAGGAGGAAGAGGAGGGGGTGACCAGAGTTGATGAAGGGGAAGTAGGGCGTGAAGCTTCGTGGGAAGCTCTGTACGAAGACGAGGAAGCAAAGCCCTCTGCCTATTGTATGTGGTAGAGGGCGAGGAACGAGGATGAAGAGCTCTGGTGGTGGGTTCTTTCGCTGGTGAGGAAGAAGAGAAAGCGGGTGTTTGCTGGTTCAATTCGACACGAAGTCGACTTGACATAGGAGGCTTTAAATAGAGGGTTTTCCTTCTCCAATTGAGCCAAACATAGCAAGTTTTGACTTGCTATTTGGCCAACTTTGAACTCGAGATCCTCAAGTTTGCTAATGAGGATTTCTGTGATGATTGAGAATGAGTTCAGGAC
The DNA here is from genome assembly GCA_037157565.1 of Thalassia testudinum. Taxonomy (NCBI): domain Eukaryota; kingdom Viridiplantae; phylum Streptophyta; class Magnoliopsida; order Alismatales; family Hydrocharitaceae; genus Thalassia; species Thalassia testudinum. Next base: position 96,382,042 of record JAZHRO010000024.1, read on the forward strand.
CAATTTTCACTAATTTTGGTGAGATTTGATCTTGATTTGATCCTCTAAATTGAGGATCAAATCTTGACGCTTTAGGTTTAGGACTCTGCACTTCCTTCTCTATCGTGACGAAGATGATGGTGGGAGGATCATTTTGCAAGAGAAATCAAAAGGTAGGGGGCCGATTGTAAAGAAACCTTGAAACGTAGGGGTTTTCTATGAGAAATAAATGCACATGGCTGAAATGTAAACCAAGTCAAGATGGACTCTGGATTAGGCTTAAATTTTGGGGTTGACCTGATTTGGACCCAAGAGATCTAATGGTGATCTTAGATTTGAATTTTTACCAAGTTTGATCAGAAAATTTACACAGAAGCCCAAACGAAGTAGATTCTTGCCTAAGTATCTGTTTTTGGTCAAAAAGGGTTTCTTTGATCAAAGTGAAGGTTCCAAACCTCTTATAATATTTTTAAATAATTTTAAAGAGGTTTAGATTACATTTATTTTCACCAAAACCCGTTTAATTGAAGTAAGGTTGTATTTAGGATTTTTATTAATAAAATAATCCTTGAAACACGAAAAATCTTGTTTCAGTCAGTTCAAGCCCACTCATTAGGAAATTAAGCTTGTTTGACTTTATATTAAGTCTTGATTAATCCCGCAGTTAATCTGCAATTATAATTAAGTGTTAAAACAACATGATTAACTCATTTCTCTTATTCTCAAACTCAATTCATAATAGAATTATGATTTTCTGATAAATATCAAGAATCATTTATTACTATAATTAGGCTAAATTAGGCCAGTTAACATCAATGATGGTGCTACCATCAAGGACGCTTGATGTCTTCAGCATAATGTCCGGGGTGCACCTCAATGGCAACATGAATGAGTTTATTTACACTTGCTATGAACATACTCTAACTACTTTTGGTGGCCCAAGTTGGTAGTGACAGAATGAAGGTTCCACGAGTGGGAGGCATGGAGTTCGTCTCGTACGTACTCTTTTCTGACGACGTGCTCATATTCGACAAGACGGAGCATAGAATAGTGACGATAATGAGGAGGGCACTTGATGTCTTGGGCATAATGTTCGAGATATACCTCAATGCCAACAAGAGCTGTGTCTATGTGTCCAAAGGAGTGGGGGGACATTTGGCTATTTGCTTATCCCTTGGAATGTTTGAGGGAAGATTGCCTTCCAAGTATTGAGGCACCTCTCTCTATGAGGGGGCTAGGGGGTGCGATCCCTTCCAACCGCTTGTGAACAAGGTGATGGAAAAAATTGGAGCATGGAGCAACAAGTTGTTGTCAAGGATGGAGAGAGTACAATTGCCATGTTGGGGAGTGGAGGGCGATGTTGGGTTCTGGATTCTAACTTCAGTTGTACCCACCTCTATCTTAAAGAAAATTATTGTTATTGAGTCTCGGTACTTTTAGGGTAACAAAACTCACTTGCTTAAAGGGAGGGATGTATGTTTGCCTAGGGAGGAGGGGCGTTTGGATTGAAACACCTCATTGACTTGGACAAGGGTAAGGTGTGGAGGAGGGCCAAGTAGCTATTGGATACCTAAGAGAATGGCATTTGGGCTGCTTGGATCTGACAACGGTACAACGTCAATGACTTGCTCTCAATTGAAAGGTGCGTGGATTCCAAATGTTGGGCCAACATTCTTTCTCACAAGGATGCTCTCATGGCCCATTGTACCACTATTGACGAGTTTTGTTAGCAATGTTGTAACTGCCCTTGCCAAAGCATGTGAGATGTTACGTGTGCTGTCGACTAGGTGAGAAAAGCTTTCAAGATTATTTGGTCAAAGTCCCATGTACTGAAGTGGGCGGCATGCTCGATCTTGGCACTTAAGGATCAACTCTTAATAAGAGTGAGGATGCACGTTGGGGTGTCTTGTTGGTTGGCAGGTATGGACTATGTGACAACATAGAAGAGACATCACAACACTTATTCTTTGAGTGCTTGATAAGTAGTTAGGTACTCACTATAGTCCTTAATAGATTGAAACTAGACATTTATTTTGTGGGAATGTTAAAGCAGGCCCTCGCGCTGGTAGCTATATGTGCAGATGATTGAGTTCTACCCAGTAGAGCCTTGTGTGCGACAGTTTGGTACATCCGGAAGAAACGCAACTTATATTTATTCTTCATAGATAAATTTACTGTTGAGAGTTATGTGATAAGATTGTAAAATATAGGAAGATATAATCTTATACACTTTTATATTATGATTGTTTTAAATTTTAACTATTATTAAGTAAAAGTTACCCATGTACTCAAAATTACAAGGGAAACCTTCCAATTTTTAAACATAAACGCACATCTTTCATTTCAAACTCCAAAATCGTGCCCTTTGCGTGGGAACGGAGGGAGACGCGCCCTTCTTTGCTCGAAAAACGGAACCTTTTCTGTGCCTCGCAGGCCCCACAAGTCCCAAAGCTTTACGCTCATCCGTTCTCTGCACCTCCCCCTCTCTCCTGAGGAAGACCTACAGGCAAAAATTGGAGCTTTCCCCTATATCTCTCTCCATCCAACCAAGCAACTCCACTGTGTTTTTCTACATATGAGATAGCTCGTATTTGAGCTCTGGATTTTGTGTACTTGGGGAGGTGGAGAGAGGAGGATGGGAACGGGGACGAGCACGTTCGTGATCAGGTGTATCAACTTCCTCACCATGGTAAATGGCCACTGGCTGTTCAATTTCTGCACGAGATTCCAGTTGTCATTTTGTTTTTCAAGTCCCCTTCTTTCGTAAAGGTGGGATCTTTTTAAGGATTCCTTCGTGATTCCCTGTTTGTATCTCTGGGATCAGTCAGCTATGTCATCTTTGATGTGATTAGAACAATCCCATTTATGATACACACAACTGGGTTTTGCGCTTTTTTTTTTTCCTGACCCGAGGTTCTTTTACTGGTTGTTGCTAATGTGATAAATCATATCTGCCATGAAGAAGAAGAGGTTCGTGTTTTTGCCTTGTTTATGATCATTGTGGAAAGTGACGTCAAGTGGTGGTATACTTATTTTTAAATATGACGTCGACAGATTTAGGAGTTGGCCTTCAGAGGGAGGACTGGAGCAGCTTGTTTCAGAGGAAATGATGTGGAGGACATGATTAGAGGGATTTAAGATGCATTTGAAGGGAGTCTGAAAGAGGATAAGACCCATTTTTTTTTTCAAAAGAACTCTCATCTTTTCTTGTTCACTTTTCAAAAAAAGAAGCACACTTTTTTTTTCCCTTTCGAATTGGAAGGGTTAACATCTTGGAGAGAAAATGATATCAAGTGTAAGATAAAAAATATTTAGCATTAACAATGTAAATATATGTTTTGCCAGTAGTTTTCCATCCCTATTCCTCCACTCGGAGGTTTAAATTTCTTCTCCTTTGCTTGTCTCTTTACTAGCTCCCTTTTTTTTCTCATAATCCTTCAATCTAACTGGTTTCAAATTGTCATTGCCTGCAGCATATGTCCATATACATGTCATTATTTACTATCTCAAATCATTGAAAATTTCATTCCGCATTGTAATGCAGAAATGTATATTGCATCCAATTGTTTATTGCAATAAGTAGTTCACATATCATTTCCTCATTCATTCTTTACTTATATCTTTTTACTGACCATGTCCCTAAAGCTTTTGGCGGCTGCTGTAATTTGCTTCGCAATATGGATGAGTACACATCATGATGCTTGCAAGAAGTCCTTAACAATGCCTGTCTTGGGCTTAGGTGGTCTGATCCTTGTCATGTAAGTTTTCCCCTTTCTGTTATGTTCATCTGCCGGTTACTTGCAACTGAGCTATTCAGAGTGTTAGGACACTAATGTTTTGGGAGATTCCTATTTCAGATCGCTAATTGGGTTTCTGGGTGCTTGTAAGAGAATCCAGGCATTGTTGTGGATGGTATGTTAAGTACCTAATGCCTTCAACCATCTTTTTTCTTAATCTGATTTTCAATGCATTTATTTCCTTTTCATGCCACTGAGACGTCAGAACTGTCCTTGGCACAATCATTGTAGTATCTGGGAATGCTGTGCCTGATTTTGGTGGGGATCCTTGTTTTTACAGTATTGGCGTAAGTATTCTTTGCATCCAGGGTATAACATTTCAATTCAAAATGGTTGTATTTCTCTGTGTCCATTGCTCTCTTTTTAATTATTTAGTTGGTAAGCAGTTTTTTTGGCCACATATTTGGACCTAGTATTAGCCCAAGTGAATATAATTGCATCCAAATTTGTGTTTTTGGAACTTGATGTGCGGACCTTTAGCAAACTGAGAGATGTGGGTGTTGGGAATTAAAATCAGCTACACATTCACCAGGTCCCACCTTTTGCTGCACTTTGACACTTTTAAATTTAGGGTGTAAACATATGTGAGCCTGTGAAAACAATTTGTTGAGGAAGCTTTTTGTTGGCTACAGATGCATCCGCTGGGGGTCTTTTGAAAAAAAAAAGATGTTCAGCTTAAACTGATGCTTCTTGGAATTTAGCACCTGGTGATTTTGAAAAAGAAATTGAGTTTAGGCATGGGACAGATGTCAGCTGTGCTTAGCTCCTGATTATAGATTGCCGTATCTTCTGTGCAATCAATTTGGTGTCCCTCTAAACCAGAGATAATGATGTGCAGTTGTGCACTCACTATATAAACTTTTTCTATGGATTTACGGTTTATGATTTTTCATTTTTTTTCCTTTATGTAATGTTAGGTTTATCATAACAAATAGCGGATCAGGTCATGCAGTATCTGGCCTGAGGTAAGTTTAAAACTCATCTTTCCTCATATATTTTTATGGTATCACTGCGTACCTTTGCAAATGAAGTTGCTGTCTGGAATTAGCCAATAACACAATGATCTTGCAAGCTTTTGACATTCTAAACTGTTACAATAAGGAAAAAATAACAACAATCTTTGTATTTTTTTTTCTTTTTCTTCATAGGCATCTTTGTAATCTTTCCCCTTGTGTTTGTCTATATAAAGACACGTAGGGTTTCTCTATTGGTTATGGATTCTAAGTTTCTCAACATGGTAATAAAGCAACGGTTTAAGGCTGATGTTCGATACCCATCTTGATTTTGACACCTCTTTTTCTCTCAACCAAAAAGAAACAAAGAAGACCTTAACCCTAGTTCAAAGCCGTCAACCCCCATCAAAGGTCAACTTAACTGCTAGCATCAGGTCCTTGATCGGCTGATGACTCCTTTGGCAGGTGCCACTAGGTGCCATTGGTTGAAGAGTTGCATCACTTGGTGCTTAGTCTCTTTAGATCTTGTTGCTAACCCTTGGGGTGGCCAAGATCTAATGTCACTGGGCCCTTAGGGATTTGAGTAGCCTAGACTAGCTTGTTGTTGGGCTGCTAGTAGCCATTTACCTCACTTTGCTTCTTTACATAGCCTTTCTTGCCTTAGTGCCTTTGCCACTGCATAATGTATTGTTGAGCCCCCTCATGCTGCCATGGGGTTTGCTAGAGGCTTTAACGATTTCTTTGTTGCCCCGATCTAAGCATAACCATGATTAAGGGGTCGACCAACCCTTATTTTTACCCCTACAGGGTTGGGTTTGACGTGGGTTGTGTGTGTTTTCAGAGGGTCCTTCTACTATTCTTGTTGCGAGACTTCTATAAGGGGCTGTTGACCAGTTTATATGTGATTTGAGTTTGGACCTTCACCCGACTTTCACATTTTTGTGTTTATGTAAAATCATGGTGTCATGGTTGGCATCCAACATATATCTAGCAATTCTGTGGGTACCAATGCCACCATAAGCACATCATCTATCATCATCTTTAAAGAAGAATATGACAAATTTTGCCTTTGTTTGAAGGGGAATGCTAGCTGTACGTCTCATTTCATGAGACCTCATTGGTTAGCCAACCAGTCAACCATGCCCTATTTACTAGTTCACATGCTTTTGACTAGATTGCAGATTCTGGCATACCCTTTCACATCACTGGTAATGCCTCTATTTTGGTCTCTACAGCAGATATCCAAATCCTTTCAAAAAAAAGATATCCAAATCCGTTTCATGCACATGCTGTTGTTGATGGTTCCTTGTTTCTTGCCACAAGACTAAGAGATGTTTCCTTTACGGACTTTCTATCTTCCATCGATGTTATGGATGCTCCTAAATTTGCCTTGAACCTAATTCTTACTAGCCAAATCACTAAATCTTTGAACAATCGAGCTATCTTTTATAAACCTTGTTTTGTAGATTCTCAAGACAATAAAGTGGATTGGTGGAAGATTTGAGTGTGCTGGCCTCTATTGTGTGAGCCCTTCATCCCATTGCATATCATCTGTTCTACCTACTACACATCCCTGCAGCCTCATTTGTAGTTGGGATACCTTAGCATGACAGTGCTTCATTGATTGTTTCTATGTCTCATTATACCTTTGTTGATGGATTAAGTCCTTCCCTGAGATAGTTTTCACTTGCTTTGACAAGCATTATAATCCTAGGAATTATGTGGAGTCTATGCAAGATGTGCATTGAAAAAAGGCAATGGATTATGAGATTGGTACTCTTCTTTTACATGGGACTTGGGAATTGGTTCCATGATTGTCGAATGCTACTATTGTTGCTTTGCTTGTAGATGGATGGGAATTGGTTCCATGATTGTTGAATGCTACTATTGTTGCTTTGCTTGTAGATGGATCTAGATAGTTAAATACCTTCTAGATAGAAGGTTGATGTATCTAAGGCTTGATTAATAGCTAAAGTGTTTATTCAGATATAGGGGTTTGATTACTTTGAAGCTTTTTCTCTTGTTGTTTGACTTTGCTAAGTTTACATTATTCTTTCTATTGTTGTTAATAAGTATTGGAGTTATTTATTCATAGTATTTTATGTTTTATTAAGGGCATCATATGTAATTTTCCCCAAAGCCCTTCTATATATAGAGTCCTAGGGTTTCTTTTCTAATAAGACAAATCATTCTCTTTCTCCCTCAATATGGTATTAGAGTGAGGTTGGTTCTAGACTTTTTGCCCTCGGGTATTGTTCCCACCGAAAAAAGCCCCAACCTTAGAGAGAAACTGGTCTCTCTCTCTTCCTTTCTCTTCCTCACTGGTGCACCACCGACGACTGCTTGGGGGGCCCTGCAGGGCATCACAACCCCTTGGTGGTCGTCGCTGTTGCTTGAGGAGCTAGTCGGAGGCTGCTGCAGGCCTTCTTAGGGCGCCACCAAGCAGGCCTCTAGAGGGCGTTGCTACCCCTTGGTGGTCAATGCTCTCGCTGGAGAGCCTCCCCCCCCCCAGGGTTGTTGCCAATTACGAGAGGGGGCTAAATGCCTCTACAGGGCACTGCTCAGCCTTGGTGGTGCGCCTTCTTGCTTGAGAGCCCTCCTTCAGGGCTGTTGTCAATCGTTTGAGGGGGGTGAAGGCTTTTATAGGGCGCTGCCCAGCTTTGGTGGCGCACCTCCTTGCTTGAGGACCCCCTTTCGGGGTTGCTGCTGGTCATCGGACAGCAGGAGGGTGCTGTAGCACCCAACAGGGCGCCACCCACCCTTGGTATCTCTCCTTGTTGCTTGAGCGGCCTTTTGACAGCTGCTACAGGTTGCTGCATGCCACTACAGGTGTTGCCAACCCCTAAAGCTCCCCCTCGCGACTACTGCAGGTTGCTACAGCCCACCATGGTGATCGGGATTATCTTTGTGGGCCCTGCTCGTGGCTGATGAAACCTTTTTTGGGTTTCTAGATCTGAAAACAGTAACAGACTTGTTTCTTTGGCCTTGACATGGTTACCTCTGGGTCATCTGCCTCTTTAGAAGTCAAACCTATGACTTCATTTACTTCTCTTGTGGTCCAAGGCAGCATTATGAAACTCAACGGTGTTAGGAAGTACCTACTTTGGGCCCAGGTTTTCAAGATTTTGTTGGTGGCTAAAAGAAGCTCTACATACTCACTAATGATTCTTTAAAGACTGATGCTGGAGATTTTGACAAATATGAGCAGGATAGTATCTTATGAGGAATTGGATGATGAATAGTGTGGAGCCTCAAATTGCGGCGAATCTCCTATACAAGAAGAATGTTAAAGATATCTGGGAGAGCTTAGTGAAGTACTCCCAAAGATCTAACCATGTTCGTGAAGCCGATATTTATCGTTGCATCTGATCCACTTCTTAGAGGGATTGCTCTCTACTTGACTAATTTGCAGAGATGGAGGGATTATTCAAGGAGCTCAATATTTTTCAACCCTCCTGTTTTAACACCCAGATTGGTTAGAAGACAGACTTGGTAGGTCTACAGGTTCTTGGATGGTCTGAGCCCTAGGTTTGCATTAGCCTGTGATTAGATTCTTGCTATGGATGTCATACTTGATTTGGAGGTTGTCTTTGGGAGGTTCCTGAAGATTGCATCTGATGTGACTCTTATTACCATTGCACCACCCATCACTACGAAGACATCTGCCTTTGCGGTCTTTGGTGGGTGTGGTGCTCTAGGTGTTGGACGTGGTAGGACCTATAGTCGATGTCTACATTATCAGAGGATTAATCATCCTTCTTAGAGGTGTTGTGCCAAATTTGGCTATCCTAGTTGGTCGAATGCAGCTATTGTTCAGGGGGGAGAATGCCCCTACCTCACCTGGAGTCCCTGCTCTGACAGCTGACGATTATGCCTGACTCATGCAGATACTTTTGTATCTTTGGCAACAACTGGGAGCTTTGCCAACTTAGCTACTATTGCATCGACTTCGTCTTGGGTGGTTGACTCAGGTGTTTCCAATCACCTTATTGGTAAGAAAGATGTACTTTTATCTTTGCAATCAACCTTTATTGTTACTTTAGTCCATCTGGAAAATAGAACATATTCTCTTGTCACTGCAATAGATGTCCAATTTTTTGAGTTTTTGAAGTTGATAGATGTGTATTGTGTTCCTGAGTTTCCCTTGAGTTTACTGTCTGTTTATAGACCATGTAAAGAGCTTTACTGCTGAGTCATTTTCTATGAACATTTTGTATTCTTTTAGGACATCTGGATGGGAAAGATAATTGGTGAGGGGATTGAGCGTGATGGCCTCTATTACATTGATACTCTTCACATTTTTGCTGGTGCTGCTTCTATCTCAACTCGGCAAAACAAGTTAGATTGTGAGGCTTGCCAACTTGACAAACACCATTGTGTCTCTTTTGCTTCTTGCCAAAATAAGAGTTTTAACTCCCTTTGAGTTGATTTATTGTGATGTGTGAGGTCCATGTCGAATAAGTCACCAGTCAGTCTACTAGCATTTTGTTGTTTTTATTGATGATTATAGTATGTTGTCTTGGACATTTTTGATAAAGGATTGGTCTAAGATTGGGTTTATTAATCCTAAGTTTTAAAATGAAGTGTAGAATTTTGATTCCATGTGTATTAAGATTTTTCACACCGACAATGCTCTTGACTTTGTGCAAAAAGATGTTGCTTTTTTTTTTGTCTGACAATGGCACTGTTCACTAGACTTCTTGTACCCACACATCCCAACAGAATGGGGTAGTTGAGTACAAATTGCGTCATCTTCTTGATGTAGCACAAACTTTGATGCTTGCTATGAATGTAACTAATTAATTCTAGGTGGATGCCATTCTTGTAGCTACTAATCTGATTAATCGAGTTCCCTCATCTGATGGTGATACCCTACTTTTACAGGCAGATACTTCCCTTTTTGCATTGCCACTGTGGATCTTCGGATGTACGTGTTTTATCTACCTGTTTAGAGTTGCTGATAAGTTGTCTTCAAGATCTGTTAAATGTATTTTCCTAGGCTATTCTAGATCTTAGAATGGGTACAGGTGATCTGTTCCGTTGGGTAAATGTTATTATGTGTCGGTTGATGTTACTTCCTTTGAGAGGATTCCTTATTTCTCTGATGAGGGGTCTTCTTTTGGCTGGTTTACCCAATCTTTTGAGCATTGTCAGAAAGATCTGTTGTCTATCCCATTGCCTCTATGCAGGTTGAGGTTACTGAGGAGGATTGGGCTGCTCAATCGTCCTTTCCAGCATTTGATCCAGATGGTCCATCTCAGCTATCTGATGACTTGCCTATTGCTCTTAGGAAAGGTGTACGAACGTGCACTTTACATCCTATGTTTCATTATACTGCTATTGATCACCTTAGTTCAACATTATAACAGTTCTCTATAGCTTTATCTGCCATGGTTGTTCCTTGGCATCGTAGCTAAGCTCTACAAGACTTTGGTTGGTGATAGGCCATGGAAGAAGAGATGGTAGCTCTCATCTCTCGTGGCACCTGGGAGTTAATCGACCTTCCGGAAGGTGCCAAGGTTGTGGACTACAGATGGGTGTACATTGTGAAGTATAACCCAAATGGAACTATTGAGCGACTTAAGGCTAGACTTGTGGTGAAGGGTTACACTTAGACATATGGTGTAAAGTACTCTGATACCTTTCTCCTGTGGCATGCCTTAACTTGGCTCGAGTCATTCTTTCACTTACAGTGAATAAGGCATGGCTCCTATATCAGCTTGATGCGAAGAACACTTTCTTGTATGGAGAACTACAGGAAGAGGTCTATATGGCCTAACTATTTGGTTTTGTGGTTGAGGAGAAAGTTTGCAAACTCTAGAAAGCTATCTATGGCTTGAAACATAGTCCACGAGCATGGTTTTAGAGACTCAGTTCAGAGATTTGGAGGATTGGGATTTGCAAGTCTATGCTCGAGCATTCTATTTTTGTAAGATACAAGGAATCTGATGTTGTGATCTTTGCAGTGTATGTGGATGATCTGACCCTTATTGGTGATAATGCCTCGGGGATACAGGAGACGAAGAATTTCTTATAGACCACCTTTGTTACTAAGGACCTAGGCACATTGAGTTGTTATTGAGGTGTCTTGGAACTCATGTAGGATGCCTTTGTCACAAAGAAAGTATGTTTCTGAGCTTTTGGAGGAGATTGGACTACTAGGTGCAAAGCTTTTTTCTATTTTAGTTGAGTCACAGGGGAGACTTAGTGAGGAAGATGACCCTCTCTTTGAAGACATGGGAAGGTACATGAGCATTGTTGGCAAACTATTATATGCTATTGTTTCTAGACCAAATTTTAGTTTTGTTGTGAACATGGCAAGTCAGTTTATGGAGAATCTTCGCTATAGTCACTGGCAAGCAGTATGCCTCACTCTTAGGTATCTCAAGGGTAGTCTAGGGAAAAGACTTTACATAAAGAACAATGGGCATGTTGATATACATGTCTATTATGATGCTGACTATGTTGGTTCTTTAGAGGATAGGAGGTATATTACTTGATATTCCACCTTTCTTGGTGGGAATCTGGTTACCTGGAGTAAGAAGCAGAGTATGGTTTCTAGGTCTAGTGCAGAGGTCAAATATAGAGCCATGGCTTGTGCGGCTTGTGAGATTATGTGACTAGTTCATTTTCTTCAGAATTTGGGTGTTTAAGTTAAGCTTCCGATCCTTATGTTCTATGATAACAGGTTTTCCATCTTCATTGCATCAAATCTTGTCTACCATGAGTGTATTAAGTACATTGAAGTAGATTGTCAGTTTGTATGGGATATGATCTCCATTCGGAAGATATGTACTACTACCTCATCAGAACAACAAGTTGCAGACATTTTCACTAAGGCTCTCTTTGGGAAGCGCCATGAGTTCTTATGTTCTAAGCTGGGTATGTTAAATATATATGCTCCAGCTTGAGGGGGGAGTGTTGAAGTTATTTATTCATAGAATTTTATTTTATTAAGTGTATCATATGTAATTTTCTTGAAAGCTTCTCTCTATATAAAGAGGTGTAGGATTTTTTTCCAATAAGACAAATTGTCCTCTTTCTCCCTCAACAATAAGAATTGGATCTACACAAAGAGGTTTATATTTCCCAACCACTAGGCTATATAGTCGAGAGGGCGTATGTATGTAGATTCAACATTCTATTTATGGTTTGAAATAGACATGAGGGCTTGGCTTGAGAAACTTAGCAATGAAGTTATGAAGATTGGGTTCTGTAGATCGACATCAAACCACTCCATCTTCATTAGAAGGTTTGAAACCAATGCCACTATTTTAGTTGTTTATGTGGATGACATAAGCTTAAGAAGATGATGGTGTAAGAATTTAGAAGACAAAACATTTCCTGTGGAAAATTTTTGCACACAAAGATCTTGGGAACTTGAGATTTTTTTTTGGCTTAAGGTTGCTTGGAGTCTCAGGGCTTGGTTCTCTCCTACAAAAAATACACTTTGGAGGTACTTGAGGAAGCTGGAATGCTTAGTACAAAATCCTCATCCGTTCTTATGGAACCCAAGAAGAAAGAAGAGATGATCCATCTTTTGAAGCAAGGTTCGAAATGTCGATTTCGATGCCGTGCCAATGAAATTCTATGTGTGCATTTCGTGGGCATGCTGAGGGCACGCTGTGGAAATGACTATTTTTCGATGGCCATGCCGAAGGCACATAGTGGAAATGCCGAGGGTATGCCGACAACATGCCGATAAAAAATCACATAAATACTCAAAATGATATCAATGTGTGTGTGTGTGTGTGTGTGTGTGTGTGCACGTGCATGTGTGTACGCTGTGTCGGCATGGCCTCCTTCCGAAATGGCCTTGTCGGCGGCATGTCGTCGGCATTTAAAACGTTGTTTTGAAGTCTCTAAACAATATCAAACCATTATTGGGAAACTTTTATATTTGATTGATACCAAGCCAAATATAAGTTTTGTTGTAAGCCATGTTAGTCAACATATGGACAAGCATCACTATAGTGATTGATAGGACATTTGTCTTATACTTAGATACTTGAAAGGGTCACAAGGAAAAGTCTTTTTTTTTTTAAGGAGATGTAGGCATCTTGACTCATGTGGTTATTTTGATGTTGATTATGTGAGCCCACCTAACGAAATATGTTTGATGACTTGGTCGAGTAAAAAGCAATAAGTAGTGTTTAGATTAAGTGTAGAGGCTAAATATATGGTTCTTTTTTTGAAAAGGAGGTTGAATATAGAGTTATGGCTCATATAACATGCAAATTGATTTGGATTGCTTCTTTCCACAAAGATCTTGAAATTACTATTTCCTGATCTATTTCTTGGCTTATACATGCGAATTGATGCAAATTGCTTCTTTCCTTAGAGATCTGTCTCCCATCCTATTCCTTCTTTGACAATAGATTTGTTACATATATTGTGTCAAATCTAGTTTCACGAGAGACCTACTTCGAGTATGGTAGAGGCCATTCTTGAGGTCTCCACTTCGAGTTTTCGTGTGAGAGAGGTCTACTCTTGAGGTCTCCATGGGAGAGATCCATTTCTGATATCTCCAATGAGGAAGGCATCAACATCAATTGAGGTCTCTAGGAGAGACCAATCAGAGATAGCTTCAACAATTCATCTACCAAACTCCAACCTACGTTGATGCATTGTCATCAACACACCCCACCTACAAGGAAGAACGATGATGCAACTATTGTCATTCGCCTAGAGGAGAGCCATGACCCGGTTGCACCAGTTGAGTATTGTGTTCTACTTGTGAGAGTGAGGGTTTATGTTGTACAAGTTGAGCATTTCATGTTCCATCTTGAGGGGGAGTGTTGAGAGGTGAAAGTTGTAGTTGGGTAATTGGATGGTGGGAGATCCAATTATACATTAGTTTAGTCCCATATGATGGAGTGAGGACTTGAGAGGTGTGTGGTGGCCTATAAAAGGACCTGTGTACCCCCATTTGTTGTTTGATAAGAATAGAATCATATCATGTCTACAGGGATACTTCTGTGGTTTTCTATCTGCTCGTCGTGAGTGTGATTTCCATGTAAACCTAAGTGTTCCACATTTTATGCTTTGATACTTTTGCCATTTCCACTTCTTCATATTTTATAATATTGCCTATGCGTTTTCCCGTATTGCTTTACTTGCTACCTTTTTTACACAGGTTTAAGGAATATCATCTTGAAGATTACCATCCTTGGTTTCTAAAGCAAGTGAGGTCCTTTTAGCATCACTGATGCAAGTATGTTTAGGGAGATAATTGACGTTTAAGACTATACGTATGGTTGCTGTACAGTTAAACAATAGTCGAAATTGGATGCGCTTGAGGAGTTGCCTTGTCAAGTCTGGCGATTGCAACAACTTGCCAAGAAAGTATAAGGTTCTATGACATTATTATTTGCTTTGAGCTTATAAATCACAACTTATATCATAATACTTTAATCTCCTTTGGGTTGGTATTAGACACTGAAGGAATATAAACGGGCAGAACTGACTCCTATAGAAGCTGGTTGTTGCCGGCCGCTATCAGTGTAAGTATCTCTGTCTTCTGTATTTGTGATTTCACTATGACGTGTGCGCTTCTTTGATTTGCTACTAGACCTATTGTTCTATCAATTGTTCAATGGTCTCAACTGGGACTGGAAAAAAGTAGGCCAATTTCCAGTTAACAAAGCTGATTTTATTTTGAATAGGAAGGCCTTCTTCACCCACCATCCGACTCCATATTCACAGGCTGACTGATCAAGCTTTGTCAATTCAGCTGGCCTCCAAGTGTTGGCTAGGTGGCATAGCTGCTAACATGAAATGCAAAAATGTTAATAATTAAATATTACTTTCAAGGCAAACATTTAGTTTACCGATGTATCTTTTTGCTTGCAAAGTAGTGTGAGTACAACTATTAAGCTCTCATGCTTACATTGTTATTTTTGAAAATCATTGTTGAAGTCCGTAATATTTCTACTTGTCTGCAGGGAGTGCAGAAAGACCTTATGTTGACTCATCGGCACGTGATTCTCCATTAATATGTGATTATATTAGTGGCTCTTAATGTTAAGAAACATCATTTTGCTTTGTTCAACTTCCTTCTAATTTATGTCATCTTGCTTGATTATGCAATTTCATTGAGCAGACAACATCCATCATCTTTTTGTTCTGTTCAGGTGTGGTTACCCTGTGAAAAATGCTTCATACTATGATCTTAGCTTCCAGCCTTTAAGCCCCCACCATGACTGCAAGCTCTACAAGAATTCTCGAGATGTTAAATGCTACAATTGTGATTCTTGCAAGCAAGTCATTTGACTGTGAAGCTCCTTCAAATTCTTTTTTCTTCACTTTATGTTCATCCTAATTGCTGCCTTATCCAGGGCTGGAGTTGCACAATACATGAAAATTGAGTGGAGAGTAGTTGCGGTCTTCAACTTGGGTTTGTTTGCTGTTTTGGTAAGTATCTGAATCTTAGACAATCATACTTGATGCTAAATAGTGCCACAAAGTAATTACATTGTTGAAAAACAACAAAACTATGTGAAGCCAAGATATTGCTACCCTGGGATTCCAAGGACTTCAAAATCAGTTGGATGAAAATAGTGTCTGTTGGAGTGTGTCTAGTTTAGTCTTACATTGGTTAGCATTGGATTGTGTGGTGTGTGGAGGCCTATAAATAGGCAGTGTACCTCTTCATTCTTCTTTGAGAAAATATAGACACACGTGCCCTATCAAGGCCTTCTCCCGTGGTTTTCTTCCTGCTCCTCGTGAGTGGGGTTTCCATGTAAACCCAAGTGTTCTCATTCTTTTATACTTTAATATTATCGCCTTCGCATTGTTTGGATTATTTAACTTGGGTATCAGAGTGGGTTTCTCTTGGGTTTTATCGCTATGTTCCACATATTATCTTTTATCCATGAAGTTTTTTATTCTTTGGCTGATGATCTCCATTAGCATTGTCCCATGCTTCGAGCACCTCTGTGGGAACTTGATGAGCGATATCTGCTTCATGATGTTCGATCCTCCTCCCATGCTCACCAGATCACATATTGGGATCCACACATTGGAGGCTGTAGAGGTGACGATCGCCTTAGGGCAGAGTGATGCTCCGTACACATGATGCTGATGGCGCGTGCAGTGAGGTGCGTGCAGCAGCGGTGCGGTTGTCTGTAAGGCTGCATCAGGTGGCGTTGCAGTGCTCTCGCCCGCCTGAGGTTAACGGCGACGTCGTTCTTGATGGAGGTGGTGCACATGACCACGAAGACGATGGAGAGGCAGCATTGTGCTTCTCTGATGAGGCGTTGATGGTTGAGGAGCATCCGGTGGAAATGGCACAATCTCACAGCATAGCGTCGATGGAGACGAATGAGATAGAGACGGAGTTGATTGCGCGAGATGGAGATGAGGCGGTGCGCGAAGCACGCGATGCCCAAAGACCGTGACCAAAGGTGGCAACCGGAGCGATCGCGGTCGGAGGTGGCGATCGGAGCAGTCGCAGGAGTTGGCAACGGGAGGAGATGTCGTGCCTCGTTGATCTGGTTCCCCCGAACCCTAAGGGGTTCTCGAGCGTGCTTAAAGGAAAAATGAAGAGAAAAGAGAAAAAATGGTAAAAAAAAAAAGAAAGAGGAAAAAGAGAAACAAAAAAGAAGAAAGGAAAGAAGAAAAAAAAAGAAAGAAGAAAAAAATGAGGAGAAAACCAAAAAGGAAGGTAAAAAAAGGAGGAAAAGAAGAGCATTTGAATTCAAGAGAAGAGGGGGGAGAATTCTTCTCTATATATGTGTATTTCTCTATTTTTTATTTCTTCTCTCATACAAGTATGGGAGAAAGGGGGAGTGTAGGCCTATTATAGTCATCCTTCAGGAGGGAGTCCCTTGTTCGAGATCACCGCGTGAGGATCTACAACTCTGGGAGGTCCAAAGTTTTGAGGTCTTTAGGAGAGAGATCCAGTTTCGAGGTCCTTAGAGGAAGGGCCCATTTCATATTTTGCGTGGGAGATCTAGTTTTGTGGACTCCAAGAGGGAGATCCACCTTTCGAGGCTTTCAGAGGAAGGTCCGTTACAAGGATACTATATGGGGAGCTACCAGCACGTGTTGAGGTCTCCAGAGGAGAGGCCATTTGTTAGCTACAACATTCAGCAGCTTCAGCCCTCGTTGATGTGTCGACATTAGCATACCTGCCTGCAGACGAAGACCAGCCGAGAGTGTATGTTTCGTTGTCTAGAGTGGGATTTGAGTGTTGTACAAGCTGAGCATTGCATGCTCCAGCTTGAGGGGGAGTGTTGGAGTGTGTGTAGTTTAGTCCCACATTGGTTAGCGTGGGACTGTGTGGTCTGTGGTGGCCTATAAATAAGTAGTGTATCTCTTTATTATTCTTTGAGAAAATATATACACGTGCTCTATCAGGACCTTCTCCCGTGGTTTTCTCCCCATTCCTCGTGAGTGGGGTTTCCACGTAGACTCAAGTGTTCTTATTCTTTTACACTTTGACATTATCGCTTTCGCATTATTTAGATTATTTAATTGTGTCATTAGGATTATGCAGAAGCAATATATTTTACCTTTGGCATTTTTGTTGTCTAAAAAATTTCAATATTTCAACTTGTGAGTGTGGAATAAAGCCACATGGCAGTGTCACGTGGCAGAGTTGGAGGACCTATTGTTGGGTGTGTGATGTGTTTATGTGTGCATTGGAAAAATAGGTTTAGGTTTAGTTTTCCAAATTTGTTTTGTACCATTTGAGGCAAATTTGTTGGAGTCCTTATTTAGAGATTTGGTTTGTTTTAGGAAATAGGTTTGTTTTGAGATTTGATTTTTTTTAGGAATAACATATTATGAAAATAATGATCACAAGCTAATGTTGAAACGGAGCTGGGGGAAAACATGAGAGACGAGAGAGGTGAGGGGAGAGAAGAGATCGATCATGGTGAGGGATGGTCAACTTGGCGGTCGAGGGCAAGGCGGGGGAGAGAGCGTAGAGGGGAAACCCTAAGGGGTAGCGATCGGATGGATGGGGACCGAAAAGAGAGGGAGATGGGAAGAAGGATTAACAGAGAAGTAGTCTGTTATTGCTGCCAAAGGAGAGGCCATTTAGTGGCGATCTGCAGATCCCCTCTTGTTTGCTTGGCTTGTGGTGGTCACGAGCATAAGAGAGACGCCTGCATGAGGTGCAGAAGGGGACCCGATAAGTCGTCGACATGGCGCCCTAAGTCGACGCATAACTTTAGGCCATCACCGCTGCCAGACAACTATAAGGGTTTTACCATTGACGTTGATGTTCCAGTGTCTAAGGATACAAAGATCTCCGAACTTATGCTCAGAGGTGCTCTGGTAGGGGAGGTGATGGCCGAAAATCTGTCAACAGACCGCATCAAAGGTTTGGTAAAATCCCTCTCTCTCTGTTGAAGATTGGAAGATTTCTACCCTATCACCTACAAGATTTGTTTTGTTTGGTTTGGGTATGATGGATGAGGAGCGATTTCGATTTAAATCATCCATTTTTGAAAACCTAACGGTGATTTGGCGACTTGTTTCGCCTTTTGATGGGGCCTTATCAGATAGGCCGCCTCAAAGGGTTGTTGTCCGAGAAGGGAATCTAGAAACTAGTGGTCTACCTTTGCATCTTAGATCGTGAAGTGTGGTAGCTTCTGCCCTGGCTGGATATGCGACTGTTGCTGAGGAGGCGGAGGTTGGTTTGAGGGAAGGGGATGGCAGTTCATGTTAAAGTGGAGATTCTCAAAGGGGGAGCATTGTCGGAGAAGATCATACTCAGATGTGGTGGGAGCTCATAGCTTTTGCGACTGCAACTTAAGGCAATGGTGAAGGAAATCTATGAGCAGAAAGAACAGAGAACCTATGCAGAGATTGCTCGTGAGGAACATCACCTGGATCACATAGAGGGAGGTGGATCTGAGGGAGCTCCTGAACCAAAAAAAAGGAAAGATTATCATCATAAGGAGATGGCTGAGGAGGAGATGGTGGTGATGGGGGATGACCAAATTGCATAAGAGGGTGAACAATCTGTGGGGGTGTTGCAAGAAGTTTCAGTGAATTCGGTGGTACAAAATTCTTCTTTCAATGTTGAAGGGGAACTGAAATATGGGGCTGGAGCTTTGTCAAAATCAGTATTGGGGAGATCCCCATATAAACTAAGGAAAAGGAAAATGAATTTATCTACCAAGAAGGTGGATGAAAATTCTGTTGCTTTGGTACTTGGTGCTGAACGTAGGCTGCAAGCAAATATGGGGGGCTCTCAAAAGGGGAGATGAGAGTCCTTTCCTGGAATGTGCGTTGGTTGCGCGATAAGGTTCGACGTGCCACACTTATGAGATATCTCAGAGAATGGGACATTGAATGTGCTCTCATTCAAGAAACACATATAGAAAGGGAGAACAGTCCCATGTGGAATGATTTGAAGGTGAATGGGTATGCTGGTTGTGTGGCAGTAGAAGCAAATGGCAGATCTGGAGGGATGGCCTTCTGGTGGAAGGAGGCATGCTTGGAGGTGCTTGAAGTCTTTAAATCTAGGCATGCCATCTCTTGTAGATGTAAGATGATCCAAGGGGAGATGGAATGTCTTTTTACTGGTGTATATGGCCCGTGTGTGATGAGTAATCGGTCTGAACTATGGGAGGACCTGACAGACATTGCGAGACACTCCTAAGGACTGCCATGGCTAGTCGGGGGTGACTTTAATTGTACCTTGACAGAGTCTGACAGACCAAGTGGGTTAATGGACAATGCCTCCCTTGGCTTCCAGATAACAATACAAGAATTGGGATTATCTGAATTCCCTACTGCTGGAGTGGAATTTACTTGGAGAAGTGGTAATGGTTCATGTTCCAAATTGGATAGATTCTTCGGGAATGTGGAGCTGATGGAAAGATTTCATCTGTCGTTAGTGGCAGGGTTGGTGCGCCCCTTCTCAAACCATACGCCATTGGTCTAGGATAGTGGGGACAGTATACATGTGGGTTCCTACTTCAAATTCAGAAGATCTTGGCTCAAAGAGCAGGGTTTCTGTGAGATGGTGGTCTGTTGGTGGCGTTCTAACCAGGTTGAAGGTACAACAACTATCAAATTGGCTGCGAAACTTGCGTCACTGCGATCTATGTTGGAGTATGGCGTAACAGTTGCAGTAGTGAGGAACCAAAAACGCACTGAAGCGCTGGCGGCAGTTCAATACCTGGATGTGAAAGAGGAGGCTACCGGTCTAATTGAGCAAGAGCGGCGAGACAGGAAGTAATGGCAGGACAATGTGGCTGAGGAAGATTTAAAAAGAGAAATGGATTGGCAGGAGTGCTCACGACAACTTTGGCTTAAAGAGGGGGACGCTAATGCCAAATTCTTTTACTTGGTAGCCAGTGCATGTGGAAGATATAATTTCATTTCTTCCATTGTGGTGGATGATCAGGAAATTTCATCTAGCCATGAAATTAGAACAGCAGCTACCAGATACTTTAGAGACATTTCTCGGGCTGCAGCAAGGGGTACATGGAGAATGGCAGGATCTGTCTTCCCTCGCATCTCTACGCAACAGGCTGACAGCTTGGTGACATCCATCTTTGAAAATGAGGTTTTGGAAGCAGTTAATGATCTAAATTCTGAAGGGTCGCCAGGTCCTGATGGTATGCAGGTCTTCTTTTACAAAGAATTTTGGACTATTCTGAAGGGGGAGGTGATGGAGGTAATTGGGGAATTTCAAAGGGGCAATTATGGCTTCGATAAAATTAACAGATCCTACCTCTTTTTACTTCCAAAAAAATCAGGTGCGAACTGTTTCCAGGAGTTTAGACCAATTGCTCTATCTAACTCCATTTATTTATTGGTGAGTAAGGTTTTGGCAAACAGACTAAGGAAGGTTCTTCAGGATATCATTCTACCAGTACAATCCACCTTCCTCCCCAATAGGTCACTACAAGAATCTTTC
Source organism: Thalassia testudinum (assembly GCA_037157565.1). Taxonomy (NCBI): domain Eukaryota; kingdom Viridiplantae; phylum Streptophyta; class Magnoliopsida; order Alismatales; family Hydrocharitaceae; genus Thalassia; species Thalassia testudinum. The sequence goes on from JAZHRO010000024.1 coordinate 96,402,654, forward strand.
ATTATGGCACAGGAGATGGTGATGGGCTGGCACAGAAGAAAATGCAAAGCATTCCTTTGGAAAGTTGACTTCCAGAAGGCCTATGATTCTGTGTCATGGCAGTATCTATGGGAAATATTTAAGAGAAGGGGGTTCCCAGCGAAGTGGCTACAATGGATGAAAAGATGTATCACCACTGCCTCCTTCTCACCCTTGATTAATGGAAGACCATGTGGGACGTGGATCCAACCTCAATGTGGTGTTAGGTAGGGATGTCCTCTGGCTCTACTTGTTTTCAACCTTGCGGTTGACACTCTAGCGAGATATGCATGTAGACTTTCGGAGGCTGGGCTCATTAGAGGATATTCCATCTCCAACAGGTGTGCTTTGACTCTAGTATTACAGTATGCCGACAATACAGTATTCTTTGTGGAAGGGAATGAACATGCAGCTCAGGCATTATTTCACATGGTACAGATATTTGGGGAAATATCAGGTCTGAAATTGAATGGTGATAAATCCTCTCTGGTGTGTTTTGGGCTAACAGGAGAAAAGCAAACAACCATCTCCTCAACATTAGGTACCCCATTGGTTACCCTACCAATCAAATATTTGGGATTACCTCTAAAATGCACTAAACTAAAGAAAACTGACTGGCACACCTTATTTGATAAAATCTCTGTCAAGTTACAAGGGTGGAGCATCAGATATCTATCCAAAGGGGGTAGACTTATTCTCTTGAACTCATTAATAACCTCCATCCCAGTCTTTTTCTTCTTAATGTTTAAAGCACCCAAGTCCATCTGGAAGCGTATTGATGTGATGAGAAAACGGTTCTTTTGGAAGGGAGCAAATCATGAAGGTAAATTTTTCCAACCAGTGAAGTGGGTTAATTTATGCAAATCGAAAGATCAAGGTGGTATGGGAATTAAATCCCTTAAAGAGTTCAATGATGATTTATTACTCAAGTGGGCCATCAAACTGTTTAATGGGGAACATAAGAATTGGGTGGATCTTATTAAAGAAAATTACGAAAGCTCGCATAGCTCTCTAGACCAGCTCCAACCAGTTAAGCCATCCCCTTTCTGGAAGTCTGTGATACAAGCTATGAAGAACAACTGGCAGATGTTTAAACCTATCTTAGGTGATGGATGGTCATTTAAATTTTGGCAAGAGGAATGGTCACCTTTGGGGCAACTAAAGAATGCATATCTAAGAGTTTATGCAGCTGACATGAACAAAGGGGCTACGGTCTGCAGTTTCTGGTCTGATGGGTGTGATGAGTGGCGAATTGAGGGGGGTGAATCCAGCAGAGAAGGCACAAGAACATGGGAGGAAAGAACACGCCTGGAGCAAGATATGAGGGCTTTTAGACTTTCTTCTGGTAGTGTAGGCAGATATTGCTGGGTTGGAACTTTCACTCCTGCAAAAGCATATGACAAGCTCATGAGGCATTCCCACTCATTGGAAATGGATGTGATAGGGAAAAAACTATGGCTGCTTAAGATCCCAATTAAAATACAGATTTTTCTATGGCTATGTAGGAGGGATGGACTGATGACAGGTGATCTCAGACATAGAAGAATGGGTGTGGTATTGCAGTCTTGCCCGCTATGTAGTCTGCCGACGGATAGTTCCATCAATATCTTTTCTTGCATAACCACTGATGCGATATGGAGAAAAGTTTGCAGGGAACCTCTCCCCACTTGGGATGACTTGTGGAAAAAAAATTTGTTGCATGATAATCTACCTGTTCACATGGCGGTAGTCATGTGGTGTGTATGGAGAGCAAGGAATGATTTTTTGTTTCAGGAGAGACTAATATGTGTGGAATAAATTGTAAATGCATATTGGTCTCTCATACATATGTGGGGTTCTACGCTGTAATCATGTTTTATGTTGATTAATAAAATGCTCTCCCGGATTGCTATCGATGCACGATAGCTTTCCTTTCTGTTTCAAAAAAAAAAAAGGATTGAGATTTGATTTGTTATTGATATTGCTCCTCTATAAATAGAAACCAATTCTCTTCACTTGCTTTTTGAGTTGTAATAAATATTTCCACATTCATCAACTCCTTCCTCTCCCTTCTCCATAGCTGCTAGCCTCTTTCTCTCTCCTCTCTCCATGCGCCAACTACAAGGTCTCCTCCACGTGTTGCAAATCTTCATATGGTATTGGAGCGGGCCCTCCTGGCCTCATTGATTTAAATGCCGACGGCATGCCGTCGACAAGGTCATTTCCGAGCAAGGGTCGTGCCGACATGAAGAAAACGTCGATTTACAGGGATTTTGTCAGCATGCCGTCGGCATGCCCTCGACACGGTCGGCATGCCGTTGGCATGGTTGGTATGCTGGCGAAATTGGTGCCTATGTCAAGGTTGCTATTGATTTTTTAATTACTTTTGCTATTTTTGTTGGTATGCATCGGCATACCCACAGCATGCCCTCGGCATGCTCATCGGCATGCCCATCGAAAAACAGGCATTTCCACGAATGCCCTTGGCATGCCCACGAAATGCACACTTGGAATTTCATCGGCACGGCATCGAAATTGGCATTTCAAACCTTGCCTGGCCTATTGATCATGCGTGTGGGAGAGAAGGTGATCTCTCTCCTCGTGTGATACATGGAGCTGTGCCCAAGGGTCGAGCGTAAGCCGAAGTTGAGTTTGTGTTCGAGGCACGTGAACCTCTCATGCGCCTGAGAAAGCCAAGCAAAGGACATTGGGTCTAGGGCATTCAAGAAGAGGCATAGAGATCTCAAAGTTGAAGTTTAGGAGGTATGTGAACCTCTCACGTGTCAAGGAACATCAAGCTATAGCACTTGACTTTTGGACATACAAGAAAAGGCACAAAGATTCCCCAAGTTGCAGTTATGGCTGACGTAGAGGCCTAAATCATCTACAAATTCTATGTTATCCTAGAGAGTGCACTTGAAAATTACGAGAGAACTAAGGCAAAGAAGTGGAAGAAGGAGAATTATGTGGTTTCATTTACATCCGCAAATTTAGAAAGGCTCTGGGCATTAATCAAGAAACAAACGATCACCGAGGTTGTAAGAGGCTCATAGTTGCCAGACAATTATGGCCACAACGACTTTCAAGGTTGTTAAAGAAGCAACAACCACTGAGGTTGCAAGAGGCTCACAGTTGCACCAAAAGATACGTTCAAAGAAGATATGACTGAGAGCATACATGGAAGCAGATAGTCCCATGAAAATTCTGAAAAAAATATCTGGCTTCGATTTAAGATTTGATTATCGAGATTGGTTCTTTATAAATAGAGATCGATTCTTTTCATTTGCTATTTGAGTTGCAATAAAATATTTCCACTCATCAACTCCCTCCTCTCCTCCATAGATGTTGACCTTCCTCTCTTTCTTTCTCTTTATGCACCAACTACAGGAAGAAGGGCTCCTCCAAGCGTTGCAAATCTTCACACAATTGATTTTTTTATTTGTTCTTTGTTTTTAATGTAAGGCATGGCTAGCAAATAGAGATTGGATGGATAGGATGGGAATTATGCTTCCAAATATTTTCATCGTTCGTCTTATTTCAAGAATGAGGGTTTGTTCATCAAGGGTAGTGGGTAGGTTGGTTGCTATATGTAATATTGGATGGTTAAGTGGTTAATTTCATTGTCAAGGTTTATTGCTTGTCCTTATTTTTGCGTATTTTTTGTACTTGTTTTTCTTATTATCTGGGGGGCGTGCTTGTACTTTTTCAAGTAGTCCTTTATAGAATGAAAATTAGGGTTTCTAGAGTTTCTTGAATAAAACAATTTTATCATTTCTTTTAACATGGTATCTGATATAATTACTGAAAGGGGGTTGCTTGCAAATATTGTATTAAATAGTCTGTGTAATTGTATGTTTTACCTGGGCTATCAGAAAGGTTTGTAATATAAATAAAGATCCTAGGGCCTCCTCTATATTCATTTCGAGAGAGAAGAAAACCCTAGATGCAGAAGTAGATGGGTACAATGCCTCTTGAACTAGGTTAACAAACTTTCTTGTTCTTTGTGGTTGCTCTTATTTTTACATGGTATCAGAGCAATGATCTGTTGTTTATATGGATTTTGTTTTCTTGTTTCTCTATTTATTATCTTTTCCACCATCAAGAAAATCTTCCTACATTCTATTGTTTGTCGTGAGGTTGCCCAACTTCATAACCTCCATCAATCCATGTATCGCTTTCATCAAGGAGATTTTCATCGTCATCTTCGACTAGAGGACTCCTCTTGCTTGGATCCATCATTTGATCGACTCCTTGTCCTTGGCCTTTAATCCTTTGTTGCCTAAGCTCCATCACCTCGGCCAGCATCGTAGACCCATGTGCCACCGTCGTTTGGGCCCCATCGACTGATCGCTGTCGTCGAAGGACTCTGACCTCATTAGAGTGCCGCTTAACCATCATTTTAAATGCCCTCGGCATGCCGTCGGCAAGGCCATTTTTGAGCAGGGGTCGTGTCGACACGGATAAAGTGTTGATTTACAGGGATATCGTCGGCATGTTGTCGGCATTGTCGACATGTCGTCGGCATGCCAGCAAAATAGGCGCCCATGCTGAGGTTGCTGCTGGTTTTTTTGACTATTGTTATTTTTGTCGGTATGCATCGGTATGCCCATGGTGTGCCCATGGCATGCCCTCGGCATGCTCATCGGCATGCCATTGAAAAATGGATATTTCCACGACATGTCCTCGGCATGCCTACGAAATGCACACTTAGAATTTCATCAGCACGATATCGAAATCGGCATTTCGAACCTTGCGCTTAACTTTGTTCTCTCTGCTAGAGCATCACCTTGACTTTAGTAGAAGAATGAAGCCATCATTCTCTATAAAAATTCATTTTAATTTATTTTATACATTGCTAAAATACAAATATGATTTCCTTATGTGATTAAGAGAACTCCAATCATGCTTACATGCGGATGCACACGTTAAACTTAGAATTTAGATGGAAAACCTCTTCAACTTGCGTGTCTCATCTCCAAATGCTCACCATCAAACTTTTGTGAAGAGAAACACGTTTTTTTTTGTAAGGAAAGTAGAAATTTATGTGAAAGTGACATAATATATAAAGAGGGTAGAGCGTAGCTTAGCTATTTCTAACTTTCATGTAGTTTAGTTGATATGTTTATATGCAAATAGTTTTTCAAAATGAAAACTTCGGAACGTGAAGTACACCAAATTTCATTGAAATTGGACGACATTAGCACCTCTATCAAACGAGGCCAAATTTCGTAAAACTTAAGTCATTGAAATTGATCCCCCTTTAATATAGGAGGTAGGAATGTTGGATTGGCTTAAAATTTCACTTCAAAACATTAGGTAGGCTTCACATAAGCTTCATGTTCCTTTTTGTGAAATGTAAAATATAGAAATGATTCTGCCATGACTTATCTTTTTTAGAGTCTCTTTGGCATTGAACCATGCAAATAGGCCTCTACCATTCACAAAAGCATCTATTTGCAAATCAATCTTTAGTCTTTTCTCATTGTCAGCAGCGGATCTTGCTGAGCACAAATATAATCCCATCTTTACTTCAGAATAATTTGAGAATGTTGCTTCATATTGGCATTAGGGATTGAGAAAGGGGCTGTAGCATGCAAATGTGTATGGAGCTGCTTATCCCATATTGTCTTGTATTTTCCTTCATCATTTCCTACTTTTTTTGCAATTTCTTCCTGGCCTTGTCCATAGCTTCAAATGTAAAATAATGTTGGTGGATATTTTTCAGAGTCTTCCATTCTTAATACCATCACCATTCCAATGGTTTGATTGTCCTAATATATATGCCACACCAGGCCAAAATCATTTGCTTGCTCTTTGGGACAATATTCCACACACTATAAGTTGACAGCTTGTCAATTATTACTTGTATGTAGGGGTGTTAATCGAATTGAATCTCACCAAATACAATTGGATTTGGATTCCATTCGTTAAGAAAATTCGACTTTGAATTGAGTTCGAATATTAAAACTTGGATTCATATTAAGTCTATGAAATGTGTCAGATGTTTCTTCATTTGACAATATCTTTTATACGTTTGATTTATTTTGTAATATTTTTTCCTATAAGGGCAACCATGTAGGTTACCTTGATTTAGGAGGGGAGAGGATTTTGGGAACAAGGTGAGTGCTCGATTTAGGAGGAAGGGATAGACGAGAGATTTGGGAGAGTTTGGAATTTAGGACTTGTTGCAGGTTTCACCATTCACATGGTTGAGCTTTTTTTTTTTTTAAATTTGATCCACATTCTCTGATCACAACACAAGAGGGAGGAGCAGTATTGTGATCCAAACAAGTCAAATTAAGAGGGTTCATATGGCTTGAGTTTTGAAAGAAAAAAAAGGGGACTTGACTTATACACACATATATAGATTTGTATATGAACATATTTATATCTATATGCATACATCTACATAAATATGTTGAATTGAATCGAATCGAATCTTGTTGAATTGAATCCAACAAAAAAAGGATTTGATTTGTTAAGCTATTGAAGCTAAACATTCGATTCGTTTGGTTTGAATTGAATGATCATTGAATCAAATTTGAATAGTTTAATTTGATTAGCAACCATACTTGGATGACTTGCTATCCGTTACTCTTTCCACAACCTCATCCAATAGTTTGAAAAGAAAATCCAAATTCTTAATTTCATCAAATGCATCCATAGATTCCAAGAACCAAGTACCCTTTTGTTGTTGACTAAGTTTTTTTCGGAAAAGGATGACCAAGAAATTTATTAAGGTACAACCTTGTGTATCTTCCAACCATTGAACATGTATGTTGCAGCCAATCTTTGCCTCAAAGTCTTTTGCAGCATTCACCAAGTGTTAATTGTCTTCACTTCTTTCAAAATCTAGGTCCTAAATTCATGCATCGTTAGTAGGAAGAAATGAAATGCCTTAGTTTATCATGAGAGTCCTACCTCTCTTTATCTATAGAGAGGAAAAGGATAAATTATAGTACAACCTCAAGATAGGCAAAAGGTGTACAACGCACCCTTATGTAAAAACTAAATAAAAGCATCAAAGTCTACACTCCTTGTCAAGCTGGAGTACATATATTTATTATGCTCAACTTGGAACAACAAGAATCAAAAGTGGACTTAAGAAGAAACTTGGTAAAAATGTCCGTCGTCTGATTATCTGTGGAAACATGGGTTGTATATAACAAGCCTTTCTGAATCAAATCCTTGGTGTAGTGGCAATCCACCTCAACACGTTTGGTTCTTTCATGAAACATTGGGTTAGCAATATATGTGGTAGCAACATTATCACACCTCAACTCTATAGGATTAGTAATCTGAATGTGCAAATCTCCCAAGAGTGACTTTACACACGAGTTCAGTAGTTGTCTGAGCCATAGCTCTGTACTCTGATTCTGCACTCGACCTAGAAACTGAAGCTTGTTTCTTACTTTTTGAAGTCACTAAATTCTTTCTATCTTCCAAACAATCAACATAATTTGCATCAAAATATGCCACTATGGACATGGAAGTACCTCGAGTAAACAAAAGACCAAGTCTTGGTGCCTTTTTAATATATCGCAGGACCATCATAGCAGCATTTTAATGTTGTTTCGTAGGCTTAGCCATAAATTTAGGAGTGTACACCAGTCGGGTTGGGACTCAACCCAAACCCAATTTATAGTTTTCGGGTTGGGATTTTTTCAACCCAACCCAACCCGTTACACTACCGAATCTAACCCATAAAAATCGGGTCAGGTTGGATCGGGTTGAGCAGGTTGACTAGTCAAAGGACTCAAATTTTATGTTTATCTCCTGCATATTTTCTATGTTTTTCATACTTAATAACAAAACATTTTAAACTTATAAACAACTTATATCTTCTAAAAAAGCGAATAAAATAGGTAAAAAAAAACTTGATAGTTGTATAATAGTAATTGTCTCTTTCTTGTAAAAAAGTAAACACATATTACAAGACGATTATCTTGTCTATGTAATTTTTTTCGTAGGGATTCAAAACAAAGAATTAGACAAGAATGAAAATAATTTTTTACTAGTAAGGAAAAAATTCAAGATGTATGTGTGGATGTCTTTTAATTCTGTTTAAACAAAGAATTAGATAACCTAAATAATAATGTTTAATTTAAGCGTTAAAATTTGAATGCCTACGTCGAAGTTTCAAATAATTTAGACGAAATTAAGGGAATGTAAAGGGGGAGGAGGATGGCCGAGAGAGGGGGTGGTGGCTATTGGCTATAATGAAGGAGAATGGCTGGTGAGGGGGTGGTAGGTTGTGTGGTGGTAGCAGTGACTCTAGTGATAGGCTGGGCAGAGGGGAAGGTAGAGAGGATGGTGGATGGCTGGTGAGGGGTGGTGGACTGTGTGGGGGTGGTGGATCAGTGGTAGTTGGCCAACGACTCTGATGGTAGGCTCAGCCGCTCAGGTTGGGTAGAGGGAAGGTAGTGACGACGATGGGTGGCTGGTGAGGGGGTGGTGGGTTGTGTGGTGATGGTGGCGGCGGCGATGGCTTTAGTGAAGGGAGGTGGTGGCTATCACTAATGTAGAGGAGGAAGAGAGGAAGGAGGAAGATGCTAACATCGAATGATAATGATGAGAACAATGGCGACAATGAGAAGGGAGCTGCGAGAGAGGCTAGTGGTGATGACAAGAGAGGAAGCTCGGTTTAGGGCTTATGAGTGGAAGGAAAACTGAAAAGAAGCGCATGATGGAGAGCACACAAGGAGAGGGAAAAGTGAAATTGAGGGAGTAGCATGCGTTATTTGTGTGGGTTTTTTTTGTCTCCTTTCAAGTTTAAACAACATAGCTTTTTTTTTTTCCTTTAAAATTTTAATGGATACTCTCACTCACACACTCTCTCTTTCTCTCTCTCTCGTGTATATGTGTATTGTGTTGAATTGTGTTGCGGGTTGGGTTAGGTTTATTAGACCTTAAACTCAACCCAACCCATTCTTTATCGGGTTGGGAAAATCTCGACCCAACCCAATCCAATTTAAGTCGCAGCCCAACCCAACCCAATCGGGTTGGGTTTAGGTTGAACCCGACTACCCCTACATAAATTGATTGTCTTCCCATCGCAAAGGCAACGTCGGGTCTGGTAATGGTGAGGTAGAGTAGCTTTCCCACAAGCTGTCTGTATTATTTGCTATCCATTGAAGGTGCCTCTGCATCATATAGATGTGCCTTTGGGTCCATGGGTATATTTGTAGGTTTTTCCCCAAGCATCCTAATCTTCTGTAAAACATTTAGTGCAACTTTCTTTGAAATAGAACTATGCCTTGTCTGCTTCGAGCAACTTCTATCCTCAGGAAGTATCGTAATGGACCCAAGTTTTTCATCACAAATTGACTGGCCAACCTCTGATTAACTTGTAGTATACCATCTGTGTCATCCCCTGTGACAATGAAGTCATCAACATAAATTAAGAGCACTAGCACACCTTTCCCTATCTTTTTGACAAATAAGGAATGATCTGTAGAAGATCTATGAAAACTATTAGACTCCACCACCTGAAACAATTTTTGGAACCATGCATGTGGACTTTGCTTGAGTCCATAGATGACTTTCCTTAGCCTGCATACACACTCCCCGTGTGTCTCATACCTAGGAGGTTGCTTCATGTACACTTCCTCCTGTAAATTGCCATATAGAAAAGCATTCTTTATGTTGAGCTGAAGCAGCTGCTAATCATAATGTGCTGCAATAGACACCAAGATCTATACGGTTGATAATCTCACTATGGGAGAGAATGTATCAAAGAAGTCCACCCCATAGGTTTGGGTGAACCTCTTTGCCACTAGTCGTGCTTTGCATCTAGCAATGGTCCCATCTGGATTAAACTTGAGTGCAAATACCCATCTACACCACACAAGGTTGGCTCCTGTCGAAAGTGGTGCAAGCTTCCAAGTGCCTTTGCTCTGAAGTGCAACCATCTCCTCCATGGCCTAGTGCCACTTTGGATGAAGCATGGCTTCTTAGTAAGAAGCAGTTATGGTAGTGGAGACAAGGGCTCTAGTAAATTCGGAAAAAGGTTGTACCAAGATCAGTTGTGTGTAGATATCTTGCCACATGACTTGGGGGCCTTTTGAATGGCAATTGGAAGGTCACTATCCCCCTGTGGATCATCATCTGCAAGCTCCTCATCTGTCCCTGCTTCATTACTAGGCACCAAAGCATTAGTGTCTAAAGGTTGTGGGCTCACTTGATGTGGGGAGACTGGTGGCGTGGGAGGAGGGGGCATATGAAAAGTAGTATGTGGCCTTTGATATGTAGCAATAGGATCATTAAACTGGTCCTTCTCATGAGTGGAGTAGGATGCTCATCCATAGGTATTGCACCAAAAGGAATTGGTGGAATAGGCATAGGGGCCCCATCAGTCACAGGAAATAAGTCATTGCTAGTAGTAGAGAAATATGGTATGGATTCATGAAATGTCACATCAGCAGAAACATAATGACATGAATTAAGTGGATTAAAACATATATACTCCTTTTGGATTTTAGAATAATCCAAGAAGACACACTTGATAACCCCTGATGCCAGTTTGTCTTGTCCTGGACGTAAATCAGAGACAAATGCAACGCATCTAAAAATACGAGGGATAATAGAAAATAAAGGGTGACCAGGATACAAAACTTGCCACGGGATTTGCTCATAAATGGTAGAGTTCGACATCCTATGAGTAAAAAAATAGGTTGTAAGAACAACATCCCCTTAATATAAAGCAGGCACAGTATGGTGGATAAGAAGGGTGCGTGTTACATCAAGATGTCTATGCTTCCTCTCAGCAACTCTATTCTGTTGAGAGGTATGATCACAATTGGTTTGGTGCATAACCCCATTATTATGGAAAAATTGCAATAAGTGAGAAGTACGAAACTCCAAAGCGTTGCCAGATCGAAACGTTTTAACAGTGATAGAAAATTGAGTCTTTATTTCCATAACAAAACTTTCAATAATAGTTCTAACATCAAATTTCTTTTTCATCCATAATGTTAGCATATGCATCTATTTTGCATGAGGGCTCTTTCGTAGTCTTATTTCTTGTACTGGTGTTGTACCGCAACTTTTCCACCTCTCCATTATGTAAGGAGAGGCAGGGCTCAGTAATACAATCTCATTTCTTCCAATTTGGTATCAGAGTAGCAGTCCTAGATCGAGGCTTTAGGTATCCTACACCCAAGGTCTCTAAACCTTAACCACCAAACCTCTCTCTCTGCGTAGGTGCACTACCTCTGGTGGGCCTCCCCATGGCTCGACGGTGATGCAGTCCGCGGTTGCGAGGTGACCGCAGTGCGCTCGCGCGACGGTGGTAGCAGTAGCGTAGTGTGCACGCATTGCAGCGGTGCGGCGGTTGTGAGTGGCCTGTAGCCTTGTTCTAGGGTTGCGTTCCTTGTAGTTGCAGGGAGAAAGCTCTAGGTCCCCTTGGGGCCATCTTGGGTGTTTTCCCCACACCCGGGTGAGGCCAACGTCCATCCAAGGGGGCTTTTTAATGAAGATGCAGATCTGAAACCAGACAATTTTAGATCTAATGTTGTTTCTTTGATGTTGGAATGTTGATTGAGGCTCCTGGATTGTAAAGATGGTTTCTTTGGATCAGACCGATCAGTATGAGGTGACGTCAGGCTCTCTTTTGGACATCAGGGTTCTCAAACTCGTTCTTTGGTCCCATCAAACTAGATGAGACCAATTACCCACGGTGGTCCTATGCTTTTTATATGACTTTTAGGGGTTATGAAAAAATCACATTCTTACGGATCTGGAGCCTATAGACAAGACTGGCATACATGCCAACTGGGATAGAGACAATGTCATAGTTTGTGCATGGCTTATGCAGATTATCATTCCCTGGATAGGGGATGAGATCATGTACTATTCGATAGCGAAAGAGATGTGGGAGTCTTTGCATGAGTCATACTCACATGTTAAGAACCTTGCACATGTTTTTTAGGTCTTTCACGACCTCTTTCACTTGTGTTAGGAGGGACCCTTGCTGTCACAGTATTACTCCCTCATGAAGGGAATGCTGGAGAGGCCTCACTCCTACCTGTCGGGGTGTGCCTGTGACTCCTGGAGGAGCTTTCGGAGACAATTGCCAGTCTTTCTTTTCTTGTCAAGTCTTGGACCTGAGTACGTAGCAGCCAGAGATCAGATACTCACCGCTCTTGAGCTTCCCACTTTGGAGGAAGCCTACAATAGACTTAGTAGAGTAGTAGTGCACATTTTTGCTCTTGACTTTGGTGCTTAGACATCTGCACTGGTCGTGACCCTTGAACGTGGCAAGGGTGCTCCCTTCCCTACACGTGCTCGTGGACATGGACGCTCTTTTAGTGCATGTGTTCGGTCTCCGTGCACCTACTGTGGCAGGATGGGACACTTTGAGGCTACATGCTGGCAGAAACATGGTAGGCCACCTGTGGCCAATCAGGCAGTCGAGGTCATTGGTGGAGCCTCCTCAAGTCCTGATGTCAGATCCCTTAGTGTAGAGATTGAGACTGTACGGCAGTAGATTGCCCAGTTAGCCCAGACATCCCCTTAGCCTCCAGACACTACAGCCATTGCCTCCTCTTCTAAGGCACTTATGATTGGTATGTTATTTCTTTTATCTCCTGGCAATTGGTTGATTGACTTTGGTGTTTCCAAGCACCTATGTGACGATAGATCTTTTTCTTAGTTAGTACCAGTTACCCCAACCAGGACTGTACATGTGGCAGATGGGAGACACTCTCTACTTGTTGGAAAGGGAGATATGTTTTTATCTCTGACCTTGCGACTGATAGATGTGTTCTATGTTCCTGATTTTTCATTGAGTTGTTTGTTAGTAGTATTATCAGAGATCTGAACTGTCGAGCTATATTTGATGCGTCTTCTTGTGTCTTGCAGGACAAGCTCATTGGGAAGACGATTAGTGGAGGGTGTGAGGAACGGGGGGTAAAGCGTCTGAGTTGTACTATTGTTGCTGCTTCTGCTAGTTAGGGCCTTGGTTCTGCTGGGTCCCTTCTCCAGTGGCATCATTGCCTTCGTCACCTGCCTATTGATCGTCTCAGATGAGTTCTGCCGCACATATGCTCTACTATTGCTCTCATCTGTGATGTCTGTCAGCTAGGCAAGCACCACAGGGCTAGTTTTTCCACTTCCGTTTCTGTTGCCTCTGTTGCTGTGTTTGATTTGGTTCACTATGGATGTTTGGAGTCCTAGTCGTATTCCTGATCGGCTTGGGAATATATATTTCTTGGTGTTAGTGGATGATTTTTCCCATCTTTCGTGGTTGTTTCTTTTGAGAAATAAGTCTGATGTGGGACATATTGTTGAAAATTGTCAAAGAAATAAAAACTCAGCATTCATGTTTTGTGAAACGTTTTTGGTCTGATGATGCCTTAGAATTTTGTACCACTCAATTGTGACTTTCTTTTCTAGTTGTGGCATTATTTAGGAGACCACTTGCCCTTACACCTCTCAGCAGAATGGCATTGCTGAGAGGAAGCACTGCCACTTGATGTTGCTCGTACCTTGTTGATTCATCACTCGGTCTCTTCTCTTTATCGGGGTGATGCTGTTTTGACAGCTTGTTTTCTGATCAATCGGATGCCTAATGCTGCTTTACACGAGTGGATTCCTTTGCAGGTTATGTATCTCGATAGACCCCTATTTCATGTCATTCCCTGGACTTTTGGTTGTGTTGCTTTTGTTCATTTGTTAGGACCAGGTCGGGATAAATTAGCATCGAGAGCAGTTAAGTATGTTTTTCTTGGGTATACTAGGACTTAAAAGGGGTATCGGTGTTTTGATCCGACTACTTCTTGACACTTTATTTCGGCAGATGTTACCTTTCATGAGACGTACCCTTCTTTTCTACGTCTGCAGCTAAGTTACCTTCTGAGGGTGATATGGTGTCCATGTCATTTACACCCATTTGTTTTAGGAGTTTTCCTGAGACTCCCATCCCTACTGTCTTACCACCACCACCACCTACTACGCTACCCTTTCCACGTTTGATTGAGTTGCTTCAGACATATATCTGTCCTTACACTACCTTTTGGGGGCCTCCTCCCTTACCTCCACCGGTGGATTCTTAGGTGAGTCCCTTAGATCCTGACGCTTGTTTGTCACATGTTGATCACAAGGACAGGACAGATAATGTGACAGGTAATCTGGATCTTCCGATAGCTGTTCGGAAGAGGTCGCAGACTTGTGCTATTTACCTGACGACTAGGACAAGACACTTGCTACTGACAACCTAGGCCTTGGACTTGCAGGCTTCACCCAGGTGTTGGTTGCTACTCACATCCTAGTGACTCACAGCGAGGCCATGCTTCATTCGAGATGGCAGGCAGCCATGGAGGATGAGATGGCTGGTCTTAGGGGTTGTGGGACTTAGGAGATCACTCCACTTCCAGACGAAGCTACGATTGTTGGCTGTCGATGGGTTTTCACAATGAAGTTCAACCCAGATGGAGGCATCACCAGATATGAAACATGCCTCGTGGCAAAGGGGTTCACCCAAACCTATGAGATAGACTTCTTTAACACTTCTCACCAGTTGCTAGACTTCCTATGGTATAGGTGTTGGTAGCAGTGGCGGTCCAGCTTGATTGGCGTGAAGAATGTATTCCTCTACGATGATCTCCAAGAGGAAGTCTATCTGCAGCAATCACCAAGCTTTGAGGTTTAGGGGGAGCGTGTACGCAGACTGCGGAAGGCCATCTACGACCATCTACGGCCTCAGGTTGTGGAGGCAGCTAGATTTAGGAGATCGATGGCTGATTTTTCTTTTTGTGTCAGGAGGATTGGATGAGGTATTGTGGTGCTTTTCGTATACATTGATGACTTGATTGTTATAGGGGATGATGTGTAGGGTGTCACTAAGATCAAGCACATTCTGGCATAGCACCTTGTCCTGAAAGATTTGGGGGTTTTACGATATTTTCTTGATATTGAGGTTGCCTGGAGCAGGAAGGGTGTAGTCTTGTCTCAGAGGAGGTATGCATTGGATCTTCCTTAGGAGGTGGGCATGCTTGGGGTCAAGACAGTCAACATTCCTATGGACCCCAAGATGCCACTTTATGATGAGGATGCACAGTTGGTGGAAAACAGGCAGTACAGGCAGCTTGTGGGCAAGCTATTATATCTGACTATCATGAAGCCTGATATCTCCTTTGTGGTTAGGAGATTTAGTTAGTTCATGGCCAAGCCAACACGACAACATTTGGATGCAGCATTGATGGTGCTTAGATACATCAAGAAGGCTCATGGAAAAGAATTTCTCCTCCAAAGGGTTTTTTATGACTTTGGTTGGCTACTTTGATGCAGACTACGCTGGATGTCATGTGGACCAAAAATCCACTATAAGGTTTTGCACCTTTTTGGCAGTGAATCTGATCACATGGAGTAGCAAGAAACAAGGCATAATTGCTAGGTTGAGTGCTGAGTCTGAGCATAGGACCATGGCTCAGATGACTGCAGAGATGATGTGGATTAGGTCCCTACTCACTGATTTGGAGGTATAGTTTTCTAGTCCGATGGAGATGTGGTGTGATAATAGAGAAGCTGCCTTTATTGCCAACAATTTAGCATTTCACGAAAGAACGAAGCATGTAGAGGTTATTTGCCATTGTATCAGAGATTATTCAGAAGGGGTTGCTATATACAACACCAGTTATGTTTGAGGAGCAGATTGCAGATATTTTTACCAAGCTCTTGGCAAGGTCTTTATTTGATATGTGTATTCAAGTTGAACATGATAGATATCTATGCTCCAGCTTGAGGGGGAGTGTTAACATATGCTGTTGAGAAAATTAAATTGGATGAAATGACTTAATTCATTATAGCAAATCCTAGGCTCTCTTCTATAGAGAGAGAGATCAAAGGGTTGAAAAATACAAAATTGCCCCTTAGGAGCTAAACACCCATAAGCCTAAACAAGAAAAGAATATAAGAAACACTATATACCAACACTCCCCCTCAAAAGGAATACAAGAAACACTATATGCCAACACTTCTTAAGGTGGAGCATGAATATCTATCATGTTCAGCTTGGAACAACATGCCTCAAGGCAGATCTTGCTAGGGGCTTTATGAAGAATCCGCAATCTGCTCCTCAGAAGTGACACTTGTGGTATGTAATGTACCATGTTGAATGAGATCTTGAGTGTAATGTTCCATGCTGAAGAATCTTTACATGCTTTGTCTTCTTGTGAAACATAGGGTTATTGGCAATGTAGGTCGCTACTCTGTTGTCACACCGCATCTCCATAGAGCTATCCCAAAAAATATGAAGATCTGACAAAATTAACTTGACCTAAACCATCTCAGTGGCTGTTTGGGCCATGGCCCTCTTCTCTGACTCCGCACTGGATCTAATTACAACTGCTTGCTTCTTGCTCCTCTAGGTAACCAGGTTGCCTGCCACAAAGGTGTAAAATCCTGTGGTGAATTTTCTGTCCCCAACACAGCCAGCATAATCAACGTAAGAGTATGCTACAATCCTTATGGGCGTTCCCTTACAAAACAATAGTCCTCGTCCTGGTGCTTTCTTCACATACCTGAGCACTTGTATTGCAGCCTCCCAGTGCTGTCTAGTTGTCTTATCCATAAACTGGCTAAGCCTACCAATCGATAAAGGTAAGTCTGGACGAGTGATGGTGAGGTAAAGAAGCTTACCCACCAACTGCTTGTATGTCCTGTCATCCACCTTCGATTTCTCATCATATAAATGGACCTTGGGATCCATGGGAATATTTGCAGCCTTAGCTGCTAACATGGTAGTCTCTTGAAGAAGATCAAGAGCACACTTTCTCTGCGAGAGCACCACTCCATCCCTACCACGTGCAACCTCAATGCCTAAGAAATACCTCAACTGTCTCAAATCCTTTATGACAAACTTCTCTGATAGATGCCTCTTGACTTCATCTATCCCATATTTGTCATCTCTGATGATGATAAGATCATCAACATATACTAGGAGTGCCACAGTCCTCCTGTCAGTCTTCCTAATAAATAAGGAGTGATTTGAAGTAAAGTGCCTTAGACCAATCTGGTGGAGCACCTCTGATAGCTTCTGGAATCATATCCTGGAACTTTGCTTCAATTCATAAATTTTCTTCCTTAACCTGCACATACACTCCCCTAGAACCTTGAAACTCGGAGGCTGTTGCTTGTAAACCTCATCTTGAAGATTGTCGTGGAGAAAAGTGTTCTTCACATCAAGTTGGTATAACGGCCAGTCTCTGTGTGCAGCAACAAAAATAAGTATTCGGACATTGGCAGGCCACGCAATGAGGGAGAAAGTATCAAAGAAGTCCACCCCATATGTCTGAGTGAACTCTTTTGTTACTAGTCTGGCTTTATACCTCGAAATAGACCCATCAGGGTTATATTTCAAGGCAAAGACCCATCGGAAGTTAACCAGTCATGCGTCAGTAGGAAGTGAGATGAGATCTCAAGTCTGTTTACTCCGAAGTATTGCCATCTCATCCTCCATGGCTTGACGCCACTTTGGATCAAGCATGACCTGCTAGTAGGTAGATGGAATGTGATGCTGTTAGTGCTTGACAGAAGTTGTTAAATTGAGGAGTGAGACCATTAGTAGCCAAACTACCTGCGACCTGGTGTCTGGACTTACAGGTGCGGGATGCCCTCATAATGGCAATAGGGAGATCTGAATCATCCGGTACCTCTGACTGACTTGCTACAGAAGGAGCCTCTCCACTGTGGTGATCTACACTGTTTGGGGAGTCAGGTCTGACTAAACTGACACTAGTATCAAGTATCCTCAACCACCTGTGAATCATCAGCTGTTGGTGAGGGAGGAGGCCTCTGAAAAGTAGTATGATGCCTGTGATAGGTATGTTGGCAGCTGGAAGTCATCCAGGGAGGAAGAGCTCATTTGTTTGGCAGTTGGAGGTCTGGACTGAGAAATAGACACTTGAGTCTCTGTACACGGAGCAGGCAGGGGAAGAAAGACAACATCATCACAAGAGCTCCTTTGT
The DNA here is from genome assembly GCA_037157565.1 of Thalassia testudinum. Lineage (NCBI taxonomy): Eukaryota > Viridiplantae > Streptophyta > Magnoliopsida > Alismatales > Hydrocharitaceae > Thalassia > Thalassia testudinum. The sequence goes on from JAZHRO010000024.1 coordinate 96,420,617, forward strand.
CCAGTGACTAAGAAATATGGTGTATCCTCATGGAAAGTCACATCATCGCTAATATAATGTCTGTTCTGCAGAGGATCATAGCAATGATACCCCTTTTGTGCCCTAAAGTACCCCAAAAATGTGTATTTGACAATGTGAGGAGCTATCTTATCACGACCAAGTGATGGCATATGGACGAATGCAACACATCCAAAGGTCCTGGGAAGCACATGAAATAACTCATCGTCTGGATGCAGAAGAAGAGCTGGTATCTGCTCGTGAAGAACTGAGCTGGGCATCCTGTTGTTGAGATAAGTTGCTGTCAAAACTACGTCCCCCCAGTATTTATGCGGCACATTGTAATGAATCAATAGTGTGCGGGCAACATCCAACAAGTGCCTGTACTTCCACTCTACAACCTTGTTCTGTTGTGAAGTGTGAGGACAAGTAGTCTGGTGGATTATCCCAGGGGTCCTGTAGAACTCTTTAAGTCTGGCAGTGCAGAACTCAAGAGCATTATCAATCCGCACTATCTTCACTGTGGCTGAATACTGTGTGCTGATCTTCAGAAGAAGAGCCTTTATGCATCCTCCAACCCTTGCCTTCCTTTTCATCAAGAACACCCACGTGGCTCTAGAGAAATCATCTACGATAACCAGATAGTATCGATGTCCCATTTGGTCTGGGACTCTGCTCGATCCCCATACATCCACATGGAGCAATTGAAATAATGTAGAGGATCCAGGAGAGGTGCTAGTTGGAAAAGAGGATCGATGGTGCTTACTCAATTGGCAAGCATCACACTGTATGGTAGTAGCTGGGGAAATATGTGGTATCACCCTCCTGAGACGATTTAGAGACAAGTGGCCAAGATGAACATGCCACTGTAGAATACTCCCGCTACCATATTGAGTAACTCTTGCAAATGGCTCATGTCCTAGACGGTAAACACCATTTTCCTCCGTACCTTTGACAATAGTCCTCCCAGTGAGCTTGTCCTGAACAAGACATCCAACATCATTGAAGATCACTCTGTAGTTGAGATCCTTTGTGATTCTGCTCATTGACAATAGACTTAGTGGGAATTTTGGCACATGAAATGCACCAAACAACTGCAAATTGGGGTTCACAGATACCTATCCCTTACCTCTAACTAGGGCATATCTACCATCAGCCACCTGTATAGTCCTTCTTGGGGGAACAGACTGTACTGAGCGAAAATATATCTGATCATCGCACAGATGCTGTGACGCCTTAGAGTTGATCAGCCACCCTGCTCCTTGGTGACTCCTGTAATGCTCCTGATGCATTAGACTCACAGATTCTGCTATAGGTGTTAAGTAGACCACATCCAAAGAAAATGGGAAATACACACCCTAAAGATCATGCAATAAGGGAAATACACATTTGAAAACAGTCCATATAACTGGAGAAATCGTACCACTGCTTGGCGAACACCAATAGATATGAAACAAATCAAATTCAGATCTGCATCAATAACGAGAGGCTCCCTTGGACAGACATTGGCCTAACCTGGGTGCAAGGAGAACACCCGAGATGGCCCTGAGACCTAGATTCCCTCTCCCTATGACAACGAGGATTGTAGCCCTTAGATCAGGGCAAGAAGCCCTTCACGATCGCTGCATAGGGACTAAAGCACTGTGCCTCGCCGATGTTGCCGGTTTGTGCCGCCTACCGATGCCTTAGACTGTCGCTGCTGTGCTGCATAGGGTCGTCGCGGACCTGCAGATGGCTATCGTCGTCTGCTGCTGGCTGCCGTAGACCCCTGTAGCGCTCCTTGAGGCTGCAACGCCCTTGCCTGCTATCGTAGCAGACCCCCGCACCGCCATAGCATTTCTATGTGGTTGCTGTGCGTCATCGGAGTGCCGCTAGTCTAGTGCATAGCCCCCCACGCTGTTGCAACGTCGCTGTGTGCGTTGCCCACCTCTGGAGATCCGTCGGGTGCTGCTGCCGTCGTCGAGGAGAGAGACGATCGGGATTAGTTGTTAGGGTTTCGGCAGCCTTGAGGGGTGGGATACTTAGAGCTACGGTCTAGGATCGGTGCTCTGATACCAAATTGGATGAAATGACTTAATCCATTATAGCAAACCCTAGGTTCTCTTATATAGAGAGAGAAAGAGACCAAAGGGTTGAAAAATAGAGAATTGTCCCTCAGGAGCTAAACACCTATAAGCCCAAACAAGAAAGGAATATAAGAAACATTATATGCCAACAAATTAGGTTGTGGGTTTAGGGCCATATTGGAAGATGTGGACTTTGTGTGTGAGTGGTGGCATATAAATAGGCGTGTACTCCCATATTCCTTCAAGAAGAAGAAATACAAAGCAGTGCCTTATTGGGGTCTTTCCGGTGGTTTTCTCCCCGCTCTTCGTGAGTGGGGTTTCCATGTAAAACCCAAGCGTTCTTTGATTGTTTATTGCTTTGATTTATGCTTTTGCTTGTTATATTTTTCAACTTGGTATCAGAGCAATTCGTTTCTTAGGTTATCTTGCTTATTTGATTATCATATTTATCTTTGTTCTTGTGGTGGATCTATCATCCATTCCTTGATTCATTCGGAGGTGTTGATCTGGAGGCCTTGATCTTACGTAAGGAAGAAGAGGGTGTAGCCTTGTTAGCGTTGGTGGCGCTTAGGCAACCACTAGCGGCTGAGGAGGAGGGCGACCCCCTTGCGGGCATGATCGTGCAGATCAAGCAAGTATGAGGAAGTGGTCGCGACCGTTTGGGATCATGTCTCTGTCGGGAAAGAGGAAGGTGGCTGCTCCGGTGAAGAGAAGGCGGAGGTTTGTGGTTGTTGCTCGGGATGAACGTCGGGCGTGGGTGCATGCGGCGGTGTCGGTCGCTACGGTGGCAGCCACAGTGGCCACGATCGCAATCCAACCCTAGTGGCGGCAGTGGCTCAACCTCCTCCCTCCCCTCCCTTATGGTGTCGTGCTTCTTTGATGATGCACTGCAGAAGAAGGCCAACGACGACAGCGAGGTGGATGTGGCTGGTGATGGCGACTGGAGCGGATGAGGCAACGCTGGAGGCTCCTCGTCGTGCTTGAGGGTGCACACGTGTCGCATGAGATCGTGAATCAGGAGCACGAGATCAGCAGCGATGGTAGCGTGCATGGATCTTGACGTTGAGCAACGCAAGATCGAAGCGAGGATATTGGGCAAGATTGCGCGAGGGTAGGCAACGTTGATCGAGTGTTTCTGTTAGAGGAAGGAGAGGATTACGGTGAGGATGAAGGGGAAGCCTGGGGCCACATTCCAGTGAGATGATTCAAATCCTATTAAGGTTTCCCCTTTTAGCCTTGCTTTATGCCTCTTTTCCTTTCCCCTTTTCTATTATTTATTTGTTTTACAAAAAAAAGGAGGAAGGGAAAGCAGAAAATAAAAGAGAAATGAAAAGAGAAAAAAAAGAAAGAAAAAGAAAAAATAATAAAAAAAGAAAAAGGAAAAGATAAAGAAAATTGAAAAAAAAAGAAAAAAATCAAAAAAATGATGATGAAAAAAAAAGATGAGGTTCATGTTTAAGAGAAGAGGTGGAGAAATCTTTTCTAGTTTTTATTGTTTTATTTCTTCTTTTATTATTTTTTCTCTCATATGAGTATATGAAAAAGGGAGACTGTGAAAGCTATTATAGTCATCCTTATTTGGTAGTCCCTTTATTGCAGTTCCCAAGGCATGATGGGTGACATCAGGTACTGCTACGGACTTGTAGTCATAAGGCACGATAGCATCCTTAAGTAGTTGAGGTGACATCGAATACCGCTATGAACTTGTTTAGTAGCTGATCTTCACATGAGAAACCAAACTCTGGGAGGTCTAGGGTTTCGTGGTCTTTAGAGAGAGGCAGATCCATTTTCGAGATTCTTAGAGGAAGGGTCCAGTCGGTTTCTATGTAGGAGTTGTAGTTTCAAGGTCTTCATAAGAAAACCCTTTTCAAGGATACTAAACGGGGAGCCACTAGCACCAGGTCTCTAGAGGAGAAGCCATTGTTAGAGTCAGCCATAGTTCCTTTAGCAGCTCTAGCCTATGTTCCCGCCTGTGTAGAGTGGGTTTCTTTGTATTACAATTTGAGCATTCTTTGCTCTAACTTGAGGGGGAGTGTTGAGAGAATTGGGTTGTGAGTTTAGTGCCACATTGGAAGATGTGGACTTTGTGTGTGAGTGGTGGCTTATAGATAGGTGTGTACTCCTTCCATATTCCTTTGAGAAGAAGAAATACAAATTAGTGTCCTATCAGGGCTTTCTCCTGTGGTTTCTCCCCGCTCATTGTGAGTGGGGTTTCCACGTAAAACCCAAGCATTCCTTGATTGTTTTTTGTTTTGATTTATGCTTTTGCTTATTATATTTTTCAACTTATGCATCTATTTTGTATGAGACTATGATGGGTCTTTCGTAATCTTATTTCTTGTACTAGTGTTGTACTGTAACTTTTTCACCTCTCCATTAATATAAGGAGAGGTAAGGCTTAATAATAGAATCATCACATTTCCTCCAATTAATAATAACCATGTAACATAGAAAAAGTCATCAATAAGAACAAGAAAGTAGCGATGTCTAAGATGCTTAGGAACTTAACTTGGACCCCAGACATTCATATGAACTAAATCAAACAGAGCAGACAAACTAATATGAGAAGCGGGAAAATTGGCACGGTGGTGTTTGCCAAACTGGCAAGTGTCGTAGATGATGGTGGTATTGGCGGGTATATGAGGTAGAACACATTTAAGTCTCTTCACGGATGGTGGTCAAGGCAAAGATGCCACTTGATGGGAGATCCAGTGACCAAAGCAGTCTCCCCTGACACACAGAACCAGCAGTAGCAATCAGAGAGCTACTTATATGATACACTCCTTCCTTACGTCCTCCACCAATTATCCTCCCTGTGAGTCGATTTTTCAAGGCACAAGAGTGCATAAAAATGGCCTTGCAATTAAGCTTCTTAGTAATACGATTGAAAAAAAGGAGACTAAGTAAGAAATTTGAAACATAAAGAATATTCGACAACTGTAAAGTGGAAGAAAGGGAAACCTCCCTACTTGTGATAATCTTCCATCTGCCACCTGCACTGTCTTGCCTGGAGGGACAGATCTCAAGTTTATCTGAAGTGTCGCATAAGTGCCAAGAGGCTCTTGAATCCACTGACCATTCTCTTGTACTAAGTGCATACAATGAATGAGCATCTACTATACCTCACGAGGAGGCAATTGTAGATGTCTCTGGAGTAGGCTAGGACAATTGATTGAACTTCAGTAATAACTCAAATTTTGCTTTAGTCATGGTGTTAGCCATAATAGTAGTAGTCTCTGTCGCCTAGTAAGCAGTAATAGGCTTCTCGCGCTTCTGTCAGCACGTAGCCTCACTATGACCTAGTTTGCCACAATAAGTGCATGGAGGCTTGGGATGCCCTCCTGAACCTCGTCCACGGCCATGACCACGAGTAGGAGCTCTTCTCTAGGAACCATGAGAGGTAACCAACGCAGTCGTCTGACCTGTAGTCTCAATAGAAGCTACAGTCATAGTAATCCTGCTAAGTTTGCTATATGTCTCCTCAAGTGTAGGTAGGTCACTCATTGTCATAATTTGGTCTCGTGCAACAACACACTCTGGCTCCAATCCAGACAGAAATAAGGAAACTGCAAGCTCGCTCTTGAAGGCATGTTAGGTTTATAGGAGTTATGTCGCTCCAATAACCCCTTAACCTAAGAGTAGTATTGGGCTAGTCTCTTCCCATCTTGGCGGAGATGGAAGAGCTCATGGTAAATCTTGAGGATTCGAGTGAAATTCTTCTCATTGGAGTATGTCTCACAAAGAGAATCCCACATCATTTTCGTAGTAGGATAGTACATAATTTTATCTTCAATCTTGGGTATCACCGAGTTTATCATCCAGGCACAGATCATTGCATTATGGCGATCCTATGAGGCATTGGCTCCTGTTTTCTTAGCGGGCTCAAGTTGACTCAAAATATGCTCCTTCCCATGACCCCTTGACAGTCATTAAGAACATCTGGGACCATCGTAGGTAGTTAGTCTCATCTATCATTGGGTCGAAGAACGGAGTCTTGCATCCCTCGGTGTCTATAGGGGTGTTCGATGTGACTTCGGATGAACTGGAACTAATAGAAGAACTGGAGGATGCCATCTTGTAATCCCCTATCACCTGTTAGATGAAAACAAAGCCCTCTGAAGCAAAAATCAGACTTAGAATCACCAAACCATGATATGAAAATAGTTTTTCAGACCATGAAATACTACTTGAACGGTGTAGTAACCCTTTTCTGGCTAGGATCTAATGAGAATGGCCACCTCTTCCTATTGGGACCCCATAAGGAGGTCAAGAGAAGGGAGGAGAGTGCACGTAGGCACCCTTGCCGGCCAGTGAAGGAGGATCAGAGGCGTGACAACCCCTGCAACGACCTCCGATGAGACATGCGACGACGCTCAGGCGAGGCAGTGCATATCTTTGGTAGTGGTGGTGCACCCCCTACAACAACAGTCCACAGTGATTGTGGTAATGGGATGGGCTGCACCACCCCTGTCAACATAGCAGCAGGAGAAAGATGCCCCATCGCCTCTTCTCTCCGCCTGGTGGTAGCGACGGCGTTGTGGAGAGGTGGTGGCAGTGGCGAGCCTTGCCGGCGGCATCGCTAGGGTTAGGGTTTGTGGTGGAGGTGTTGGTAGCTTATTTTGGTAGAATATCTAGGGTATCGGTCTAGGACCACTGCTCAGATATCAAGTAGGAAGAAATGAAAGGTCTTAGTTTATTATAAGAGCCTTAGCTCTCTTTATATAAATAGAGGAAAATGGCAAATTATAATATAACCTCAAGACAGACAAGAGATGTACAACGCACCCTTACACAAAAATGTAAAAACTAAATAAAAGCATCCAAGTCTTCATCATCGGGCATCTAAATTCCCTCTCATAGTTAGCACTTCCAATATGATGGACTAATGATCACATTGAAAGACGATCTATTTTCAATGAAGTACCTACCAATGCTAAGACACACTCTTAATCTTTTCTCTATTTTCCAATTCAAATTCGATGTTGTTTACCTTAAAAGGACTTTGGGAGTACTATCAAGTCCATCAATTGAAGTTCTATGTCCAGCTTTAACAAAAAAATGCATAGGATTGCTAACTTGTGCACCATTTACTCCTACGAGTACATTTTCACCATGGCCCTTATGTTGCATATGCGCCTACTTGATGATTCTCTTTCATTTCCTTGAATGCTCTTCTCCTCTACATCCTTCTTCGCTAAGTACACTTTTATTGCATTTCCAACTTTAATGGATACCAGCGCACATGGTCCCACATTCTTGCATGGTTTGATAGGTGAGGACTCACGAGCTTGGCTCGATAGCTTAATGCGTCGAGCCCTACCTTAATGAGCTGAGTTTGAGCCAAGCCAGGCTTGGCTCACTGGGCTCGATAGATAACCCTAGCTGTGACACCTACACATCATAAGAATATGAAAACACAAGGGGGAAAATGGAACTAGACCACCTATATTTATAAGTTACGAAAATGAGTTTTTTAATTCAAGAAAGAAACCTTACATCTCTTTTTATAGAGAGGTGGGTTAATTATTATAGAGGATCACAAGAATAATAAGAGTATTAATCACTCTAATAACTAAAAGAGGCTAACGGCCCTCTTGTAACACTCCTTCTCAAGTTGGAGCGTAGATATTTATCATGCTCAGCTTGTCACAATTATCAAATGTAACTCTGCACAGGGGCTTGATGCGAGATTTATACAGTTTTATAAATGGGGTTTTAATGTTGCAACGTACAAAATCGATCCATTTTTAAATTTATATTCCTTGATAGTGGTGGTATCTAAGGTTGTCTAATGAGGCTAATTTGTTATCAAATAAGTGATTCCCTCTCTCGTCTCTCAGATCAACACTTCTTTTTGTATTTTGATTTTTGCAAATTTTTATGTTTGGAAATAAGCGGGATATGAATCTGAAGATAGACTACGCTAAAGAAGCTACGCTTAACAACTAGAACCTAAATGACAAGATAAGTCTTCTTTTCTAAGTTCACTTTAGGCAAGTGCGCCTAGGGTAATTAGAAGAGAGATGTGTGATGCATTAAAGAAAATAAAGTTGCTACTTGAAATTGATAATGCAAGAATGAAGAAAGGCACATTGCTATTAAGAAGAAATATTTATAAAGTACTTAGGGAGCTCAACTAAGCAGAGGTTCCACTTAGTTAATCTCTAGGTAGATGATTGCTTAACCGGAATTAAAATGCAACAAAATAAAAGATAGAAAATTCTCCCGAGTAGCTGAGGCAACCTTTGCTCTAAGAATGGTGGCTCCCAGACTTAAAGAAGACTTCCTTCTAGCTCCTTAGGTTGCTCCTCTCAAAGGTGGATGTCCTCCACCCTTTTTGCTTGGACATCCCCCCTAGATGGAAGCTTGCTCCTTGGTGTGGCACAAGGAGAGAGAAGATGTTACGACCTGAACTCGGCTCCTAATGAAACCTGGGAACAATCCACTTTGACTAATCCTAAGACCTAGTCGTCCATCGAGAAATAGACCATATATATATATATATATATATATATATATATGACATTCCACACATGTACCATAGCTAAGCATTCAATGAAAGACGGAAAGTAGAACAATAATTTGAAATATACATCATGTTATAGGAGAAAAACATAGTTCACAATATGGCCATCACAACTGAAATTGAAAGGTAGAAAATAGGGTTACTAGTTCCAACATGAAGAAAGAAAAGTACCACAAAGGCAGTAAGCTGAAAACCAACTAAGGTTGGGCTCGACTAGGCTCAACACTCTCCACAGCCGGTGGTACTGGCTGCTCACCTCCCTGACTTGAACATAAGTAGCGGATGTCAGCTAAACGTTGAGTGAAGTGGCAAACTTAAGAACATTTAATGCATTTAACTGTTAAAAGCAATAAACTATTTATGCAGTTTCAGTTATTCATATAGTTAACATTTGGTTCTATTCATAATCACTAGTTTAGTATTTAGGCATTCTACTAAAGGTCCATGTCATTGTTTGATTCACATGTTCCCTATGGGAATGATTTTGTTGCAGTTTTCCTACGATGTAGAACGGACACGTGACATTCTCCTGGTCGGGAGAGTACCCCGTGGTAATCCTACACTCGGTCTACGACCCCGGGATTACGATTGCGACATAGCGGTAACTGTGGCCCGCGTAACAAACGTATGAGTAGCTACCCCGCACTGGCATATGGTCAGTCCTTTTCGCTAGCAGGTATACTCTAACGTACAACACAGAACAGAATATGGGCCACACCCCTCACCAGTTTGCGTACCCTTGCTCGACTATCCCGATTTGCCCAGTGGGCCCAACAGAAGTTGGTGTAAGGTCATTCCTATCTCGGGTCCCAACTCAAGGGGAGGTTATCTCTCCCTACACAAAAGTGACAGTATCTCTCTTTAGTACCACGTACATAAGGGCTAGCTCACTTTCCGTACCCAAGTCCAACCAATTGTCATGCCTGTATAGGCGAGTTATTCAATCAGAGTTTCCATGTCATAGCAATTTAGCTACTTTTCTAGTTCCCCATAGGGTTCGTTCATAATACTTGTTTCCCATCACAAGTTGCATGTATCTCTATTCACATTCAGGTTTCAAGCATGGAGATAGGCAATTTGTAATATAATAGTAAAAGCATTTAATTACATCATTTGAGTTACCATTTTCTCATAAGGTGGAATGTTCGTCATACACATCTAAGTTATGTCAAGCGAGGCTCATATATTGAATGTACACATACATCATTCTCAATCATAGGGTTTATTTCATGACTTAGGGTTCAAACAGAAATCTCTAGTTTTAACATTCGCATAATTCGAATCACTAAAAAGTAGGGAAAGACCACTCTACCAAGGCGTACGGGTGATATGGGGGCATAAACGATGGATCCCAAAGCTTTCGCAGGTCCCGTGCGCACTACGAACTGAGGCCTGCACAAATTTAACGGTCATACAAGGCATCAACCTCATTGTCAGACATTTTAGTACGTAAAACAGCCTCAAAATAGTGGAAACAACTCTAAAACGTAGTAAATCCTACGAGCTTTCCAATGATACATCATTTGTGCGATTTCGACCTCGTTTGGGCCCTGAATCGGCCCAAACACTTCCTGATTCGCCTGAACCGGTCGCTTGCCTGCAGTAGATGCACGCATTGACTGAGATCAGACGTCTGCGGTGAGTCCCAGACGTCTTAAATGTGCGTAGGAACCCGCCTAGCGCTCCTACTTCTCTCGTCGTCTGCTACCTCTCACGGTTGTTTGAGGGTGCAATCGGACGTCTGACGCCTCCTTTAGATGTCCGAAAGTGTCTCGATTGCTGAGTATGCGCGACTTCCCAACACCTCCTCCCCTGCGTAGCTCGCTTCCTCACACGAGCTTGCACCTCGAGCCGCACACAACGTAGACACCTCGGGCAGACCTCACCTTGAATCCTGCGTGTGCCTGGATGTCCGAAGCGTGCCTTGGCTGTCTACGTAGCCTCCTAGACGTCTAACGACTGTAGAAAATCTCTCACACCATGCGTGTAGCCCCCGCTCGCAGCGAGCGTTCGCCTCGATGCGCTCCTCGCATTGCGTGCTACTGCAGCCTTGTGCTACGTGCAGCATCAGTCCTTTCTCCCGCTCGTTCTCTCTCCCCCACTTTGCCACTCACTTTCCCTTTCCCTGTCGCTTGCTCTCCTCTCCACTCTCTGTTCGCGAAATGGGGAAGAAGATGGCTGCGTCACTTGAGGTTGGGGTTGTGAGGGAGGGTTTTAAAGGGGGGTACCGGGTAGGGTTTTGGGATGCGTGGGGTAAGGTGGGGCTGGGGAGATTTACACTTGACCTCGAAGAATGAAAATTGGGGTGTTAAAATTACATTCAACCCTTTCGAGTCCTAAAATTCCGGACGGTGTCTCCTTAGTACAACAACCAAGCCTTTTCCCATACTAAGTGGGGTCAGCTATATGGATTCTTTGCCTCCACACAGATCGATTTTTAGCCATTTCAGAATTTAAATTAAAGTAATTGAGGTCATGCTTAATAGTTTCCTTCCAACACTTGTTTGGTCTTTCTCGCCCCTTCTTAGCGAGTTCAACCTCCAACTTCTCACATCTCCTAACTGAAGCATCTAGTGGCCTTCTTTGTAAATGTCCAAATCATCTTAGACATGCCTCTCATTTTATCCTCTATCGGTGCTGCCATAACCTTTTTTCTAATAATCTCATTTGAAATACAGTCCTTTCTTGTATGATCACACATCCATCTTAACATTTTCATTTCCGCCACAGATATTTTCTGTACATGCCTATAGTTGATAGCCCAACATTTAGAACCATACAACATGGTTTGTCTTACCGCAGCTTGATAATATTTTCCTTTGACTTTTAAAGGAACCCTCTTATCACCGAGAACACCAGATGTACCTCTCCATTTCAACCACTCTACATTAATTCTGTGTAATATCTCTATCAATTCCACCATTTTGTTGGAAAATGGATCCTAAGTACTTAAAAATATCTTTCATTGGAATGCACTCTTATCCAATTTTTACATCAACCCCTTTATTGTTTCATCTACTACTAAACTTGCATTTCATATACTCAGTCTTCGTCCTACTTATGCGTAATCCTTTATCTTCCAGGGCTTCTCTCTAAAGCTCAAGTTTTTTATTTACTCCATCTCTTGTCTCATCAACCAACACAATGTCATCACCAAAAAGCATGTACCATGGCACCTCATCTTGGATATGCTTCGTCAACTCATCCATGACTAAGGCAAAAAGATAAGGGTTTAAAGTCGATCCTTGATGCAGACCAATGGTGATGTCAAAGCATTCCGTCAAATCATCCTTAGTCTTTACACAAGTTGCTGTTCCATAGTACATATCCTTTATGAGGTTGATATATAAAACTGGCACTTATTTTTTCTCCAAAATTCTCCATAAGAAATCTCCTGGAGTAGAATCATAGGCGTACTCCAAATCAATAAAAATCATATGTAAATTCTTCTTCTTGACTTTGTATGTCTACATCATACGTCTCAAGAGATGTATTGCTTCAATAGTAGACCGTCCTGGCATAAAGCTAAACTGATTTTTAGTTACCACAGAGACTTGCCTTAGCCTTCTTTCAATTATTCTCTCCCAAAGTTTCATTGTATGACTCATTAACCTAATACCTCTATAGTTGGAACAATCTTGTATGTCACCCTTGTTCTTGTATAAAGATACCACAAAACATTTCCTCCATTCCTCTGACATCTTCTTGCCTCTTTAAATAGTATTAAATAAATTTGTGAGCCAAGTTATACCTTGTTCTCCCATCATTCTCCAAACGTTTATAGGAATATCATCAGGTTCAACAACCTTTTCACTTTTTATTATCTTCAAAGCTTCCTCTACTTCTTTCTTTTGTATTCTTTGATAACTTGCTCGATTCACATAATCTTCTGAGTTGGCTAACTCCCCTAAGATGATATCATTCTTTTGTTTTTCATTAAAAAGCTTATGAAAATATCTTTTCCATCAGGTACCCTTCCTTCTTCATCCTTGATGCATCTTACATGTGTAAGGTCCTTTGCTTTTCGCTCTCTTGCTTTAGCTAACTTGAAGATATCTTTTTCACCTTCTTTAAAATCAAGTTTCTTATAAAAATGCTCCTAAACTTTTGCTTTTGCTTCACTAATTATTTTTTTTGCTTTTTTGTAGTTTTTCATATTTTCATCTATCTTATCTCGATATAAGGTTTTAAAGTAAGCTCTTTTAATTTTAAGTTTCTCCTACACTTCCTCACTTCATCACCAAGCCTCCTTTTATCTTGGAACACCTATTTTAGACACGCCTAACACTTCATTTGCCACCTTCCTAATATAGTTTGCCATATTTAACCGCATTTCATCAGCAGGATCATCAAGATCCCAAGTTTTTTGTTGCATCATCTTCTCTTTAAATCTCACTTGCTCTTTCTTAAGATTCCATCATTTAATTATCAAATTCTTAAATGCTAATTTTCTCTTTGCCTTCTTCAAATGAACATTCAACACCAAAAGACGATATTGAGAAGTTAAACTCTCCCCTGGAATAATCTTGCAATCTTTACAAGATAAACGATCTCTTCTTCTCAAAGTAAAGTAATCAATCTGCGTTCTTGTTAAGCCACTTTTATAGGTGATCAAATGCTCTTCTCATTTTTTAAAGAAGGTATTTGCTATAAAAAGATCATAAGTCATTGCAAAATCAAAGAAAGTCTTCCCTTTATTCCTAAACCAAAATTATGATTTCCATACACACCTGCATACTCTAAAGCATCTTTTCCCACATACCCATTTAAATCTCCACCCAATATAATCATCTCTCCGTGGGATTCCTCTAATTATCATATCAAGCTCCCTCCAAAATTTGTTCTTTATTCTTTCTTCCAGACCAACTTGAGGTGTATAAACTGAAATGACTTTTAAGATCTCTTTTGCTAAGACTAATTTTATCAAAATAATTCAATCACCTAATCTCTTAACCTCAATTATACTCTTCTTCAAATCCTTATGAATTATAATGCCCACGTTGTTTCTACCTTTGTCCCTTCCTGAATACTACAGTTTGAAACCTGTTCTCTTGATTCCCTTTGCTTTTTCTCCAACCCACTTAGTCTCTTAAAGGTAAAGAATTTGAATCATTCTCTTTATCATTGTATCCACAATCTCCATGAGCTTGCTGGTCAAAGTACTAATATTCCAACTACTGAATCTCAACATCCTTTGTGACACACTTCGATGGCGAAGTGGTGGAACTAGCTTCTTTACTCGCATGCGTTCCTTATGCGAGAACCCTTGCTCATTTTGGACTATATCTGGACGGCGATGTAGCGGAACTAACTTTACTCGCATGCGTTCCTCATGCGAGAATCCTTGCTCATTTTTCACTACACCTAGGCGTCGATGCAGCGCGTCGCAAGTAGGGAACACTTCAACGAAATCTGAGTGTTTGCTAGAATGTGCGCGCCGATGCAGCGCGTCGCAACAGTGTCTTAGTGCGTGAAAAAAAAATTACGACGGGCCCCAAAGGTTTAGGAAAAAGCCAAATGACTCTTAGGAAGGGTCATTTCAGAAGAGGAAGAAGGCACCAAGGGAGCGGATAGGTTAGTCCCTTAATCTTATTCTCTCCTTTCTTGGCTGTATGATGTATGGTGGCTATAGGTGTTTGATAGGAAGAATTGTTGCTTGCCAAGGATAGTTTGAATGGTAGGATGGGGGGTCCTTTTATAAGTTAGTATGGATGGTGGTTAGGAAGCTTCCTTGACACCATGTGAAAGGGTGCCAAGGAGGGTGGTTAGGAAGCTTCATTAGTGCCATCTGAAAGGGTGCCAAGGTGGGTGGCTTGGATGGTGGTTAGGAAGCTTCCTTGGCACTATGTGAAAGGGAGCCAAGGAGAGTGGTTAGGAAGCTTCCTTGGTGCCATGTGAAAGGGTGCCAAGGGTTAATGATTTTAATGTAGGTGGACGGCCACTAAGGTGGAGAGGGAGTAGGGTAGGAGCTGGAGTAGTGGAGGAGCTAGCTAAGCTAGCTAGTAGCTTAGCTAAGTAGAGGACGAGCTGGAAGGAGCTTTCTCGAACTGTCTTCACACTTGTTCCTTGTGCCTTCCATAGTTTCAGGGCTTTTATGATTTCCAAAGCATTCATCAATGGCAATCAAATGGTAACTACATAAGATAATGTAAAATAAATGTTAATGCATGCTCTAAACCCTAAATGCAAATGCATGCTAAATGCAGTGAGATAATGCAATGCATTTGACAAAACCTTAAGAATTAGATGTGAATGGATATTAAGGATGACGATAAACTGATGTTTATCAGGGCTTGGTGATGATGTCTGCCGTTTGGTCCTCTGATGCAACTGGAGAAGTATAGGCAACTCTCTTTTTAATGAGATCTCTAGTGTAATGGCAATCTATTTCCACATGTTTCGTACGCTTATGCGACATGAGATTATTGGCAATATATGTGGCAGCAATGTTATTGCATCTCATCTCCATTGGTTTCTCTATCTGAACATGGTCTCTTAGAATAGATTGTATCCACACCATCTCAGCTGTTGTTTGTGCCATGACACGATATTCAGATTTCACATTAGATCTGGCAATTACAGTCTGTTTCTTGCTTCTCTAACTAACAAGATTACCTACCACATATGTGCAGAACCTTGTGGTGGACTTCTTATTTGCCAAACATCTTGCATAGTCTGCATCTGAGTATCTTACAAATGTCATAGGACACCCCTTCATGAAGAGCAACCCACGACTTGGTGCCCTTTTTAGATAACTAAGGACCTGCATTGTAGCATTCCAATGTTGCTTAGTGGGCTCCTCCATGAATTGGTTGAGCTTCCTAGCTGCAAGAGAGATGTCAGGTCGAGTAATGGTAAGATACAATAGTTTTTTAATCAATTGTTTGTAACTCTTGTTTTCCACTGGTTCAGCATCATCATCATATAAATGTATCTTGGGATCCATAGGAATGTTAGCTATCTTAGCTCCTAACATCCCAATATCCTAAAGAACATCAAGTGCATATTTTCTTTGACTCACCACTATTCCTTTTTCTTTGGCCACCTCAATTCCCAGGAAATATCGTAAAGACCCTAAGTCTTTCATAACAAACCGAGTTGCCAACTGATCTTTTACCTACACTATCCCTGCATCATCACCAGTAATGATAAGATCATTAACATAAACTAAAAGAGTGACAACACCTCTTTCACTTCTCCTGGTAAATAGAGAATGGTTAAATGTGGATCTTTTCAAACCCATGCTTTGCATTGCCTCAGACAACATGTGAAACCATGCACGAGGACTCTGCTTGAGCCAATAAATTGCTTTCTTTAACTTGCACATACACTCCCCCTCAATCTCAAAACCTGGGGGTTGTTGCATGTATACTTCCTCCTGAAGATCGTTATACAAGGTGTTCTTCACATCAAGCTGGTGGAGATCCCATCCTTTATTTGCTGCCACAAATAGAAGTATACGAACTGTAGGGAGTCTGGCAATTAGTAATAATGTGTCAAAGAAGTCTACCCCATAAATTTGGGTGAACCCTTTGGCCATTAATCGAGTCTTGTGCTTAGAAATAAATCTATCAGGGTTGTATTTCAAGGCAAAGACCCACCTGCACCCAACCACACGAGCACTAGGTGGTCTGGGTGTAAACTCCCATGTGCCTCTCTCATAAAGAGTATTAATCTCCTTCATTGCACTATGTCATTTTGGTTGAAGCATTGCCTCTTGATATGTGCGGGGTATAGATGTCTACAAAGTTGGTTCTAAGTCCATCATCCATAATAGTGCTAGCAATTGTGTAGTTGGAAGGACTACGGGGTGCCTTCCGAATTGCAATTGGAAGGTCCATATCATCTTCCGCTAGCACGAGAATCTTATCCTCTACAATAAGAGGACCTGTAGGTACATTAGAAGCCACAGATAAATTAGTATCATCAACATATACGTGTGTAGTCGAGGAGGATGATGGTACTGAGGCGGGGAGAGGGGGGTAGTGATTTGTGGCTTGTATGTCATTGGCTTTTTATACATCATCAATGGCTCTTTGAACTCATCATGCTTTAACTGAACAGAAGGCTTTTGAGAAATTTGAATAGGTGAGAAATGATCAAACTGTATAGGTGGAACTGGCAAAGGAACCACTTTAGGTAATCTATCATGTGGCTTAAAAGATAATTGTCGTGTAGTCAGGGAGAAGAAAGGTATTGCCTTATGAAATGCGACATTAACACTCACATAATGTTTTTTGCCAATAAGATCATAGCATCTCTACCCTTTCTGTGTTTGAGTGTATCCCAAAAAGACATTTAATAGCTCTTGGTGTCAGCTTATCTCTGCTAAGTCCTGTAATGTGTACAAATGCAACACATCCAAAAATACAGGGTGACACAAGAAGCAAATCATGATCTAGATGTAAAATCTGCCATAGAATTTGATAACTAGGCATCCTATTAATGAGATAACAGGAAGTGAGAACATCACCCCAATACACTTGGGACACATGATGTATAAGTAGTGTCCTTGCTACATCCTGTATATGTTGATGTTTCCTTTCAACTATCCCATTTTGTTGGGATGTATGTGGCCAGGTGGACTGATGTGCAATACCCTGTGAGCTGTAGAAAGCACGTAGTCTGGCAGTACAAAACTCTAGAGTGTTGTCTGAGTGTACACATTTAATACAAGTAGAAAATTGAGTCTTTATTTTTCTAATAAAATCTTCTATAATTGTGCCTACATCAAACTTATTCTTAAGTAGAAATAACTATGATATACGGGAACAATCATCCACAATAATAATATATTTGTGGCCCAGCCTATCAGGTACTTTACTGGGATCCCATACATCTAGATGAATCAAATAAAAAACAGACTCAGACATGCATGAACTCGTAGGATAAGATGCATGGTAATGCTTTCCCAGCTGACAAGCATCACATCTAATCTCAGTAGCAGGTGACAAGTGGGGAATAATGCGTCGTAGGCTGTCTAGATGAAGATGTCTGAGATGATGATGCCACTGAAGTGTAGTCCCAACAGTAAGACCATTGCCTCCACGACATGAAGCAGCCATATCTGTCTGAAGCAGGCGATATACCTCTTTCTTCATGTTCACCACCAATCATCCTCCCAGTGAGCTTATCTTGTAACACACAAGCCACATCATCAAATATAATCTGGGAGTTGAGATATTTAGTAACACGGCTAATAGATAACAGATAAAAGGAAACTCAAGAGCATATAAAACATGAGGCAACTGTAAACTGGAGGTAAGTGAAACCTCCCCTTGTGCATCAATCTTGGTGTGGCGATCATCTGCAACCTATATTGTATGGCCTAATGCGACAGATTGAAGCTGCTTAAAGCAGGTTTGATTAGGGCTGGTAAAAAAAATCGAACCTGTTTAACCCGACCCAAACCCGACCCGATTAATGGACCTGAACTCGACTTGAACCCGTTAACAATAAATGGGTTTAAACTTGGTTAACCCATTTAATAAATGGGTTGGGTTCGGGTTTATGGTCATGTACCCGCTTAACCTGATAAGAAACCCCCTTACTCGAGTCCCTCGTTTCCCCCATTTAACCAATTTTCCCAATTTACCCATTTCACCCATTTACCCAATTTAAAATCTGTTTAACTCATCTACCCATTTCACCCATTTAAAACTCATTTAGCCCATTTACCAATTTAAAACTTGCTTAACCCATCGAACCCATTTAACCCGACCCGAACTTGTTTAACTTGTTTAATTAAATGGGTTAAATGGGTCTGGTCAAGTTTGACTATTATAATCGGGTCGGGCTTAGGTTTGGGGAAATGAACCCGTTAAATAAACAAGTTGGACCTGACGAGACCCGATTATAATTGGTTTTGGTCTAAATGGGTCGGGTCTAACCTAACCCTTTAGACTCGACCCGTTTGACAGCTCTAGGTCTGATCACCACTCAAATGTAGTGAAGCTCTTGAATCCACAAGCCATGTAGATCTGCTACACTGGGAAGGCATTGAAAAACTACTATCACATAATATACTTGAGGAGGCGAGGGCAGTTGTATTTGAGGTAGATGGTGACTCCTGAGTCACCTGAGTTAAATCTCTGAGCCAGGGCATTAAATTCAGCTCTAGGTACCATATCACCCTTCGTCTTAGTGGAGACTACAACCTGATTAGCCACAGGAGGCTTCCCATGCTTGCTCTAGCATGAATCCTCAACATGTCCAATACGCTTGCGGTAAGTGCAAGTTGGCCGTGGTTTATCGGGTGTACCTTGACCTCGACCACGACCACGAATAGCAAATCCACCACGTCCTGCACGACCTCCTCCAGCAAAAGCAGAGATCTGTCTAGTAGTCTCAGGGACAGTAGACCTGACAGAGAGCCTACTATCCTGACTATAAGCCTTCTCTAGGCTAGGAAGCTTCGTCAGAATAAGAATCTGGGACCATGCTGATTCATATTCGGAACTCAGGCCAGAAAGAAACTTGAGTTTCGCAAATTCCTTACGATACTCCTTTTGTGTAGCACAGGTACAAATTGGTGCGTTGTAATTCTCTAGTAGTCCTTTCAGTTGAGTATAATACTAAGACAGGGTAAAACCATCCTATCAGAGGTGTGTTATGAGTGATTTGAAACACCTTACTGGAATTCTTTTCATGTGAGTAGGTGTCATGAAGAGAATCCCACACCAATGTGAGATGCCATGGCATTCATGATCCAGTCTCTTACCATGGTGTTGTCTATCTTCCATGTGGCATACTTCCCAGTTTTATTAGTAGGCTCTTCCTCCAGAAGGATGTGTTTCTTATCGTGCCCTTCAACTGTCATAAGGAACATTTAAGACCGAGCATAGTTGGTCTCATCAAGCTTCGTAATGGGAAAAAAAAATAGATTCTTAATGTTCCCAAGATTTGGATGTGACTTCGAATGAAGTAGAAGAGGCCATGATGTCAAACCAGGAAGGAATAGCCACTAATTAGATTTGAAAAATGTTTTTCAGACCAAACGGAAAATCCAACATGCAAAAATTAGATCCTAACACGAGATTTGGACAAGTGAAGTCCCAGAGATCATGTTAGGAGGATGATCCAACAGTATATGGATCAAACGGGAACTCCCATGAGAGCAAGATGCCCCCCAAGGGTGTTTCCCAATCGGTTGGGGCTTCTACTGCCTGTCGGCAACTATCCCACCGGTAGGGATCGTCGCCTGCCGCTGTTGGCTGCCCGCTGAAGAGAATTGCCATTGCTGGTCGTGCACTGGTTGTTGCTGCTGCTAGCCGCTACAGCTAAGCATCATTAAGCTCCTCTGTTGGTTGCTGCCACTGCTAGATGCTGCTAGCCACCAGCAGAGACCGTCGCCCGCAGTTGTTGGCCATCGCTGAGCACCTACTGGAGGCTACTCCTCCCTATGCGCGAGGAAAAAAAGAGAGACGATCGATCGACCCCCCTCCCTCAGCCGCCGACAATCTAGGGTTTTGGTGGGGGGGTTGGAGAGTACTTTTTTGGTGGGATATCAAGAATGCTGATCTAGGGTCGCTACTATGATATCAAGTTACGGAAATGAGTTTCTTAATTCAAGAAAGAAACCTTACATCTCTTTTTATAGAGAGATGTGGGTTAATTATTACATAGGACCACAAGAATAATAAAAGTATTAATCACTCTAATAAATAAGACTCTAACGCCCTTATTGTAACATTATAGGACTTCACACGTTCAACGATGTCTCCATTGATGGAACTCAACCATCAAGTAGATGCCTGAAAGAGCGACCTTCGTTTTCGATAAAAATTTTAACATAAGATGACGTGTCGTTATAGTTTGTTGCGTGGTAGAAAATTATTTTTCAAAACATTTAATATTAAAAAACTAACCACAAAAATAGTTAGGTCGTCTCCACGAAGACGAATTAGCCTATTAAACTAGTGAGTGGTGCCTCAATTATTCGGGAACTCAATGAGTGTGCATGCTAATTCGTGCAATTCTTTCACATAAATGCTCGTTTTAACCAATTAATCACGAATGTAGGTGTTTAAATGCAAAATCACCACCATATAATATTATGTTAACAAGTGATCTTGGCACAGGAAAACACTGTAAATATTAATCTCCAATAGAATATAGCTTGTTTACTATAATCAATGACATGCTCGATCTCATTTAGTAGAGACATTCCACCACAAACAATTTCAACTGAATAAAAGGGTATCTATGAAAATTCACATCAATAAGTTTATTCAGTAAATAAGTGAATAGTGTACCCCACAATGGCAAACTTGGTAATTTTTAATTGGAGAAACAGAGGATTTCTCCTCTCTCCTTGCGTGAAGGGACAGGTGTGGATGGCTGCGAGAGTCGAGGGGATGGTGCACCTCAATGAGTGCTTCACGATGGTGGCAGTGGCGCGTCACGAGGAGGTCGGTGGCGATCGGCTAGATGAGATGAAGCTTGCTGGCGAGGAGGTCTGTTGGCGGTGACTGTTGGGTTGTTTCCTGCTACTTGCTGCAGGCGACGTGAGGAGGTGTGCGTCAGCGTGGAGAAGAGAGGCTGCTGGAGGTGCATGCGGTCGCTGCGCGTGGGCTGCTAGCCTACTAATGGTGCGTGCGCGCGTGCACTATCGGCCGCTGGTAGGAGCATGCTGCTGGCCTACTAGTGGTTTGCGTGCGTGGGCGTGGAGTTGGCGTAGGCGTGGTGTGGCAACGGCGGTGGTGTGTGGATGATGGGTGATGTAGCCATCTTTGATGGGTTCGACAGGGGAGGTTGCAGGTGGTGGTGGGTCCTTTTAGATGGCAAATGAAAAAGATAAGGAGAAGACTAAGAGGGAAGAGGGGGGGAGGTGGCGTTGGTGGTTGGCATTATATGTTGGTGGTGAACGACTGAAGGTATTGATGGCGGTGATGTTGCTATGGTTGAAGGTCTGTAGTGAGGAAGGGAGATGGTGGTGATGGCTACAGGTAGGTGGTGTATTGCGATTGTTTGGGTTCTTTTAGGTGAAACAAAGGAAGGGGAAGAAGAAAACGAAGGAGGAAATAAATAGCTGAGGGGGGAGTTATGTGTGGTGGTGTTGTGGCTGCACGTTGTCACTGTGTAACTGGCGAGAGGGAGAAAGAGTAGAGGTGCAGTACGCCTAAGCCACAGTGCACGCAGTGTCCATAGGGTGCTTTTATTCCACGGTGATGGAGGAAGGAGGAGATCCCCATCGGGGGGAAGTCTGATGGATTCCTTTCTGCCGATCGCCCCCTTCCTCATAAAAAGATCTTCATTTGTTTTCCTTCGGCCACACCCTTCTCCAACCACTCACGAAGATTGTGAGTGGTTGGAACGGTAGAATCCACTAGGCAACATCTTCATCAAACGTCTGATCAGATCTACAGACGTCTTAAAAATGTAGATATCAGTAAGTTCATGATGGCGATCCCAGACATCCGTCATTTTCTCCAGATGTCTTATAGATGTAGAAATGGACGTCTAAACCCTTGTACCTAGCCTGCATTCATCGAATAAATTATATTATCATATCATATGTTATTAAATGTAAAATTGACGTATAAAATTATATGCAGACCAAGGTAAATTACCATATATCTCCTAGTCAATTAACAACTAAGAGCAAATAATTAAAGAGTACTCAGGCTAAATAATGGTCCGCAAAAGTGGACTTATCAATGCCTCCCATTATTTGGATAGAAGAGTGCTCATGCATATACTCAAAGGAGGATATGAGGCTTATGGTCGCAGAAGTAGCTGTTGCGGGGGTGATTCTGGTAGGACGAAATGAGGAATCTTATTTTAATAGAAAACCCTACACCTCTTTATATAGAGAGAGGTATTGGATAAATTACGTAAGAGAATTAGGCAAAAACATAAAATAAATAAATAACTCTTGATGAAACATAAAAGATAACTAGAGTGCTCAACAATTTCCACCAACAGGGAGGAGAAAAGTGGCTCTCAAGGAGGAAGATGGAGAGTATGGGAGGGAGATGAACCTGTGAGAGGGAAGTAGGCTATCGGAACTTTTGATAAGGGTAGTAATGGTAGGGATAGTATTGAAGCAGATGTGACTGTCAAATGTGGTCTTTTGAGGTGACCTATTGCACACTCCCCAAAGTTGCACTAAACTGCGACGGTGTTCATCTACTGCAGAGCTAAGACTCTTACGTATAAGATAACCCGGTTGCTTAAACCCCGTCCAAACATGCCCTTGTGTTTTCTCTACGTAAGCATATGGTGTTGTGGATAGCTGCCATAATAATATGTTATTTACGTTGACTAAGACCATAGCACGCAAATTCTCAGCAGTGGATCATCATATGTTGGGAGAAGGTCGCTAGACATGTTGCAGGACATCATGAGGGCAATACTTCTGTGAAAAGTTTATAGAATGGTGCTTCAATTTTACTGTCTTCTTACTCTCTTCTCTTATTTTATTTTTATGTGCATTTGCATGGTGATTCTTTTGAATTATTATATGCAAATTTATGTATTAGTGAGCCGGATTTACACGTTAGGGATGATGATGCAAAATTATGCCTGCTTGAATTTTTAATATCCATGGCTTATGCCATTCCTATTGTTGTATGATAAAAAACCGTGATCTTCGTTTATGTGGTTTCAGTCTGTTGTATATTTCGTTGGGTGCTGTGCAAGGAGAAATGCTGCCCAATGGTCCTCCAAGCCCTGACGTGCAATCCATGATCCTGATTTTTTGTTCTAATTTGGTTTGAAGTAGGAAGGACCGGTGGTGCCCTTTGCTTAATTAATCAGCTTGCAAGCCTGACAGAAGTATTACGAGGTGATGGTCAGGCAATGTCCTTTTTCTTTCTTTTTGGTGAGAGAACAATGTTGCAACATCCAAATACATTGCCGCCAACGTTCCAGTTGGTCTCGAGGGTTTTGATCAATGTGATCAACAAAACAGGCTTATTTATAAATTGAAAGGAGTTCTACTGGAAACTGCTTTTCCCACCTCTGTTGGCCATTTCAATATTAGTTGAATCATATTTTTGATTTCCTGTTGTGCTCTCTTTGGAGGACAGAATTCAAATTCCGCGTAATGCCATCCTGCATGGATTCATACAGACTCTTCCAAATTCATTGATTTCTCCTCGTAATAGAAATGTGCATCTTTGTTCGGACAATGTTCAGGAATATCTTGTCAATTTAGAAACTTTGAATTGTGGGAAGATCAGGCTTCTGATTTATCTAGAAACAAATTTCCTTGATTTCGACCGGTTGCTGTGGTTTCTGCAGTTAATATTCACCGCACTGGTGCAGCTATTCTGGAATGGATTTGTTTGGAATTGTATACGCATTAGCAGGTTGAGATGCATGCATGCATTTTGAACTAGGTAGCTAAAATTTTTCCCTATTCGCTGAACTGAAATTTTCAATCATTGCATTGTTATTTGTTATGCTGATCTTCTGCCTCTAGTCTAGTGATCGATTTGCTGGATTGCTTTGCCTGCTTTCCTTGCTTACGATTTTTTTTTGTTTTTTATTGAAATGTTTTGGGAATATTATAGCTTGCATTTTAAGCTTTTCCCCGATAATGGTTCAAAAAGCATGGTGTCTATATGACTTTCCTGCTGTTCTTACAGAAATCTTGTCCTCAAATATGTGTTTGCAGCAAACTTTTGGTAGGTTCTATCCAAATGACCATCAGATCAACAGATGTTACCAATGTGGTAACAAAGGCACTAACCCAAACACAGACCCTTGTAGCAAGGGAACTTGCAAGAAACAAAAGATCCCATTCCAAACACAGCCCATTGTAGCAAGAGTACTTGCAAGGGTCGAGCAAACTCGTGTTATCGAATGGCCATTGTAGCAAGGTCATTTGAGCATGAAGTGCAGCCAATTGGGTAATTATCGATAGCTTGATATGTGGGAAGGTCGACCATTACAGCGAATGGTTAAAAACTCTTTGGATGACTAACTAGGCAAACAAGGATGCTTAAACATGTATGTTTAGTCTTCCTAGTAGAAATTGATTGTGTTGGCTTGATGTGTGGCAAGGTCTAGAGCGAATAATTAACTCTTGGGATGAGTAATTGTCCAAAGGAAGATGTTTAAATCTCCTCTGAGTAGTTTTTCTCTTAGAAGTTTGTTTTGTTGTCACATTCCCTATTTAGAGGCCTCCCGTTAATTGTAGCACCATTTGTCATGTAAATAGTTTCAAGATAACATCTAAAACCCGTTTTCCTGATGCTGATAATTAATATTAGTTAACTAAATATGAATGTGATCTTATGGCTTTACACTACCGTGTCACAAGGCATGGGTTTGTAATTTTCCCTCCCCTTACTATAATAATCCAAAGTAAGTTATCAAGAATTTCCAAACTCCTAATCCAAATTAATCCCTCATATTTGGTACGGTAAAAAATATCGATTAACCCCTTATTCACGTATATCTCCCAAAACTAAATATTTACGATGCATTTCTAACAATGCACTGGTGATCGGTAGCATAGAACTGGTGATATATAAAAAAGCATCGATGCTATTTTGTATAAAAAGTGCGTGTGTAGAGGGTGTCAACGCCATGGTTCTCTTTGGTACACTCTCCACGGAATAACAGCGACTAAATATCGTGGTTCGATTTTTTTTTTAGTTCTAGGTTATGTTTTATGGTCATTGTTCTATAGTTAGATCTAATTTACTCAAGGAATTAGAAAAATGATATTAAGAAATGTAAGTTTAATGTTAATTTGTAATTACGTTTATTTACATAATGGTGTTGATATTAATTTATATTTATTGAATTGATGTTAAATTGTGATATTAACTCTTATGATGTTTACTTAGTAGTGATATTAAAAACATGAAAGATGTTAGAGGATCAAGTGGTATATAATTTTAATATGAATTTGATTAATATCAGTAGAAATTAGTATTAGATGAATTCGTATTAAAGTGATTAAACCTAAGTTATCAGATTGGATGTTGAGCAATTAAGTAAATAAGGATAACTCTTCTTTTGAAAGGTTAATCCTCCGTAGAACATTTGCTTTCTTGGCACATGAAGAGGGTGAACTTCCCTTCAGTGCCATGCCATTTGAGACCTGATGTTGTTTTTATACTTTGAACAAGTATGGAGAAGAATGTTGTCATCAATTGATGTTTTAGAATACAATCTGTACTCTTCATGCACAGTCGCTTAACTTGTCTTACTTCTCCTCGTTCGTAGGGGGCAACTTAAGCTGCGTGGAGGTTTTGGTCAAATTCAGATTAGGATTGAAGTGGGATGATGGATTTGTAATGAATGATATGGTGATGTGATGTTAGTAGATGATATTTTAATATATAATATAAGATGTGAGTAGATATATTTTAATATATATTGATGTTGATATGATATATAAGATAACAATAATTGATATAGAATGTAAAAAATGAAAACCTTTAGAAAAAATTCGAAACACACCTCCTTAACTAACCTCGAACTCCAATCGCAGGAATTGTCTACTTTGAACGGTTGGGCATCCAAGAGTATTTGTTGTTGGGGTGTTCTAGCGCATTGACTACAATTCACCCTTAATTATGGGTAAAGCACCCAGTGAGGTTTTACGTATTTTGCATTTCTTTAAACCCTGACATGGAGAGTGATTCTTTATCCTTTCAAATAATCTCATCAACCACAAGTTAATCAATCCCAAACACATCTAATCCCAAGATTGACCTAATCTCACCAATCAAACATTCCAAATAATCCTTTCATCCAACTATTCCTTAAAATAATTCCACGTAAAGCGATGGGATAAGTTAATTCCCATCGCGTCAAATCAGAGAGGGTGGGATAAGTTTATCCCCCTATCCACTCAAACATAAGAAGATAAATGAATCCCATGGCTCCCAGACAGGCATCTTACCCACCAAATTCTTGAGCAAAGTAGGAGCTCGAAGCCCCAAAGCCCCGTTTGTTTCAAAGGATACACTCATATATTTCTTGTTCGGTGAACTTTATTCTTAGGTAAAGTAATCATGAGGTAAAGGTCTAAAAATCCAGGTTAAATTTGTTTTTCGAGTATGGGGGATAAATTTATCCCTCACTTGTGAGACATCATCTTTATCTATCCATTCAAAACATCGCTACTTATCTTATAATTTGACTCGTGCTTATTTCAAATATCAAAATTAATTTATCCCTCGTTTATCCCTCAATTACGTCACTTACAAACTTTATCCCCTAAATTATATCCCATCATCCAGACAGGCTCAAAGTGTGTAGAGTTGGCAAGCCGATTCACGACTTCTTATCCAAAGGTTAAACTTGCATGTGGTCATCAAATAAGCGTGGATGCAAACACTATATGTATGCATATGGGCTTACCTTTTAATAAGTTTTGTGTATAATATATCTATATACATTGATTTTAATCTCCAAAAAATATTACTTATAACGAAAAATATTAGATAAATTTCACCTGGATTATACGTCGATGAACTTCATATTCATCTCTCTCTCTCTCCATTATATACTTTTGGAAGTCTTTGTTGTCCATTTTGGATTTTGAATGGAATTGGCCTCATTTTAAAGCATCATCGTGGAAACAGATGAAAAGTAGAGGGCTTTGTGGCCGAGGAGAAGAGCGCGTTATGCGTGACATACGCGGCCTCGTCATAACTATGTATGTTGTTCAATGTTTTAAAATTCAAATCAGTTATTAAATCGATTTAAGTGCTGACTTATTTCTTTCGGTGATCCAATCGATGATTTGTACCGTATAAATCGATTACGTCAATATCACGTTAGCATATAAAAAAATCAAATATTTTCACAAAAAAATACCAGTCTTATTGACGTGATATTCTTTTCTATATATCTCTTTTAATATGGATGTTTTATTAGAACCTTTAACAATTGATTGGAATAGAGCTAAATCATCGTTGAAATATTATAAGGAGATAATGCAAAAACACTGACTCTCCCCATTTTACCACTTACATACTGTAAATATCCATTGTCATAAACTCGCATGCCTACTAAGTATCCAAACCTCGCAAAAAGTTGACATCACAGCAATTGCAATGTCCCAAACCTGGCAAAATAACTTATCCACCCATTCGCTTTATTTCTAATCAAGTGGGCATGTAATAAATAAAGTTATGTTTTAAAATAAACTAACTTTTAACCCTCGTCTCGCTGAAAAGTGTGTCTCAATTTTTTATTAATTAAATATTAAAATATAATGATTAAAAATAAAAATATAAAGAATCATCAACAAAATAATAAATCAATTGACCTAAGACACCACTACGACGACAGGCCGGTCTCGCATGACTTAGTTGCACTTCCTCTTTTGGGCTTCTTCCACGACAGCAGTGCAGCCACACACAGCTTGGTCACACTTCCTCTTTCGATCTTCTTCGTCCTCGGCATGATGACGATGGCGGCTGGCGACTCGGGGGTAGTGCACGTGCAACACGGCAGCGATCGGCGGTGGACTGCGTCGCGAGGTGGAGGTGCTTGCTAAGAGTTCTTGTATCATGGAGGACGTGGTGGATGGAGAGATTGTGAGCCATGGCAGACGGAGAGAGAGGGGGCCATCGTGTGCTTTAGGTGTCATGAGAGGGGACACTTTGCGGCCCAATGCCATAATGCAGTGGTTTGCTTGGCGTGCGGTGGCTTGGGCCACAAGATGGTGACGTGCTAGAGGCGTAGTGGAGACAGAAGGGCAGATGCGGGGGGTGCGTAGGCAAGGGATGTCGGGAGTGCGAACCCTGGTTTTGGGTTGCACCGGCAGTAGAGAAGAGAGGGTTGCAAGGAGGCGGGGCAGGACCACGTGGAGGAGGAACCTCCTCGACAACGTAGGGGCCGTCGAAGTAACGAGGGGAGACGGCCCCTGCCACCACTGACGCCACCATCTCTCGATGTTGAAGTGCCTATCTCGTTGGAGGTGCAATCAACTGAGTTACTGTCGCGTGGAGCACTTGTTGGAGAGATCATGGTGGGCTCTTCATCTATTGAAGACCTGCGTATGATTGTAAGGACCCTTCCTCTCTCTTCTTCTATGTGGAAGTTGTCCTGGTTGAATCCATCGAGGTTCTTATTGTTTGGTCTGGGTGACTGCGATGTGGAAGGGCTAAAGTTTTGCACTACCTTCTTCGATGGTGGATCGATTTTGTGGAGGATGGTGTCCTTGTTTGATGGGACTCTTGGTGAATGGCCCCCCCAACGTTTATTTTCTAGAGACGGCACTATATATGTTGATTAGAGGCATCCCCCTCCATCTCCGATGGCATGCAGTGGTCTCTTGCATTGTGGCGAGCTTCGCTTCTTTGAAAGTGGATGTCGTGGTTGGGTTGGTGGATGGTGAGGGTAGTGTGGTGTAGGCCATCGTCTGTTTAAAGCACGAAGGGCCCTTCCATGAGCAAGCCGTGCTGAGGTGTGGTAGCTCCTCGTGGCTTCTGTGAATCAGTGTGCAAATATTTGATGGCGTGGGTAAGGAGGAGGAACACACATGGATGGACAGGGAGGTGGAAGAGGCTGTTGACATGCAGTGGAGGAAAGTGGAAGAGCTTGTGGGGTTAGGCTAGAAGAAATAGAAGATGGAGGTCAGTGTAGCGATTATGGAAGGTGAGGGATTGGTGGAGGACACGAGCAGTGAAAAGGGAGACACTGACATGGGAGGCACCATGGTGGTACATAGGGATTTGGTTAGGCCAACTTCATCTTCTGTTGGAGGGGGAGCATGGGATGTCCCAGCTAGGAACGAGACCATTTTCACCTTTGCCACTCAAGAGGGGGTGCGGTACAATGAAGGTTCATCAGAGCATTCTCGTGGGAAGATAGGTGCTAGTGGGAGGTGCAACCTGTGCATTATCAGGAGTCGTTGACTTACACAGCAGCAACATGTGGACATCCAATAGGTGGCATCGGCAATCAGTGCAGTACGTAGAGAGGGGGCAACTGGGGGCATCCATTCTTCTCCATGTTAAAAGTCCTTACGTGGAATGTGCGGGGTCTTCGGGATCTTGCAAGGAGGGGGTCTCTTCGGAGGTATTTAAAGGAGTGGGGAATTGACTGCACCTTATTGTAGGAGACGCATATTGACAGTGTGGAGGAGTCCTCTCAGCAGCTGTTGGGTGAGAATGGGGAAGCGAAGTTGCGTGTGGTCAAGGTAGTGGGGAGATTGGGTGGTTTTTGTGTCTGGTGGAGGAGACGGATGTTGGAGCTTGTTGACATGAATGAAGGAAGGCACATGCTCTCTTGCAGGTTCACCAGGTGTTCAGATGATACCACGTAATGTGTGACGTGTGTTTATGGGCTGTGTGCCTCAAGCTATAGGCCAGGATTGTGGGAGGAGTTGGGCGACGCGTCCACGTGAACGCAGGGTGGACAGTGGCTTATTGAGGGTGATTTTAATGCCACCCTTTCCACGAATGATAGGTCAGATGGCAGAGTGGATACGCCTTCTTTTGGCTTCCAGAACATGGTGTCTGATTTGGAGTTTGTTAACTTGCCCACGTCTGAGGTGATGTACACGTGGCAGAATGGGAGTGGGCTGATGTTGTGGATTGACCGTTTTCTTTGCAGTGTTGGGCTTATGGGTTGTTTTAGCTTGCATTTGTCTATGCTTTGGGAAGACCATTCTCTAACCACACTGCTCTGGTGTGGGAGAGTAGGGATGGTTCCAGGCCTAACACGTACTTCAACTTCCAGAGATCGTGGCTCTAGGAGGAGGGCTTTAGAGACATGGTCGGATCTTGGTGGCGATCTCAGGTGATTGGTGGGTTGGGGATGCAAAGGTTAGCCTACAAGTTGAGGGGGCTGCGTTTTATGCTTTTGGAGTATTGGAAGACCCTTGCCCACACACATTTCCATAGGAGGCAGGCGACCTTGGAGGGGGTGAAGGCATTGAATGACAAAGAGGATAGAGGGGTGTTGATGGTGGATGACATCCAACAATATAAAGATCTCCTTGGCATTGTTGCTAGAGAGGACTTGCAGAGAGAGGTGGATTGGCGTCAGAAGTTCCGTCAGCTTTGGCTTAAGCAAGGGGATTCCAATACGAAGTTCTTCCATGCCGTGGCAAGTGTGAGGAGGTGATACACATGGTATCTTCCTTGTGCTATGGGGAGCGGGTTGTGACTTTGCCTGTTGATGCTTGTGATATTTCCAACTATTATTTCCATGATGTTACTTGTGCGGATCCTGTGGAAGGATGGAGGATGACCATGTCGGATATGCCAAGGGTGACTGAGGAGGATGGTCGACAGCTGTGCAGGACCTTTGCGGAGGAGGAGGTTGTGAGGGCGATGAAAGGGTTGAAGGCCAAAGGGTCCCTAGGACCGAATGGCTTCCCAGTTCTTTTTTACAAAGAGTTTTGGCAGGTGGTTTGGGATGATGTCATGGATGTCATGCAGGAGTTCCAGGAGGGGAACTATGGTATGAAAAGACTGAACAAATCATTCCTCTTTCAACTACCAAAGAAGGAGGGGGCGGAGGAGATGGCAGATTTTAGGCTGATTGCTTTATCCAACTCGGTCTACCTCATCATAGGGAAGGTGTTGGCCAACAACATGAGGGAGCTTCTTTCTAGTATCATTAGCCCGATGTAAGTCGCTTTCTTACAGGGAAGGTCTTTGTAGGAGTCCTTTGTGCTAGCACAGGAGACGATGGCAGGGTGGGTGAGAAGGAAGAAGAGGGCTTTTCTTTGGAAAGCCAACTTTTCCAAAGCCTATGGCTCTCTATCTTGGATGTATTTGTGTGAGATTTTGAGGCAACGAGGCTTCCTGGAGGTGTGGGTTGGGTGGATTAAAAGATGTATCACTATGTCATCTTTTTCTCCACTCATTAATGGGCGTTCTATGAGAAGATGGATTTAACCCTAGAAGGGGGTGAAGCAGGGGTGCCCATTTGCTTTGCTTGTGTTCATTATTGTTGTTGACACGCTGGCTAGATTTGCGTTCAAAGTCACTGCAGGAGGGCTGCTTCACGATTACACTTTGATATCAAATAGAGTATTGACACCAATCCTCCAGTTCACGGATGACATCGTGCTTTTCATCAAGGGTAGGGTTCGGGAGGCAGAGTGTGTGAAGGACTTGGTAGATATTTTTGGTTAGATCACATGGTTGAAGGTGAATGGAGTGAAGTCATCCTTGGTTTGTTTTGGGTTAGAGTGTGGCATCAAGGAGGACCTGTCGTAGATTCTGAGCACACCGGTGGTTACCTTACACATTCATTATTTGGGTTTGCCTTTGCAGGCCAAATAGATGAAGAAACAGGATTGGGTGTTCTTGTTTGAAAGAATGTCTAAGAAGATGGCCACCTGGAGTGGGAGGTTCTTATCCAAAGGAGGTAGACTCATCCTCCCTAATTTTGTGTTGTCTGCGATCCAGTGTTTTTCCTATCCATGTTCAGGCCTCCTTATTCTATCATAAAGAAATTGGACGTGGTAAGGAAGAGATTTTTTTGGAAGGGGCCGTTACACAGTGGGAGATTTATGTAGCCTGTTAAGTGGAAGAAGGTGTGTATGCCTAAAAAGAAAGGGGGTTTGGGTGTCAGAGCTCTTAGTGAGTTTGGAGATTCTTTGCTTCGTAAGTGGGGCGTTGTCATCCTTAGAGGCAATATGGGTCTTTGACAGGAGGCTATTCGGGATTTGTATGGTGGTAGTGGTGGTATTGATGATGTTCTGTCTCCACAGCAAGCGTCCCCCTTTTGGTCCTCTGTGTCGAAGGTTGTTCTGGCATAGTGAGATCAATTTTCTCTGACTTAATAGATGGCAAGGATTTTTGCTTTTGGAAGGACAACTAGAGTGGTCTTGGTTGTTTTCAAGACCTTTTTCCACGGGCCTTTAGTTCGGCGTGTGATAAGGAGAAAAAGATTGTGGATATTGGCAGGAAGATCGTGGCACGAGGGATGTTGGCCCTTTAGGAAGATGTTACGAGGTGAGATCCACGGAGGAGAACCAACGTCTCCTTCGGACTTTGGCGGCATTCCAACCAAGGGAGGGGCTGGATGTGTTCACGTGGAAGCATGGGTTGTACTCTTTGCGGAAAGCGTACGAGCAGATGATAAGCGACTGGGAAGAGGATGAACATAGTCATTTCTGTGAGGGTATCTAGAAGTTGAAAGTTCCCTTGAAGGTGCAGGTCTTCCTCTAGCTAATAAGGCGTGAAGGCTTAATTACTGAAGCACTGAGGAGACGTGTCTCGGGTGGAGATGCCATCCCATGTCCTCTGTGTGGATATGTTGAGAATGACTCCCGACATTTGTTTAGCAACTGTCTCTTCACTGATGAGGTGTGGCATAGGTGTTATGGATGCCCTGCCCTGACGTAGGAAACGTTGTGGTGTGACTTTGTTTCTGACTCTAGGCTGCATGTGGCCATGGCTGCTTCTATGTGGGTTGTGTGGAAGACGAGGAATGATGCCTTGTTTAATGGGGGGAGGGTGTGGTTGGCGAATGTATGTAATGAGGTGGCGTCATGTATTAGGTTGTGACAACCTTTGTAAATGAATTTTGATTGAGTGAATAAAATTTTGGATGTCTCTGATATTGTGGGCGTCCTTTCTTGTGATAAAAAAAATGTACAATGGTGTATTTTAATTTCACAAATAATCGATTGAAAATCAAAATTTACTATGTGTTGTAAAATATGCTGTCCATTGTAAAAAGAATAATTCTCAAATCATAATTTGGAAAATAACAATACATTGATTAAAAATAAAAAAAAACATTACTTGTTGAAAAATGCATTACAACGAGTACACCAATCAAAATACACTACATGTTTAAAAATACATTACCACTACGAAAGTCGAAATAATATCAAATGGAAAGTACAGTATAAAAAAATACATTATCTGGTGTATCTTGATTTTTAACCGGCGAAAGACAAAAAACACAAATTGGAAATCGAAACATTTCGTGCGTTGCAAAATGCATTACCTACCTTAGACAAAAAACACCAATCGGAAATCGAAATATTTTGCACATTACAAAATGCATTACCCACCTTGGTGCATGAGTATAAACGTAAAAATAATATTAAATGGGAAGTACACTGATAGATGATTGTCTGTGTTGCATAATAAAAACAGTGATTTAATTACGTCGTTGTCGTAGTATAGCTATAAGGTAAATAGATGTCGTGCTATTTTATTTATTTAAATAAAATTTATTAATTTATTTCAGGTTGTTCACTGGGAGACAGTTATTGATAATCACTCTCTATGTTCTAAAAATACTCTTTTATTCCAAAAATATCAATTATATTTACAAAATGAATCAATGAATTAAAGAAAGAATAAATTAATTTAATTATGTATAAAATGAATCAATCAATGCTAACTACGATACCTTAAACATATTTATAATCAACAAGCATGAAAAACTACTTAAGCTATTCTATGTTAGTTCTATACAATTTAATACCTTAGTCTAGGTACAAAAATAATAAACAAATATACTAACAAATACTATACTAACATATATAGAAACCTACTAACTAATATTAAACCTTAGACAAATTATATACAACCTAAGGCAAATAAATACTCTAATTACATATATATATATATATATATGTACGTATTTACACTACAATACATTTATATAGATTGAATATATCTATTTACAAATATATACTATTAAAACTTAAATATACACACTCTATATATAGTTTTTATAATATACTACACATGTCTACATATACTAATGTACCCAATAAACAAAAATACATAACTCTAACTTAGCAAAATTAATATACAATACTATACTTATATACTCAAACGTTACTAAAGCCTAAGAAATTATTACTAAAAAC
The DNA here is from genome assembly GCA_037157565.1 of Thalassia testudinum. Taxonomy (NCBI): domain Eukaryota; kingdom Viridiplantae; phylum Streptophyta; class Magnoliopsida; order Alismatales; family Hydrocharitaceae; genus Thalassia; species Thalassia testudinum. The sequence goes on from JAZHRO010000024.1 coordinate 96,454,977, forward strand.
TTATGTACATAAAGGTTAAAACAAACACTTATATATATACATTAGTCTTTATATATATACGGTGTACACGCATCTGCAGTGCATATGTATACCTTATTTATTATACATATACTATATACATACTTATACTTGTACTATACATATTTATAGATATCTATACATACACAACACACACTGTATACACTACTCACTTATCCAACTCAACATTTAGGCGATTTTAAGTTAAGTCTCACACACTGAGGTCTTCACACTGAGTGCTTTTGATTTCCAACACTTAGCCAAATTTTTGTCTTGCACTCATTCTCTCCACAAAGTCCTTAATATAAAAATTAGTTTTTAATGGGCGGGGTCGATTTATTTCGTGGGATACATAACACACTTATAGGGTGAGACCAGGCCACTACTTTGAACCAGCCTTTAGTTCTTAATTAGGCCGTTTTAAGTGCATAGTCTCGAGCCAATATTGGCTCAATCGAACCGCACAACCAATCGGGCTCCCAGCCCCCAAATATGCTTAGTATAAAGTGTATGCTCAGAAGAATGCTCAGTAAGGATGGGTAAAGGGTTAATGTTGTGCCGAGCGTTGACGACTGCTCAGCCAGCAGGTGGAAATCAATTTATGTTGCTGCAAGTACTTGCTCATCCATGACGTGGGACTGGATGAATGGAGGAATTAGTTGCGTGACACGTTCTGAATTCAAGACTTTGCGCCTCGATTTGAGTGCCTAATTTTAATCCAAATTTAAAACAAATTATATAGTTAGAAAGCGACTATATAATTGTACAATTAATTTAAGATTATAACTTATTTAATTACATATAAAATTAGTTAAAGTTAGTGATTTATACAAGTTAATTTAGGATCTAATTACTCAATTAATGTACAAATTAATAAATTAATGAGTCAATTGACCTTATAATGAGCTAATTAACATAATAAGGTATTTATTATACACTTTTAATTTATTTTAATTTATGTACATTTATATACACATTTTTATTAGATATATACATATTTAAGGTATAAATACTATAATATAGTATAAATATATTACAAATAGGTTAAAAATAATTAAAATAATAGTATACAAGTATACAATATAAATTACCTCAGTAATAACTTAATTTACTAATTTATTTTATTTTGACTTAATAATTTATGTAATTAACTTAATAATCTAATTATCTACAATAAATACATACATAAATCAATATACTGATATCATACAATATTTAATACTTATTTAAATATGTATGTATAGTAATAAATACAATTATACAAGTATACATATTTATTTATAATTATCTTAGTTTATGTACATATAATCTATGATAAATTAATAGATAATTATATAATTAAGTTATATAAATAATAACTCAACACAAATATTTATTTAAATATATATATAATACATTTATAATTTATTTATGTACATTATTTACATATATTACAATATTTACATTTAACTTAATATTTAATTATATTTACAAGTATAAATAGTATATACAAGGTATTTTTGAGTATTTTTCGATATTTTTAGGTTTTTATGATATTTACATATTTAGTAGGGATAGATAAGAGAGAAAGAAGGTGAGATGAGAGAAAAAGAATTCCTTTTGTCTTTTTTTAATGTAGTTTTTTTATTGAGTTTTAAAGTAGATCGAACCGTTGGCTGGTATGTTCTACCAGCTCGGTAGTTCAGAATACTTTGAAACTTTGCGTACACTTAAACAAATACCTAATCTTACTCAAGACAGGTTTATTTTATTTTTTTACAATTTTTTGTGATTTTTTCTATTATTTCAATTTGGCACAAAAGAGGCCTTAAAGGGATGAAAGCAAGTGAACTTAAGGCCTTATTTTCAGTTCTAAGGGCTGAAAAAGTGGTTTAAGCACTCATACACATTTAACACATCACATGGAAGATTTTCAAATATTTAAACATGATTTTCAACTTAATTTCAATTCAAATCTCACTTAGGACATATTATGCAATTACAAATAACAGACAGTGAATTTAAACATGGTTTTCATGCAATTTCGATAAGGTTAAAATCAAAACCTTGTACATGAATGCTTACAAGTGTTGTTTGAATAATATAATACATGTTAGGTTCTTGAAATCTTCAAAATGACCCAAAAATCCACCCTTATTCCTTTCCATCTAGATCACTGTTGGCAGATTTCAGTAGCTACTGTTGCATAGAATTCAATAGCTAATCTAGCTGCTATGCTTGTTGTTTACAGCAGCTGTTGCTTTTGTTGTTGCTTTCAAATTGAGCAACCGTTTGATGCTTGCTCATTCCCATTTCAAATCATTTCTTTACTTAAAAATAGGGTTGAAATCTATTAAATGTACATGCTATGTAGCACTTTTATTCACTGATTTGGGAGAATTGGGTTAAAAACACATGTTTGAACATCCATATAAAAACTGATCATACTTTAAACTCATTTTAAAAATCAAATCCACACGTTAAAATTTTCATCAAATGCCCTTGGAATCCAGATCTCATTTCAGACCAGGATTGTAAAATCACATCCCATATTTGAGATAGCTGATAAAATCTCATGAAAAAATCACCTCAAACTCTTGTCCAACATCTTGAAAACCAAGGGAAACTCAAATATAATTCCTAGAAATCATTGAAATTTTAATATGGTTCCCATCTTACACTATAGACAGTGTAAGATGGAAATTCATATCAAGCTTTCAGAACCATGAAAACTCACTCCAACAGTGTTTCAAAAGTTCTTTGATAGGTCTATGAATCATTTAAAGTCAGATTGAAGCTTGAAGAACAAGATGAATCCTAATTTAATCTCTCTCTTATGCCATGGACAACATGAAGTGAGAAATCAAATCAGGCCATGAAATCCATTGAGATTGAATCCCAAATCTTCAGACTTCTCATTCTGAATTAAAACCCCAATGAACACACTGTAATCCTTTAGATTGAAGTCTAAATCTCATCCATATGAGCATTTAATCATTACTAGAGCCTCAAATCAGGAGGACTGATCATCCTTGGCTTTAGCTATCAATAAAGAACCCAAAACTCTAATCAATGTCGAGTTGAAACCAAATCTAAGAAAATATGCTATTAGCTCATTTAAAATCATAATAGGGTCATTGTGAACAAGTGTAATGAATGGAATGACCCTTAGATGATTTTTGGTGCTCAAATCAGATTTGAATGCTCAAGGCATAAGATCTGATTTAATGCCTTGATGCGTGGGTGATTGGCAAATTAAATTGAGAGGAAAACAAAAAGTGATCATGAGGTGTAGGAGGGAGATCAAATGAACATGGTGAAGGTATGAATTCATCTCGTCTGATATGAAATGATCAGAGGAGGTGGGTTGTGAAAACCCACCCAAGCTATTCTACTCCTAACTAATCAATCCATCAGTGAATTAACTAACTAATTCTACTCCTAGAAAGCAGTAGATCTAATTTATGAAAGCATTAAAAATCCTGACAAATGGGATGCTTGAATCCACAGTGTGTTGCTATGGAGATGAAGGGGGATGCAAGGATCTTCAGCTGAAGAATGAGGTTCCTAGGCTGCAGCTGGTCACTACAACAACGAATTAGGGGGGGAGACACTGCCCCTGTCACCGGCAATCAACGAAGGAGGAAGAGGAGATGGAGACAGGGATGAACGGACCAACTCAAATGTGGAGGGAGCTGGTGCCACGCACAGGGGTCTAAGCAAGTGCTTAAGTAGCCTCACAAGTGGATCAGGTGACTGTAGAATGGGATTAGGTGAGGTTAGGTCTAACGGTGGGGATGAAAAAGATGATGTGCGAGAAGTTTTACACCAAACCTCCATCGTCAGATCAGATCTGAAGGAGGTGACAAAGTTGTGTGCAAAGGTGTGCGATCTCAGATGGAAGATCCACCATTGGATTAGTGGATCGATCAATCAATCACTGCTGCTACCTGAGTTCCTTGTAGAGGAACAGTGCATGTAAAGACCCATTCTGTTTTGAGTCCCTTAAGACGTTTGGCCAAACGTTTGGACACATTCCCAGTCGTCTGGAAATTGAAAAATTTGTACGTAGCTTCGCGTCTGCGCGCAGGCTGCGCGCAGATTGCCTTTTTCCCTCTTCTCTCTCTTTTTCTTCTCCCCCTACAGAACCCTAGCGCGCCCTTATATAAGGCCCTCTCCCCCTTCCTCTTTTCCCCACTCCACCATAGCCACCTTCCTTCCTCCCTCTCCACTGCAGCCAGAGGGGCGAGCACGAGAGAGAGCGACGAGGAGGAGAGGCGGTGTGAGGAGTGGAGGAAGAGCTTGAGCTCGAGAGCACGTGGGAGCTCGCCGGAGGATGCACGGCTGGAGTGGCACGTGCGGGAGGAGGAGGCCGTCGAGGGAGACGTCCCCGACACTTGCTGCAGCCGGAGCTGCAGGAGAGGAGGCGAGGCCGTGGCTACGCGTGGTGAGGAGAAGCAGAAGATAGTTCCGGTTCTGGGATTTTCCCAGAATCAGACGTCTGGCGTGCCGACCAGACAACGAGTTGGACGTCTGGTGACGACATCGGACGTCCGAAAGCAGTGTTGCATGAAGGTATGTTCCTTTTGTGGTTACAGCCTGTTGAACGGTAACGAATCGCTACACTTACGTGCTTGGTTTTGGAAAACCTGTCGTTGTAGTTCGAAAGCGAAGAATTCGTGTTCAACAAATAAAATTTATACCAAAAAGAATTCCGGGTCGAACACAGGGAGGCTACGTTGATCTATATTCTCAATTATATTTTTTTAGGAATTTTTGATAAGCAAGGCGATAAAATTACAATGGAGCTATCAGACTAAAAGAGAGAGAGAGAGAGAGAGAGAGAGAGAGAGAGAGAGAGAGAACATGCATTCAATATTCCAATTGTTTATATAATCAAACTAAATAAAAGTTACACTAGAAAGCGGAAAATCAATTACACTATAAAGCAGGAAAATTCGACACTAGAAAAGCTGTAAATAAGAATGGGAGAGAGAAGTTATCCTCCTCGACGATTGCTTGGAGGACGAGCTGGACGGGACGACGCCTGGACGAAGGAGAACGAAGCAGGATGAAGGAGGACGAAGCAGAAGAACGGGAACAAAGCAGCACGCCGTCGTCGTCGCGGGATCCACTTCCGAAGGGGAACGAAAATTGGGCTTTATCTCGCTAGAAGCATCCCGGGTGTGGGACAAGCTTCTCTTGAGCTTTGGAGGGGTAGAGAGGAGAAGGAAGGGATGAGAATTTCGTATGGAGGGGGTCTCCTTTTATAGTTGCAAGGAGTGGGGAAAAAATGGACATTACAACTTCAAAATAATAAAAGAGGGGTCTTTAGTGACGGATAAATCCGTCACTAAAGCCCGCAACGTGGGCGTCGTGGGCGGCTCGTGCGCGCCTCCTCGCCTGCTCGCGCGCTCAACGGCTTGCGCACTTTCGTCGATTTTCACTTAAAATGCATCTTCGCCTGCTACGTTGCGCGCCCGCCCGCGTGTGATCGCGTGTCCGCGCCCCGCGTTCAATTGAGCGTGGACGCTGTCGGGCGCGCGCGGCCGTCCGATCCCCATCTGACGCTCCCCCCGCGCCCAATCGCCCACGCCTTCCAACCCCTCGCCACAGCTCGATCCCGCGCCTGCCGCTCGCGAAAGCGTGCTTGACCACTGCGCTATGGGGCGCGGATGGTCGAGCGGACGCTTTTAAGCGCGAGAGACCACAGCCGTTCGACTAAGATACAACGGCGGAGAGTGATTGGGCGCGGGGCCTTCACAAGATGCAAGCGGCCATTTGGGCGGCTGAGATGGCACCACGTGGCTCTATCTTGGCCGTCCAGCTTCTGGAAATTGTAGATGGTGCCACGGATGTCGGATTGACTCGATTTTTGCGTCGTTGAGCTGCGATCGTCGATCTGAATTCATCCGTGTGGTCGGATTTATCATATGAAGTGCGGATTTACACCATCCTGGCCCTTGATCTTCTAGGGTTCCCGGGTCACTATTTGATGCTACGAATGCCAGGTTAGGGCGATCTTGGAGTCGTTGAACTCCAATCGTCGCCCTGATCACATCCATATGGTTGGATCTTTGATCCGAGGCCCCGATAAAATGTTTGCCCTGTCCAAGCACATAAAAGGAGACAATTAACCTCCATTTTATTCAAACTACTCTAAATGCAAGATGATGCATGTTATGCAATATTTATATCATGAAATGCAATCCTATGCTTAAGAACATGCATAAATAGACATTTTAAGTAGTGTAAATGTGTTTACATCATACCCCCATGCCTATCTTTTGCTAGTCCCTAGCAAAAACTATATGCTATTTATAAAAGAATTAGGTTGGATTATTTGGACTTGAGTTATTTTTCAATCATTAAGAAATTGTCTACTTAGGAACTGAACTTTCAAAGACACAACAGTGCCCGGGTATCAGCCAAAATGCAGACCGCCTCAATCCCTCGCCTTATTAAAAGAAAAATTCTTTTTCTCATTTTCGCTTTTCTAATTTTTTGGATTTTCAAATTTTCGGGTTTAAGAGTGGCTTTCTACGGCCATTCAACTCACCCAAAATTTGATGAGAACCCTAAGCTTTAAGCATCTTATTGTGATTGTGATAGACTCGTTGATCGGCAATTAAAACGAACTTTGGATTTCTACGCCTCTAGGTGACCTAACAAGAATTCTGCCTAAAGGTGTATCTTTACAACCGGTAGCTTTCTCCCTACTTTTATTTTTTTACGGGGTCAACACAAGGGTGAATCCAGTGTATATCTCCCCAGTTTATTCTACTTCTCCGCTTCTTCCTAAGTGTTTTGGGAATTTTTAGTGCATTTTCTGAGCTGGGTTCTGGACAACCGGTCGATGAGCTGTTACCATCGACAACTTGCCAGCCATACTCGTGCGGCGAAGTGTGGCCTATTTCTTTTTGTTCTTTTCTCCTTTTCTTTTTTTTTTTTAAATAGGTGGCTTCCCTGGTCTAAGATTTACCTAAGGGCAGGAAAAAGAGAAAGGTCCAGTGAGTGGGCTCTGGACAACCTACCTATGGGCTGTTACCCACGATAACTTGCCAGCCATTTCACCCTAGAAGGTTCATTAGCTACTCAATTTCCGTTAGAATCGCCGAGCAGCGAGTCAGTGCAAAGAAAGTGTGTGGATGCTTAAAACTCAAAATTCCCTCAAATCAGAGGACGGGTTGATAAGTCGTGTACTTACCACCCAAACTTATTTATTCCAATTATAATAGAATTAAGATGGCGATGACTCAAAAAAAAATCCACATTTTAGTGGATACATAGGCTAATTAAGTGCAAAGACCTGAGGGGACTTTGTGTTCAGATCCTAATGTAAAATTTTTTAGGATTGAAAAGTCCTAATGTCCAACTAATCCTTCCTAATTTTTTTTTAAATCAAAATAAAACAAATCTACGGAGCTGACGAATGAATTCAGAGATAAATATCCACCCCCCCATGCCTATCTAATGCAATGTCCTCATTGTATTAAAAAGACATAAAACATAGTGGAAAAGCGAAGAAAGTACCTGAATTGCGTGAATGTTAGGTCCGCTCCGAGATGAAAAATTAAAAAGAATTGTATACGTGCTGAGTTTAGTGCCTTCAGCTAGGCATACTATACAAGGAAAAGAAATGAAGAATTCACAAGTGCAGGTCAGAATTAGAATAAACAGAAGAATCCTCCGACCTGTCAACAGAGGTCCACAAATGTGGACCATATTGTGGTGTAGACCCACACCCCATAATCGAGAATATCTTAGGTTCTGGATAAAAATTACCCAAAACCTAAAATCAGAATGCAAGCGGGGTCGGGCCTGCGATTTATGAGGATGCAACCCAAGACCAAAAAGTCGAGTTACAGAGAATTGAAGCTCAAAAGGATAATCGTTGAATGTGTGCTTGAGTTGAACATCCTCGAAACAAATGTCGTAAGGGTTCTGATTTGATGGTTTCAGCTTAAAAGGAACCCTTCGACTCAATCTTCTATTTCCTCCAGAATTAACTTCCCAAATCAGAACTTCCTAGCTCCTATTCTCCTCATTCATCATATCAAATTCCAGGACCTCTTGTACATTCATCACCCCGTCTGAAATCTCCAAGTCTAAATGATGTGGTAGAATCAAAATTGACTTGGGTCTAATTATCTCAGAATTAGAGTCATCAATAAGCTCAACAGGGTGTAACTGATAATCAGGGCATTGAATTGATTCCTCTAGAAAATGCAATTCTGGATCCGAAATGTGTGCCCTAATAAGATCAGTGTCCTCAGTTATTGGGCTATCAAATGATCTATCAGATTCCTCAGGCCCAATCGTCTCACAGAAATCGTGTTCAGAAAACTCGCGTGAGACTTCGCAACTTGAATCTTCACCATCAGGATCCGTATCAATGTATGTCCCAAAATCATTTGTCACTTTCTATTCCAAGGAGACATACGTTTCCTCGTAACCCGGCTTACGGATCTCAGGTGAAGAAATCAGATCATCCTTAATTGGTTGTTTTAATTCAATCTGGTCAGCCTCGTAACACGTGTCCCCCCAACAGGTGCCTGAGCGGGTTCTGTCATTGGCTTTCCTGAAGAGGGTTCATCCTGGGAATTATTCCAAGATTGAATCAAAGCAACCACGAATCTCATCCTCAATTTTGCTAATTTCCCAAGTAGAAACTCACCCGGGTTCTTATCCTTAGCATCCTGGAGCCAATCCAACAAAGACTTGTTTAAATCATCAATCATTTCAATCAGGGGCTCCAATCTCTCAATGCAAGGTATTGGCTGAACTTCTAAAGATTGAATGATATTCCTCAAGTTAGCCAGAACCTTATCTTGAATCTGGTTAACCTGAACCAAATGAGTTGGTTCAGGGTTAGGCGGATTTGGGCTTAATGTAGGGGAATTAACAAATTTAGATTCGTTATATCCTTCCTGATAATAGGTCATTTCAGACTGTTGAAAAGATGGTGATGACATAAAAGCAGTGAAATCAAAGGATGGGTAAGGATCGGTGTATCCTTCTTGATTGTAGATCGTATTAGGTTGTGCATGAAAGGAAGACGATTTATAATCAATGTAGCTGTGAGAAGGATAGAAATTAGAATCAAAGTGTTCAGGGTTAGACCCTAAACACGGGGGTCCGGAATTGTATCCCCAATCCGAATTATCCCAACTAACTGATGATTGATTACAATATGAGTTGGGATAATCGTCATGTTGAGGATAATTCACAACAGGAGGGAAGGAGCGGGAATGCGTGAAATATGTGGAAGGATTCATGAGACACGGGAGGAAGAAAGGTGCCCTGCAATACAAATAATTAAATCTATCCTTAAATGGGTTAGCCTACAGACCTACAGACTCCCAAAACCCGTCTTGAGATAAAGGAACGATTTGATCTACTTCTGTCTATTCAATCCAACCAGTTAGAAGGAGGGACTGGGGAGAAGGTTCTTCCATCGGCTTGCGCCTCCGGTTCCTAGTGTACCCCCCAACCGCGATCGTTTGACTCTGCTCCCCTAGCTAGACATCAGATTGAACAGTAAAAATAGACTAATCAAAAATAATCTCGTTCTGAGTTCTGAAGAGCAAGTCCAATCCTTAAGGCCAACATCTACTCTGTTTTATTTAGGGCTAGGTTTGAATGTGCTTTGGAATATGATGGGCCCTTTAAATGAGTTGTGCCCTTAATGATTGATTGATTTCTGTAAGTGCGTGCACAACCAGGGTTTTCAAGCAAGATTATTGATAATGCGTGAATTCTAATGTTCAAATCTTGCTTAAGTAGCTTTTAGGGTTTCAAATTAGGTGAATTGCAATCAAGTTTCTAGGCAAACCAAGTTGTAAAACACGGGTGAAGATTGTTTTCCTTTAAAATCAGAAAGAAAGTGGAGTGCCTGGAATATATCTAGATTGAAAACCTTAAGGAGGAGCTACTTGATTAGTTGGTTTTAAATAAAGTGGTGCGGCCCAAACAACTCAAACAATTGGCGACAAATGCACCACTAAGTTAGGCACTTAAAGATGATTAACGTAGAATGATTTCTACACTGTTATGTGTTGCTTTGTGTGTACTGGTTCCACAGATCAGAACCCGGTTGAGTAGAAAACAAATCGAGTTCATCAAGTGCCTTGAATGTGGGTGTTTGTTGTGTGTTTGTTGGAAATTATCCCACAATATTATCTTTTTGTTATTTTTTTTAAGAATGAGGGTGGAATGAATGTGAGTGAAAATCCAAACAGCCAAACTATTCCAAGGATTTATGCAATCACCTAGGTTAATTGGGATTTGGATTTAATGTGGCGAATGGAATCTATGGAGGGGGAAAGAATGGGGGAGCACTTACAGTTGTCTTCAACTGCACTTTACTCCAGTCTACTGCTTGTTGATTCCTTGATGGAGGTCTCTGCAAAACAATAGACACAAGAGAAAGCTAGTTAGAAAATAAATAAAGTACAAGAAATGCGAAGGAAAGATCGGAAATCGTTGCCTCCCCGGCAACGGCGCCAAAATGTTGAACGGTAACGAATCGCTACGCTTACGTGCTTGGTTTTGGAAAACCTGTCGTTGTAGTTCGAAAGCGAAGAATTCGTGTTTAACAAATAAAATTTATACCGAAAAGAATTCCGAGTCGAACACAGAGAGGCTATGTTGATCTATATTCGCAATTATATTTTTTTAGGATTTTTTGATAAGCAAGGCGATAAAATTACAATGGAGCTATCAGACTAAAAGAAAGAGAGAGAGAGAGAGAGAACATGCATTCAATATTCCAATTGTTTATATAATCAAACTAAATAAAAGTTACACTAGAAAGTGGAAAATCAATTACACTATAAAGCAGGAAATTTCTACACTAGAAAAGCTGTAAATAAGAATGGGAGAGAGAAGTTATCCTCCTCGACGATTGCTTGGAGGACGAGCTGGACGGGACGACGCTTGGACGAAGGAGAATGAAGTAGGACGAAGTAGAAGAACGGGAACGGAGCAGCACGCCGTTGTCGTCACGGGATCCACTTCCGAAGGGCAACGAAAATTGGACTTTATCTCACGAGAAGCATCCCGCGTGTGGGACAAGCTTCTCTTGAGCTTTAGAGGGGTAGAGAGGAGAAGGAAGGGATGAGAATTTCGTATGGAGGGGGTCTCCTTTTATAGTTGCAAGGAGTGGGGGCAAAGTGGACATCACAACTTCAAAATAATAAAAGAGGGGTCTTTAGTGACGGATAAATCCGTCACTAAAGCCCTCAACGTGGGAGTCGTGGGCGGCTCGCGCGCGCCTCCTCGCCTGCTCGCGCGCTCAACGGTTTGCGCATGTTCGTCGATTTTTAGCCGTCCGATCGCGACATCGGACGACTTAAAATGCGTCTCCGCCCGCTACGTTGCGCGCCCACCTGCGTGCGATCACGCGTCCGCGCCGCGCGTTCAATTGCACGTGGACGCTATCGGGTGCACGTGGCCATCCGATCTCCATCTGACGCTCCACCCGCGCCCAATCGCCCGCACCTTCCAGCCCCTCGCCGCGGCTCGATCCCGCGCCTGCTGCTCGCGAAAGCGTGCTCGACCACTGCGCTATGGGGCGCGGATGGCCGAGCGGACGCTTTTAAGCGCGAGCGACCACAGCCGTTGGATTAAGATCCAACGGCGGAGAGTGATCGGGCGCGGGGCCTTCTCAAGATGCAAGCGGCCGTTTGGGCGGCTGAGATGGTGGCACGTGGCGCTATCTTGGCCGTCCACCTTCTGGAAGTTGTAGATGGTGCCACGGATGTCGGATTGACTCGATTTTTGTGTCGTTGGGCTACGATCGTCGATATGAATTCATCCGTGCGGTCGAATTTATCATCTGAAGTGCGGATTTACACCATCCTGGCCCTTGATCTTCTAAGGTTCCCAGGTCACTATCTAATGCTACGGATGCCTGATTAGGACGATCTTGGAGTCGTTGAACTCCAATCGTCGCTCTGATCACATCCATACGGTTGGATCTTTGATTCGAGGTCCCGATAAAATGTTTGACCTGTCCAAGCACATAAAAGGAGACAATTAACCTCCATTTTATTCAAACTACTCTAAATGCAAGATGATGCATGTTATGAAATATTTATTTCATGAAATGCAATCCTATGCTTAAGAACATGCATAAATAGACATTTTAAGTAGTGTAAATGTGTTTACATCACATCCATACAGGCCGCACTGCAACTTCGATCTGCATGGCTAAAAGTGGTTGATTTGCCTGTTGTGTGAAGAGACAGCTTCGGGAAGGCGCGTGGCACACCCTCCCACTCGTTTTGGACGTCTGGACAGCTTACTAGATGATCGGAAGCACTCCTAGATGTCCAGAGGAGAGGTCGGATGTTTGGAGCTGGGTCCAGACGGTCAAGAAGAGGTTTTGGACGTCTGAGGTCGAAGTAGAATCTGAGGTGAGACTCTGGTTACTTTTAAGACGTCTAGACCTTGTGCCAGACGTTTGATTTAGGTTTGCAGTCTTGTTTTTGACCCGTTTAGGATCCGTTTGAGGTCTGTTTTACGCAAACAAAATATCGGTGTTTTCCTTGTGAATTCCTTTACTTGTTGTAACGACCCGATTTCCGAGTCCCTATGAGACACGAGAACCGGACCGACTCGACTAATCCCAAGACCTGATCGTCCAATGAGGAAGTAACCAAAAGAGCAGTAAAATAAACCACATTCAGCATGAATATAGCTAACAGTAAGAAAGTACAGCAGTAAGGAAAGAAACCACTACAGTATATACCACCACAACAGTAGAACAACATTCATAACATAATATGAACTGCAGGTAAAGAAAAGTACAGCGGAAACAAGAACTACTCACTACAGTAGAACCAAAAAGAGGTACAAGAGAACAGTGGTTACTCTACTGGACCCTACTTGGCCCAGCGTCCTCTGCAGCCGCTGACCCTGGCTGCTCAACACCTGGTCCTGAAAGGTAACGAGTGTAACACGTCAGCAAAACGCTGAGTAGAGTGGCAGCTAAACTAAAGAAACAGTAAAGTGTACAGTAGCTGTTTTAATTTTCTTTCTTCCTTTATTAATTCTTTCTATTGTTTCACAATTTATCTATTTCTCAGATCCTTCACTTGATCTCGAATGTTCCTCGTGGGAACGATCTTGATTGCAGTCTTTTCCGAACAGTAGAAGTAGCACGTGGTGCTCTCCTGGCCGGGAGAGTCCCCCGTGGTGATCCTACTCTCAGTCAACCACCCCAAGGTCACTGACAGACGTAACGGTGACTACGACACGCGCGGTAAACGCACGAATAGCTAACCCGCACTGGCACGCGGTCAGTCGTTTTCGTTAACGGGTGCGCCCAAAGCACAGCACGGAACCAGTACAGGGCAGAGCCCTCTCAGTAACAGGGGTCCAACCCCTCCACAGTAAGCAAACAGGGGCCTTGCCCCTCCACAGTCCGCGCACCCTCGCCTGACTACCCTGGTTTGCCCCAGTGGGCCTAACAAGTCGGTGTAGGAGGCTAGTAGAACCCCGGGTCCCGTGGGGTAGCTAGTACCTCCCTACACTAGTAGCTCTCCTCGGTACTACGTACACGAGGGCCAGCAAGTCGGTATAGAGTGGCCAGTCCTAACCCCGGGTCCCTGGGGCGGCTGGCTCCGCTCTGCACTAAATAGGGGGACAATCACTCTCCTTGGTACTCCGTACTCAAGGGCCAGCTCACTTCCCCAACTCTATTCCATTCACTTTCCAGGAGTTCTACTCCTAATTCCCCGTAGGGTTCCAACTCTTTAACTCAGCGCATTCCGGTTTCACCTTTCCAGTTTCACGTTCATACATCCCATATTCTTAATCATGCTCATTTATTCATAACAGGCAGCTGTTTAAACAAATTTACAGGCAGCTATTATTTCTTTTCCACATTTTCAAGACTGCAGTGTTCACATATTCCACTAGTTTTCCCATCCTAGGATTCATGTCATACCCTAGGATCTATCATACAATCTAATTTTCCAGCCCTAAGATTTATGCAACACCCTAGGATCTATCATTCAATCTCGTTTCTCATTCCTAGGATTCATGCAATGTCCTAGGTTCTATTTATGGTTCCATAATTTAACAGATTATGCTAATAAACTTAAATGCCACTCTACCGGTTACGACAGGCGAACTGGGGGCATGGTCGGGAATCCCGCGTGCCTCCGCAACCCCCGAGACTGCAACGGAACGGGGTCCTATCACAAGGATCAAACACAAGGAATTTCTCAAAACAGTATACAGCTACTGTAAACAGGTAGAGGATTTAATTCCGAAAAGAACGCAACTCGAAACGCGGAAAACGGAACCCGAACGGGCCCTAAACGGGTCGAAAATGACGAAACAGTGCAAAATCAGACGTCTGGAACTTATTCCAGATGTCTTAAAAAGTGGATCGGGGGCTACCTTTGCTCTGCGTGGTCTCTCAGACGTCCAGAAGCCTGCGGGGGCGTCTGGCCTAGTTCCCAGACGTCCGATGGTCACCCAGGACGTTTGGAAGTCGTTCCCGTCGTCTGGCACTGAAGCCAAACGTCTGATTCGCGTTGGATGCGAATCCCCGAACCTACGCGTACCCATTTCTCTCTCTCAGTACGGACGGTCGTAGGAAATGAAGAAGGTATGAAAATAACTCACCTTTCAGAAGTCTGAACAGTCCTCCAGACGTCTTCCCCGTCGTCTGGTTGGAATCCCAGACGTCTAATTCTGGAAAATTTTCCAGAATCAGGGCACCACTCGCCCTCCGCTCGCTACGCACGGCCGCGCTGCGAGTGCTTCGCCTGCTGCTCGAGCTGCAGTAGGCCTCCCGCGCCACCCCGCGTCTGCTGCGCCCCCGCCAGCCGGCTCCCGCTGCCCTGGCAGGCTCGAGCCCTCACGGCTGACGCCTCCTCCCCCGCCCAGCACCTCCTCCCGCACCCGCCGTGGCTGTCGCCGCCGCCGCTCACTCGTGCTCGCTCTCGCGCACCGACTGGAAGGAGAAGAGGAAGGGGGCGGAGGTGACGGGAGTGAGGGGGAGGGCGTGGCCTTTTAAGGCCGCGCGAGGAGGAGAGAGAGAGCGGGACAGGGTGGTCTGCGGCCGCAGGAGAGAGGGAAAAAGAGAGGGAGAGAGAGCGTACGCAGGTCTGCGCGCTCAGGCGCGCAGACAAATCGCGCGTGCCAAAAATAATTGATTCCCAGACGTCTGGAAGTGGTTCTAGACGTCTGGTCAGACGTCTGGGCCACCTCCCAGACTTCTTAAAAGACGTCTGAAGCTCGCGTTCGTAACATTTGTTAGAAGGCCTTTTATACTGTTCTGAATGTTCTATTGTGGTATGTTCCTTGGTATAGGACTTCGATCAGTTGCGGGTTCGGGATTTGCTGAAGCACGTGAGCCTGCCTTTCGAGCCCCCAGTACCCCCGGATTGTCTGGTAGAGTGGTTTTCCCCTATTTTAATTACAAAACCTGAATGCATATGTGAAATTGGATAACTAGAAACCTAGGATGTGGCATGAATCCTAGGATGAGAAAGTACTTGCACTATTTGTATGCATGTTTGAAATTACAGTCTTAAATGAATAGAAATGTGAACAACTGCCTGCTAATAAACAAGAGCTGCCTGTGAAATATGAAATGCCTGTGCTAGTTACACAGTTACTTGTGACATTACTTGTTGTATATGTTAAATGATGGAAATACGAGCTGCATGTGTATAATCTGATAATGGAAATGTGAATGATGAAATCGGGTATGGAAAGACATGGGGAAATATGAGCACGAACCCTATGGGGAATTAGGAGTAGAGCTCCTGTGAATAAATGGAATGGTTCTGGAAATGTGAGTGGGAAGTGTGCTGGCCCTTGAGTACGTGGTACCAAGGAGAGTGACTGTCCCCTGTTTAGTGTAGAGTGGAGCTAGCCGCCCTTCGGTTGGGACCTAGGGTTAGGATTGACCACTCTACACCGACTTCTTTGGCCTTCGCGTACATTGTACTGGGGAGAGCTAGCCACCTCACGAGACCCGGGGTTTAGCTAGCCACCCTACACTGACTTGTTAGGCCCATTGGGCAAACCAAGGTAGTCAGACGAGGGTGCTCGGGCTGTGGAGGGGCGAGACCCCTGTTTGGTTCTGAGGGGTTAGACCCCTGTTACTGAGAGGGCTAGGCTCTATACTGTTCCGTGCTGTACTTTGGGCATACTTGTTAGCGGAAACAGCTGACGGCGTGTCAGTGTGGATTAGCTATCCATGTGCTTATCGTGCGTGCCGTAGTCACCGCTACGCCTGTCCGTGACCTTGGGGTGGTTGACTGGGTGTAGGATCACCACGAGAGACTCTCCTGGCCAGGAGAGCACCACGTGTGCCTTCTACTCTTTGGAAAAGACTGCAATCACAATCGTTCCCACGAGGAACATTCGAGATCAAGAGAGAGATTTGAAAAATAAACCAATGGGTGAAAAGGAATAACTTGTGAAATAAAGTAATTGGAATAGATAGTTTGCCTGTTAGCTTTTACTACTTTAGTTGGTTACCACTTTACTTAGCGTTCGCTGACTTTGTTTACTCATAATCCTTTTCAAGTCCAAGTGTTGAGCAGCTCAAGTCACTAGCTACAGAGGGTGCTGGGCCTAGTCGAGCCCAGTAGTAGTCTTCCTATTGTAGTACTTTCTTTTATTAGTGAGTTCAGACTCTTGTTACCTTTTACGTTTCTGTAATTTATTTCTGCTTTACTGTTGTGGTGGTGATATGTACTGTTAGTAGCTTTTACTTCCTTTACTGCTTGTACTATTTTACTGTTAGTTACTTAGCATAGTGAATGTGGCTTACTTTCTTACTTTTTGGTTATTTCTTGTTGGACGACTGGGTCTTGGGATTAGTCGAGTCGAGCCGGTCTCGGGTCCTGTAGGGATTCGAAAATCGGGTAATAATAGTGCACGAAGAGGAGCTTAGGTCTATTGGATTTTTTCATAAAGAGCCCAAAAGGTGAAGGGGTAGAGCAATTGTGTAAAGACCCATTAGTGATAAGAAATGCAACCATATGGTCCTTGAGGGTTATCAAATCGGTCCCTACTTGCTTTTATAAAGGCCCTTGCGACTTTTATGCTTAAGAAATGTTATGGACTATGGACTTAAATGTAAATAAGGTCCTATTGATGTCCAAATGCAACCGAGTTTTTATAATAGCTTAATTGAACATATTAGAAGTTAATTTAATCCTTGATTTGTACTTTTAAACTCAGAAATGTATTCAATTTGCAATTGTATCACCAATTTCCATTTATTAATAGAATATCTCATTTGATCTAATTATGCATTTTTAAGACCAATTTGATGTTTTAGGTCATTTCTATTTATTCTCACACTTAACCCATTTATTGTGTTAATTAGATAGTGTTTAACCTAATTTTTAGCTTAACTTGGACATTTTAGCTATGATGAGCCACACCTCATCATACTGTAAGAAAATGCATTACCAAGTGTATCTTAGTTTTTGATCTGTGGGGAAGAAAAGCACCAATCGAAAAACAGAACACACCACTCGTTGCAAAAGACATTGCTTAGTGTAATTTGATTTTCAATCGATGTCTTAGATTATGTTTACACTTTCTTGTTTTGTATATGTATTATTTCATATTCTTGTAGAAATATACTCAATGTTAGTCTTTGATGAAAGAGCACAAGATGAAGAAATCGATGGAAGAGACAGAATTCGAAATGGATGTACGTGCTGAATAGTGTGAAAAGTAAAATGAAATTAAAAAAAATAAAAGAGATGAGAGAGAAAGAGAGCGACAGAGGAGAGACAGGAGGGGAGCGAGGGCACAGCAATGTAACAACCAAAGGAAAATGAAAAAAAAAAGAAAAAATAGTGCACAAAGAAATGCCTACAGTAACAGAACCACAGCTAGTCCATAACTATAATGAATCCTCGTGTAGGTTCAGATCACGATCCAACTGTAGCAAATATTATTTATTTATTTTTCTTTTTATCTTAATTAAGACATCGTTCGGTGAAACCTCCCTTTTTCCATCTCTTTCGATTTGCTTCGCATTACCATCTCTCTTTCTTAATTTCTTTTTGCATAATTAGTTGAAAAGAAAATTTGAATATGATGTTGGCCAAATGAATCTTTTTAATCTATAACATATTTTTCTGATGGTAACTCACTTTACCATTCATTTACCTATCTATATATTACATCTATAATATATATAACTTGATTAGGAGTATGGGGAACTTTACCTACCTATATTCGATTACCTATCCGAATATCGGAATAAAATCTTCATTTATCTGAGATATATAAGTCTCACCTTAAGTTCCTCATTCTCTTAACTCTATCTCTCTGATGACTCCCTCCACAATCTTGAAGGTTATGAGTTCTTTTAAAGTTTCCATTGAATATTTATTTTAAGGATGATGATCTTTTGTTTGAAATGTACTTATATTTTTGTCATTCTCTATATTTTTTGATTTTTTATTTTGAGGTATTCTCCTTGAAGAATTATTTTTGTAATAATTTCTGTGGAAATTAATAAAATTGGACTAGCCCGAGCCCCTATATTTTGATATTATTAAAAATAAACAACTAATAAATCGTGTTATATGTTTTCTTTCGTCTTTTGACTCTAATTTGAGAATGATTTTGATTGTAAGATCAATTTATAAATAGATATCCAATGGATAAATGAATACTCAATGATAGATGGGTATGAGCATGGGTTTAGATTTTTATACTCAATGGATAAATAGGTGAGATATGAATGTGGATTTTGTCAATTAATATAGTTATAGGTTTAGCCAAACCTAAGTTGAACTCAACCCATTTACATCCCTACTCATTCCTCATTCCTTTCTCTTTCCTTCTTTTCTCCTCCTTCCTCTCTCTCTTCTTTCCATGGTGTTTTTTTTTCCATTTCAACTAGAATTTTTTTTCCCACCTCCTGTTCACCACTCTTATTATTCCATGTCATATTTTGTTCCTTCTTTTTTCACGTTTATTTTTTTCGTTATGTCTTTTTGTAGATAAAAACAAACAAAAGATAAGTTTAAACGCAAGTTCAATCTATATTTCTCTTCTTTTCTTTTCTTTTTTTATTTATCTCTTAATATATGAAGTTTGTGAAAAATTTTGAAAGTTGCTACCTTTTATCTGTCTTTTTTGTTATCTTTTTGTAAGTACAATAAAAAAAGATTGATTCTAAGAGGAAGTTAATATCGTAGCTCTTTTTTTATTTTTTATTTTTGATTTCTTTTTGTTTTTTTGTTTGAGTGGAGTTATTTGGAAAAATTTATGGGAGTTTGGCGGAATTGATTGTTAAGAATTATTGATAATTTATTTTCTAAAGTTGATTAGACAAAAATAGATGATGATAGATGAGGTTAATTGCTAAGTCATATTTATTTTAGACGTAGCAACGCACGAGCCACCGACTAGTTATATTATCATTAAAGGTGTCAACGTTGACGCGTATGGACGACGTAAAAGTAAATATACAAACCCAAAATCATGTGCCTGTCGTTTATTAATATTATTTCCTTTTTTTTCTCCCCAGAAAGCGCACATCATTTACTATGTTTTCGATCGGTCGATCTCGTCCACATCCTCTGGGCCAAACCAAACCAATGGAGTGTGTGATTCGAAGGAATCACACGTCTTTGTTATCATCCATTGCCAAAAAGACGTGTGGACATAACTTCTTGAATACTTACATCCATAAAACTTTCCACGATATGAAATTTCCAAATTCGAGAATTAGGAAAACTGTGCAAGTTCGTGACCTACCATTCGCCTATCATTTATTGCAAAGACGACCCGCTAATTATATATCTCCACTGATAAAAAAACGAAGAAATCAAAAGTCTTCGATTGGCCTGTAACCGATTTGTCAATAGTAAAAAATTAGACATACATACGATCTGACGTAAAAAGTGACGTGACATTTTATTTTTTATTTTACAAAATATTAAAAATATAGATTTACTTAATAATTGATATTTAATATAAAAAAATAAAAAGATATAAGATTTATTACATAACGATCTCTATCACATTTAAAAAAATCATCACATCATTTTAACCTAAAATATATAGGTGTTAAATAATTTTACATGTGTTAAAAAAATCATCACATCAAAGGTAGTTTCAGTTGTCCAAAGTGATTTTACACATGTGCAAAGTGATTTTGACCTATGAGGTTATGATTTAGGGTTTATGATTTAGGTTTATGGAAAGTGATTTCACGTATGAAAAGTGATTTTTCACTTGAAAGGTGATTTTGCATCTTAGGGTTTAGGGTTCAGTCTTTAGTGTTTATAGTTTAGCGAATCCTTAACCTTAAACTTTAAACCTTAAGGTGAAAAATCACATTTCAAATGTAAAATCACTTGTTATATGTGTAGAAACACTTGCAATTTAATTTTACACCGGTGCAATCATACTTTGCACCAGTGCAAAATTATTTTGAAGGTGCAAAATAAGATTGGACCCATGCAAAGTGATTCTGATGATGATTTGAGTGGTTTGCACCCGGATCAAAGTGTTTTGTTGTTGGTTTCAACAGTGGTGGACTCCACCATGTGTAGCACTTTTTTTGCATAAAAAGAAGGAATGCAGGTTGAGATCATGTTTACACTATTGCACGTCAACTTTTGCGTCAGCTTTTGCATTTCCCAACCCACGTCTTAGTCAAAATAAATAAAAATACATCATGTAACTTATTTTGCAATGGACCGACGTGATACATTGATTTGTACTGGTGATGCAAAATGGTAATTGAGTGATTTTGTACTAATATAAAGTGATTTATGGTGATTTGTATCGATATAAAGTGATTTATGATGCACTAATACAAAGTGATTCATTGTGATTTTACACTGATGTAAAATAATTGATGGTGATTTTATATCGATATAGTACATCCACACGTTGCAAAGTATGTTAACTTTTACATTGTGGTACCCACGTCCTAACTAATTTATTCATTTTTTTATGTTAACGTAGTCTACTTAATCATAATAGTAGGTCATGCTTGAGAAATATGCTTAGGTCTCATTTGCCAACGGAATAAGGTAGAGGTTAGAAAAATAGATCACTTCAATTAACATCTGCATATACCATCTTATTGCATCACATTAATATTAATATATATTAAAATATTTTTACTATAATATAACATATTTATTAAAATATATTTATAATATCATATCAATCCAGTCACACTCACATGTTAATATTAAATAAATATTTATTAACATCATATTAATATCACTAATCACTTTATCCTAACGATATTTTATCCCAAAATAATAGCACATAAATTCACATGTAATATTCTCTATTAGTTGCTTACTCCGCTGTCAGGGTAAGTTTATGTAAAACACAAGTACGGAAATATGTGCTGAGAATCAATCTATTAGAAATCAAAATTAATTAATTTAATATAAAAATTAATCAATTGAAATTTGAGTAGATTAAAATATATTGATTGAAAATAATTTTTAATTGATTAAAAATAAAAAAATATCGATTAAAAATTAAAATATATTGATTGAAAATGAAGATACACCGATATATTTTATATTACTATCAATGATAAATAATTTTTCACTTATAATGTGATTTTTAATTTAAAAAATAATTTTTATCTATAAAAAAATTAATTTTCACTTACAAAAAATTAAAATATATTAATTAAAATCACAACTCTTAATTTATACGTGACAAAAACATGTGGCAAGATACGTATGTTTTACTTTTTTTCGACACTTATATCTAATAAGTTACATGAGGGTCCTCCTCTTTGACCCTAGTCTTCTCCTCACATTTGCTTTATCACCGTATTGGTTGAAAAATTGACATCGACATGCTATTTGTTGGATGTAGGTTCAATGAACTAGAATAAATTATTTAAAATGCTTAAATCTAATTATAATTAATAATGAGTGGTAATCGAACCTTTTATAACTACGTCACTGTTTCCGAATTTTCAATAATGTTAGCTGTTAATCTTGTGGTGTAACGACATACATCCCTTGAAAGGTTTGACATCCTCGTTAGCATTGATTTATTTTGACAATCAGTTAGTCAATTAGTGGATATTGATTTGGGACTTTAGAGGTGGTTTCCATCATTGTTCTTATAAGCTAACTTTTGGCGTCTTCGTGGTTTCTAAGGCAAGGTAATTACGAACGTGTCCAAATCAAGTTTAACCCAAAAAAAAAAAAAAAAAAAAAAGGGTCATGGACAATTTGTTGGATAATGAGTGGTCGAAGAAGTCCTCGTTAGGTGTACTTCATCCTCCCATGGTGCTCGAGGTGAGAAAGGAGAATAAAATTCATCCAGAAAGAATGCAAACCATGAAAGATGAGATTTCAATAAGATATCCGTCATCACAGTATGACTATTTTTCAACTGATGAGGGGCTTTGGCACTCTAACATCTCCACCATAAAAGGGCTGGCTAACTAGCTAATTGGAGAAGAAAAACAAAAAAAAAAAAAAGCTTGAAAATATTACCCTTTGCTATAGCGAGGGCGCACTCCTAAAGAAGAGGAATTAAAATAATGCAGATGAGGCTATCGAATATTGATCTCGCAATTGCATTAAAAGCAGTGGAGAAGAACCATGCTTGGTCACTCTACAACAAAACTACTTACCTAAACCTTGCTAGGTTTCTCGAAATTTAGAACCACTTATTCCACTAAATGATCTGATTGAAAACTAAGTACTTCAAGGGCTTTCTGAGAGTAAGGAACTTCAAAGGCTGATTTCCAAGGGAGGATGAAGTACTACTTTCCTAATAGAGGCTTTCCTCGAATGCGTAGTTACCTAATTAAGCTTGCTCGTTAGATTCATTTTGAGTCCCTTGTTTTCGGTCTGTTCGTAAGATTCTTCTCATCTTTTCTACCTTACGGATATTGTACTTTCCTTACTTTGGAACTTCCTTAGTCCTTTGACTCTTGTGCGAAAGAAGCTTGCCCTTCCCATCGATTTAAACTAGAAGGATGAAGGGCACAACTGAATAAAGGAAGATGTTGGAACTCTGACACAATGATGAGATTACTTTCTTACAAATCCCAAAATGCTAAAAGGATCCCAATTTATATGTAGACTATTTTATCCTCATGATAGGCCTCGCCATCATGTAAGCAGCATCAAACTAGTGGTAATTATTCAAATTTTCAAATACACGAATAAATTATTTTTCAATCATACATTTTTCTTTAAGGTATGAATTTTAATGACAAAATGCTTTATCCAATTGTTCCTGCATCAATATCTTCATCACAAACCTAAGAATCTTTCAAGATAATGAATTTGAGTTTGCCTTTGTTTAATGTCCAAAGAGGAAACAACAAGAAGCGAATAGCAAAAGTTATGACAAAAAAATGGCAATGGGAATTGATGGTGGGATATGTCATGCTCCAAAATCCAAGTCCCTAATGAGAGTCGGAGTTAAAGGGAATAACAACAAAAAAATGTGTTAGTCTATTTAATTAGGGTTGTACCTAGCTAAGTCGAGCAATCAAGAATTCCATTTCATAAGGAAATGGAATGAAATATCGGAAGAACGACACATAAATGAAAATTTAAAATACAAGTTAAGCATGTACTAGTCTAGCAAATAAAAAAGAAATCCGCTATAAAACCAAAGCATAAAGGTTATCTGCTAAAAGTTCCAGCAAACCACCCGCTTAGTGATAAATCTAATGCATTGACGACGCACGACAACAACTACCTGAAAGCAAGTCACAAAGTATGGATGAGTTAATCGGTTCAGTAGGGTATAAGCAACTATTGTAATCCAATAAAAATGAGATAGTGTATAGTTTCGCTAATCGACTAGATTCTTAATGTAACGAGCGCGTGTCCCAGACGCCTTTTAAGACGTCTGGGAGGTGGCCCAGACGTCGTACCAGACGTCTGGGATCAAATCCAGACGTCTGACCAGACGTCCGGGATAGTTTACAGACGTCTGGAGAACAGTTAGGTTCGCACGGGAGATTCGTCTGCGCGCCTGTGCGCGCAGACCTGCGTTTCTGCCCTCTTTCTCTGCGGCTGCAGGCGGCTGCGACCGCCTTCTCTCTCCTCTCCGCGCGGCGTTAAAAGGGGGGGGCGCGCCTCCCCTCCCGTCTTCACCATCCTCCTCCTTCTTCTCGTGCCTGTGCACGAGAGCGAGCGGACGCGAGGGCGCAGCGGCAGCGGCAGCCGCAGTGAGCGCGGAGGAGCTGCGGCGTGCGAAGGCGGGGCTCTGCCGTGAGGGAGAGCTCGTCAGGAGCGGCTTGGCCGGCCGGCGGAAGGCGCAGGGGGCGCGGAGCGTCGCGGAGAGGGACCTGTGCGGGCTGAGCAGCAGACGCGCGAGGTGCGACGCGGGAGGCGTCGCGAGCGGAGGCCGAGCAGGGTTCTGATTCTGGAAAAAATTTCCAGAATCAGACGTCTGGATTGATATCCAGACGGCAGGGTCGACGTCTGTGAGATCATACAGACGTCTGAAAGTGAGTTTCCGCTTTCTTCTTCCTTCTTGTCGACTGACCGTACTGAGGGAGGGGGGTTGGCTGTGCGCAGGTTCTCTGATTCGTCATCCTTTGCGAATCAGACGTCTGGAAGTTGTACCAGACGGCGGGAGTGACCTCCAGACGTCCGGAGGGACCATCGGACGTCTTGGATCTAGGCAGACGTCCCCGCAGACTTCTGGACGTCCGGGGAACCAAGCCGAACAGGTAATTCTCTGATCCACCGTTTAAGACGTCTGGAAGGAGTTCCAGACGTCTGATTTTGCACAGTATCGTCTTTCTCGACCCGTTTAGGGCCCGTTTGGGCTCCGTTTTCCGCGATTCGAGTTGCGTTCGTTTCAGAATTAATTCCTCTACCCGCCTACAGTAGCTATACACTGTTTTGAGACACTCCTTGTGTTTGATCCTTGTGATAGGACCTCGTTCGGTTGCAGTCTTGAGAGTCGCGGAGGCGCGCGGGATTCCCGATCACACCCCCATTACTCCCGTTGTACCTGGTAGAGTGGTTTTAAGTATTAATAAAATCTGTTAAAGTATGGAACCATAACTAGAACCTAGGGCTTTGCATGAATCCTAGGAATGAGAAATATATGGAATGATAGCTCCTAGGTGTTGCATGAATCCTAGGGCCGGAAAACTAGATTTTATGATAGATCCTAGGATATGGCATGAATCCTAGGATGGAAAAACTAGTGGAATGTATATTACTGCAGTCTTGGAAAAATGGAAAGGAATATATAAAGCTGCCTGTAAATTTAATTAACAGCTGCCTGTTATGAATAAAGAAACATGTTTGAGATCATGGAATTTGAGAACGTGAATCTGGAAAGTGAAACATATGATGTTCTGAAATAAAGAGCTGGAACCCTACGGGGAGTTAGGAGTGGAACTCCTGGAAAGAAAAAGGAATGGAACTGAGATGTAGTTTGTACTGTCTCTTGGGTACGCAGTACCAAGGGAAGTACCTATACCTGTTTAGTGCAGAGTGGGGCCAGCCGCCCCAGGGACCCGGGGTTAGGATTGGCCGCTCTGTACCGACTTGCTGGCCCTCGTGTACGTAGTACCGAGGAGAGCTAGTAGTGTTAGGAGAGTACTAGCTACCCTACGGGCCCCGGGGTTCTGCTAGCCTCCTTCACCGACTTGTTAGGCCCACTAGGGCAAACCAGGGTAGTCAGGCGAGGGTGCGCGGACTGTGGAGGGGCAAGGCCCCGGTTTGGTTACTGTGGAGGGGTTGGACCCCTGTTACTGAGAGGGCTCTGCCCTGGTTCCGTGCTGTGCTTTGGGCGCACCCGTTAACAGAAACGACTGACCGCGTGCCAGTGCGGGCTAGCTACCTGTGCGTTTATCGCGCGTGCCGTAGTCACCGTTACGTTTGTCAGTGACTTTGGGGTGGTTGACTGAGGGTAGGATCACCACGGGGGACTCTCCCGGCCAGGAGAGCACCACGTGCTACTTCTACTTTTGGAAAAGACTGCAATCAAGATCGTCCCACGAGGACATTCGAGATCAAGTAAAGGATCTGAGAAATAAATGAAATAGTGAGAAAAATTGAAAGATGTAAATAAAGGAAGTAATAGAACATAATAGCTACTGTACACTCTACTGTTGCCTTTAGTTAGTTTGCCACTCTACTCAGCGTTTTGCTGACGTGTTACACTCGTTACCTTTTTCAGGACCAGGTGTTGAGCAGCCAGGGTCGGCGGCTGCAG
Source organism: Thalassia testudinum (assembly GCA_037157565.1). Taxonomy (NCBI): domain Eukaryota; kingdom Viridiplantae; phylum Streptophyta; class Magnoliopsida; order Alismatales; family Hydrocharitaceae; genus Thalassia; species Thalassia testudinum. Next base: position 96,481,176 of record JAZHRO010000024.1, read on the forward strand.
AGGACGCTGGGCCGAGTAGGGTCCAGTAGAGTTACCCCAGCTTTGTACCCCTTTTTGTTTCTGTTCTAGTGAGTAGTTTTGTTTCCGCTGTACCTTCTTTACCTGCAGTTTTTGTTATATGATAAATGTTATTTTACTGTTGTGGTGGTGCCTACTGTAGTAGTTTCTTTCCTTACTGCTGTACTTTCTTACTGTTAGTTATATTCATGCTGAATGTGGTTTATTTTACTGTCTTTTGGTTACTTCCTCGTTGGACGACTGGGTCTTGGGATTAGTCGAGTCGGTCCGGTTCTCCTGTCTCGTAGGGACTCGGGAACCGGGTCGTTACAAGATGGTATCAGAGCAAGGTCGTCCCGAGAAGTGAATCAACTGACTGGAAAATAACCAATTCACATGTTTATAGCTAGAGTAGCCACCACAACATATCTCTTGATATGAGGTCTTAGAAGTGTTGTTAGGTACCGTCTGTTTTGACGTTTCCGTTTTGTTTCGCGTCTCCTTGCAGGAGATGCCTCGTCGTGGGACTGGCGAGACTGGCCGCGGGCGCGGCCGAGGGCGAGGTCGGCGAGGTGGACGTGCTGTCGTTGACGTCTCGGTGGACCAGCCACCACTCCCTGGCATCCAGGCCCAGGACCTCGCCAGACTGATACGGGATATTGTACGAGAGGAGCTCCACCCACCGCCCCGAGCACCTCCTCCTGGGGTTGCAGAGGGGGAGTCCTCTGTGGGACCACGCGACGGACGCGGCGCTGGACACGAGGGAGTGGATGGGCCCCTGCCGCCCCCACCTTCCTCCGACACTTCTGTACACGAGGCAGCTTCGCCTGGAGGTGCACCAGCACCTCCCCTACACCACCACTTCGAGCTTTTCGGACAGTTCCGGAAGCTGAAGCCCCCCTCCTTCAAGGGGGATGAGGACTCGACCGAGGCAGAGGACTGGCTTGAGCAGCTGGAGAAGATCTTCGACACCCTTCGCCCCCCGGTGGAGTGCCGCGTGGCCTTTGCCACGTACCAGCTGGAGAGTGCGGCACACCGGTGGTGGAGGGCGGTCCGGGGACAGGAGAGGGACGAGCCGACGTGGGACCAGTTCGTCACCCTCTTCTGCGAGCAGTACTTTCCCCAGACGTGGCAGGACCAGAGGAGGCGGGAGTTCCACACTCTCCGCCAAGGGACGATGACCGTGAGCGCGTACCGCACGTGTTTCTTGGAGCTGTCCCGCTTTGCAGCGACAGCGGTAGCCACTGAGGAGGAGCGCCTTTGGAGGTTCACCGAGGGGCTCCGGCCTGCGATCCGGGGGTATGTCAAACCCCTGAAGCTGCCGACGTTTTCGAGGGTGGTAGAGGCAGCTATGACTTACGAGGAGACCAACCCGTCCGCGCGAGAGACCGACGGCGGGCGGAAGAGGCCCTTTCAGCCAGACTTCTCACAGGGCCGGCGAGAACGGAGACACGTGGCGTCTGCAGGAGAGCCGTCATGTTGTGCAGGGCCATCAGTGGCCTTTGGGGGGCCTCGACAGGGGCCAGTTGCCAGCACCGGACCCCCGCCTAGCCGACAGCAGGGACTCACTGAGGGCGGGAGTCGGGTTCCCCTCTGCTACCAGTGTGGCCAGCCGGGCCACGTCAGGAGGGACTGCCCATCTAGGGCAGGAGGTCAGCAGATACTTCCCGTGCAGAGCACTGGAGGGCGCGCAGGAGGCCGCGGTTTCCAGGCGCGAGGAGGAGGACCGCAGTCGCGAGGAGGGTACCGGCCAGCACCTACCCGTCCGACGCAGAGTGTGGCTGCTTCGTCTGCACCTAGAGCTGAGGGGCGTATCAACGCCCTAACACACAGGGACGCCAGAGCTTCGGGATCCATGGTAGCAGGTATGGTTTCAGTTTCTGGCAGACCCGTTTACACGCTTTTCGATTCCGGCGCTACGCACTCGTTTGTCGCAGACAGTTTCGCAGTTAGTTTGGACCAGGATTATACATTGTTAGAGAATCCGTTCGTAATCAGAGGTCCGAGTGGTCAGCTGTTTGTAGCTGAGGAGGTGTACACGGGTTGCGGGGTCAGCATCGGGGGACACAGCCTGCCAGCTGACCTGATTATGATACAGATGGAGGACTTTGGGGTGATTCTGGGGATGGATTGGCTGTCCGCTTACCACGCCTTGGTAGACTGCTTTGAGAGGAAGATTGTCTTCTCCATTCCGGAGTTGCCTTCCTTCGAGTTTCACGGGCAGCCAGTGGACGGAGGTTTCAGGTGCATTTCGGCACTTCGGGCGGCGAGACTTTTGAGCCAGGGGTGTGAGGGCTTCTTAGCTTGTGTGGTGGCAGAGCACAGCCCCGTGGCAGACTTCCAGAGCATCCCGGTGGTCAGAGAGTACCCCGACGTGTTTCCAGACGAGTTACCAGGACTACCGCCCGAGCGTGAGATCGAGTTTGAGATCTCACTAGTTCCAGGGACCAGCCCCATCTCCACCGCGCCATACAGAATGGCACCGCTTGAGCTGCGAGAGCTCAAGTCTCAGTTGCAGGACCTTTTGGAGAAGGGTTTCGTGAGGCCCAGTGCGTCTCCCTGGGGAGCCCCGGTACTGTTTGTGAAGAAGAAGGATGGGACCCTACGCCTTTGTGTGGACTACCGACAGCTGAATAGGGTCACCATCAAGAACAGATATCCGCTGCCGAGGATTGACGATTTGTTTGACCAGTTGCGGGGTGCCACGGTGTTTTCCAAGATCGACTTGAGGTCTGGATACCACCAGTTGAGGATCAGGGAGACCGACGTCTCCAAGACAGCTTTCCGCACCCGCTACGGACACTACGAGTTTTTGGTCATGCCGTTTGGGCTGACCAATGCCCCCGCTGCTTTCATGGACCTGATGAACCGGGTGTTTAGACCGTACTTGGACCAGTTTGTGGTGGTTTTCATAGATGATGTACTCATCTATTCTAGAGTTCGGACGCAGCACGGACAGCACTTGCGGATGGTTCTGGACACTCTGAGACGACGCAGGCTGTACGCCAAATACAGCAAGTGCGAGTTCTGGTTGAGGGAGGTGACCTTTTTGGGTCATGTGATCTCTGGAGACGGCCTGGCGGTGGATCCCGCCAAGGTCGAGGCAGTGCTCAGGTGGGAGAGACCGCGTTCAGTCACTGAGATTCGCAGTTTCCTGGGACTGGCAGGTTACTACAGATGGTTCATCAGAGGGTTTTCGCAGATTGCACGTCCTATGACACAGTTGACTCGGAAGGATGTGCCTTTCGCTTGGACAGACGCCTGTGAGGCGTGTTTTCTGGAGCTGAAGGAGAGGTTGACCTCGGCTCCCGTGCTCACCATTCCTGACAGTAGTGGCGGGTTCGTTGTGTACACGGACGCTTCCTTGCAGGGGTTAGGAGGTGTGCTCATGCAGAGGGGTCACGTGGTCGCTTACGCTTCGCGGCAACTGAAGCCCCATGAGCATACCTACCCTACCCACGATCTAGAGTTGGCAGCTGTTGTCTTCGCGCTGAAGACATGGAGGCACTACTTGTACGGTGAGACCTTCGAGATTTTTACAGATCACAAGAGCCTCAGATATCTTTTTGACCAGAAGGAGCTCAACATGAGACAGAGACGTTGGTTGGAGCTCCTGAAGGACTACGACTGCAGCATCTCCTACCACCCGGGAAAGGCCAATGTGGTGGCTGACGCCTTGAGCCGTAAGGCGCCCGCACGCTTGGCCAGTCTACAGTTACAGAGTTGGAGCCTTTTGGAGGAGGTGGGCAGTTGGCGACCTCTAGAGTTACGAGGGTACTGTGGGGCAGTGACGGTGACACGGCAGACCATACCAGAGTTGATAGACCGCATCATCACGGGACAGATGGCCGATCCGTACTTGCAGTCTTTGCGCGACAGAGTACTATCAGGGGACCCAGGGGACTTCTCTTTCACAGACCAGGTGTTACGCTTGGGGGGACGGTTGTGCGTCCCCAGAGACGAGGAGCTGTTGAGAGAACTCCTGACTGAGGCACACGGTTCCAGATTCACCATACATCCCGGAAACACGAAAATGTACCATGACTTGAGACGCGAGTTCTGGTGGAGAGGGATGAAGCGGGATGTGGTTGAGTTCGTGCAGCAGTGCTTAGTGTGCCAGCAGGTGAAAGCCGAGCATCAGAGGCCTGCAGGGCCGCTTCAGCCGCTTCCAGTGCCAGAGTGGAAGTGGGAGAGCATCACCATGGACTTGGTGGTGGGCTTACCTGTTACCCAGCGAGGACACGACGCAGTGTGGGTAATAGTGGATAGATTGACGAAGACGGCACGATTCTTGCCGATCCGAGTCACTTTGGGACCAGCACAGTTGGCAGAGAGGTATATCCGTGACGTGGTGCGACTACACGGAGTTCCGCGGGAGATCGTATCCGATCGGGATACCCGCTTTACGTCCCAGTTTTGGGCTGAGTTTCAGCAGGCTTTGGGGACGAGGTTGAGGTTTAGCACGGCTTACCACCCCCAGACGGACGGACAGTCGGAACGCACGATACAGACACTTGAGGACCTTTTGCGTGCCTGTGTACTAGACTGGAGGGGCTCTTGGGAGGAGCACCTACCCCTGGTGGAGTTTGCATACAACAACAGTTATCACTCGAGCATCGGCATGGCTCCCTACGAGGCTCTGTACGGACGGAAATGCACGGCACCCTTGAGTTGGGTTGAGGTGGGGACCAAGTGGGAGGTTGGCCCCAGGATGATCCGGCAGAGTCAGGAGGTAGTTGAGCAGATCCACAGACGACTCCGCACTGTCAGGAGCAGACAGAAGAGCTACGCAGATCGCAGACGCAGAGAGGTGCAGTTCGAGGTTGGGGACCACGTCTTTCTTCGTGTTTCGCCCATGAAGGGCTTACAGCGGTTTGGGGTGAGAGGGAAGCTCGCGCCGAGGTTCGTGGGGCCCTTTGAGGTCCTGGAGCGGGTTGGACCCGTTGCTTACAGACTTACCCTTCCCCCGCAGCTTTCTGGTGTGCGCGACGTGTTCCACGTGTCCAACCTCAGGAAGTACGTAGCCGATCCCAGCCACGTACTGAGTCACGAGAGCGTCGAGGTGAGCGACGACCTGACCTACCCCGAGCGGCCAGTACAGATCCTAGACCGAGCAGTCCGCAGGTTGAGACGAAAGCAAGTACCCCTGGTAAAGGTTTTGTGGAGGAGCCAGCGGTACGAGGAGGCTACCTGGGAGCCTGAGGCGGCAATGCGGGAGCGGTACCCGGAGCTTTTCGCGGGTACGTCTTTTCGGACCGGCTTCGGTCCTCTTTGAGTTTGTTATGGTTATTTGGACATCTTCTTCCCGTACCATAGTTGACGCAAGTTTCGGGGACGAAACTTCCTTTGAGTTTGTTATATTGTAACGAGCGCGTGCCCCAGACGCCTTTTAAGACGTCTGGGAGGTGGCCCAGACATCGTACCAGACGTCTGGGATCAAATCCAGACGTCTGACCAGACGTCCGGGATAGTTTACAGACGTCTGGAGAATAGTTAGGTTCGCACGGGAGATTCGTCTGCGCGCCTGTGCGCGCAGACCTGCGTTTCTGCCCTCTTTCTCTGCGGCTGCAGGAGGCTGCGACCGCCTTCTCTCTCCTCTCCGCGCGGCGTTAAAAGGGGGGGCGCGCCTCCCCTCCCGTCTTCACCATCCTCCTCCTTCTTCTCCTGCCTGTGCGCGAGAGCGAGCGGACGCGAGGGCGCAGCGGCAGCGGCAGCCGCAGTGAGCGCAGAGGAGCTGCGGCGTGCGAAGGCGGGGCTCTGCCGTGAGGGCGAGCTCGTCAGGAGCGGCTTGACCGGCCGGCGGAAGGCGCAGGGGGCGCGGAGCGTCGCGGAGAGGGACCTGTGCGGGCTGAGCAGCAGACGCGCGAGGTGCGACGCGGGAGGCGTCGCGAGCGGAGGCCGAGCAGGGTTCTGATTCTGGAAAAAATTTCCAGAATCAGACGTCTGGATTGATATCCAGACGGCAGGGTCGACGTCTGTGAGATCATACAGACGTCTGAAAGTGAGTTTCCGCTTTCTTCTTCCTTCTTGTCGACTGACCGTACTGAGGGAGGGGGGTTGGCTGTGCGCAGGTTCTCTGATTCGTCATCCTTTGCGAATCAGACGTCTGGAAGTTGTACCAGACGGCGGGAGTGACCTCCAGACGTCCGGAGGGACCATCGGACGTCTTGGATCTAGGCAGACGTCCCCGCAGACTTCTGGACGTCCGGGGAACCAAGCCGAACAGGTAATTCTCTGATCCACCGTTTAAGACGTCTGGAAGGAGTTCCAGACGTCTGATTTTGCACAGTATCGTCTTTCTCGACCCGTTTAGGGCCCGTTTGGGCTCCGTTTTCCGCGATTCGAGTTGCGTTCGTTTCAGAATTAATTCCTCTACCCGCCTACAGTAGCTATACACTGTTTTGAGACACTCCTTGTGTTTGATCCTTGTGATAGGACCTCGTTCGGTTGCAGTCTTGAGAGTCGCGGAGGCGCGCGGGATTCCCGATCACGCCCCCATTACTCCCGTTGTACCTGGTAGAGTGGTTTTAAGTATTAATAAAATCTGTTAAAGTATGGAACCATAACTAGAACCTAGGGCTTTGCATGAATCCTTGGAATGAGAAATATATGGAATGATAGCTCCTAGGTGTTGCATGAATCCTAGGGCCGGAAAACTAGATTTTATGATAGATCCTAGGATATGGCATGAATCCTAGGATGGAAAAACTAGTGGAATGTATATTACTGCAGTCTTGGAAAAATGGAAAGGAATATATAAAGCTGCCTGTAAATTTAATTAACAGCTGCCTGTTATGAATAAAGAAACATGTTTGAGATCATGGAATTTGAGAACGTGAATCTGGAAAGTGAAACATATGATGTTCTGAAATAAAGAGCTGGAACCCTACGGGGAGTTAGGAGTGGAACTCCTGGAAAGAAAAAGGAATGGAACTGAGATGTAGTTTGTACTGTCTCTTGGGTACGCAGTACCAAGGGAAGTACCTGTACCTGTTTAGTGCAGAGTGGGGCCAGCCGCCCCAGGGACCCGGGGTTAGGATTGGCCGCTCTGTACCGACTTGCTGGCCCTCGTGTACGTAGTACCGAGGAGAGCTAGTAGTGTTAGGAGAGTACTAGCTACCCCACGGGCCCCGGGGTTCTGCTAGCCTCCTTCACCGACTTGTTAGGCCCACTAGGGCAAACCAGGGTAGTCAGGCGAGGGTGCGCGGACTGTGGAGGGGCAAGGCCCCGGTTTGGTTACTGTGGAGGGGTTGGACCCCTGTTATTGAGAGGGCTCTGCCCTGGTTCCGTGCTGTGCTTTGGGCGCACCCGTTAACGGAATCGACTGACCGCGTGCCAGTGCGGGCTAGCTACCTGTGCGTTTATCGCGTGTGCCGTAGTCACCGTTACGTCTGTCAGTGACCTTGGGGTGGTTGACTGAGGGTAGGATCACCACGGGGGACTCTCCCGGCCAGGAGAGCACCACGTGCTACTTCTACTTTTGGAAAAGACTGCAATCAAGATCGTCCCACGAGGACATTCGAGATCAAGTAAAGGGTTTGAGAAATAAATGAAATAGTGAGAAAAATTGAAAGATGTAAATAAAGGAAGTAATAGAACATAATAGCTACTGTACACTCTACTATTGCCTTTAGTTAGTTTGCCACTCTACTCAGCGTTTTGCTGACGTGTTACACTCGTTACCTTTTTCAGGACCAGGTGTTGAGCAGCTAGGGTCGGCGGCTGCAGAGGACGCTGGGCCGAGTAGGGTCCAGTAGAGTTACCCCAGCTTTGTACCCCTTTTTGTTTCTGTTCTAGTGAGTAGTTTTGTTTCCGCTGTACCTTCTTTACCTGCAGTTTTTGTTATATGATAAATGTTGTTTTACTGTTGTGGTGGTGCCTACTGTAGTAGTTTCTTTCCTTACTGCTGTACTTTCTTACTGTTAGTTATATTCATGCTGAATGTGGTTTATTTTACTGTCTTTTGGTTACTTCCTCGTTGGACGACTGGGTCTTGGGATTAGTCGAGTTGGTCCGGTTCTCGTGTCTTGTAGGGACTCGGGAACCGGGTCGATACACTTAACCTAACATAGAACCCCCAAGTTTCAACCCTAACCTGAATCAACCCGACCAACAACCGTGGTCCTGGCCTACTAATCATATTTGCTTGATTAAGGCCACACATCCTAACGCAACTGTCCTAACGATCCAAAATCCTGTCACCTGCAACTCTGGGTCCTGGAGTGACTAAATCAATCCATCATACTAAAGAAGATCTCGATGTGCCCTCTCCAATGGTACACTTGTACCCTAACCCCTCCTTGGCTAGAGGAAAGATTAAAGCACTCATGTCTACCAGACAAAGGATACCTGCTCTGGTTGCGTGAACATTGACCGTACTCAGAGTTCCTGGAAACTATTCCACTCAAGACATCTTTGAGTACCCAATCCAAAAGATTTGACGGGAGTGACTTCCCGCTACATGCGATCCCTGGAAACTATTCCACTCAAGATCATGCGTATCCCGATGTCGGACTCCTTGGAATCTATTCCATTCAAGATCCCCCGCATCGTTGCATGAGATCTCCGGAAACTATTTCACTCAACATTCGCGTGATCCCCCTCACCTGAGAATCCCTGGAAACTATTCCACTTAGGATCCTGCGAGTCACAGACCTGAGACCCCTGGAAGCTATTCCACTCAAGATCTCAGAACACCTCTCGTCGATGCAGACTCAAGATACCTCCTAGTGTGCCTTATCTCCACGATTGCACCTAGAAATACCCCAGCCAGGAACTATTCCTGTCCCTAGGTTGCACTGCAGTAGCCTCAAGTTACCAGACTCCCGAGTTTCTTACCCGCAACAGTGAACTCGCTGTCCACAAAGTCCTGGTGTCTCACCCAATGATCTCACCTATTCGACCTAATCATTCCTAATTCCATTTTCCCCTGATCGGTACCTGATCAGGCAACCTTAGAAACCTACTGGATCACCTGGGGTCATATCCAAAATCTTAGGATCCAAGCATTTCCTTTATTAGACTTGAACCGAGTCATTGATGTTATCTTGTGAGGTTCAATTCTTTACTTAGCTGATTTAGATCACTTTTAGTCCAATTAAAGAGCTTCAAGCTCAATTAGAAACACCCTTTACCCATCGGGGTTTAATTACAAATTAATAATTTCCCTACCTATTAGGGCACCTACTAGACCCCTAATTAGGTTATAGACCAGGCCCAATCACTCCTTAGGTTCCATAGGTTCTAAAACCCTAATTTCAAACTAGCATATAGATTCAATAGGCTACCTAACATTAGGTACCTGTTACTTAACGTTAGGAAGCCACCCAACAATCTAATGAGGTGTGGCTTATTAGATCTAAAATTGTCAAGTTAAGCTAGAAACTAGGTTAAACACTACATTATTAACATGATAAAATGGTTAAGTGTGGAAATTAGCAGAAATGATCTAAAATATCAAATTGGTGTTAAAAATTGCATAATTAGGTCAATTAATGAGATATTTTATTCATAAATGCAAAATGATGAACCAATTGCAAATTGAACACATATTTGAGTTCAAAAGTACAAATCAAAGGTTGAATTAACTTATAAAATATTCAATTAAGCTCCAAATAAAATTTCATGGCATTTGGACATTAATAGGACTCCACATTCATTAGATTACATTTGGGTCCTTACGCATTAACATTTTATTCACATCAAAAACTTGCAAGGACCTAGATGTAAGACATAGGGACTGCTCTGCCATCATTCTCCTCACTAATGGGTTTCATCACAAATGTCATACCGCAACACACATTTAGGACCTTTCTTGCAATTAACCCAATACACTTGATGTCGCAGGTCCACTGTAGCCGTGAAGAACTCATGCTATAGGAGTCGTCGATCCTTGCGCCTTCCATCCAACGGTTGATCGTGATCCAGACTTCCCATGCCTTTACGTGGAGGATCATTACCTCACCCAAATATGATCCAATGGTGCTCTTTCGACTTGGAGCTTCCCCTGCACACATCTCTCTCATCCCACTGTTAAACCTAATTATGCTTAATCACACCTAACGGTTCTCAGATCACCTTGTGTAGTTATTTAATCACTTCACTTGAGCTCGCACGCGTCATCAGCTCCCCCTCCTACTCTCTTGGGCTAGTCCATTCACTCCCCTTCGGTTCATCTCCTCACTCTGCCTCTACTCCATTACTGTGGTAGTGGAGCTCACTTCCTTTGATTCTCCTCGCTGCTAAGGATTGCGTAACTCCCCAAGGTGACCCAGAACTCCATTAGCGAGTTTTCCCTCCACTGGAGCTCCTCCCATCATTCCTTGCTGCAGCCACCAGTTGTAGTTTCTCCCTAGGTCCCGTTCCTATGATTAGATTAGGATTTCCTGCTTTCGAGATTAGTTTTAGTGTTAGTTAGTGTACTGTAGATTAGTAAGAGTAGATTAAACATCAAATTCAGTGGTTGATTAACTTAGATTAGAGGTAGATTAGATTAGTATCGATCTCGCCCTCTTTGATCAATTCAGATCAGCGAGGTGTTTTTCCACCTCCATTTCGATCCACTAATCTCCTTATTCATTTCATAACCCGCATTCTATGATTTTCTCGTTGATTTAATCTGCACTCCACACTAAGGTTAAATTCCGATCTGAAGTCTTTGGCTTCCAGATCTGAATTTATGCCTAAACTTCACCTGGGGGGTTAGTTGATAACTACCGAATTGCAATAAAAATTGTATTTTATATGTCGTTGTTATAGTATATTTGTCACAAATATAAATTGATGTTGCATCAATTTTATTTAATTATAATTTTTGCTAGTTTGTTTTCTGGTTGTTTATTGGTAAGTTATTAATATACATCACTCTCTAAGTCCAAAAATATCCTTTCACTCCAAAAATGTTAAGTTTATTTATAAAATGAATGAATCAAACAATTAATGAATTGGTCAATTATTTACAAAAAGAATCAATTAATTTGCATTACAATGTTTTAAACATATGTATAACCAACATGCATAAAAAAATGATTAATATAACACTATGTTCATTATATACAACTATCATAAGTAATGCCTAAGTATATGTGAAAAAATAACTATTAATATCTACTATGCTAAATTATATTAATGTGCTAATATCTATAGTAACATATATTACATATACAGTAACATATACATATAGTAACATATATATGTGTCACTGTAGCCCTAGTAACATATAGACATAACCTAAGGCAAAAAGAACTACTATACTAATGTATATACATATATACGGTGATGGATATGTCCGTCACAAAAGTTCTAAGTTTATTTATATATAATAGAGCTTAAACATATCTATACTATTCTACTTATATTATTTGTATACATAATTTGAATCATTTTTGTCACGACTCGGTCCCAAATCCTTACAGGATCTGAGACCGGCTCGCTTTGGTTTATCCCAAGACCCAGTCGTCCAACAAGAAATAACCAAGTAACATTTATCAAACCATAATCACATAAGTACAGTAGCTAAGCAGAAAGAAATTTACAACAAGGGAAAAAGGAACAGTACTATTATATCATAATACAACCATCACAACAAAATGAGTACATGTAGCAGAAGACAAGGCTATAAAAACTGACTATCAAACAGTAGAACTAAAGCTAGGCTCGACTAGGCCTAGTGCCCTCAACAGTCGATGGCTCGGGCTACTCAAATCCCTGACCTGTATAGAATTTATTTAACTGGAGTCAGCTAACGCTGAGTAGAGTGGTGGCTAAGAAGTAACATACATTTAACAAGTAGTTAACATAAAATTTTCCATTTTCCAATCATATTATACATGTGGGTGCGTAGAGATCTCTAATTAGGATTTGTTACTTAATCTTCTTGTTCCCTATAGGAACGATTTTGCTTGCAGCTTTCCGTGATATAGGATGCTCACGTGGCACTCTCCTGGCCGGGGGAGTCCCACCGTGGTAGTCCTGTACTCGGTCTACCACCCCAAGGTCACGGTCGTGACATAACGGTGACTACGACACACGTGATAAGCGCGCGGGTAGCTACCTCGCACTGGCACGCGGTCAGTCGTTTCCGCTAGCGGGTATGCCTCAACGTACAGTGCGGAACAGTATAGGGCATTGCCCTCTCAGAACAGAACAGGGGTATTGCCCCTCAGGGGTCTCGCCCCTCCTCAGTCCGCGTACCCTTGTCTGACTACCTCAGTTTGCCCAATGGGCTGACGAGAGTCGGTGTAGGGTGGCCATACCTAGCCCCGGGACCCCTAGGGCGGATAGCTCCCCCTACATTAAGTAGCTCGCCTCGGTGCCACGTACACGAGGCCCAGTAAGAGTCGTCGTAGAGTGGCCAAACCCACCCCGGGTCCCAGCCCAAGGGCGGCAAGCTCCCCTCTACACAACAAGGGATAGTTGCTCTCTTCGATACAACATACACGAAGGTCAGCTTACCTCCTTTAACAGTTGCCCATAGGCGGAAAATTCCCAGAACCATCCGATTCCCCGTAGTACGGTGTTCTTGTTTACATTCCCCGTGGGATTCGTACAGGAGTTTCGTTTTCACATCCGGGTTGGAATGTTCAAAACAACTGTTCAATTTTCCATTTTATTACAGTAGGGGTCCATTTTAGATAAAAACAAGCAGCTTTTGATTACTCAATCATTCACATGTAGTTTCTTCTAACCTTAGTGCTCATGCCAAGACCTAGGGTTCAAGAATTTATTTTCGAGTATACATTTATTCATTCATAGGGTTCATCTCAAGTCCTAGGATTACTTACTTGCATGTATTAAATTAGAGATTTAAGGTTGTAACTACTCTACCTGGGTAACTGGGTGGAATGGGGGCTCGTACAGTGGCTTCCGACGTCTCCACAGGTCCCGTACACCCGACGGACTGGAGACCTAAAACATGGATTGATGGGCTAAAAGGTTCAGAAGGATATAAATAAGGTATCATTATACAGAGAAACTCGTATGGAAAATAGAGACGGTTCATTTTCGGAAAAGCAATAATAATAGGGTCTTACACGACCCAAAACATGCTGTCAGACGGAAATTAGACGTCTGGGAAAGGACCCAGATGTCTTAAAATAGTTCTCAGGGATACCTCTTTCGGTGTTCCGCTATCAGATGTCTGGAACTCAATGCCAACACCCAAGGACTCCGTCAGACGTCTGGGGGTGCTCCTGGACGTCTGAAACTGCCTCGGCTATGCTCTCACCTTCTGACACATACACGTACGCTGTTAGGACTTGTCAGAGAGAGAATGTACGGAAAGTAGATCTCTACCAGATGTCTTGCTCTACCTTCGGACGTTTGGTAAGACGTCTGGGTGTCCCTTCGGTCGTCTGATTCCACGGAAAATGACTTCCGCGGAACTGGTCTGGCTCCCCTCGCCTACAGGCGTTACAGCAGAACAGCGCTACACCCTTCGCTCTCGCGCTTCCTCTCGCTCGGGCTCTCCGCTCTTCACTTGCTCTCACCCTCGCTCTGCTCTCGGCTATGAGGTGGGCAACGAAAAGGAGGGGGAGAGGTTTATAAAGGGAGAGGAGGTGAAGGGGGCGGAAAGGCGAAGCATGGCATAGAGTGGCGTCGCAGGAGGAGCTGTGGTGAGGCACAGTGAGGGAGGAAGTAAGGCGTACGTACGGTCCGCGCTAAAAAGCATTTTCAGACGTCTGGTGGACATCCCAGACGTCTTAAATGACCAAAGGGTGGCGGGTCATTTCAATTTATTTATATACATATACTTATACATTTATATTATACATATGCATATGTACATTGGCACGCACATACACACAAGCGCACTTAGATACACCAACACTTAGTCGCTCTTACAGCTACTCTTCTCTCAACCCTTAGAATTTTCAAGTCATCTTAGCTCCCACATGGATGTCTTTCACTGTTTATGAAACCAAAAATTGGTTTTTAAGTGGGCGGGCCAGCCACTTTCGAGGGATATACATCACCCATATGGGTGAGACAAGACTTCTACTAATGGGCTAGCCTTAGTTTAGATTAGGTGCATTTTAATCCATTCTAGGCATAATAGGCCCACGCTCATGCACACATGCACGCACCCATGCACACCCATAGGCACACGCAGCATGTGCCCCAAGGATAACCAATGACCTGTATGCTCAATAGAGTTGTGCCCTGCGTTGACGACCGAGAGGCCATGTAACGACCCGATTCCCGAGTCCCTACGAGACACGAGAACCGGACCGACTCGACTAATCCCAAGACCTGGTCGTCCAACGAGGAAGTAACCAAAAGAGCAGTAAAATAAACCACATTCAGCAAGAATATAACTAACAGTAAGAAAATATAGCAGTAAGGAAAGAAACCACAACAGTAGAACAACATTCATAACATAATATGAAACTGCAGGTAAAGAAAATTACAGCGGTAACAAGAACTACTCACTACAGTGGACCCAAAAAGAGGTACAAGAGAACAGTGGTAACACTATTGGACCCTACTCGGCCCAGCGTCCTCTGCAGCCGTTGACCCTGGCTGCTCAACACCTGGTCCTGAAAAGTAACGAGTGTAACACGTAAGCAAAATGCTGAGTAGAGTAGCAGCTAAACTAAAGAACAGTAAAGTGTACAGTAGCTGTTTTAATTTTCTTTCTTCCTTTATTTACGTCTTTCTATTGTCTCAAAATTTATCTATTTCTCAGATCCTTTACTTGATCTCGAATGTTCCTCGTGGGAACGATCTTGATTGCAGTCTTTTTCGAACAGTAGAAGTAGCACGTGGTGCTCTCCTGGCCAGGAGAGTCCCCCGTGGTGATCCTACTCTCAGTCAACCACCCCAAGGTCACGGACAGGCGTAACGGTGACTACGGCACGCGCGATAAACGCACAGGTAGCTAACCTGCACTGGCACGCGGTCAGTCGTTTCCGTTAACGGGTGCGCCCAAAGCACAGCACGGAACCAGTACAGGGCAGAGCCCTCTCAGTAACAGGGGTCCAACCTCTCCACAGTAACCAAACAAGGGCCTTGCCTCTCCACAGTCCGCGCACCCTCGCCTGACTACCCTGGCTTGCCCAGTGGGCCTAACAAGTTGGTGTAGGAGGCTAGCAGAACCCCGGGGCCCGTGGGGTAGCTAGTACCTCCCTACACTAGTAGCTCTCCTCGGTACTACGTACACGAGGGCGAGCAAGTCGGTACAAAGTGGCCAGTCCTAACCCCGGGTTCCTGGGGCGGCTGGCTCCGCTCTGGACTAAATAGGTACAGGTACTTCCCTTAGTACTACGTACCCAAGAGGCAGCACACTACCACGTCTTTCTTTCTCAGTTCCATTTCTTTCTCTTTCCAGGAGTTCCACTCCTAATTCCCCGTAGGGTTCCAGTTCTTTTAACTCAGCACATTCCGATTTCACCTTCCCAGTTTCACATTCATACGTCCCATATTCCCAGACATGCTCATTTATTCATAACAGGCAGCTGTTAAACCAATTTACAGGTAGCTATTATTTCCTTTCCACATTTTCCAACACTGCAGTATTCATATATTCCACTAGTTCTTCCGTCCTAGGATTCATGCCATATCCTAGGATCTATCATACAATCTAGTTTTCCATCCCTAAGATTCATGCAACACCCTAGGATCTACCATTCAATCTATTTCTCATTCCTAGGATTCATGCAATGGTTCCATAATTTAACAGATTAGACTAGTAAACTTAAAAGCCACTCTACCGGTTACAACAGGAGTACTGGGGGCGTGGTCGGGAATCCCGCGTGCCTCCGCAACCCCCGAGACTGCAACGGAACGGGGTCCGATCACAAGGATCAAACACAAGGAGTTTCTCAAACAGTATACAACTACTGTAGATGGGTAGAGGATGTAATTCCGAAAAGCACGCAACTCGAAACGTGGAAAACGGACTCCGAACGGGCCCTAAACGGGTCGAAAACGATGAAATAGTGCAAATCAGACGTCTGGAACCTCTTCCAGACGTCTTAAAAAGTGGATCAGAGGTTACCTTTGCTCTGCGTGGTCTCTCAGACGTCTAGAAGCCTGCGGGGGCGTCTGGCCTAGTTCCCAGACGTCCGATGGTCACCCCGGACGTCTGGAAGTCGTTCCCGTCATCTGGCACTGCAGCCAGACATCTGATTCGCGTTGGATGCGAATCTCAGAACCTGCGCGTTCTCATTTCCTCTCTCTCTAGTACGGTCAGTCGAAGAAGAGGAAGAAAGACGTAATAACTGACCTTTCAGACGTCCGGACAGTCCTCCAGACGTCCTCCCAGCCGTCTGGTTGTTAGCCCAGACGTCTGATTCTGGAGAAAATTCCAGAATCAGGGCGCGACTCGCCCTTCGCTCACGACGCTCGCCCGCGCCGCGACTCGTCTGCCTGCTGGTCGAGCCGCAGCAGGCCTCCCGAGTCACCCCGCGTCTGCTGCTTCCCCCACCGGCCGGCCTAGCAGCCCCGGCGAGCTTGCCCTCACGGCCGAGCCCCTCTTCCCACGCACAGCACCTCCTCCCACGCTCACTGTGGCTGTCGCTGCCGCTGCTCACTCGCGCTCGCTCTCGCCAAACCGGCTGGAAGGAGAAGAGGAAGTGCAGAGGTGACGGGAGTGAGGGGGAGGGCGTGGCCTTTTAAGGCGGCGTGAGGAGGAGAGAGAGAACGAAACAGAGGGCGCAGGAGGGAGAGGGAAAAAGAGAGAGAGAGACGCTCGCAGGTCTGCGCGCTCAGGCGCAGACGAAATACGCGTGCCGAAAATAACCGAATCCCAGACGTCTGGAAGGGGTTCCAGAAGTCCGGGACACCTCCCAGACGTCTTAAAAACGTCTGAAGCCGCGCGTTCTTAACAATATAACAAACTCAAAGGAAGTTTCGTCCCCGAAACTTGTGC
Source organism: Thalassia testudinum (assembly GCA_037157565.1). Classification (NCBI taxonomy): domain Eukaryota; kingdom Viridiplantae; phylum Streptophyta; class Magnoliopsida; order Alismatales; family Hydrocharitaceae; genus Thalassia; species Thalassia testudinum. The sequence continues at coordinate 96,498,043 of JAZHRO010000024.1, forward strand.
TAACTAGGGTGCGGAAAAGACGTCAAAATAACCATAAAAAACTCAAAGAGGACCGAAGCCGGTCCGAAAAGACGTACCCGCGAAGAGTTCCGGGTATTGCTCTCGCATTGCCGCCTCAGGCACCCAGGTAGCCTCCTCGTACCGCTGGCTCCTCCACAAAACCTTTACCAGGGGTACTTGCTTTCGTCTCAAACTGCGGACGGCTCGGTCTAGAATCTGCACTGGTCGCTCGGGGTAGGTCAGGACGTCGCTCACCTCGACGCTCTCGTGACTCAGTACGTGACTGGGATTGGCTACGAACACGTCGTGCACACCAGAAAGCTGCGGGGGGAGGGCAAGCCTGTAAGCAACGGGTCCAATCCGCTCCAGGACCTCAAAGGGCCCCACAAACCTTGACGCGAGCTTCCCTCTCACCCCAAACCGTTGCAGGCCCTTCATGGGCGAAACACGAAGAAAGACGTGATCCCCAACCTCGAACTGCACCTCTCTGCGTCTCCGATCCGCGTAGCCCTTCTGTCTGCTCCTGACAGTGCGGAGTCGCCTATGGGCCTGCTTGACTACCTCCTAACTCTACCGGATCAACCTGGGGCCAACCTCCCACTTGGTCCCCACCTCAACCCAACTCAAGGGTGCAGTACACCTCCGTCTGTACAGAGCCTCGTAGGGAGCCATGCCGATGCTCGAGTGGTAACTGTTGTTGTATGCAAACTCCACCAGGGGCAGGTGTTCCTCCCAAGAGCCCCTCCAGTGCAGCATGCAGGCACGCAAAAGGTCCTCAAGTGTCTGTATCGTGCGCCCGGACTGTCCGTCCGTCTGGGGGTGGTAAGCTGTACTCAACCTCAACCGCGTCCCCAGGGCCTGCTGAAACTCAGCCCAAAACTGGGACGTAAAGCGGGCATCCCGGTCGGATACGATCTCCTGCGGAACACCGTATAGTCGTACCACGTCGCGGATGTACCTCTCTGCCAACTGTGCTAGTCCCAAAGTGACTCGGATCGGCAGGAATCGTGCCGTCTTTGTCAGTTTATCCACAATTACCCAGACAGCGTCGTGCCCTCGCTGGGTAACAGGTAAGCCCACCACCAAGTCCATGGTGATGCTCTCCCTCTTCCACTTTGGCACTGGAAGCGACTGTAGCGGCCCTGCAGGCCTCGGATGCTCGGCTTTCACCTGCTGGAACACTAATCACTGCCGCACGAATTCACCCACATCCCGCTTCATCGACCTCCACCAAAACTTGCGTCTCAAGTCGTGGTACATCTTCGTGTTTCCGGGATGTATGGTGAATCTGGAACCGTGTGCCTCAGTCAGGAGCTCTCTCAACAGCTCTTCGTCTCTGGGAACACACAACCGTCCCCTCAGGCGCAGCTCCTGGTTTGTGAAAGAGAAGTCCCCTGGGTCTCCTGACAGTACTCTGTCGCGCAAGGACTGTAAGTACGGATCGGCCATCTGTCCTGTGATGATGCGGTCTATCAGCTCTGGCCTAGTCTGTCGTGTCGCCGTCACTGCCCCACAGTGCCCCCGTAACTCCAGGGGTCGCCAACTGCCCACCTCCTCCAAAAGGCTCCAACTCTGTAACTGTAAACTGGCCAAGTGTGCGGGCGCCTTACGGCTCAAGGCGTCAGCCACCACATTGGCCCTTCCCGGGTGGTAGGAGATGCTGCAGTCGTAGTCCTTCAGGAGCTCCAACCAACATCTCTGTCTCATGTTGAGCTCCTTCTGATCAAAAAGGTATCTGAGGCTCTTGTGATCTATGAAAATCTCAAAGGTCTCACCGTACAAGTAGTGCCTCCAGGTCTTCAGCGCGAAGACAACCGCTACCAACTCTAAGTCGTGGGTAGGGTAGGTATGCTCATGGGGCTTCAGTTGCCGCGAAGCGTAAGCGACAACGTGACCCCTCTGCATGAGAACACCTCCTAACCCCTGCAAGGAGGCGTCCGTGTACACAACGAACCCGCCACTACTGTCAGGGATGGTGAGCATGGGAGCCGAGGTCAACCTCTCCTTCAGCTCCAGAAAACATGCCTCACAGGCATCTGTCCAAGCGAAGGGCACGTCCTTCCGGGTCAACTGTGTCATAGGACGCGCGATCTGTGAAAAATCGCTGATGAATCGTCTGTAGTAGCCTGCCAGTCTCAGGAAATTGCGAATCTCAGTGACTGAACGCGGTCTCTCCCACCTGAGTACTGCCTCGACCTTGGCTGGGTCCACCGCCAAGCCGTCTCCAGAGATCACATGACCTAAGAAGGTCACCTCCCTCAACCAGAACTCGCACTTGCTGTATTTGGCGTACAACCTACGTCGTCTTAGAGTGTCCAGAACCATCCGCAAGTGCCGTCCGTGCTGCGTCTGATCACTAGAATAGATGAGTACATCATCTATGAAAACCACCACGAACTGGTCCAAGTACGGTCTAAACACCCGGTTCATCAGATCCATGAAAGCAGTGGGGGCATTGGTCAGCCCAAACGGCATGACCAAAAACTCGTAGCGTCCGTACCGGGTGCGGAAAGCTGTCTTGGAGACGTCGGTCTCCCTGATCCTCAACTGGTGGTATCCCGACCTCAAGTTGATCTTGGAGAACACTGTGGCACCCCGCAATTGGTCAAACAAGTCGTCGATCCTCGGCAGCGGATATCTGTTCTTGATGGTGACCCTATTCAGCTGTCGATAGTCCACACAAAGGCGTAGGGTACCATCCTTCTTCTTCACAAATAGTACCGGGGCTCCCCAGGGAGATGCACTGGGCCTCACGAAACCTTTCTCCAAAAGGTCCTGCAACTGGGACTTGAGCTCTCGTAGCTCAAGTGGTGCCATCCTGTATGGCGCGGTGGAGACGGGGCTGGTCCTTGGTACTAGCGAGATCTCAAACTCGATCTCACGCTCGGACGGGATTCCTGGTAACTCGTCTGGAAACACGTCAGTGTACTCTCTGACCACCGGGATACTCTCGAAGTCTGCCACGGGGCTGAGCTCTGCCACCACACAAGCTAGGAAGCCCTCACACCCCTGGCTCAAAAGTCTCGCCGCCCGAAGTGCCGAAATGCACCTGAAGCCTCCGTCCACTGGCTGTCAGTGAAACTCGAAAGACTTCCCGGCATGGAGAAGACAATCTTCATCTCAAAACAGTCTACCAAGGTGTGGTAAGTGGACAGCCAGTCCATCCCCAGAATCACCCTAAAGTCCTCCATCTGTATCATAATCAGGTCAGCTGGCAGGCTATGTCCCCCGACGCTGACCTCGGAATCCGTGTACACCTCCTCAGCTACAAACAGCTGACCACTCGGACCTCTGATTACGAACGGATTCTCTAACAGCGTATAATCCTGTCCCAAACTAACTGCGAAATTGGCTGCGACAAACGAGTGCGTAGCGTCGGAATCGAAAAGTGTGTAAACGAGTCTGTCGAAAGCTGAAACCATACCTGCCACTACTGAGCCCGAAGCTCTGGCATCCCTGTGTGTCAGGGCGTTGATGCGTCCCTCAGCTCTAGGTGCGGACGAAGCAGCCACACTCTACGCCGGACGGGCAGGTGCTGACCGGTACCCTCCTCGTGACTGCTGTCCTCCTCGCGCCTGGGAACCGCGGCCTCCTGCGCGCCCTCCAGTGCTCTGCACGGGGAGTATTTGCTGACCTCCTGCCCTAGACGGGCAGTCCCTCCTGATGTGGCCCGGCTGGCCACATTGGTAACAGAGGGGAACCCGACTCCCGCCCTCAGTGGGTCCCTTCTGTCGGCTGGGCGGGGGTCCGGTGCTATCGACTGGCCCCTGTCGAGGGCCCCCAAAGGCCACTGATGGCCCTGCAAAACGTGACGGCTCTCCTGTGGACGCCACGTGTCTCCTCTCTCGCCGGCCTTGTGAAAAGTCCGGCTGAAAGGGCCTCTTCCGCCCGCCGTCAGTGTCTCGCGCGGACGGGTTGGTCTCCTCATAAGTCATAGCTGCCTCTACCACCCTCGAAAACGTAGGTAGCTTCAGGGGTTTGACATACCCCCTGATCGCAGGCTGGAGCCCCTCGGTGAACCTCCAAAGGCGCTCCTCCTCTGTGGCTACTGTTGTCGTTGCAAAGCGGGACAGCTCCAGGAAACGCGTGCGGTACGCACTCACAGTCATCATCCCTTGGCGAAGAGTGTGGAACTCCCGCCTCCTCTGGTCCTGCCACGTCTGGGGAAAGTACTGCTCGCAGAAGTGGGCGACGAACCGATCCTAGGTCTGCTCATCCCTCTCCTGTCCCCGGACCGCCCTCCACCACCTGTGTGCCGCACTCTCCAGCTGGTACGTGGCAAAGGCCACGCGACACTCCACCGGGGGGCGAAGGGTGTCGAAGATCTTCTCCAGCTACTCAAGCCAGTCCTCTGCCTCGGTCGGGTCCTCATCCCCCTTGAAGGAGGGGGGCTTCAGCTTCCAGAACTGTCTGAAAGGCTCGAAGTGGCGCTGCAGTGGAGGTGTTGGTGCATCTCCTGGCGAAGGTGCCTCGTGCACAGAAGTGTCGGAGGAAGGTGGGGGCAGCAGCGGCCCATCCCCTCCCCCGTGTCCAGCGCCGTGTCCGTCGTGTGGTCCCACAGAGGACTCCCCCTCTGCAGCCCCAGGAGGAGGCGCTCGGGGCGGTGGGTGGAGCTCCTCTCGTACAATGTCCCGTATCAGCCGGGCGAGGTCCTGGGCCTGAATTCCTGGGAGTGGTGGCTGGTCCACCGAGACGTCGACAATGGCACGCCCACCTCGCCGACCTCGTCCTCAGCCGCACCCGCGGCCAGTTTCGCCACTACCGTGACGAGGCATCTCCTACAAGGAGACGCAAAACAAACGAAATACGTCAGTACGGAACAGTTCCTAACGAAAGCGTCTAAGAGTTCATGTCAAAAGATATGTTGTGGTGGCTACTCTAGTTATAGACATGTGAATTAGTTATTTTCCAGTCAGTTGATTCACTTCTCAGGACGACCTTGCTCTGAAACCATCTTGTAACGACCCGATTCCCGAGTCCCTACGAGACACGAGAATCGGATCGACTCGACTAATCCCAAGACCTGGTCGTCCAACGAGGAAGTGACCAAAAGAGCGGTAAAATAAACCACATTCAGCATGAATATAACTAACAGTAAGAAAATACTGCAGTAAGGAAAGAAACCACTACAGTATATACCACCACAACAGTAGAACGACATTCATAACATAATATGAAACTGCAGGTAAAGAAAAGTACAGCGGTAACAAGAACTACTCACTACAGTGGACCCAAAAAGAGGTACAAGAGAACAGTGGTAACACTACTGGACCCTACTCGGCCCAGCGTCCTCTACAACCGCTGACCCTGGCTGCTCAACACCTGGTCCTGAAAAGTAACGAGTGTAACACGTCAGCAAAACGCTGAGTAGAGTGCCAGCTAAACTAAAGAACAGTAAAGTGTACAGTAGCTATTTTAATTTTCTTTCTTCCTTTATTTACGTCTTTCTATTATCTCAAAATTTATCTATTTCTCAGATCCTTTACTTGGTCTTGAATGTTCCTCGTGGGAACGATCTTGATTGCAGTCTTTTCCGAACAGTAGAAGTAGCACGTGGTGCTCTCCTGGCCGGGAGAGTCCCCCGTGGTGATCCTACTCTCAGTCAACCACCTCAAGGTCATGGACAGGCGTAACGGTGACTACGGCACGCGCGATAAACGTACAGGTAGCTAACCCGCACTGGTACGCGGTCAGTCGTTTCCGTTAACGGGTGCGCCCAAAGCACAGCATGGAGCCAGTACAGGGCAGAGCCCTCTCAGTAACAGGGGTCCAACCCCTCCACAGTAACCAAACAGGGGCCTTTCCCCTCCACAGTCCGCGCACCCTCGCCTGACTACCCTGGTTTGCTTAGTGGGCCTAAAAAGTCGGTGTAGGAGGCTAGTAGAGCCCCGGGGCCCGTGGGGTAGCTAGTACCTCCCTACACTAGTAGCTCTCCTCAGAACTATGTACACGAGGGCCAGCAAGTCGGTACAAAGTGGCCAGTCCTAACCCCGGGTCCCTGGGGCGGCTGGCTCTGCTCTGCACTAAACAGGTACAGGTACTTCCCTTGGTACTACGTACCCAAGAGGCAGCACACTACCACGTCTTTCTTTCTCAGTTCCATTCCTTTCTCTTTCCAGGAGTTCCACTCCTAATTCCCCGTAGGGTTCCAGTTCTTTTAACTCAGCACATTCCGATTTCACCTTCCTAGTTTCACATTCATAGGTCCCGTATTCCCAGACATGCTCATTTATTCATAACAAGCAGCTGTTAAACCAATTTACAGGTAGCTATTATTTCCTTTCCACATTTTCCAACACTGCAGTATTCATATATTCCACTAGTTCTTCCGTCCTAGGATTCATGCCATATCCTAGGATCTATCATACAATTTAGTTTTCCAGCCCTAAGATTCATGCAACACCCTAGGATCTACCATTCAATCTATTTCTCATTCCTAGGATTCATGCAATGGTTCCATAATTTAACAGATTAGACTAGTAAACTTAAAAGCCACTCTACCGGTTACAACAGGAGTACTGGGGGCGTGGTCGGGAATCCCGCGTGCCTCCGCAACCCCCGAGACTGCAACGGAACGGGGTCCTATCACAAGGATCAAACACAAGGAGTTTCTCAAAACAGTATACAACTACTGTAGATGGGTAGAGGATGTAATTCTGAAAAACACGCAACTCGAAACGCGGAAAACAGACTCCGAACGGGCCCTAAACGGGTCGAAAACGATGAAACAGTGCAAATCAGACGTCTGGAACCTCTTCCAGACGTCTTAAAAAGTGGATCAGAGGTTACCTTTGCTCTGCACGGTCTCTCAGACGTCTAGAAGCCTGCGGGGGAGTCTGGCCTAGTTCCCATACGTCCGATGGTCACCCCGGATGTCTGGAAGTCGTTCCCGTCGTATGGCACTGCAGCCAGACGTCTGATTCGCATTGGATGCGAATCTCAGAACCTGCGCGTACCCATTTCCTCTCTCTCTTAGTACGGTCAGTCAAAGAAGAGGAAGAAAGACATAATAACTCACCTTTCAGACATCTGGACAGTCCTCCAGTCGTCCTCCCAGCCGTCTGGATGTTAGCCCAGACGTCTGATTCTGGAGAAAATTCCAGAATCAGGGCGCGACTCACCCTCCGCTGGCGACTCTCGCCCCCGCCGCAACTCGTCCGCCTGCTGCTCGAGCCGCAGCAGGCCTCCCGCGTCACCTCGCGTCCGCCGCTTCCCCCGCCGGCCAGCCCTAGCAGCCCCGGCGAGCTCGCCCTCACGGCCAAGCCCCTCTTCCCACGCGCAGCACCTCCTCCCACGCTCACCACGGCTGTTGCTGCCGCTGCTCACTCGCGCTCGCTCTCGCGCACCGGCTGGAAGGAGAAGAGGAAGGGCGAAGGTGACGGGAGTGAGGGGGAGGGCGTGGCCATTTAAGGCAGCGCGAGGAGGAGAGAGAGAGCGGAACAGAGGGCGCAGGAGGGAGAGGGAAAAAGAGAGAGAGAGAGGGAGAGACGCTCGTAGGTCTGCGCGCTCAGGCGCACAGACGAAACACGCGTGCCGAAAATAATCGAATCCCAGACGTCTGGCCAGACGTCTGAGACACCTCCCAGACGTCTTAAAAACGTCTAAAGCCGCGCGTTCTTAACAGGCCACCAGTGTAGGAACAACTTAAGCAGTCTCGTGCGGCTTGCCACTTTCGATGTGGTGCTTCTAAAACACCAAATTGGTGCTGCAATGCACTGCTAAAGTCCAGATTTCTAGGTTTTTGGTCCTCGATTTGAGGGCCATAATTAGTTCTAATTTTAAATTAAAATATATCATTAGAAAGCTCTTATATAGGGCTACATGATTATATAATTTATTTACAAAAATAAATTATTTAAATATATAATTAAATTATTTAAAGTTATGAAGTTATACTAGTTAATTTAAGGATTAATTTCTTAGTTAAAGTACAAATTAGTTAATTAATTATACAATTGACCTTATACGGAGTTAATTTATACATTAAATTATTTATATACATTTAAATACATGTTTATATACAATTATATACAAACATTTTATTTTATTTTAGTGACTCTATTTTAATGTATATACATTTAAATACATGTTTTAGATAGTTATACACATAAATAATTTATAAATACTATAATACATTGTAAATACAGTATAAATAGGTTGAAAATGCTTAATATAATATTATACACCTGTACATTATAAATTACTTTAGTATTAACTTAAATTACTAATTTATTTTATTTTAAGTTAGTAAATTACTCAATTAACTTAATAACTTAATTACCTAATGTAATTGCTTAATCAAATTAAATTATAGGTATTATACGGTACATATTACATGGTTAAATATGTATATATAGTATTAGATATAATTATGTACATATAGATTGGTTTATATAATTACTTAGGTTATTATGCATTTAAGTTAATATAAATTAATAGATAATGATACAATAAAGTTATATAGACAATAAATCATTTTAAATATTTAATTTAACATATAGAATACATATATAAGTTAATTATATACATTATCTACATATTATACATTATATACATATAGCTTAGGTTTAAATTAGCTTATACAACTATATACATAATATATAAGGTATTTTTGGGGTTTTTCTGATTTTTATAGGTATAGTAGAGATAAGGGATGAGAGAGAAAGGATGAGATGAGAGAGATGAAGTTCTTTTTGGTATTTTTGATCTTAGGTATTTTATTAAATTTTAAGGTATACTGAATTGTCGGCTGGTATATTCTACCAAGTTGGGGTTCAGATTATCTTGAAACGTGGCACACACTTAGAAAATACCTGATCTTATGTAAGACAGGTTTATTTTATTTTTTTTTAATGAGGTTTTAGGCATTTTATTTATTTACAAACCAACTCCATAAGAGGCTTAAAAAGATGTTTAACTAAAGAACTTAAGATCTCTTTTGGAGTTCAGGTTATTAAAAGAGAAGTTTAAACACTCAGCAACTTGCAACATATCACATGAAACATGTTTGGATCAATTAAACGCAATTTCCACTAACATTCTCATAAAGAAAAACATTTAGACAGATTACACCACTATGTTGATTGAATTAAAATAAGTTTTCATGCCATTTAAGATCAGAGTTAAGCTCAAATATGTGTACATAAATGTTTAGACATGAAGTTCTAGCCAGATAACACAGTGTCAACTATTTAAATTCCTCCATACACCTTGAAATCCAAATCACACCCCTCTTCTAGAACTGCTACTGTTGCGTAGACTGCAGCTGCTACTGTTGTTATGCTGCAGCCATGTATTCTAGATGTTACTGCTGTGTCTCCATTAAATTCACACCTAATAGGTCCAGGTTGAGCAAAGTTCATTCAGATCCAACTGCAAAAATTCCTTTCACCCAAAAATCCATTGTCAAAGGGAATTCAAGTCATATCAGAGCAGTCACTGTTGTTTCCAAATCTCTTTCACACCTGATGTAAAACCTTAAAATCCAAGCTCCTTTTGTCCTAATCAACCAATGAAAAGTATAGAACTCAAAACAAACGAGATTAAAGGTCTTTTTACTCAAGGAACCTTAACTGATCTCAAACCTTCCATTATAGATAGTATATAGGTCTAAGATCAAATTAGATGTTCAAATCATTGAAAGTAATTTCCAGAACTTCACTCAAGCATATCCAACCTGACTTAGTTCTTCACATATAGATCAAAACATTTGAGGAAGAAAGTCACATCAAATCAGCTCAGAATCATCGCAAATGACCCAATTACATGAAAACAACTCCAATTTGCCCGATTAAATCCATTAAATATCAAATTTACCCAAAATCTTGCAATTGGGCGTGAAATCCAAATACAAATTGATTAAGCAAATTGGTTTTCTTGAAACTGGATCAGGGGTCCTTGTGAACATTTGAAGTGTATGAGAAGACTCCTAGCTGAATTTGAGAGTGAATTGGATCTAGAAATTGGTAAATTTCTGATCCAACTCAACTTGATGGGTGGAGTGGACTATGGAGTAAAAACACGAGGAGATTAAATGAAAGTGGACATGAAATGGTTGGGGAGCTTTATGATTAGGTGGGCTTTAGTGAATTCATCACCTCTGATCAGAATTGATTAGAGGAGGTATGGGAACACTACAGTAATCTACCACTAACTACTGAATATATGATCTAACTCACTAATTCTACTCTACTGAATCTAAATTACACTAACAACTAGTCTAAAAAGCATTTAAAACCTAATTAACGAAAGAATGGGACTTGTGGAGAAGATATGCAGTTGGTGGCAGCAGCGACGAATGGGGGAGACCTCCAGCAGATTGAAAGCCTACTAGTGAAGCTTGATGTCACCCTCAGGTGCTACGTGGTCCTTAGTAGTGAGGATTAGTCGTAGGGAAGCAAATTCCACTACCATAGGTGGCGGAATAGGGGTGTATGGGGAGAGTGAGCTAGAGAGGATGAAGAGATTGCCTAAAGAAAGTAGGAGGGGAGGTCGATCCTTTGCGTGCAATGCCAAGGAGAAGCTTAAGTAGCCAATTGAGTGAATGTAGTCACTGTGAGGGTGGGATTAGGTGCTTAGGGCTTCAACGGTGAGATGGACGGGCGTGAAGGGTTCAAATCAAATCATGGCCGTTAGATTGAATTTGGCAGGTGCGATGATTGATGAGAGACTCATCATGGCTTCTAATTACCTCTAATTAACTAGTCTTCCTAGTTAATTAGCTAGGAATATGTATATCTAAGGGTTAATTATGAAATAAGGGACAAACCATTAAAGGACCTTAAAATAAGTTAAATGATAAAGTACAAGTCAATTAATATTATTAATAACTTAATTAATAAATGGGCTCAAAATACCGATAATTAGCTACCTAATTAATATCTTATTTAACTTAAGTATAATTTAAGACCTACATCTTAAATAACTTAAGTAAGTTAATAAGTTAATAAATATTAATAAATGGGTCAAAAAGGAGAATACAAGACTTTAATATAATATTTAGCTAAATTATAAATATATATAAAAAGTAAGAAAATAAAATAATTTAAACTAACCTTAAAAGCCTCTGTTTACATTTTGGTCCTTAGGTTTCATTGTCTTGGAGTCCTTTTCATGCACATAGGTCCTTAACTTTTCTTACATTCAGGTCCTTGTGTACACTCTCTTTTTCTTCTTCGTTTCTTCTTCAGCCGCTTCAACGGTTGACGAACGGCAGTGAAGACACCTCACAATCACCTTCCATCTGACGCCATTTCACCCTCGTCAAGCTCCTGAAACTTGCGCTCACCTCCCTGTTTACATCCATCGGTCTGGATCATCTCAAAATCCTATTTAGGGCTCGACGATAACTTCACCGGTGTCGGAGAAGACACCGGTGGTTACCCTGCACCTAGACACATTTCCGTCCAGATCCGCCACCTTCACAGCTGCCGCAACCTATAAATACCCCTCAACCTCTCCGATTTGAGGGGTAGGCTCCCTTCCCTGTTCTCCCACTGTAGCCGATGATAGGCTATTCGTCACTCACCTCCGGTGACCTCTCATCCCTCTATTGGAGCTCCTCCGCATGAGGGACTCGTCTCTCTCACCTCCTCTTCCTCTCCGGACGGTCGTGACAGGACCTTGGAGCACCAATTCCTCTTCCTCGCCGCCTTCAACTTCTTGCCGGAGCTCTTGCCAACATCCTCTGATTTCGTCCTCCGTCACAAGCCATCGACGGAGATTTCTCACCCTTATCGTCCAAGTAAGTAGCTTTAACTTTTAGGAATAGGTTAGTGCTAGTTAGGAGTAGGCTAGTTTAGTTTTCCAGTAAAACTTAGCTTCATCTCCCTCAGCTCTGACGAGGCCAAGTCCGGCCTCACTAGGACTTCATTCACAATTCTAAACACTGCCCACTCTCTTTACCTTTCCACGATCCATACTCATCTTCTATTCGTCACAGATATCATTTATTCTACCTAGAACAGCTCATCGTCACCGGCGAACTTTGCTGTCTATGGCGGAGGTCACCGAGGGTAATTCACATTCACTGGGGCCCTCCATCACTTTGTCATCATCTAAGGGTGCTGATCTTCACGTTAATTTGACAAATAATCGCCTACACCTAAAACACCTAATTTCATCCAACCTCCGGTGCTCGGTGTCAATGGTGGCACAAGAAGAGTTAATTCATCTAATTACATACTCACAAAGCATCACTAGGCTCTTATGAGCCTTAATTCTCACTCAATTGAGTGAGAGGGTCGTTTCTGAGTTCATAAGAATTCAGATTTTGTTCTTCCTGAATTCAAAACCTATTTTATGTTTTAATCACCAATTGAGCTAATTGGTGAGTTTCTGAGGTCTTTTGTGACCTCAGAAAGTTTTTGAAACCTTTAATGGTCAGTTTCTCAAGGTTTAGAACTCTAAAATTAATTTCTGGACTCACTGGAGCTCCGACAAGCCATTTTCGAGTTCCAGCCCTTTAGAAACTCTGAAAAGCTCTAGAATGGTCTTATAATGCCTCAGAATTAAGAATTTATTATGTGTTTTAATGTCTAAAACCCTTCCCTGATTGCTGTCTTCTCTAACTCTAGCGGAGTTAGAGAGGTGGATTCAGTTTGGCTTTAAACAACTTAACAGGTCAGGAAGCCTCACTAGAGTCCTAGGAGTCTGTTAAAGAGTTCGTTGAAGCTTGAGAACTCCTAGATTCTTCCACCGAACATCGACCCTTCTGACCTCAGGCGATGAACCCTGAGTACACATTCGATGAATTCAAAACTAAGTTTTGAGCTGTGCATTAGCTTTCTGAAGTGAAATAGATCTGATTTAGCACATCAATTGGCTCTGAGAAAGATGAATCGAGAGAGTCAACTCTGAGTGAGAATGAGTCAACCCTGAGTGCTAATTGAGGAATATATGAGGCATTCTGTGAATTAGTTGATTTAATTGAGATCTGGAGTGATGTACATTACAATCGAGTGGTTTTTAATGTGTTTAGTTGAGAATTAAAGGAGATTAAACCCACTGCGTTCTTTGGGTTATTTAGAGTTCATACACTTTTCTGGATCTATTTGGCAAGATTTGAACCTCAATTTTACCCATATCAGTTTGTTACAACCTCCTGAGGTTGTTCAAAATCCCAAAGAAACAGTTCCTTCTTCTGCAGAGCCTTTTAGAACTCAAATTTGAGTTCTGTACTATGAGAATGAAGCCATGAGCTCCTCTTCCTCCTTGGAGCTTTGCAGAAGCTCTTTTCTTGACTTAGAAAGCATGGAATTTAATCCTGAAGGAGTTTAGACCTTCATTCAAGGTCAAAAGACCTTTGACAGGATAGTAGAATCAATCTTCTTCTGTAGCCATTAATGGTTGTATTGCAACCTTGTTTCCGCCCTTCAAATAGAATGGTAAATCAACCCTTGTGCATCAAATTGGTGCATGTTCTTGATAGAATAGGTCAAGGGCTTTTGATTGAGCCTTTGCTCGATCAAAATCGTGAACCCTAGTAGCCGTAATTGTCTGCTGAAATCAGATAGAACCTGGGGAACATAGTCCCACCTCGGAAACCTGTAGCCGCATGCCTTAGTATAATATGAATTTCTGCAATGGCTTTATCTGTCGTCAGCGTAGGGTGCAAGGAAATGAGTTTGGGTGCGGGTGCGTGCATGTGCACGTGCCTACGCATGTGTGTGTGCGTGCGCCTGTGGGCGTTAGCGCGTGGGCCCGAGTGGGCATGTATGGGCCTGGGAGGCTGGAGGTTGTGCATGGGCTTGAATTGTAAATAAGACATCTAATTAAAATTAGGCTCGGACCTAGTAGGGTCTGGTCCCATCCTCTAGGGGGTACTGTGTATCCTCGATCAATCTGAGCCACCAACTATAAAAACCAAATTTTTGGTTAAGTGTGAGCATATATGCACAATCCTAAGGGAGATTTATAAGAGAGAAAACCTATGGAAAAAGTTAAGAAAAGAGAACGGGTTTAGAGGAAGAAGAAAAAGAAGAGAAAAAGAGAAGAATAAAAGAGAGACAGAGAAAAACTATAGAGAAATAAAAGAGAGAAGAGAAGGGCTGAGGAAATTCAGAAATGTAAAGGGAGAATCAGATGTCTTGCCATCATTTTAGAGTTCTAATTTCTACTTTTAATATGACTAATATTATTTTCAGACGTCTGATTTGTGCTTTTATTGCTATACATGTCCCCTCTTGTTATTTTTAGCTTAATTGATGTAATAAGGCATTTATACTCATTTGATTAGCATTTTCTTGCCTTAATCTCTTGTAATAAGAAATAACTGATGTAATAGACATGTTTACTTGATTCTTAATGACAAATTTCATATGTAAATATGTTCCTTCTTATTTGGAATGATTGCATGTATTAATTTGATCTATCTCTTGTGCAATTATCCACAAGCTTAAAATAATCTAACTATAATCCTGATTGATTAAGTAGTTAGTAATTTATGTTTAAGAAATAAATGGTGAACTAAGATGCTATTATGTCTCCCAGTGAATGACTTGGACTCAACCAGTTAAAAAGAACTTAAAATCTAAAATGTTAGGTTAACTTGACCCTATACTACACAAACGACATAAAATCAAGTTAACCTAAGTTACTTTCTCATGCGATTAATTAAGTCTAAATAACTTAATTAACTGTGTTGAGGAATTTAACGACCAATGATGCCATGTGCAAATGCACTCGAAGTTTAGATTTGGATCAACCCTTGGATTAAGAGTATGCAGGATGGATGGCTGCAATTGCTCGAGTTCTTGCAAGCGCTACAATGAACCCGCGCATCAGGTGTAAAGGGAATTTGCAGGGAGGCCTTCTAAGGGCGAAGTAGTAGAAAAGTTACACCGAGGCCCATTAGTGAAGAAGAATTGATGTAGAGCGGTCCTCGAGTGATTCAAACAGGTCCTTGGTAGTTATCAAAGGTGTTACGACCCAGTTCCCGAATCCCTACAGGACACGAGATTGTTCCGACTCGACTGATCCCAAGACCCAGTCATATAACGAGAAATAACCAAAAGGCAGGAAAGTAAACCACATTCACTATGCTATGCAACTAACAGTAAAAAGGTACAGCAGTAAAGAAGTAAAAACTACTATAGTACATATCACCACCACAACAGTAGAAAAGTAACAAGGTACAGGAACATAAAAGTGCAGAAACGTAAATGTACAGAACAGAAAGGTACAAGAATCCAAACTCACTACTACAAAAGAAGTGCAACAAAGATGCTACTGCCACCGGGCTCTACTGGGCCCAGCACCCTCTGCAGTCGTAGACTCTGGTTGCTCAACACCTGGACCTGAAAAGGGGTAATGAGTACACAACATCAGCGAACGTTGAGTAGAGTGGCAACCAACTAACTAAAGCAGTAAAAGTGGACAGGTAGATGTTGTTTTTCAAGTACTTTCTTTAATTAATTATTCTTTTTCACCACTTGTTTTATTTATCAGATCTCTTTCTTGATCTCGAATGTTCCTCATGGGAATGATCTTGATTGCAGTCTTTTTCGAAGAGTAGAAGGCACACGTGGTGCTCTCCTGGCTGGGAGAGTCCCCCGTGGTGATCCTACACCCAATCAACCACCCCAAGGTCACGGACAGACGTACCGGTGACTACAGCACGCGCAATAAACGCACAGGTGGCTACCCCGCACTAGCACGTGGTCAGTAGTTTCCGCTAATGGGTGCACCCAAAGTACAGCACGGAACAGTATAGGGCCTAGCCCTCTCAGTAATAGGGGTCTATCCCCTAAGAACCAAACAGGGGTCTCGCCCCTCCACAGTCCGCGCACCCTCGCCTGACTACCCTGGTTTGCCCAGTGGCCTAACAAGTCGGTGTAGGGTGGCTTGCTGAACCTCGGACCCTGTGGGGTGGCTAGCTCTCTCCCTACACTAGTAGCTCTCCTTGGTACAGTGTACACGAGGGCTAAGAAGTCGGTGCAGAGTGGCCAATCCTAACCCAAGGGCGGCTAGCTCCGCTCTACACTAAACAGGGGACAGTCATTCTCCTTGGTACTACGTACTCAAGGGCCAGCACACTTTCCCACTCACATTCCTAGATCCATTTCATTCATTTTCAGGAGCTCTACTCCTAATTTCTCGTAGGGTTCATTCTCATATTTCTCATGCCATTCCATACTAGGTTTCATCATTCACATTTCCATTCTCAGGTTATACACATGCAGCTCATATTTCTATCATTCACATTTCCATTCTCAGGTTATACACATGCAGCTCGTATTTCTATTATTCACATTTCCATTCTCAGAGTATACACATGCAGCTCGTATGATATCATTTAACATATACAACGGGAATGTTACATGCAACTGCTAACTAGTACAGGTAATTCATAATTCACAGGCAACTTTGGTTCATTTACAGGTAGCTGTTTAACATTTCTGGCTACTCATTCAAGACTTCAATTCAATCACACATACAGACATTTCAAGTACTTCTTGTCCTAGGATTCATGCCATACCCTAGGTTCTAATCATTCATTCGATGCATGCATTTAGGTTTACAGTTAAATTGGGGAAAGCTACTCTACCAGTCAACCCAAGAGGATTGGGGGCTCGAATTGTAGGATCACATGACTCGGTAAGCCTCAAACCCGTAACGGAACGAAATTCTATAACAAGGAACAATCACAAGGGAACAACCAGAATAGTACGGAAAGCCTTCTAACACGTAGAGGAACTCGCAAGGAAAACACCAGTATCTTATTTGTGTAAAACAGACCTCAAACGAACCCTAAACAGGTCAAAACAGGGTTACTGACTCAAAATCAGATGTCTAGAACAACTTCTAGACGTCTTAAAAGTGTCTAAAAACACACCCCAAGCTCTACATTCACCCCAGATGTCCAGGAACTCTTCTGGACCCAGATCCAATCGTCCGACCACCTCTCTGGACATCTGGAAGTGCTTCCAGCCATCTGAAATGCGTGGGAGGGCGTGTCCCATGCCTTCCCGAAGCAAATCCTGCACGCGACGACCAAATCTTCTCAAAATATCCATGCGAAGGGTAGCAGCGGAGCGGCCGGCATGGCCGTATCCGCAGAGGGAACGTACCTTCGCGAAGCTCTCCCCTCATACGTCTGGAACCGCCTCCAGACATCCACACCATCGTTTGGATGTCGCTCCATACGTCTGATTCTGGGAAAAACCTAGAACCAGAACCTGCTCCCGCTCGCTCTCGTCGCGCACGGTCGCGGTTCGCCTCCTCGCCTGCAGCTTCGGCTGCAGTAGTGTTGGGGATGACTTCCCGATGCACTCCTCCTCCTCTCGCACGCGTCGCTCCGATCGTGAGTCCTTTGGTGAGCTCCCACACAAGCTCGTGAGCTCACTCTCCTCCTCCTCTCCTCACGCTGCTCCTCCTCGTTGCCGCTCTCGCACTCTCTCGCTCGCGCTGGGGTGGTGAGGAAGGGAAGAAGTGGTTGGAGTGGGGAGAATGAGAGAGGAGGAAGGGGGTTTATAAGGATGAGGGTTAGGGTTCGCTGGAGGGGGGAAAAAGAGAGAGGAGGAAAAAGAGAGAGAGTACTGTCTGCAAGCAGCTCGCACGCAGACGTGAGCTCATACTCAAATTTTTTTGATTTCCAAACATCTGGGAAGGTGTCCAGACATCTGATCAGATGTTTGACCGACAGTCCAGACATCTTAAAGGACTCAAACAGCGCGAGTCTTAACAAAAGGGGTCCTTGAAGGTTTTAAACGTAGACAAATGTTAATGACGAAGGACCTATTTGTAATGTTATGAATGCAAGGTCCTAGTGACGTCTAAATGCAACCTAGTTCTTATTGAAGTTTAATTAAACATTTAGGAAGTTGATTTCACTTTTAATTTGAACTTTTGAACCTAAAATATGTGTTCAATTTACAATTAGATCACCATATTACACTTCTAAATAGAATATCTCATGTTATGACCTAATTGTGTATTTTTAACACTGATTTGATGTTTTAGGTCATTTCTATTAATTCTCACACTTAACTCATTTCTTGTGTTAATTATGTAGTGTTTAGCTTTGTTTCCAGCTTAACTTGGGGATTTTAGCTATGATGAGCTACACCTTATCAAGGGTGTCCTATTCATTCCATAAACTCACAAAGACCCCCCGATATGGTTTTAATTGAACAAATTCACTCGATTATTTCAGATTTAGTTTTCACGCCTAATTTTGCAATTAGAGTCAATTTGTTTTAAATGGATTTAATTGAGCGATTCAAGTTTTTATCAGGCTAAGTTAGGTATGATACAAGGATTCTGAAGTGTTTTAAGTTGATTTCGATGGTGGGAGGAGGACTAAGGTGGTGGTGGTGTAGGTGGCATGGAGGGAGGAGGACGATGAGGTGGTGGTGGCAGGAGAAGGGGTCATTTTTTGTAGTGGTTGTCGCGGTAGAGGTGGTGATGGTGGTCGGCATGGTGGTGGTGGTGGTTGAGGGGAGGGGAAGAGGCACCATGGTGGTGGTGGTCGCGAATCGTCTCAGACTTGTCACTATTTTTGGGTTTTTTTTTCCTCGGCAACGGTGCCGAAAATATAATCGTACGATGATCAGTTTGTATGAAAAAGGGTTTTAAAACGCCGTTGTTATAGTATATGTGAAATGACCCTTCCTGAGGTCGTTTGGCGTTTTCGGAATTCGTAGAAGTTTTTGTGCAGTTTTAAACCCCTTAGGTTTTGTTTTGGGGTTTAGGGGGGGGAGGAAAATTGCAGGGGCATCCCCGTAATTTTCCCCACCACCACTCCCACCGTACGCATACCCTCTCCTTCCCCTCACCCCACACACCGCACCTCTCCCCCCCTGCGGCAACGTCACCTCCCTTACCCTCTATGCTGTCTCCCGTATCCCCTAGCTCCATATATACCCACTCCTCCTCCATTCGTCCCCACACCAGCAGTTGAGTGAGGGGAGAAGGAGAGGGAGAGCGGAGAGCAGAGGAGTTGGAGGCCGAGAGCGGAGGACTCAAGAGGGAAAGGGGCGGTGCTGCGACTGCTGCCGTTTTTGCAGCGAGAAAAGATTCAGAAATGGTTCTGCAGAATCATTTCTTCCGTAGAATCAGACGTCCGAAGTGCCCTCCAAACGTCTGGTCGAACGTTCGAAGGTAACCTTAGACGTCTAGTAGAGCATTTTTCTTTCGATTATTTTCCTACCAAAGTTCTGACCGTGCACGCGTGTATGTCAGAGGTCGGGAAGCACGCTGGTGTGAAGACCGAGGCAGTTTTAGACGTCCGGACGTGCCTCCAAACGTTTGCAGACACCCTTAGACGTCCACACAGAGTTCCAGGCATCTAGAGAAAGGTGCCTTGAGTAAGGTATGCCTGTGTGTTCGTTTAAGATATTTGGGACTTTTCCCAGACGTTTGATTTTTTGCTAGGATTGGTGTTTTTAAGCCCGATTAGGGCCCAAATGGTGTCAATTTTCCGCAAACGAAATGCCGTTGGTTTTCGTTCGAGTTTCTCTACATAATAATACATTATCCTTGTCTTTTTGAGCTCATTTGACTTGTCAATCCATGTCATAAGTTTCCAGTCTGATGAGAGCCTCATCATGAACCCTAACTAGGACAATTTAATCTAAATAAGTGTAAAGAAGCTCCTACAAAACTTAAAGAGAAGCTTAACTCAAAGAATTCTGAATTGAAGAATAAGACAAATCATAAGGGGTAAAACTGTAATTTTACCAATTCAGTACATAAACATGGTAATTAAGGGTCTAAACACAGGTCAAATAAGCTTAATAAGGAAGGAAGTGTGATGATCTGATCTGAAAAAGGTTATAACAACTTCTAGGAATTAAAAGACATTCTGTAACCCTAAAATAAACTTACTTTAATTCACGAGGTTCGAGGTAGGATAAAAATCAACTAAACCCTCTAAAATTCATGGAAAAATATTACCTAGGGTTTAGAACCTTCAATTTGGCCTTTGCAACCTATTTTGACCTAAAATGAGAACCATGCCCAATTTATGACCTAATTTGGGTTGTTGCGTAAATTGACTGGTCAAACATGGTCAAAACTAAAATCAAATTTCACCATTAAAATCCTTAGGTTCAAATTAGGTTGGTATAAAAATTTGGGCCTAAGAAAAGACCATCTTGACCGACTTTACAAATTGGTCCTCTTGAATTACTTTTTAACCCTTATCTTTTGAAACCCTTACACATTACCCCCTATCTTTCTCGTCGTTCTTTACAGAACGGTCCTCCCTACCATTCTGAGTAGGCACCATACCTCCGGTGACCTTGGGCGGAGGATGGCGCCCCGCCTCAAGAATGAACGGGGGGTTCCCTGCGTCGTCCTCTGTTGCAGGGACCCTCCCTTGAGACCTGCAACCGCCCATGCCTCTCGTGCGAATGCATGAAAGGCATGGGTCTCCATCTCCGGCCATCTCCGGCGAGCTCAGCACGTCGCTCCCTCGGGCTACTCTCCTCGCCAACGCCTTTATAAGGAGTGGCAGGGGCTACCGCCCAGGGCAAGCTATTTCTGCCGGAGAAAACCCCTCTCATTCGTCTCCCCTCTCTCTAGTCAGATTGCCCTAGCTTCCGACGAACTCTCCTCCTCCTCCTCGTCGCTCTGCTGCCATACCTGCAGCAGAGCCCACTTTGCCTCGTCGTCCCACGCTAAGCCACACCAGCTGGCATCCTCAGATCTCTTCCTCGTCGCCGTCACTCCTCCCCTAGGCATCTTCATCCTCAGCTCCAATAGGCACGCGCCGGGCAGTCTCCCTCTCCCTCTTCGTCGACTAAGTAGGTAGGAATTTTCTCCTTACTCTCCTCTCACTTTTCCCTTCTTGAATTAGTCTTTTAAACCCCTCGATTGCCATGACCACCTTCATCTGCTCCGCCTCCGGTCACCATCTCTGGCGAGATCACCCCACTTCCACAGACCTTTCCACCCCTCACCAATAATCCCAAAAGATCCCCCTCACTCCACTCTAGCAATTCCCCTACTCCATTCATCACCTTGCACACTCTGAGCAACCCCCTCGAACACACCCACTTCCGCGCATGCAGTTTGCCCTAGCTGCACGACCACAGGCACTCTCACCGCACGTCGCCCCTCGCACCGCCTTTGCCACACTCTGGCGAAGCTCCCTGTGTTGTCTAACATGGACGTGAGGCCGTCTTCGTGATTTCAGGGTTCACCCTCCTCGTCACCATTGACGAGCTGCTGGAGCTTCTTCACAGGCAGCTCTAGGTCTCTTCGACGCCAGGCGAGGGCTCCAGGCAACGCGGGGCAAGTCCGCAAAGTCACCCAGGTTCTCAATTGGGAGTGCGAAGCCTTCGTTGCTGCCCAATTGACGGCTGCTTCTTGCCTGCGGGCGAGTGGAGCGGAGGTGGGAATTTAGTCCCACCTCATAAGTATAGGAGCGAGCGCCACCACTTAAATTGAAAAAGTGGTATAGGCTCTTCGCCTCCGATTACACATGGGGTGAGGTCCCTCACCTATCACCGGGTCTCGTCCGTGGTTCACCCACGTAGATCTGACCCGACTCGACACCCTCCTGTGCACTCCTCGCGCACCACCCACGCCGGTGCGCTTGGACCCGAGCACACGACCCGACCCGTTACCCAGCTCTGGGAGAGCTTCCTAAAGAGAGATCCAGAGAGAGAGAGATGCGGGGAAGGGGTAGGGTAGGTTTTGCGCTGATGTTTGAGTGTGTGCGCAGGAAAGAAGAAAGAAGAAGAGAAGCAGCAGCCAGGACTTAGTCGCAGGGAAGAGGGAAGAAGAAGGAAGAAGCAGGCGAAAGAAGAAGAAAGGAAGGAAAGAAGCTGAAGAAAAAGAGGAAGAGCTGCACTGTAGCAACCGAGCAGTTAAGTCGTCTGAGCGCTGAATCAGACGTTGACGAAAAAGAAGGGGAGTCAGCAGCAAGAGAAGAAGAAAAGAAAGAAGAAGGAGGGTCAGAGCAAAAGAAAGAAGAATGAAGAAGAAAATAAATTGAAGAGAAGAGCCAGCTGAAGAAAAAGAAGAAGAAAAAGCCAATTACCCTCTCTCTCTTTCTCTCTCTCTCTTAATTTTTTTTTGTAAAACCTTATATATATTGTGAATTTATATGCTTTTGGAATTTTGGTTTGCTCCCTGAGTTCGACCTCGGGAAACTTTTCATTCCAAGTAATAAATTGTATTAGACTGGTAACCATTTCTGTCATATACCACAACGACTATAAAGACGAACAAAGTGGTAACCATAGTCCATCTAGTATACGGAACTTGCGGAGATGTCAGGAGCTACTGTACGAGCTCCCATTCCACCCGGTTACCCTAGTAGAGTGGTTCTCATGCAAATCTAGGAATTAGTAAATGCATGCGTAGAATTAACTTGAACCTAGGATGTAAGATGAACCCTAGGAAGAGATAAATGCACGCGGCCATACAATATAGTCGATCAAACCCTAGGTTGTGAAATGAACCCTAGGGCTGAAAGAAATGAATGTACATTTAGTGAATGATTAAATTATTGTTTCTTGGAAATAAATAAACCATAAGCTGCTTGTAATGAACTACGTCATGCCTGCTTGTACTAAATAATTAATGGTGGAATTCGAGTTGCTTGTTCTACGTACAATGAACCAGATATGAAAATAAGAAAGTCCATGTACGAAGCCTACGGGAAATGTAGAAATAAATCAGGAATACAGTAGTGCGGAAAACTTGCGGGTTTTGGAACATGTTGCCTACGGGTAGCTGTTTGGATTTGATTAAGGGAAGTGAGCTGGCCCTCGTGTATGTAGTACCGAGGAGAGCAATTATCCCTTTAGATTAGAGGGAAGCTTGCCGCCCCTTGGGTTGAGACCCAGGGTGAGTTTGGCCACTCTACATCGATTCCTGTTTTCCCCTTGCGTACGTGGTATCGAGGTGAGCTACTTAGTGTTGGGGGGAGCTAGCTGCCCTATGGGACCCAAGGTTAGGTATGGCCACCCTATACTGACTCTTGTTAGCCCGTTGGCAAACCGGGATAGTCGGACGAGGGTACGCGGACTGTGAGGGGTGAGACCCCTGTTCCGAGAGGGCAAGGCCCTGTGTTGTTCTGTGTTGTACGTTTGGGCATACCCGTTAGCAGAAACGATTGACCGCGTGCTAGTGTGGGGTAGCTACCCATGCGCTTATCACGCGTGTCGTAGTCACCACTACATCGCGACCGTGACCTCAGGGTAATAGACCGGGTGTAGGATTACCACGGAGGACTCTTCCGGCTAGAAGAGTGCCATGTGTGCATCCTGCATCGCGGGAAAACTGTAAGCAAGATCGTTCCCTTAGGAAACAAGAAGATTGAGAAATGTTATGGAACCTGTTTAGAATACTCGGAACAGAAAGATGATAATTGGAAATGGATGATGATAAATAAACTATTAAATGCATGTTTAGTTAGCTGCCTATTTAAATTATATGTTTTAACCACCACTCTACTCAGCGTTATCTGACCATAGAATTTTATAACCTTGTTCAGGTCAGGGATTTGAGCAGCCAGAGCCACTAGCTGCAGTTTCCTGTCGTTTCTTTTACAAAGTTTTTGTTAGTAGTGAGTACTTGTAGCTCATAGTTGTATTTTCTACCAGTACCAGTTGTGATGACTATGTTTTATACTATACTTTTCACTGTATACTGTGAGATACTAGTGGTTTACTGCCTTCCTTTCTTTATTTTCAGTCGTATACTTTTTTGCTTGATTACATTACTCGTGTGGTTGTGGAATGATTATGGCATTTTGTTCTTTCTCGTTGGACAACTGGGTCTTGGGGTCTGTCGAGGCGAGTCGTTCTTAGGTCCTATAGGGAACAGGGAGCGGGTCATGACAATATGTCACAAATACAAACTGTTGTCGCGTCAATTTTATTTATATACTTAATTTTTACTGGTTTATTCTAGGTTGTTCACTGGGAGGTAATTATTGATATACATCACTCTCTAAGTCAAAAAATATTCTTTAATTCCAAAGAAATTGATTTTATGTACAATAATAAATGAATAAATCAAATAATGAAAAAATGAATCAATTTTAAACACAAGAATGAATTACAACACTTGAAAATATTTATCTACAAACAAGCATAAAAAATCGTAAATAAATACTCTATATTATCTATTTACAACTTATAATAATAATACTTAGCTATATGTACAATAATAAGTAATAATATGTACTATACTAACTTAACGTAACTTACTAATATCTACAGTAACGTATAATGTATCTATAGTGATGTATGAAAGTATTGCCATAACCTTCGGAAAACTATATACATAAGCTAAGGTAAAAACTAATGTCTATACTGACATATAATACTATCTACAATGACGAATATATTTGTCACTAATGTTATAACTTATTTATATACTTATATAGCTCAAACAATATTACTCTACTCTAAATATACTTATATACATATTATTTACATATATACTATACATATACATATTATATATTATATATACATACACATATGTACAGATGCACACACATATAAATACACACACTCAACTTACTCAACCCACACAGCTCACACTAACACAACACACACTAAGGCACAGGCACACAGGGGCGACACTTAGCCGTAGACGATTACGCCTCTTCACTTCTTTTAGCTTCTCTCTTGCACAGCCAGTTCTCAACCCAAAAATGATTAAATAGCAAGTAACCTTTTCAAGGGATACACAACACACTTAAGGGTGAGACTAGACCTCTACTAAGGTCACCCTAATTCTTAATTAGGTGCATTAACCACGATTTTAGCTCATAACTAGGCCTAATCAGACCCATGCACAGTGCATAGCTCTCAGCTATGCTCCGCACCGCATTATCTCATGCCATACTCAGATCAAATATCATTTCATTCATATGCTCAGGACAAAGGAAGGAGGTAAATGTGTTGAGGGGCGCCTAGCGCCACAACGACTGGAAAGCCCTGGAGAGGATTTCCTTTTATATCACTAAGGGCGCTTCTACGTAACCGATGTGGCACTATTGTGCCGCTCCACTAGACGCTGAAGCCATGCATTCCAGCGTGGGACTGGCTTGATTTTGGTTCTCAATTTGAGGGCCCAATTGTGCTCCTATATTAAATTAAAATATATGGTTGTAAAGCCCTCATATAAGGCAACATAATTATTTAATTTATTTACAAAAATAATTAGTTTTACAATATAAATAAATTAACTAAACTTTACAATTTATACATATTGATTTATAGGTTTATTTCTTAATTAACATTTAAATTACCTAATTAATGACCAAACTGATATTGTACAGTGTTAATATACATATTGAATTATTTAATACAAATTTTTTTTGAATTCTACAAGTTTTATTTTAATTTATATACATTTAAATATACGTTTCAGGGTGTTATACAAATAAATTAGGTATAAATAGTATAATACAGTATAAATATAGTTAAATTACTTTAAATTACTTAAAATATTATAATACAAATATACAATATAAATTATTCGATTAATAACTTAATCTACTAATTTATTTTATTTTAAGTTAATAAACTATTTAATAAATTATTAAATTAATTATTTACTGTATAAATGCAATTAAATTAGTTTGCAGGTATTATAATGTACATAATAAGTATATAAATACGCATGTGTAGTATTACTAATAAATAAGTTTATTTATTGGGGTTTATAAAGTTATATAGCTTATAGTACATATAAGTTAATTAAATTAATAGATATTTATTTAGTAAAGTTATATACATAATAATTCACTCTAAATACTTAATTTATAATATATCATACATAGATAAGTTATATATATAGTTTATATACATTCTACACTATGTACATATATTTAGCTTAGTATATAGCTTATATATACATGTAGTTACATAGTATACATAGTGTTTTTGGGTATTTTTCAAGTTTTTCTGATTTTATGGGTTTTATATGTATAATAGAGATAGGGGATGAGAGAGAAAGAGAGATGAGATGAATAGAGTGTTTTTCAATTTTTTTCAAGTTGAGTTCTTTTATTAAGTTTTAAGGTATACTGAACCGTTGGCTGGTATGTTCTACCAAGCCAAAGGTTTAGATGACCTTCAAACTTTGCATATACTTAAAAATATACTTATTCTTACTAGCTACACATTTATTTTATTTTTTTGAAATTTTTTAAGATTTTTATTTATTTACAAGGGAAGCCCATACTAGGCCTAAAAAGGGTGTTTTAATAAGAACCTAGGGCCTAAATGAGGGTTGTGGGGTGAAATGTCAGTGAGAGCACTCAGAATGACTCAACACATCAAATAGAAGGTGCTCAAGCAGAGAAACATGAATTTCAACTTAGGCTTCCATTAATTTTAAATTTGGACAGTTATGCACAAATACAGCTAACAAAGAGAGTTTAAAATCAAATTATAACATTCAAATTGGATTTAAGGGTCATTAACAATACATGAATGCTTATACAAGTAAACCACACACTGCAAAACATGTCAGTTGTTTAAAACATCAATTTCAGCTGCTGCCTTCATCAGCCCAACGGAGCAGCTGATAGCAGTAGATGTAGCAAAGATAGGAGCAACAACTGCTGAACAGTAGCTCAATCAATAGCTGCTGATCTGCTCTAGCAAATTCAGCAGCTAAATGAGTTCAATCCAGACATCTTAAGCATATCAAAGGGCTGGTGTTGTAGCCATTGCTCAATTCCAGCAAATCTGATGGGAAATTCAGTATAAAACTCATCCAAGATTTGAGAAGATTTGAAATCATGTTTATAAAATGGACTTTCAATCCCCTTTGAAAACCTTTCAAATCCTCTTCTAAAAACTTTTTAAATCTCCATCACAAGTCCAATATAGGGTCATGCAAGTGGATATATGGAGGATAAAATGTCGCCCCAATTGGGCTTTTGCTTTGGATCTTTCATTGATCTCCTCACTAAATCTCCTTGAATACCATTGATGGGTGTTCAAGGGGATTTTGTGGATTGATCAAGACCCATTGGGTCCTTGTTCCATCTCAAAGCAGAATTATTGATTTTCCTTGATAAAACTTTCCAAGAAAGGGCTTAGATTAGATATATGCTCATCCACAAATCAAAAATAAGCTTAAAGACATTGGAATCCTTTCATACGTCATAATCAAACTCATTAAATCTCAAAAAGCTCGATTAAATCTGATAAAAATACCAAATGAATTCCAAATCACTAATTTGAACACTGAAAACAAATTTAAACAAGATCAAGCAATTCGAGTTGATAGAACAAGATCGGGGGGTCATTGTGGAATTACGAAATGGATGGGAGACCCCCCAAAGTGATTTTTGACACTAATTTCAAATCTGAGAACCAAGGTTCTCAGGTCTGAAATCAGACCTTAATGTATGGGTGATTAGGAAAATTCAAATCGAGGGAAAAAGAAGGCGATCAAATGGAATGAAAGGGGAGAAAAATGAGTTGGTGATGTGTATGAAAGTTTCTCTGATATGAATTGATCAGAGAGAAGTGGATTGTAGCTAAATTATTCTACTCCTAAGCTAATCTAACACTACAATTTATCTAGAAAGCAGTAAAACTATACTAAGAAAGCATTGAAAACCTAATTAATCAGAGGAAGGGGACTCTCCTGGATCCAAAGCCAGCGGCTAAGGAGGAAGAATGGGGGAAGATCTCCAGTGAAGGAAAAGCTTACAAGAGGAGCTTCAGGGTCGTCCTCAGGCGTCTGTCATCCCTAGTGGCAAGGAGGAATTGGTGGTGAAAAATCACACCACTGTCACTGATGTGGCAGGTGAAGAGGGTAAGGAGAACTGGAGGGGACGAAGGGATCGCCTCAAGAAAGTAGGAGAGGAGGTCGATGGCACACACTCGAGCAGAGGGTTAGCTTGAGTAGAGCTCGAGAGTGATTTAGGTCACTGTGAGTGGGATAGGCATTGAGGTCAAGGACGGTCACGATGAGAGGAGAGGGTGCGGGAAGAGCAAATCCAAAGGAGGGCCGTTAGATGAGATTTGAAGATGGTGGTGAGGCTATGCGCAAATTTGCGTGAAACTTCGATTACATTTGAGCCATAGATCGAGAGGATGTGGGAAATCAACGGTTAAGAAAGCTCATGTTCTTGTGATGAATAGTGCACCAAGAGGTGCACCGTTCCCAAGTGTCTATTGGTGAAATTGCACTAAAGGCTCCCAGCGAAACGGTAGAAAAATAGCAGCATGGCCCATAAGTGGTATGAAATCACTATAGAGCATTCCCTAAGGTGTTGCAATTAGGTCCCTATTGGTTGTTCAAATCCTCAACACAGTTAAGTAAGTTATTTAGACTTAATTAATAGCATGAGAAAGTAACTTAGGTTAACTTATTTTTATGTTGGTTGTGTAGTATAAGGTCAAGTTAATCTAACAGTTTAGATTTTTAAATTCTTTTTAACTAGTTGAGTCTAGGTCGTTTACTGAGAGGAATAACTTAATCTTAATTCACAATTAATTGCTAAGGAATAATTAAGAATTAATTAATTGTCTAAATATTAAATTAGAATACTTAAAGCCTATGAACATTGCACAAGAATTAATCAAATTAGCACATGCAACATTCCATGAATAAAGAACATATTTACACATGTAATTTGTCATTAAGAATCAAGTAAACATGTTTATTACAACCATTACATCTAATTACAAAATATTAAGGTAAGAAAATGCTATACAGTTGAGTACAAATGCCTTATTACATCAATTAAGCTCAAAATATTGAAAGAGAATATGAGAATACATTATTAAGGCAAATCAAACATCTTAAAAAAGGTCAGATAACTAAAAATTAAGCAAGACATTTGATTTTCTTCTTTCTATTTCTTCTCTTCATTCTTTCTTCAACCCTTTTCTTCTTCTTTGTTGTTGCTCTCTCTCTCTTTCCCTCTCTTTTCCTTTACTCTCTGTCTTTGTTCACTCTTCCTTTCTTTCTTTATCTTTACTGTGCTTAATGAATTCCACACTTAGCCAAATTCTAGCATTCTTAAGCCCATTAAGCCTTCGATTACAAAAATTTGATTTTCTAATTGGCGGCTCAGATCGGTCGGGGATACACAGCACCCCCTAGAGGGTTGGACCAGACTCTACTGGGTTCGAGCCTAATTTTCTTAGGTGTTTTATTTTCCAATTCAAGTTCATGCACAATAATCGACCTCCCAGGTCCACACACGCCCACTCACGGGCCCACGCTCACGCCCACAGGTGCACACACACACCCACATGCGCAGACACGTGCATTGCACACACCCGTGCCGAAAGCTCAATTTCATTTCGTGCCCTGCGTTGACAACCGAGAAGGCTTACATGGTTTTTCGTATTATAGCATGTCGGCTTCTCAATAGTCCCCGAGGTGGGACTATGTTTCCCAGGTTCTGGTCGAACTTTGGCCAACTATTTCGGGTGACTTAGTGGATTATTTCGATTGAGCAAAGGCTCGATCGAAATCCCTTTGAATGCTCTATAGGATTATAACACCAATTTGGTGTTCGAGTGAGGTTAAGCCCTTCGATTCGAAGGGCAAAAATGGAAGGTTCGCCACGGCCATTAAGGCCTGTAGACAGTGATTCCAGGTCTAAGGACCTGCAACAAAGAAATCTGACCTCCAGATAAGGTCCAGACTCTATTCAGTAGGTGATTCCGCATCTAATGGTTAAGAAGGAGAGCTTCGGGAAGCTGCAGAAAGAGATATGAGCTTTTGATCCTCGTTCAGGAGCTTCAGAGCTCCATTTTGAGCTCTAAACAGCTCAACAGAGGGCTAACAACCTTACAAAGAGAATTAAACAACCTCTGCAGGTTGCTAAGATTCAATTAGGCCGGTTCTGGCATTCAAATCTTGCCAAAAACTCAAGGAACACAGTAATGGGTTCAAATGAACCCATACTAACAGTAACTTGAATCTCACAAATTTCTTAATTAAACTTAATGAAATCAACTCTATTACTCTCCAAGTCATTCCAAAAAATATTTCAACCAATTAAACCACAAAATTAAACACTTAATCTTCAAATTGAACCTGGGGTTGACCAAGGTGAGCTCAGAGTTGACTTTCTGCTCTAAGCTTCCTCAGATCAAATTGAATCCTTAAATCAACTTAATTCTTTTTCAAGAATGGTCTAGAACATCATAATCATGTTTTAAAGCTCCTAGTAGGGTTATCAGACTTCATCGCCTGAGATCTGAAATAGGTTTGTTTGGTAGAGCAAACCAAGACTTTCCTGACCAATTGACCAACTAAGATGAACTCAGCAGACTTCATTCTTGCTTCCGGACCTCTTACATCAACCTAAACCCTAACGGAAATGACTCACCAACTCCGTTGGAGTTGGAGAAGACAAAGGTCATCTGCAAGCTACAGACATTAAAACACTGATCCAATCACCAATTCATGATCCTTAAGCCTCAATGATGCAGTCTGGAACTCCTCAGAGCCTATCAAGGGCTGAAGTTCAAAAATAACTCGCCGGAGCTCCAGTGAGTTTAGTTTTGATATACAGAGTTGAAAACCTCAGTAAATGAGGCCATTACTGATCTGTGGAGTTTCTTAGGACCTAGACAGAGCCTAAGATCTCCTCAATTATCTCAAAGAATGATCAAAACATAGGATTCATCATGGAATTCGAAAATTGAGCATTTTGATCTCGACAGAATTCAGAATGATTCCTTTCACTCAATTGAGTGAGGGAAAGTATTTTAAGGGGTGAGGTGATACTAATGGACTAATTAATTAGGTGATTAACTCATCTCTGAGCTGTCATTGATAGTGATCTTAGAGAGAAGGAGGAATTAAGCATTTTTAACAGGAGGCTCTATAGGAGCAATTAAGTGGTTGGCGAGGTTCTTAAGGGGATGTCCAGGTGATGTAGAACCTCAATTGAAGGTGGAATAGGTTTTGGACACCTCACCATGGACAGTGAGGTGTCCAGGTGATCATGACTGAGATTAGGCAAATAGGTGAATAATTGGGGTAATATTGAGGTCGGGAAGGGCCTTAGGGTGACGTTCTAGCGATGGAAGACCCTAATGGAGGTGTATAAGGCTCGGGAAACTTTGCCATAGACAGCGGAGGCTGCCAGTGACTGTGAGATGTATTAGGTGGTATAGGTGGTATTAGTGAGGGAAAGAAGGTGATGATGGATCATGGAGAGAAAAGGAAAGTGAAATATTACCTGGAAGTGTGAACGAAGGCCCAGCGAGGCTGGACTTGGCCTCTGTAACGACCCGGTTCCCGAGTCCCTACGAGACACAAGAACCGGACCGACTCGACTAATCCCAAGACCTAGTCGTCCAACGAGGAAGTAACCAAAATGTAGTAAAATAAACCACATTCAGCATGAATATAACTAACAGTAAGAAAGTACAGCAGTAAGGAAAGAAACTACTACAGTAGGTACCACCACAACAGTAAAACAGCATTTATCATATAACAGAAACTGCAGGTAAAGAAGGTACAGCGGAAACAAAACTACTCACTAGAACAGAAACAAAAGAGGTACAAAAGGCTGTGGTAACTCTACTGGACCCTACTCGGCCCAGCGTCCTCTGCAGCCGCCGACCCTGGCTGCTCAACACCTGGTCCTGAAAAAGGTAACGAGTGTAACACGTCAGCAAAACGCTGAGTAGAGTGGCAAACTAACTAAAGGCAACTGTAGAGTGTACAGTAGCTGTTATGTTCTATTACTTCCTTTATTCACATCTTTCAATTTTTCTCACTATTTCATTTATTTCTCAGATCCTTTACTTGATCTCGAATGTCCTCGTGGGAACGATCTTGATTGCAGTCTTTTCCAAAAGTAGAAGTAGCACGTGGTGCTCTCCTGGCCGGGAGAGTCCCCCGTGGTGATCCTACCCTCAGTCAACCACCCCAAGGTCACTGACAGACGTAACGGTGACTACGGCACGCGCGATAAACGCACAGGTAGCTAGCCCGCACTGGCACGCGGTCAGTCGTTTCCGTTAACGGGTGCGCCCAAAGCACAGCACGGAACCAGGGCAGAGCCCTCTCAGTAACAGGGGTCCAACCCCTCCACAGTAACCAAACCGGGGCCTTGCCCCTCCACAGTCCGCGCACCCTCGCCTGACTACCCTGGTTTGCCCTAGTGGGCCTAACAAGTTGGTGAAGGAGGCTAGCAGAACCCCGGGGCCCGTGGGGTAGCTAGTACTCTCCTAACACTAGTAGCTCTCCTCGGTACTACGTACACGAGGGCCAGCAAGTCGGTACAGAGCGGCCAATCCTAACCCCGGGTCCCTGGGTGGCTGGCCCCACTCTGCACTAAACAGGTACAGGTACTTCCCTTGGTACTGCGTACCCAAGAGACAGCACGAACAACATCTCAGTTCCATTCCTTTCTCTTTCCAGGAGTTCCACTCCTAATTCCCCGTAGGGTTCCATCCTTTAATCTCAGAACATCATATGTTTCACTTTCCAGATTCACGTTCTCAAAATCCATGATCTCAAACATGTTTCTTTATTCATAACAGGCAGCTGTTAATTAAAATTACAGGCAGCTTTATATTCCTTTCCATTTTTCCAAGACTGCAGTATTATACGTTCCACTAGTTTTTCCATCCTAAGATTCATGCCACATCCTAGGATCTAGCATACAACTAGTTTTCCAGCCCTAGGATTCATGCATCACCTAGGAGCTATCATTCCATACATTTCTCATTCCTAGGATTCATGCAATGTCCTAGATTCTAGTTATGGTTCCATACTTTAACAGATTTTAAAAAAATAACTTAAGCCACTCTACCAGGTACAACGGGAGTAATGGGGGCGTGATCGGGAATCCCGTGTGCCTCCGCGACTCTCAAGACTGCAACCGAACGAGGTCCTATCACAAGGATCAAACACAAGGAGTGTCTCAAAACAGTGTATAGCTACTGTAGACGGGTAGAGGAATTAATTCTGAAACGAACGCAACTCGAATCGCGGAAAACGGAGCCCAAACGGGCCCTAAACGGGTCGAGAAAGACGATACTGTGCAAAATCAGACGTCTGGAACTCCTTCCAGACGTCTTAAACGGTGGATCATAGAATTACCTGTTCAGCGTGGTTTCCCAGACGTCCAGAAGTCTGCGGGGACGTCTGTCCTATACCCCAGACGTCCGATGGTCCACACGGACGTCTGTAGATCACTCCCGCCGTCTGGTACAACTTCCAGACGTCTGATTCGCAAAGGATGGCGAATCAGCGAACCTGCGCACAGCCAACCCCCCTCCCTCAGTACGGTCAGTCGAGAAGAAGGAAGAAGAAAGCGGAAACTCACCTTTCAGACGTCTGTATGATCTTACAGACGTCGACCTTGCCGTCTGGCTATCAACCCAGACGTCTGATTCTGGAAATTTTTCCAGAATCAGAACCCTGCTCGGCCTCCGCTCGCGACGCTGCCCGCGTCGCACCTCGCGCGTCTGCTGCTCAGCCCGCAGCAGGTCCCTCTCCGCGTCGCTCCGCGCCCCCTGCGCCCTCCGCCGGCCGGCCAAGCCGCTCCGGCGAGCTCGCCCTCACGGCAGAGCCCCGCCCTCGCATGCCGCACCTCCTCCGCGCTCACTGCGGCTGCCGCTGCCGCCCTCGCGCTCGCTCGCTCTCGCGCTCAGGAAGGAGAAGAAGGATGAGACGGTGGAGACGGGAGGGGAGGCGTGGCCCTTTTAAGGCCGCGCGAGGAGGAGAGAGAAGGTGGTCGCAGCGCGCCTGCAGCCGCAGAGAGAGAGAGAGAGGAATCGCAGGTCTACGCGCACAGGCGCGCAGACGAATCTCCCGTGCGAACATAACTGTTCTCCAGACGTCTGGAAACGATCCCGGACGTCTGGTCAGACGTCTGGATGTGATCCCAGACGTCTGGTCCGACGTCTGGGCCACATCCCAGACGTCTTAAAAGGCGTCTGGGGCACGCGTTCGTTACAGCCTCGCCAGAATTGAGGAAGTATTGGAAGTCTAACTAAACTAATCTAAGCTAATTACACTAATCTAAGCTACACTAAGTGATCTACGATTACCTAGATGAAAAGAGAGGGAAGAATCTCCGTTGAAAGGTGCATAACGGAGGATGAAATCAGAGGGTAGGGGATAGAGCTCCGGCGAGAAGTTGAAAGCGGTGATAGAGAGGAATTGGTGCTCCTTGGCCTTGTCACAGCCATCCGGAGGGGAAGAGGAGGTGAGAGAGATGAGTTCCTCGTGTGGAGTAGCTCCGATAGGGGGATGAGAAGTCGTCGGAGGTAGCGGAGGAATAACCTATCATCAGCAGTAGTTGGGGAAGAAGGATAGGGGACTGACCTTTGAAATCGGAGGGGTCGAGGGGTATTTATAGGTTGCGGCGGCTGTGAAGGTGGCTGAATCTGGATGCTAGAAGGTCTAGGTTCAAGGTAACCACTGGCGTCGTCTCTGACGCCGATGAGGTTACTCTTTAACCCTAAATAGGATTCAAGGATCATCCAGACCATGGGATGAAATGAAGAGGGTGAGCGCAAGCTCCAGGAGCTTGGCGAGGGTGGAATGGCGTTAGATGGAAGGTGATCGTGAGGTGTTTTCACTGCCGTTCGTCAGTCGTTGAAGCGGCTGAAGAAGAAACGAAGAAGAAGAGTGTACACAGGGACCTGTATGCGAGGAAAGCTAAGGACCTAGGTGAAAGGAAAGGACTCAAATGCAATGAATTCCAAGGATCGAAATGAAAACAGAGGCTTTTAAGATTAATTTAAATTGTTTTCTTTTCTAACTTTTTATATATATTTGTAACTTAGCTAAATATTATATTAAAGCCTTATATTCACATTTTTGACCCATTTATTTATATTTATTTACTTACTAACTTACTTAAGTTATTTAAGAACTTAGATCTTAAGTTATACTTAAGTTAAATAAGATATTAATTAGGTAACTAATTAATGGTATTTTGAGCCCATTTATTAATTAAATTATTAATAATATTAATTGATTGATAATTTAGCATTTTAAACTTATTTTATGCTCCTTTAATGATTTATCCCTTATTACATAATTAACCCTTATATATGCATATTCCTAGCTAATTAACTAGGGAAACTAGTTAATTAGGGGTAATTAGAAGCCATGATGAGCATCTCATCACCTACGGCCTACAAATGGGTCTTTGGAGGTTTATAAGTGAGTAAAATGTTATGAATGAAGAACCTAAATGTAAATCTCTTAATGCAAGGTCCTAAATGCTACCAAGTTTTTATTGAAGCTTAATTGAATATATTAAAAGTTAATTTCACTTTTAATTTGATCTTTCAAACTCAATTGTGTGTTCAATTTGTAATTAGATCATCATTTTGTATTTAATAATAAAATATCTCAATAAATAACTTAATTATGCATTTTTAACATAGATTTGGTATTTTAGGTCTTTTCTGTTAATTCTCACACTTAACCCTTTATTTGTGTTAATTTGGTAGTGTTTAATCTACTTTCTAGCTTAACTTGGACATTTTAGCTATGATGAGCCATACCTCATCAATCGCTGGAAGTGGTCGTGGTCGAGGTCGACGTGGGGGTGGTCGCCAGTGAGGGGAGGTGAGAGGAGGAGGAGGAGTTCGATTGAGGAGGTCATACCTTCTTCGGTGGTGGAAGCCGACTGCATGAGGAGGAGATGCAAAGAGGAGGCGTGTCGAGGTTGGAGGGTCCCGTGCGACAGAGGAGATGGAAGAGGAGAGGAGGATTTGGGAGGAAGTAAGAGGGAATCAGGGTTGTGTTAGGGATTTACATCGACCTTTCTCGACCGTTACAGAGAAAACGATCGATGATTGAGTTTGAAAATGAACGTTTCAATTAGGCGGTTCATGAAAAGCTTATCGTCGACCGTTTTCCATGAATGGTCGGCAAATATCTTATTCTTAATCGTTTATAAACGGTCGAAAATGACCTCAAATTAACTTTTGAACTCGGTGGTTTATGAAAAGCTTATCATCAACCATTTTTCATCAATGGTCGAAAAATATTTTATTCTATACCCATTTATAAACGGTCGAGAATGACATCAAATTAACTTTTCGACTTTGCTATTTATGAAAAGCTTATCGTCGACCGTTTTCTTGGTAATGGTCGACAAATATTGTATCATCGACCGTTTATAACAGTCAAAAATAACCTCAACCAAAACCCCTGCACAGTAGTTGGGAACTTAATGCTTGATGTTTTGGCAACTGCTTTACCTTACAATGGTCAAGAATATTATTATTAGCGACTGTGGTATAATAGTCAAAAATTTTCCATAAGAAATAATGTTTTTTCTACTAGTGTACCTAAGGTTTCCCCAATTTAGGATTTCTATATAGCCCGACACCACAATTCAATTCAGGTTACTACTTAAGGTTGGTTTCTTTTTAATTTACTTTCTAAGGTACCCTTCTATATGTACTATCATTGTCTCATCTTACTAATCTAGGACACTTGTTCCTCTATGGTTTACTATTCTTTATACTTATTTTTATATTTATTCATTATCTCCTCTCTTAATTTCCAATAGTACTAGGCTTTCCTAGGTATAGTACAGGATTAACTCTAACACACTATACCTTGTTTGGTTGCCCAACCATATGCATCCATTTGATTACTCAAAAATGCATCAAGTCTCTCAGGCTCCAAATCTAGGTTGAGCATCTAATACAAGTTCAGTCACCCAATTTGCAACAGTTTCGAGCACAAAGAAGAACATTCAACATGTTCTTCAATCCATTCTTCATGGATCAACTTTTAACCTTATCCCTAATCCTTCTGCACATCTAAACTAAATTCACAATAGATTAAAGCCCTCTAATTTGGTTCCAAGTATATGAATCCTAGATTTAACTCCTAGAACTAATGATGCATTCAATTAAAATTACTTAATTCTACTTAGCAAGAAGGCATAGGATTGAATCTAGAATATGAGAGACTTTTTCCAAACATCTTGAGTCATTTAGACTCCAGGTATTAGGCTCATTTCTTTTTACCATGCTAGTATTGATTATCTTACTACTAACAAATCCAATGAAAGTTCTCCCATTTACAAAAGTAGAACCCAAGTCCTCTTATTAAAACCTTGTTCGAACCTAAAAAGTGTCCAAAGTTCTATTTTGACTCGACTCAATAGAACGACAAAAGTCAACCAATTAATTACCTCAAAATTATTTATGTTCTTGATCCCATGCATGTGTGAAATCAAGAAGATGCCTTTTGTTGCTTCATTAAAAGTCCTACCATGTTACCTTAGTTAATGCTTAAAATAAGGGTCCGGAACTCTATTTCTGATCATAGAAATATGTCTATATATGATTAGGGATATTAAAATATGTAACCACTGTGTTTCCAACAGAAGCATTGATTAATTTACTTTTTTTATGAAAATTGAGCAAAAAAATTACAACCACAAACAAATCTAATGGTATTACCGCCACGTAGTCTCACTTTATTCCCGTTCATAAATTTGCATTTGTCTTATAAAGTTCAAAGTCTTAACCATCGAGAGGGGATGAACTTAAATAAATGCGGTGTGGCCCACTGAAGAACCTCGTAAACAATATTGGTAGATACTCTTCTTCTTATATATACATACTTACGCACATCCAAAGATATGGTTCTCAATTTTGAGAGAGAGTTCGAGGAGGAGGAGTAGTAGTGGAAGGTTGGAGGGCAGTCGGCTTTAATTGAGGTAATTAAGTATTA
Organism: Thalassia testudinum; assembly: GCA_037157565.1. Lineage (NCBI taxonomy): Eukaryota > Viridiplantae > Streptophyta > Magnoliopsida > Alismatales > Hydrocharitaceae > Thalassia > Thalassia testudinum. The sequence goes on from JAZHRO010000024.1 coordinate 96,535,675, forward strand.
GTGAAGCTAGCTCTTGATTTTATTTATTAATGCACTGTTAATTAGTACGTAATTGATTAATGTTCTTGGTTCTATTATATGTGATTGCTTGGGACACTTTTGATTCACTTGTTTGGATTAGGCTGATTCTTCAATGATCTTCTTTTCCACCGGTCAGAGAATCAAAGAAATATTGAAGGGTACCGTAAACTATTTATAATCTTAATTAGGGTTTATCAAGTGCATGGTGGGATTTATTTGATCTCAACGACTTGTATTAATTATTTCTTTGTATGCATCATATATGAGATCCAATAAATCATTTAGTTATCTATATGCGAGGGTCTTGAATAAATAGCTCACGGTTTGCACCGTTGAAAGATGATTACTCTCATCTTAAAGAAAAGAGGTGAGGTGTCTTGCTTCCTCTTATTTCTTCGGTTAACGTTTAAAGATTCAAACCTACATTTCCTACTAAGATAATCTTCACGTCTTACCAATTGAGATATCTCAAGCTTGGAATGGTAAACTCCAAGAAGGTGACGGGTGTAAGGACTTGAAATGTTTTTAGCAAATGGAATAAACGTTACATATTCAACGTTACATCATGTTAGAGATTGATCGAAGAGATGCTATTCGAATTATTACCATGTCAGATATATTCATACATAGATCAAATACACTTAATTGATGTTCGTTTTATTCCAAATCATGCACTCAGCTAGAACGATCAACTAAGTTCAATCACAAGTAAGATACCTGATACATACAAGATCAGATGTTGGACAAGCAAATTCTTAAGTCCAGCAACAAAGACATCACATGTGATGCTATATAAAGCAAGTTTAAATTTCTTCTTTGATCACAAAAATCTTTCTCCTATTCGATCAGCCCATTTGATGATATATAAAGCAAGTTTAAATTTCTTCGTTGATCACAAAATTCTTTCTCCTATTCGATCAGCCCATGTGTAGTACCATATTAATAGGAACGCAAAAAAAAAAAAAAACAAATCATCTCTCTCTCTCTCTCTCTCTCTCTCTCTCTCTCTCATGTTTTTATCTATTCTCCATATATATACGTATATCTACTGGTGATGTCCTTCACCGAACACACGAAAGATTCCCATCGTCTGAAGTAGACTTCTATTTCAAAGTCTATCTGGCCAGCCAACTTAAAATCCAATTAAGATTAAGTTTGAGAATTCAACCTGCAGACAATTAAACTGGTTGGCACTGCATGTAAAAAGGACTGTAATGCTAGTTTTCAGGAGAGTAACTGGCGGGTCATTCCATCTCAAATGAGTCTGTAGCTACAGTAACACAAGTTAAAATATTAGTTTGATTTTGACCAAGAAATTTACCTGATGTGTTATTACTTCTGAGTAGGATGAAGCATTAGGCCAAGTTGGCTTGAACCTAACCTATAACCTGGCTTAAAAAGCCTTGGCCCAACCAATTTGATTTTTTTGTGGGTCAGGCTTAAGCTTCCATTTTGAGGTTTGTTTGATCTTAGATCGGGTCAGGCTTTGAAGTTATATTTGGATTGTTCACAATTATAAATTTATTGATTGTTCATATATGATTTATAAAGTAGTTAAGTTTTAATTTTATGAAGTATAGGAAGATAAGTAATAAAAAAATCAATTAAAAAATTGTAAAGAACCGTAACAAAAAAAATCCATATTAATTTTTAAATTTAATCTTTACTAAAAAAAGATCCAAAATACATTTAGGATAAACTCATCATTTTTACACAAAAAAATAAACTCAAATTTATTTTTTTAAAAGAACACACAAATCACGTATATATAAAAAGATATATATTTATAAAAAATTAATTTTTGAATCCTACTTGACAGGAGACAAGGCTTAAAAAAATGAGCCTTGGGATGGACATGGAGCTGGAATGATTGAAATTTCTTGACCTTCGACCTGGTCTCAAAATATGAAAAAGGAATTTAAACTTTAACAGATTCAGGTTAGATCGAATCGGGTCAAATCCAATACTCCATCCTATTTCAAACTCAAAGCCAACGGAAATCAAATAAAAGATAGACAAATTAAAACTGCATCGTGCCAATTCATCTATCATATGCAACCCATTATCCCTTTTAAAAGAAATATATCCAATCCATTGTCACGAAGAAAAACTCTCCTGACATCAAATATGAAAGCAAACTATAATTCCTTTCAAAAATAGACTAGGATTTTAATTCTCTTTGTAGAATATTCCCAACCCACCACTTATGTTGCTATTAAACTAAATGCATTGCTTTCATTTAACCTTAAAACTAATCAGTCTAAAGCTTAACTTGCAACCATAGTTAACCTCACGCACTTAGTTACAGCTCTTTTTTTGCTGGAGTACATGCCTTAATTAGGGATACAAACAAACTGATTTAGATAAGACCATATCATTTAGATTGGACCAAGTCTAAATCATGAAATAATCTAGGTACATACTATTTCTTCTCGGCCTAGTGCTGCTAGGAGGAGGGCCTGTTGCTTGAGAGTGAGTGGACTCGTGGAGGGAAGGGGTTAGATGGTTCTGAATGTAAAATTTTCCTTCTTATTTTGGATGGGCTTAATTTAACTTGTTATTTTATTAGAGTTAAAGTAGAAATATAGCATAAGTAACAAATATATTTTTGGAGGTACCTACATAAACAATGATTTTATGGTCACTTTATGGTCATATTAATTAGGGTACATGTGATATTCATATTTATGTTGATGCATGCAGTAATGGAGTTTATTTTATTGTGGCATTGTATTAACGCAATGGAGGATTTATTTGGCGACTTTATGAAATTAACATACGTAACCAGAGACATTAACCGTATTTTCATTTCTTGTTACTAATATTAATACTTTAAACTCACCTTATCAATTGGTAGTTAATGTAGTACTTTTCTTTTCGATGTTACAAGATGTCCCAAGGAAACCTCTCATTCCTGCCTCATGCCCAACAGCTAATGTGTTTAGTAATCTCCTTCATCCACGATAAGTTATTAATTAGGGAGACAGTTAAAGATCAAGAATTTATGTATACTTAAGGTCAAAAAGGGATATCTGTATCCGTTTCCTTAGATTGATTACTAACAATATATTAAGGACTCACTTAAATGGTAAGGTGGGAGTGACTGCAAATTCTTCATCCCTAATACAAATCTAGGTATGGTATCTAAACCCTAAAATATTTCCGGTAAATCTTGTGGGCTTAGTGATTTCCATGGAAAAAATGGAAAAGTTCAATGAAATATGAATGTTTCTTGTTCCTATATATTTGGATCAAATCCACAAATAGAAGAAATAATTATAACAGTTATCCTTATTTGTAGAGTAAATGCTACTCTCTGTATTCTTAAACATACGTTTAAGCTTTAAAATATAAAAAATACATAAAATCAAGCTAATTTGTTATAAAAGGAGTTGGGAAGGGTGGAAATCAATGTTGGGTTCTTCAAACCAACTTGACCTTCTTATATGCTTATTAAGTACATGACAACTCCGTACATCTTTTTGTGGCCTTAGCCTACCCCATGTGGCCAGGCCACACTTCCATTAGCCTCTGTTGGATAATTGTGCCTCGTCAACAAGAACACCCATTGTGTCTATCTTCTGTGCTCCCTAGTTATCGACATCAATGCTCCTTCCGAATCGATGGAAAGGTAGCATAAACGATGGGAACATGCAAATGGAATATGGCAGGGGGTGCCAATGGAGTTAGATTTAATTGAACATGATCCTTGTTGACCTAAACACAAAAAAATGGCTTAGGTCCAACTTGACCCTGTAACCAAACAGGTCTTGATATGTAACTTTGTGATTAAACTTGATATAAAAGTTACAAATCTGACTTCACATGTTGACTAAATGGATTAATGAGTCATGTGAGTCCTTAATAGGTCATACAGGTCTAATGGGTCCTTAATCGATCCCAAAAGCTCTATATCTTCTTTAAGATAATACAAACTTCACCTCTTAATGGCTGTATTGGGTCATTAATGGGTCTTATGAGTCTAGCGTGTCCTTAATAGGTAACCTGACGAGTCTTTTCTCCTAAATCTTACTAGATTTGCTAGGTTTCTCAGGTCCAACCTCTTAACCTGAGACTCAACCTAATTCAAAAGAGGGTCAAGTTGGGTTGGACCCATGCAACTGATAACCCTAATAGGTCAAGTTTGGGTCCTCTAATTGGGTTAGGTTACTATAGTTGGGCTAGTTGGATTTGGGTCTATTTCAATGCTTGTAGTATGTATTACATATGCTATAATGATTGTTGACCATCGCTTAAGACCATCTCAAAGAGAACTCAATTAACTAAAATCAAGGAATATGAGGCATCTAGTACTCTTTGTTCTATCCCAATTAGCATGTGAAGTTTAGAGGCTCCCTTCCTCCATTTATAAATCTGATAATAACCTTGGAGTCCTCCTGCAAATAGGGATATAACTATTTGACTTACAAATTGATTTGAAGAAGGAAAATAAATTCTTAACAATGCACACACCTTATTGTACATATTAAACGGGGCCATAGTGAGGATACCTACCTATACAAGTGATGTCGAGCTTCTAGTTTCAAATTTAAGCATGCCATTTACTGTTAAGCGCCATCTTCCATGTTGTATTTTCGTTTTGTACTCATAGAGATGCATTTACTTGACTATTTGAAATCAAAACGTCTCTTGCTTGCCTAAGCTATATATCGACAACTTCCATTAATTAATATATCTCCGTCTCATGTTTGTCCACTGTTTTTGTAAATTGATGCTAATGTTTGTCTACATCTTAACCTTCCTCTGACCAATGGCGCCATTTCTTGACATAAGTATTGTCCAGTCCATTACAGTGGCTGAGAGAGAAATGAGGTTAACAAATCTTGTTTAGATTTCCCTTTCAGTCTGTCGGCTCTCAAGAGGTGTGTGACCTTGTTTCGGACTTTGACCCAACAACGACACAACATTCAAATGCATTGGAGTGTAAACGTTAATATATGGAATGCGTAAGTCTTGAGTATATGCACCATAACATACGTAGATTGGGAGTCAAACTTTGCTACTAACGTCGTCAACCGAACAAAGAGATCCATTAACTTTCTAAATAGGCATATTACCTATAAAGAATTATTGCTTAGCTTTCTCCATTGACCTAGTCGACGAGGAAAAAAAAATTCTCCCACTGGATCCTGCTAATAAGATTCATTAAAAGAAATTAATGAATGTATCTTGGAGTGCCTACATAGGCTTAGTCCGACTAATTGGAAAGTAGGTTCAATCCGATTGCCTAGTAGTTGGACCAAGCTCGACTACCCAGTAGGTGGGTTTCGTCCGACTACCCGGTAGGCTGACTCAATCTGACTACTTGGGAGATAGATAGTTGGTGAGGCCTTACCCGCTCAAGCATGATTGCTAGGTTGTCCTGATGTCCCACTTGGCTAAGCCTCCCGATGAGCATACAAATGACATCCGCCTAAAGGTCTTGATACGACAAACAACTAGGAAGATATCGCTTGTCCGACTAATTTAGTTAGGTAGAATGGTAGATCTGGCGTCAATTATAGTCAACAAAAAGGATCATGTCTTCACTCGTCAAGGCACAATTTCAAGGCGAACACCATAGGTGGGATAGTTATTTGAGGGATACATCCTTACCATTTGAGGAGACCATGGTATCATGGTCTTTGATCTACGATTACTTGCCTAACTGATCACGATCTTTACATTCAAGAATTTCATAACCTTTATGAGTCAAGGTTGTTCAAGTGAAAGAGGTCACGTAGTGTAAGAGAGAAGGAAGAAAGAATTCCACTTTATATTATATTCAATGAAGAGATAGTGAATTTCGAAAATAAGTATTTTTCCTAATCATACATCAATTAAGATGTAATTAGGTCACTCAAGAAGCTCAATCACTATTAAATACCACATCATACCACAGTTATGGTTACTTACCGAGGAATGTTTCCAATTAAAGTTTCCCTATCCCTGAACTACCATCTATATATATAAATGCACGCATGAACTCGAAAACTACCGACCCAAATCTACCTGCCGTAGAAATATATAACTGCATACAGATTTGAAAATTTTTGCGGGCTTAATTAATTAAGGGAAAAAACCAGTTTATGCACACATTAATTGGTCGGTGATCAGAAGTGTTAAGAGTAAACGGTGATCAAAGATGAGTGAAAGTATCTTCAAAGTATTACAAAGATATATGTAGATATGCCTTTCCATTATTTCTTGATTTTAAATTATCGTTTAATAATGATTAGTTAATGTTAAAAATAATGAAATAAATAGCTCGATTTCAAATGTACGCAAATATAATTAGAGGACCAAATGTGAAGCTAAGGAGCGTAGGAAAATCAAAAGCGGAAAAAAATTAAAAAATTAAAGTACATAACCCAATTTCAAAACAAGCAACTCAACTTCAGGCTGAAACCCGATTGCGGACTCCATTGCAAAAGAATTCGCCATCAAAGCCAAGAACAAAAATATCCATGATGTCTTTACTCTTTTTTGTTTTAATTACAATTCACCAATAAAACAACCTTGTATTTTCCAACTTAGTCTTTAGTTTGTTGTCTTCATGGCGTGGCTAAATTAAAGCTTAAACAATTAAAATATGATGATGTTTATCTTGGATGGGGAGATAAATAATCTACAATCTTATCTCTCTAGATTAGTCAGGATTTGAATTAGAGATCTGCCATTCCTATTTAAGAGATATAAGCCTGCTTATCAGTTGAACTATCAAAGCTTAAATAATTAAGCTAAAATTTTGATTTAGTCTTTAGTTCAATGAACACCATTATATGCAAAGGTGGAAAGAGATCCTCAAGTTATACTAATTTTATCATTTTGAGAACATAGAACTATTTCAACAAGATCAAAAATAAATAAAAGTATATTGCAACGCATTTTGTAACATACGAAGTGAGAGAACGTGATTTCAATTGGTGTATTTTGATTTTTTATCTATTGAAATCATTTTTAATATGTGAAAAAATACTTTTAAAGTGAAAAATACTTCTCATAGGTGTATTCTTCATTTTAAATTGATATATTTTGATTTTTAATTAATAAAAAATTATTTTAAATTGATACCAATGGAGAGACACTACACAATAATGTGTTTTCTTTTCTAACAAGTGCATTTACATTTTCATCCGGTGAAAAATATTTTCACCCAACATATTTGTATTTTAATTATTCAATTTTGATTTTCAACTAATTAATTTTAATTTTCTTCATATATATATATATATATATATATATTCTACTTTCTCTTTTTAATAAAGTCGTAATGATGGTACCATCGCTTCTAACATCACATGTTATCAAGGATGGGAAGGTGCACATGCATTACGGTAAGAAATAATATCTATGAAGAAGAACGTATTGGATTAATGTAGAAAACACCTTTGGAAGAAAAATCCTCGGGAAGAATTCAGAGATCTACTAAAATAAAGAAATTATTATGTTAGCACCGCATTATGGGAGCTTCTCTCTCGGTCAAATCTAAACACCCAATGAACCATCTCCCTCCTCTTTCCCGTCCACCCTTAAACTTTCTTTTTTTTTTAAAAGAACCACTCTTAAACTTATTAGACATCCAAGTCTCTCGTACTCCAAGCCAATGTTGATTAACAATAGGGATGGTTGTTCCCATCGGTCGGTCTTTCCAAATATTTGAGAATGCGAGTAAGGGAGATACATGTTGTAAGGCATATTCATTATTGTTTAATAAAATATATTATTATATTTTAATTTTGAATTTATATATTTTAATTTTTTATCAATTAGAAATTTAAATATATCAATATATTTTTATTTTTAATCAAATTTTTACTTCTATAAAATTATTTTTCAGTTATAAAAAAATACTTTTATACTTTTAAATTAAGGATATAAATCTACATCCTAAACTATAAATCTAAAATTCTTAAGTGAAAAAATACTTTTCGTAAAAGTTTATTTTTCATGAATGGAAAAGAAAAATATATCGATATATTTTTATTTTTAATTAATAAAAACTTGAAATACATTTATTAAAATCCCTATATATTGTAAAATACATTCCAATATAAATTTCTTTACTTTTTCACAACATTTTAACTACATTAGTCAATAAGTCTATCTTCAATCATTCAGCAAGTTCCCCATGTTGCCATTGTTGCTCGATAACTCTCTTTTCAATTTCATAAAAATAAATTATTCAGTAAGATATATCGTAGCATGTTTAAAATATAATCCGTAATTCATTTTCAAACTTAAATGATTGGTTTGATTTGGGATTCTTATTTTTATTTTTCTGATTTACATGCGTAATCATATATCTGAGAATGAAAGGAATCTCACAAGGATATTATTTTGCTAAAAAGTAAGAAAGTTTAGACTGTGTCGTAAAAAATATCGTACCATATTATTTTTGTACTTTAATGTTGATCTATTTAATAATTAATATTTAATGTAAATAAATAAAAGAATCTACAGTTTATTACGTGATAATTTTATCACATTTAAAAAAATTATCACACCAATTTAATATAAAAAATATACAAATGATAAAAAAATTTACAACGGTGATAAATTACTTTGAATCGATGATAAATTATTTCAAGAGTAGTTTCACCTGTTCAAAATAATTTTGATTTAAATGTTAACCTACATGATAATTGATATTTAATGTAAAGAAATAAAAGAATCTAAAACTTATTACATGATAGTCCCTATAGATTCCTACGGGAGGGAGTGAAATTTACGTGATATGAAAAATAAGCAAAAATAATGTAAAACAATCTTACAAAGATCAAATACATAATATGCACAATTATTTTTAGGTGGAAATCCAAACTTGGTGAAAACCACCACCTAACCCTCTGGAGTTAGGATTTTTCGATTGACCAAGTCGATCAAATCCACTAACGAACTGCTTTAATGAGGGTAGTTCAACCTTTTACAAACGACACTACAAATACGAGGGTAGAGTGCCTCAAACCCCTTCTCTTCACGACAAGATTTTTGTCTCACGAAGGAGACGGGAATTAGCAAAACGAATATCCAACCAAATAACAAAGATCAAATACAATACAACCCTATAGAGCCACAAAGTAAAAGATTGAATCTAGCTACTATAGGTGAAGAAACTTCCCTTTGCTGGAAGTGCGTTGACTTGACGACGCGGATGCGTGAACCACACAATGGCACTTCGTCGCTCTTGTAATTGCAGAGTGAGAGCGGGTGCACAGCTGGATGAAACTCTCAGGTGTGGAACTTAAGCTTGAAGAGCTAGAGCTTCTTCTCACGATCAAATGACACAATATGATGTGGAAATGTGTTGCTTGGTGTATCTCAACAAGGTAAGGTGCCCCTCATGTTTATAGATGGCTTAGGAAGGCCTAGGAAGGCTTTGAAAGTTGTTGGGGATCATCCCAAGGCAAATTAAGCCGCAATCAGAATCATTAACGATTCTGACAGGGTCATCAGACGTCTGGGAAAAAGATCAGACGTCTGGAAGTCATTATGACGTTAGGGAACTAAGTCAGATGTCTAATTCTAGAAGGGTTCCCTTACTGACTTTCATCAGACCTAAATAGGGTTCTACTGTAAATTAATCAGACGACGTACAGGACGTCTGGAACTAGGTCTGTACGTCTAGAAACTAATAACTCTGTGGAAACTGATACCCAAGAGTGCTTAACGGCTATAACCTTTAACAAAAGTGATTTCGGTTCAATCAAGAGCTAACGTCTATTTATCAGACGTCTGAGGTCCTCTACGGACGGTTGATAGAAGTCTAAAGGTCATTTCTTAATGATCATATTGATAAGTCAATGCTTTACTATTTAGACATCTGCTAAGACGTCTGGATTAAGGGTCAGTCGTCTGAAATCAGCAGACAAAAGGTTCTAAGACCAGCCTTAAATGATTGGACGTCTGATTCAACATTTAGACATCCTAAAGTTCACTATTAGACATCTAATTATCAGATCAGACGTCTGATAAGGCTATCTGAAGCCTATTTAGGTTTCTAAGTTCTCTATGGAAAACTTAAGTATCCTAGGATTGTGCAAGTGTTCCTAGGACTGCTATGAGGGTACTTTGAGGCTCGTTAGCATGAATCTAATAAAGAAATAAAGAGTAACAAAAGAAAAAAAAAAAAAGTACAACGAACAAGAAAGGAAATCTATCATATTCTTCATCTCCTTCCTTCTTCAAGCTTTCGCTCCTCGCGATGCTCCTTCTCCTTCGTCAAGCTCCTCCAATTCGCCATGGAGTGAGCTCAAACTTCGTCTTTACACTTGTATCCATTTGCAATTGTCCTGAAATCTTGGACTCAAAAGCAAATGTTAAATAACAAGTGTTTTGTTATCATCAAAATAAATGATCGTGGTGCCCTTGCACAAACAGTCCCCACAATATTTATAAAAATCACTACACCAGTTTAACCTAAAAAATGCACAGGTGATAAAAAGCTTTGCACCAGTGATAAATTATTCCAAGGGTAGTTTCACCTATTCAAAGTGATTTTACACCTGTCCAAAGTGATTTTGACTTATGAGTTTAGTGTTTAGAGTTTAGGTTTATGGAAAGTGATTTCACATATGAAAAGTGATTTTTAACACTAAAAACTAAATCCTAAACTCTAATGTGAAAAATTATCTTTCAAGTGTAAAATCACTTATCATACGTGAAGAAATACTTGGAATTTAATTTTGCACTCGTGCAAAGTAGTTTAAAGTAAGGTGTAATCTTACTTTACAACCGTGTAAAAAAATATTGCACTGGTACAAAGTAGGTGCATAGCATTTCAATGTAAGGTGCAATCTTACTTTGCACCTGTGTAAAAAAATATTATACCGGTGCAAATTAATTCAAAGTAGTTCAAAGTAAGGTGCAATCTTACTTTGCACCCGTGAAAAAAATATTGCACCCGTGCAAAAAAATATTGCACCGGTGCAAAGTAGTTGTTAAAGCTACGGGTTGCTACACTAACGTATTTGGTTTTGAAAATCCGTCGTTATAGTTTGAAAGCGAAAAATTCGCGTTCAACAAATAAAATTTATACCGGAATAAAAATCCCGGGTCGAACTCAGGGAGGTGGACGTTTGATTTAAAAATACGCGTTTGTTTTATTTGCCACGAAGTAAATTAATTGATTAGAAACTACCTATCTATTTACAATAAATAGAAGAGAGAGAGAATATTACAAACAAAAACTAAAATGAGATGTAGAATGAACATGAAATTCATTATCAAATAGATTGTTCGTTAAACTACTCATTACGACTAGAAAGCGGGAAAATGATTACACTAGAAAGCAATAAATCTACTCTAGAAATCAGTAAAAAGAATGGGAAGAGAGACATCCTCCTCGACGGTCGCTTGGAGGACCAGCCGAACGGCATGACGCCTAGAAGACAGGGAATGGAGCAGGACGAAGGAGGACGAAGAGGGAAGAATGAGAACGGGGTAGCACATCGTCGTCGTCGCGGGATCCGCTTCTGAAAGGGGGACGAAAATTTGACTTTATCTCTTGAGAAGCATCCCGGGTGTGGGACAAGCTTCTCTTGAGCTTTGGAGAGGGAGAGAAGAGAAGGAAGGGATGAAGATTTCGTATGGAGGAGGTCTCCATTTATAGTTGTAAGGAATGGGAGCAATTTGATCTTTTTAATCTCAAAACATTAAATCAGGGGTCATTAGTGACGGATAAAACTGTCGCTAAAGCCCCATCGTGGGTGATGTGCACCACCTAATTGCCTTCTGTGCATGCAACGCATGCTCACGTCCTTTAAATCTCGGTAGTTCGATAGTGAGATCGAACGGCTGAGAGCGCTCCCCGCTGCGCCTCCTCTACGCGCAATGCCCGCGTCTGATGGCACGTCACCCGCGGGTGTGCGATAGTGCGTAGGCTAGATTGATGACCAGCCGACCGATGACGATCCAACGCTCCTCGCGCCTGCTCGCCCACTCCTCGCGACTCGAACGCTCGCCCGTGCTTCGCAAAAGTGCGTTCGACCAACGCACTACAAGCGTTTTTGTGTCGCACTTACAATTCGTGCACGCGCATTCACAGCCGTTGGATGCTCATCCAACGGTGGAGAATCGTTGAAGAAGAGAGGGCTCAGTGGGTGTAGCGGTCGATTGGGGAGCTGAGATAGAGCCACCTGGCGCCATCTTGGCCATCCATTTTCTGGATGATGTAGATGGTGCCACGGTTGTCGGATTGAGTCGATTTTCACGCTGTTAGGCTGCAATCGTCGATCCGAATCCATCCATGCGGTCAGATTTGTCGTTTGAAGTGCGGATTCACACCATCTTGGCCCTTGATCTTCTAGGATTCCCCGGTCTCTATCTGATGCTACAGATGTCTGGTTAAGGCGATCTTGGAGTTGTTGAACTCCAATCGTCGCCTTGATCACATTTGTATGGTTGAATTTTTGATCCGAGGCCCCGATAAAAATTTTGCCTTATCCCTGAACATAAAAAGAGACAATTAACCTTCATTTTATTCAAACTAATCTAAATGCAAGATGATGCATGTTATGCAATATTTATAATATGCAATGCAATTCTATGCTTAAGAACATGCATAAATAGACATCTTACGTAATGTAAACATGTTTACATCACACCCGCATGCCTATCTTTTGCTAGTCCCTAGCAAAAACTATATGTTATTTATAAAAGAATTAGGTTGGATTATTTGGGCATGAGTTATTTTCAATCATTAAGAAAATGTTTACTTAAGATCTGAACTTTCAAAGACACAACAGTGCCCAAGTATCTGCCAAAATGTAGACCGCCTCAAGCCCTCGCCTTATTCAAAGAAAATTTTCTTTTTCTCTTTTTCTTCTTTTCTTTTTTTTTTTTTGGATTTTCGAGTTTTAGGGTTTAGGTGTGGCTTTCTATGGCCATTCAACTCACCCAAGATTTGATGAGAACCCTAAGTTCTAAGCATCTTATTGTGAATGTGATAGACTCGTTAATCGGTAGTCAAAAACATACTTCAGATTTCTACGCCTCTAGGTGATCTTAAAAAGAGAATTCTGCTTAAGGGTGTATCTTTACAACCGGTAGTTTTCTCCTTACTTTTATTTTTACGGAGTCAACACAAGGGTGAATCCAGTGTATATCTCCTCGATTTATTCTACTTCTCCGCTTCTTCCTAAGTGTTTTGGGAATTTTCAGTGCATTTATTGAGCTGGGTTCTAGACAACCGGTCGATGAGCTGTTACCACTGACAACTTGCTAGCCATACTCGTGCGAAGAAGTGTGGCTTATTTCTTTTGTTTTGTTTTCTTTTCTCCTTTTCTTTTTTTTTTCTTTTTGACTTTCTTTTTCTCTCTATTTTTTTTTTTTAAGTAGGTGGCTTCCCTGGTCTAAGATTTACCTAAAGGCAGCAAAAAGAGAAGGGTCCAGTGACTGGGCTCTAGACAACCTGTAACGACCCGATTCCCGAGTCCCTACGAGACACGAGAACCGGACCGACTCGACTAATCCCAAGACCCAGTCGTCCAACGAGGAAGTAACCGAAAGACAGTAAAATAAACCACATTCAGCATGAATATAACTAACAGTAAGAAAGTACAGCAGTAAGGAAAGAACTACTACAGTAGGCACCACCACAACAGTAAAACAACATTTATCATATAACAAAAACTGCAGGTAAAGAAGGTACAGCGGAAACAAAAACTACTCACTAGAACAGAAACAAAAAAGGGGTACAAAGCTGTGGTAACTCTACTGGACCCTACTCGGCCCAGCGTCCTCTGCAGCCGCCGACCCTGGCTGCTCAACACCTGGTCCTGAAAAAGGTAACGAGTGTAACACGTCAGCAAAACGCTGAGTAGAGTGGCAAACTAACTAAAGGCAACAGTAGAGTGTACAGTAGCTGTTATGTTATATTACTTCTTTTATTTACATCTTTCGATTTTTCTCACTATTTCATTTACTTCTCAGATCCTTTACTTGATCTCGGATGTCCTCGTGGGACGATCTTGATTGCAGTCTTTTCCAAAAGTAGAAGTAGCACGTGGTGCTCTCCTGGCCGGGAGAGTCCCCCGTGGTGATCCTACCCTCAGTCAACCACCCCAAGGTCACTGACAGACGTAACGGTGACTATGGCACGCGCGATAAACGCACAGGTAGCTAGCCCGCACTGGCACGCGGTCAGTCGTTTCCGTTAACGGGTGCGCCCAAAGCACAGCACGGAACCAGGGCAGAGCCCTCTCAGTAACAGGGGTCCAACCCCTCCACAGTAACCAAACCGGGGCCTTGCCCCTCCACAGTCCGCGCACCCTCGCCTGACTACCCTGGTTTGCCCTAGTGGGCCTAACAAGTCGGTGAAGGAGGCTAGCAGAACCACGGGGCCCGTGGGGTAGCTAGTACTCTCCTAACACTACTAGCTCTCCTCGGTACTACGTACACGAGGGCCAACAAGTCGGTACAGAGCGGCCAATCCTAACCCCGGGTCCCTGGGGCGGCTGGCCCCACTCTGCACTAAAACAGGTACAGGTACTTCCCTTGGTACTGCGTACCCAAGAGACAGTACAAACTACATCTCAGTTCCATTCCTTTTCTTTCCAGGAGTTCCACTCCTAATTCCCCGTAGGGTTCCAGCTCTTTATCTCAGAACATCATATGTTTCACTTTCCAGATTCACGTTCTCAAATTCCATGATCTCAAACATGTTTCTTTATGCATAACAGGCAGCTGTTAATTAAATTTACAGGCAGCTTTATATATTCCTTTCCATTTTTCCAAGACTGCAGTAATATACATTCCACTAGTTTTTCCATCCTAGGATTCATGCCATATCCTAGGATCTATCATACAATCTAGTTTTCCGGCCCTAGGATTCATGCAATGCCCTAGGTTCTAGTTATGGTTCCATACTTTAACAGATTTTATTAATACTTAAAGCCACTCTACCAGGTACAACGGGAGTAATGGGGGCGTGATCGGGAATCCCGCGCGCCTCCGCGACTCTCAAGACTGCAACCGAACGAGGTCCTATCACAAGGATCAAACACAAGGAGAGTCTCAAAACAGGGTATAGCTACTGTAGGCGGGTAGAGGAATTAATTCTGAAACGAGCGCAACTCGAATCGCGGAAAACGGAGCCCAAACGGGCCCTAAACGGGTCGAGAAAGACGATACTGTGCAAAATCAGACGTCTGGAACTCCTTCCAGACGTCTTAAACGGTGGATCAGAGAATTACCTGTTCGGCTTGGTTCCCCGGACGTCCAGAAGTCTGCAGGGACGTCTTTCCTAGATCCCAGACGTCCGATGGTCACTCCGGACGTCTGGAGGTCACTCCCGCCGTCTGGTACAACTTCCAGACGTCTGATTCGCAAAGATGACGAATCAGAGAACCTGCGCACAGCCAACCCCCCTCCCTCAGTACGGTCAGTCGACAAAAACGAAGAAGAAAGCGGAAACTCACCTTTCAGACGTCTGTATGATCTCACAGACGTCGACCCTGCCGTCTGGATATCAATCCAGACGTCTGATTCTGGAAATTTTTCCAGAATCAGAACCTTGCTCGGCCTCCGCTCGCGACGCCGCCCGCGTCGCACCTCGCGTGTCCGCTGCTCTGCCCGTAGCAGGTCCCTCTCCGCGACGCTCTGCGCCCCCTGCGCCCTCCCCCGGCCGGCCAGGCCGCTCCTGGCGAGCTCGCCCTCACGGCAGAGCCCCGCCCTCGCACGCCGCAGCTCCTCCGCGCTCACTGCGGCTGCCGCTGCCGCTGCGCCCTCGCGTCCGCTCGCTCTCGCGCACAGGCAGGAGAAGGAGGAAGATGGTGGAGACGGGAGGGGAGGCGCGCCCCCCTTTTAACGTCGCGCGGAGAGGAGAGAGAAGGCGGTCGCAACCGCCTGCAGCCGCAGAGAAAAAGGGCAGAATCGCAGGTCTGCGCGCACAGGCGCGCAGACGAATATCCCGTGCGAGCATAACTGTTCGCCAGACGTCTGTAAACTATCCCGGACGTTTGGTCAGACGTCTGGATGTGATCCCAGACGTCTTTACAGACGTCTGGGCCACCTCCCAGACGTCTTAAAAGGCGTCTGGGGCACGCGCTCGTTACAATATAACAAACTCAAAGGAAGTTTCGTCCCCGAAACTTGCGCCAACTAGGGTGCGGGAAAAGGATGTCCAAATAACCATAACAAACTCAAAGAGGACCGAAGCCGGTCCGAAAAGACGTACCCGCGAAAAGCT
The DNA here is from genome assembly GCA_037157565.1 of Thalassia testudinum. Taxonomy (NCBI): domain Eukaryota; kingdom Viridiplantae; phylum Streptophyta; class Magnoliopsida; order Alismatales; family Hydrocharitaceae; genus Thalassia; species Thalassia testudinum. The sequence continues at coordinate 96,551,885 of JAZHRO010000024.1, forward strand.
CTGGGTACCGCTCCCGCATTGCCGCCTCAGGCTCCCAGGTAGCCTCCTCGTACCGCTAGCTCCTCCACAAAACCTTTACCAGGGGTACTTGCTTTCGTCTCAACCTGCGGACGGCTCGGTCTAGGATCTGCACTGGCCGCTCGGGGTAGGTCAGGTCGTCGCTCACCTCGACGCTCTCGTGTCTCAGTACGTGGCTGGGATCGGCTACGTACTTCCTGAGGTTGGACACGTGGAACACGTCGTGCACACCAGAAAGCTGCGGGGGAAGGGCAAGTCTGTAAGCAACGGGTCCAACCCGCTCCAGGACCTCAAAGGGCCCCACGAACCACGGCGCGAGCTTCCCTCTCACCCCAAACCGCTGTAAGCCCTTCATGGGCGAAACACGAAGGAAGACGTGGTCCCCAACCTCGAACTGCACCTCTCTGCGTCTGCGATCTGCGTAGCTCTTCTGTCTGCTCCTGACAGTGCGGAGTCGTCTGTGGATCTGCTCGACTACCTCCTGACTCTGTCGGATCAACCTGGGGCCAACCTCCCACTTGGTCCCCACCTCAACCCAACTCAAGGGTGCCGTGCATTTCCGTCCGTACAGAGCCTCGTAGGGAGCCATGCCGATGCTCGAGTGATAGCTGTTGTTGTATGCAAACTCCGCCAGGGGCAGGTGCTCCTCCCAAGAGCCCCTCCAGTCTAGTACACAGGAACGCAAAAGGTCCTCAAGTGTCTGTATCGTGCGTTCCGACTGTCCGTCCGTCTGGGGGTGGTAAGCCGTGCTAAACCTCAACCTCGTCCCCAAAGCCTGCTGAAACTCAGCCCAAAACTGGGACGTAAAGCGGGTATCCCGGTCGGATACGCTCTCCCGCGGAACTCCGTGTAGTCGCACCACATCACGGATATACCTCTCTGCCAACTGTGCTGGTCCCAAAGTGACTCGGATCGGCAAGAATCGTGCCGTCTTCGTCAACCTATCCACTATTACCCAGACTGCGTCGTGTCCTCGCTGGGTAACAGGTAAGCCCACCACCAAGTCCATGGTGATGCTCTCCCACTTCCACTCTGGCACTGGAAGCGGCTGAAGCGGCCCTGCAGGCCTCTGATGCTCGGCTTTCACCTGCTGGCACACTAAGCACTGCCGCACGAACTCACCCACATCCCGCTTCATCCCTCTCCACCAGAACTCGCGTCTCAAGTCGTGGTACATTTTCGTGTTTCCGGGATGTATGGTGAACCTGGAACCGTGTGCCTCAGTCAGGAGCTCTCTCAACAGCTCCTCGTCTCTGGGGACGCACAATCGTCCCCCCCCCCAAGCGTAACACCTGGTCTGTGAAAGAGAAGTCCCCTGGGTCCCCTGATAGTACTCTGTCGCGCAAAGACTGCAAGTACGGATTGGCCATCTGTCCCGTGATGATGCGGTCTATCAACTCTGGCCTGGTCTGCCGTGTCACCGTCACTGCCCCACAGTACCCTCGTAACTCTCGAGGTCGCCAACTGCCCACCTCCTCCAAAAGGCTCCAACTCTGTAACTGTAGACTGGCCAAGCGTGCGGGCGCCTTACGGCTCAAGGCGTCAGCCACTACATTGGCCTTTCCCGGGTGGTAGGAGATGCTGCAGTCGTAGTCCTTCAGGAGCTCCAACCAACGTCTCTGTCTCATGTTGAGCTCCTTCTGGTCAAAAAGATATCTGAGGCTCTTGTGATCTGTAAAAATCTCGAAGGTCTCACCGTACAAGTAGTGCCTCCATGTCTTCAGCGCGAAGACAACAGCTGCCAACTCTAGATCGTGGGTAGGGTAGGTATGCTCATGGGGCTTCAGTTGCCGCGAAGCGTAAGCGACCACGTGACCCCTCTGCATGAGCACACCTCCTAACCCCTGCAAGGAAGCGTCCGTGTACACAACGAACCCGCCACTACTGTCAGGGATGGTGAGCACGGGAGCCGAGGTCAACCTCTCCTTCAGCTCCAGAAAACACGCCTCACAGGCGTCTGTCCAAGCGAAAGGCACGTCCTTCCGGGTCAACTGTGTCATAGGACATGCAATCTGCGAAAACCCTCTGATGAACCGTCTGTAGTAACCTGCCAGTCCCAGGAAACTACGAATCTCAGTGACTGAACGTGGTCTCTCCCACCTGAGCACTGCCTCGACCTTGGCAGGATCCACCGCCAGGCCGTCTCCAGAGATCACATGACCTAAAAAGGTCACCTCCCTCAACCAGAACTCGCACTTGCTGTATTTGGCGTACAGCCTGCGTCGTCTCAGAGTGTCCAGAACCATCCGCAAGTGCTGTCCGTGCTGCGTCCGATCTCTAGAATAGATGAGTACATCATCTATGAAAACCACCACAAACTGGTCCAAGTACGGTCTAAACACCCGGTTCATCAGGTCCATGAAAGCAGCGGGGGCATTGGTCAGCCCAAACAGCATGACCAAAAACTCGTAGTGTCCGTACCGGGTGCGGAAAGCTGTCTTGGAGACGTCGGTCTCCCTGATCCTCAACTGGTGGAATCCAGACCTCAAGTCGATCTTGGAAAACACCGTGGCACCTCGCAACTGGTCAAACAAATCGTCGATCCTCGGCAGCGGATATCTGTTCTTGATGGTGACCCTATTCAGCTGTCGGTAGCCCACACAAAGGCGTAGGGTCCCATCCTTCTTCTTCACAAACAGTACCGGGGCTCCCCAGGGAGACGCACTGGGCCTCACGAAACCTTTCTCCAAAAGGTCCTGCAACTGGGACTTGAGCTCTCGCAGCTCAAGCGGTGCCATTCTGTATGGCGCGGTGGAGATGGGGCTGGTCCCTGGTACTAGTGAGATCTCAACTCGATCTCACGCTCGGGCGGTAGTCCTGGTAACTCGTCTGGAAACACGTCGGGGTACTCTCTGACCACCGGGATGCTCTGGAAGTCTGCCACGGGGCTGTGCTCTGCCACCACACAAGCTAGGAAGCCCTCACACCCCTAGCTCAAAAGTCTCGCCGCCCGAAGTGCCGAAATGCACCTGAAACCTCCGTCCACTGGCTGCCCGTGAAACTCGAAGGAAGGCAACTCCGGAATGGAGAAGACAATCTTCCTCTCAAAACAGTCTACCAAGGCGTGGTAAGCGGACAACCAATCCATCCCCAGAATCACCCCAAAGTCCTCCATCTGTATCATAATCAGGTCAGCTGGCAGGCTGTGTCCCCCGATGCTGACCCCGCAACCCGTGTACACCTCCTCAGCTACAAACAGCTGACCACTCGGACCTCTGATTACGAACGGATTCTCTAACAATGTATAATCCTGGTCCAAACTAACTGCGAAACTGGCTGCGACAAACGAGTGCGTAGCGCCGGAATCGAAAAGCGTGTAAACGAGTCTGCCAGAAACTGAAACCATACCTGCTACCACGGATCCCGAAGCTCTGGCGTCCCTGTGTGTTAGGGCGTTGATACGCCCCTCAGCTCTAGGTGCGGACGAAGCAGCCACACTCTGCGTCGGACGGGTAGGTGCTGGCCGGTACCCTCCTCGCGACTGCGGTCCTCCTCCTCGCGCCTGGAAACCGCGGCCTCCTGCGCGCCCTCCAGTGCTCTGCACGGGAAGTATCTGCTGACCTCTTGCCCTAGATGGGCAGTCCCTCCTGACGTGGCCCGGCTGGCCACACTGGTAGCAGAGGGGAACCCGACTCCCGCCCTCAGTGAGTCCCTGCGGTCGGCTAGGCGGGGGTCCGGTGCTGGAGACTGGCCCCTGTCGAGGGCCCCCAAAGGCCACTGATGGCCCTGCACAACATGACGGCTCTCCTGCGGACGCCACGTGTCTCCGTTGAGTTCTCCTAACACGCCTGGTGTGGCGGCGGAAATCTCGTTCCACCACTAACTCCCCTGTCGTACGCTCGGAAGGGGGAGGGGGTGGCGACGTGGGTGGAAGCTGAAATTCTTCTCGAACCACCTCTCGAATCAGTTGGACGAGGTCCCGAGACGGTATACTCAGGAGAAGAGGAGGGGTAGTGTGTATTCCAAGCCCGACATATCTGTCCCCCGGGCCCTGACCTCGGCCGCGCCTGCGGCCCACCCTCCTAGCTCCACGACGCGGCATCTCCTACAATGGAGACGCGAAACAAAATGAAAAGCTTCTAAACAGACGGTACCTAACAAAACTTCTAAGAGCTCATGTCAAGAGATATGTTGTGGTGGCTACTCTAGCTATAAACATGTGAATTGGTTATTTTCCAGTCAGTTGATTCACTTCTCGGGACGACCTTGCTCTGATACCATCTTGTAACGACCCGATTCCCGAGTCCCTACGAGACACGAGAACCGGACCGACTCGACTAATCCCAAGACCCAGTCGTCCAACGAGGAAGTAACCAAAAGACAGTAAAATAAACCACATTCAGCATGAATATAACTAACAGTAAGAAAGTATAGCAGTAAGGAAAGAACTACTACAGTAGGCACCACCACAACAGTAAAACAACATTTATCATATAACAAAAACTGCAGGTAAAGAAGGTACAGCGGAAACAAAAACTACTCACTAGAACAGAAACAAAAAAGGGGTACAAAGCTGTGGTAACTCTACTGGACCCTACTCGGCCCAGCGTCCTCTGCAGCCGCCGACCCTAGCTGCTCAACACCTGGTCCTGAAAAAGGTAACGAGTGTAACACGTCAGCAAAACGCTGAGTAGAGTGGCAAACTAACTAAAGGCAACAGTAGAGTGTACAGTAGCTGTTATGTTCTATTACTTCCTTTATTTACATCTTTCGATTTTTCTCACTATTTCATTTACTTCTCAGATCCTTTACTTGATCTCGGATGTCCTCGTGGGACGATCTTGATTGCAGTCTTTTCCAAAAGTAGAAGTAGCACGTGGTGCTCTCCTGGCCGGGAGAGTCCCCCGTGGTGATCCTACCCTCAGTCAACCACCCCAAGGTCACTGACAGACGTAACGGTGACTACGGCACGCGCGATAAACGCACAGGTAGCTAGCCCGCACTGGCACGCGGTCAGTCGTTTCCGTTAACGGGTGCACCCAAAGCACAGCACGGAACCAGGGCAGAGCCCTCTCAGTAACAGGGGTCCAACCCCTCCACAGTAACCAAACCGGGGCCTTGCCCCTCCACAGTCCGCGCACCCTCGCCTGACTACCCTGGTTTGCCCTAGTGGGCCTAACAAGTCGGTGAAGGAGGCTAGCAGAACCCCGGGGCCCGTGGGGTAGCTAGTACTCTCCTAACACTACTAGCTCTCCTCGGTACTACGTACACGAGGGCCAACAAGTCGGTACAGAGCGGCCAATCCTAACCCCGGGTCCCTGGGGCGGCTGGCCCCACTCTGCACTAAAACAGGTACAGGTACTTCCCTTGGTACTGCGTACCCAAGAGACAGTACAAACTACATCTCAGTTCCATTCCTTTTCTTTCCAGGAGTTCCACTCCTAATTCCCCGTAGGGTTCCAGCTCTTTATCTCAGAACATCATATGTTTCACTTTCCAGATTCACGTTCTCAAATTCCATGATCTCAAACATGTTTCTTTATGCATAACAGGCAGCTGTTAATTAAATTTACAGGCAGCTTTATATATTCCTTTCCATTTTTCCAAGACTGCAGTAATATACATTCCACTAGTTTTTCCATCCTAGGATTCATGCCATATCCTAGGATCTATCATACAATCTAGTTTTCCGGCCCTAGGATTCATGCAATGCCCTAGGTTCTAGTTATGGTTCCATACTTTAACAGATTTTATTAATACTTAAAGCCACTCTACCAGGTACAACGGGAGTAATGGGGGCGTGATCGGGAATCCCGCGCGCCTCCGCGGCTCTCAAGACTGCAACCGAACGAGGTCCTATCACAAGGATCAAACACAAGGAGAGTCTCAAAACAGGGTATAGCTACTGTAGGCGGGTAGAGGAATTAATTCTGAAACGAGCGTAACTCGAATCGCGGAAAACGGAGCCCAAACGAGCCCTAAACGGGTCGAGAAAGACGATACTGTGCAAAATCAGACGTCTGGAACTCCTTCCAGACGTCTTAAACGGTGGATTAGAGAATTACCTGTTCGGCTTGGTTCCCCGGACGTCCAGAAGTCTGCAGGGACGTCTTTCCTAGATCCCAGACGTCCGATGGTCACTCCGGACGTCTGGAGGTCACTCCCGCCGTCTGGTACAACTTCCAGACGTCTGATTCGCAAAGATGACGAATCAGAGAACCTGCGCACAGCCAACCCCCCTCCCTCAGTACGGTCAGTCGACAAAAACGAAGAAGAAAGCGGAAACTCACCTTTCAGACGTCTGTATGATCTCACAGACGTCGACCCTGCCGTCTGGATATCAATCCAGACGTCTGATTCTGGAAATTTTTCCAGAATCAGAACCTTGCTCGGCCTCCGCTCGCGACGCCGCCCGCGTCGCACCTCGCGCGTCCGCTGCTCCGCCCGCAGCAGGTCCCTCTCCGCGACGCTCTGCGCCCCCTGCGCCCTCCCCCGGCCGGCCAAGCCGCTCCTGGCGAGCTCGCCCTCACGGCAGAGCCCCGCCCTCGCACGCCGCAGCTCCTCCGCGCTCACTGCGGCTGCCGCTGCCGCTGCGCCCTCGCGTCCGCTCGCTCTCGCGCACAGGCAGGAGAAGGAGGAAGATGGTGGAGACGGGAGGGGAGGCGCGCCCCCCTTTTAACGCCACGCGGAGAGGAGAGAGAAGGCGGTCGCAGCCGCCTGCAGCCGCAGAGAAAAAGGGCAGAATCGCAGGTCTGCGCGCACAGGCGCGCAGACGAATATCCCGTGCGAGCATAACTGTTCGCCAGACGTCTGTAAACTATCCCGGACGTCTGGTCAGACGTCTGGATGTGATCCCAGACGTCTTTACAGACGTCTGGGCCACCTCCCAGACGTCTTAAAAGGCGTCTGGGGCACGCGCTCGTTACACAACCTACCTATGGGTTGTTACCCAAGATAACTTACCAGTCATATCACCATAGAAGGTTCATTAGCTACCCAATTTCCGTTAGAACCGCTGATTAACGAGTCAGTGACAAGAAAATGTGTAGATGCTTTAGGCTTAAGGTTTCCTCAAATCAGAGGGCAGGTTGATAAGTAGTGTACTTATCACCCAAACTTATTTACTCCAATTACGATAGAATTAAGATGGCGAGGACTCGAAAAACAAATCCACATTTTAGTGGATACACAGGCTGATTAAGTCCAAAGACCTGAAGGGTCTTTATGTTCAGATCAAAATGTAGTATTTTCTTAGATTGAAAATTTTCTTAGACCCAAGTTCTCTTTCCTGATTTCATAAATTCTTTTAATATAAATAAAAGAAAATAAAATAAATCTACGGAGCTGACGAATAAATTCAGAGATGAATATCCACCCCCCCATGCCTATCTAATGCAATGTCCTCATTGTATTAAAAAGACATAAAACAGAGTGGAATAGAGTAGAAAGCACCTGAATTGCGTGAATGTTGGGTCCGCTCCGAGATAAAAACTAAAAAGAACTGTATATATGTTGAATTTAATGCCTTCAGCTAGGCATACTATACAAAGAAGAGAAATAAAGAATTCACAAGTGCATGTCAGAATCAGAATAAAAAGATGAAACCTCGGACCTACCAGCAGATGTCCACAGATGCGGACCAGATTGTGGTGCAGACTCATATCCCATAATCGAGAATATCTCAGGTTCTAGATAAAAATTACTCAAAACCTAAAATCAGTATGCAAGCGGGGTCGGGCCTACGATTATGAGGATGCAGCCCAAGACCAAAAAGTCGAGTTACAGAGAATTTGATATCGAAAGGATAATCAATGAATGTATGCTTAGGTTGAACATCCTCAGAACAAATGTCATAAGGGTTTTGGTTTGATGGTTTCAGATGAAATGGAACCCTTAGACGCAATCTTCTACTTCCTCCGGAATTTGCTTCCCAAATCAAAATTTCCCAGCTCCTATCCTCCTCATTCAGAATGTCAAATTCCAGGACCTCCTGCATATTAATCACCCCGTCTGAAATTTCTAAGTCTAAAAGATATGGCTGAATCAGAATTGACTTAGGTCTAGTTATCTCAAAAATAGAATCATCGATAAGCTCAATGGGGTGTAACTGACAATCAGGGCATTTGACTGAATCCTCCAGAAAATGAGATTCTGGATCCGTAATGTGAGCCCCAATAAGATCAGTTTCCTCAGTTATTAGGCTATCAAATGATCTATTGATTATTCAGGCCCAATCGTCTCACAGAAATCATATTCTGTAAACTCGCGTGAGACTTCGCAAATTGAATCTTCACCATCAGAATCAAAGAAATCAAGATCCATATTAATGTATGTCCCAAAATCATCTGTCACTTTCTGATCCATGGAGACATACGTTTCCTCGTTCCCCTGCTCAAGGATTTCAGGTGAAGAAATTGGATCATCCTTAATTGGTTGCTCTAATTCAATCTAGTCAGCCTCGTAACACGTGTCCCCCCCAACAGTTGCATTTGCGGGTTCTGACCTTGGCTCTCCTGAAAGGGGTTCATCCTTGGAATCATCCCACGATTGCACTAAAGCAATGTAACGACCCGATTCCCGAATCCCTACAAGACACGAGAATTGGACCGACTCGACTGACCCCAAGACCCATTCGTCCAACGAGAAAGTAACCAAAAGAGCAATAAAATAAACCACATTCAACATGTATATAACTAGCAGTAGAGAAAAGAAATACTACAGTATACACCAACACAACAGTAGAGAAATAAATATATACATAAACATGAAGTTTACAATAAAGAGAGTACAGGGGGTAACAGAAACTACTCACAACAACAGCAAAAAAAGGTACAGTGGGTACTACAAGTGACACTACTGGGCTCTACTAGGCCCAGCGCCCTCTGCAGCCGCCGACTCTGGCTGCTCAACACCTGGTCCTGAAAAGTAACAAGGGTGACACGTCAGCGAAACGCTGAGTAGAGTGGCAACTAAAAGCTAGAAGAGGCAGTAGAGTGGTCAGTAGTTGTTATATTTTTACTTTCTTTCTTTATATTTTTCCATTTATTCACTATTGATTTATTCCTCAGATCCTTCTCTTGATCCTAAATGTTCCTCATGGGAACGATCTTAATTGCAGTCTTTTCCGAAAAATAGAAGTAACACGTGGTGCTCTCCTGGCCGGGAGAGTCCCCCGTGGTGGTCCTACCCTCAGTCAACCACCCCAAGGTCACTGACAGACGTAACGGTGACTACGGCGCACGCGATAAACTCACGGGTAGCTACCCCGCACTACCACGCGGTCAGTCATTACCGTTAACGGGTACGCCCAAAGCACAGCACGGAACCAGTATAGGGCAAAGGCCTCTCAGTAACAGGGGTCCATCCCCTCCACAGTAACCAAACAGGGGAAATGCCCCTCCATAGTCCGTGCACCCTCGCCTGACTACCCTGGTTTGCCCAGTGGGCCTAACAAGTCGGTGTAGGAGGGCTAACAGAACCCCGGGACTCGTGAGGTAGCTAGTGCTCTCCCTACAGTAGTAGCTCTCCTCGGTACTATGTACACGAGGGCCAAAAGTTGGTACAAAGTGGCCAGAACTAACCCCGGGCCCCTGGGGCGGCTAGCTTTGCTCTGCACTAAACAGGGGGACAGTTGCTCTCCTTGGTACTCCGTACTCAAGGGCCATCTCACTTCCCCAAGTCTATTTCATTCACTTTCCAGGAGTTCTACTCCTAATTCCCCGTAGGGTTCATGCTCTTTCAACTCAGCCAATTTAGGTTTCACCATTCCAGCTTTATATCCATGTAACCTATGTTCTCAACAGTAATTATTCATTCATAAACAGGCAGCTGTTAACCAATTTACAGGCAGTTATCGTTTCCTTTCTACTTTTCGAAGACTGCAATGTATATATATTCAATCTAGTTTTCCAGTCCTAGGATTCATGTCAAACCTGTAGGTTTTTCCGGCCCTACCAGGAGGGGGTGACGTAATAATTGCGGAATTGAAATATAATCTTACAAATAAGCAATCACACAAAAGGCACAAAGTATTTTTAGGTGGAAACCCAAACCGAGTGAAAACCACCACCTAACCCTCTCGAGTTAGGATTTTCCGATCAACCAAGTTGATCAAAATCCACAAAATCGAATCACTTTAAACGAGGGTGATTCAACCTCAATACAACAACGCTACTTAAACGAGGGTAGCGTACCTCAACCCTTCTCTTCACGAGAAGGATTTTGTCTAGCGAAGGAGACGGGAATTCGCAAAGCGAATACCCAACCAAATAACAAAGATAAAATAAACAAGTAATCCTATAGAGCCAGCAAAGTAATTTTAAACCTAACTTCTATAGGAATTAGGAAACTCCCCTTTGCAAGGAGTGCGTCGAGTTGATGACGCGGTGCGTGAGTCACGCGACGGCGCAACGTCGCTCTCGTGAACAACGGCGAGAGAGCGGGTGCGCAACAGCTTGATGCTCTCAAGAGAAAGGAACTTGAGCTTGGAGAGCAAGAGCTAGCTAGGACACAAGAGAGTGGAAAGTGTAATACAAATTGTTTCTTGTGTATCTTGGTGTCTCTAGGTGTGTGTTCTTAGTGTGTTTGTGTTGCAAAGGTTCCCCTCTATTTATAGAGGCCTTAGGAAGGCTTTGGAAGGCTTAGGAAAGGTTCTATAGCCGTTGGGAACAAAGCCCAAGAGAATCAGCCCGAAATCAGGAACAATCATTGTTCTGACAGGCTTATCAGACGTCTAATTCTGGCATCATACGTTTGGAACTTCACTTTAAGACGTCTGATTTCAAGGTCAGACGTCTGATTTTGGGCGGGTCTCTTCCTGACTTGGATCAGATCTAAACATGGTTCTAGTGCAAGTCCATCAGACAACATATAGGACGTCTGGCACTATGTTTGGACGTCTGGAAACCTACTTTTACTGTGGGAATGGATTTTCCAAACGTTACAATGGCTAGAAAATCTCTGAGAAGAGATTTTGGGTCAGCCAAGGCAAAACAGTCATTTATCAGACGTCTGGACAGTCCTAAGGACGTCTGATAAGGCTCTAACGGTCATAATCTTGAGTGTTTGCTAAGCTAGCCAACGGTCCACTAATTGGACGTCTGGCAAATCCATCAGACGTCTCCTAAGACGTCTGATCTAAGGTCTGGACGTCTGATTTCATCAGACAGAATACAAAGTCCAGCCTAATAGTTATCAGACGTCTGAATCAACAGTCAGACGTCTTAAAATATTTTATCAGACGTCTGATTTGGGAATTAGACGTCTGGAAACTCTGTTTGAACCCTATATTGATTTTCTAAGTGTTCTACAGAAAACCTAAGTATCCTAGGGTTGTGCCGGTGTTCCTAGGACTACTGTTAGGGTACTTTGAGGCTCTTTTACATGAATTATCTAAGGAAATAAAGAGCAACAAAAGAAACGAAAAATACAAGTACAAAAGAAGGAAATCTATCCTATTCTTCATTTCCTTCCATCTTCAATATATCGCTCCTCGCGAATCTCTTCTGCTCTCCATCGAGCTCCTCCAATCCGTCCTGGATGCGAGCTCGAACTCCGTCTAATCACATATCCATTTGCGATTGACCTGAAATCTAGGACTCAAAGCGCAAATATTAAATGACACGTGTTTTGTTATCATCAAAACAAATGATCGTGGTGCTCTAGCACAAACAAAATCCTAGGATCTATCATTCAATCTAGTTTCCAGTCCTAGGATTCATGCAATATCTTAGGATCTATCATTCAATCTAATTTTTTTCAGTCCTAGGGTTCATGCAATGCCCTAGACTCTATTAATTATTTCACAAGTGTATAATCTTTGATAAATAAATTAAAGAGCCACTCTACCCGCAAAATCGGAAGTACTGGGGGCGTGGTCGGCAATCCCGCGCACCTTCGCAATCCCCAGAGCCGCAATGGAACGGGGTCCTAATACAAGGATCAAAGACAGGGAGCTACTCAAAACAGTATACAATTAGTGTAAATAGGTAGAGGAAATAAATCTGGGAAGAATGAAACTTGAAACGCGGAAAACGGACTCCAAACGGACCCTAAACGGGTAAAAAATGACGAGTCTGCCCAAAATCAGATGTTTGGAACTTCTTCCAGACGTCTTAAAAGGTCGATCATGCCATACCTTGTTCTGCGCAATCCTTCAGACGTCCAAAAGCCCGCTGGATCATCTGAACTCAATTTCCAGACGTCCGGTTGTCACCTCGGACGTCTGGAGGTCCTACCTGTCGTCTGGTACCGTGTCCAGACGTCTGATCTGTGTGGGATGGAGAGCCCTACCGCCCTCCCGAATGATTCCTGCACACACACACACTCACTCTCATCACGAAGGGTGCAGAAGAACGCGGCGGACCGCTGCATGGCTGTACACGCGTAAAAAGGGGAAGCTAAGAAAATATTGCACCTGTCGGACGTCTGGACCTTCCTCCAGACGTCTTATGCGTCGTCTGGACGTAAGTCCAGACGTTTGATTCTGGGAAATTTTCCCAGAATCAGAACCCTGCTCGCTCTCCGCCCGCAGCGCAAGGCCGTGCCGCGCCGCGTCCGCCTGCTGCCCGAGCTGCAGCAGCTCCTCTGCGACACCCCACGCTCGCTGCCTCCCACCGGCCGGCTCCAGCTGCCCCGGCAAGCTTATACCCTCATGGTCGAGCTTCTACTTCCTCTCGCAACCACCCCTCCTTCCCGCACGCTCACAGCAGCCGCTGCCGCCGCCCTCGCTCGCTCACGCTTTCGCTGGCAGGGAGAAGGAGAAGAAGGCGGTGGAATGAGGGTAAGGGAGAGGGGGAGATGTTTTATAAGGTAGCCGCGGGGAGAGAGGAGGAAAACGGTGCCTGCAGGGAGAGAAAGAGAAAAACGAAGGCGGCGGGTTCAGTCTGCGCGTGCAGGCACGCAGACGCGAACCCGTACGCCGAAAAAATTTAATACTTTTCAGATGTCTGGCCAGACGTCTGGGCCACTTTCCAGACGTATTAACTACGTCTGATGCCCTGCTCGTAACAACATAACAAACTCAAAGGAAGTTTTGTTCCCGAAACTTGAGCTAACTAGGGTGCGAGAAAGAACAATATATACATAATAAACTCAAAGAGGACCGAAGCCAGTCCGAAAAGACGTACCCGTGAAAAGCTCCGGGTACCTCTCCCGCATCGCCGCCTCAGGCTCCCAGGTGGCCTCCTCGTATCGCTGGCTCCTCCACAAGACCTTCACCAGGGGTACTTGCTTTCGTCTCAGACTGCGGACGGCTCTGTCCAGAATCTGCACTGGCCGCTCGGGGTAGGTCAGGTCGTCGCCCACCTCGACGCTCTCATGGCTCAGGACGTGACTGGGATCGGCGACATACTTCCTGAGGTTGGACACGTGGAACACGTCGTGCACACCAGAAAGGTGAGGAAGGAGGGCAAGCCTGTAAGCAACGGGTCCAACCTGCTCCAGGACCTCAAAGGGCCCCACAAACCTCGGCACGAGCTTCCGTCTCACCCCAAACCTCTGCAGGCCCTTCATGGGCGAAACACGAAGGAAGACGTGGTCCCCAACCTCGAACTGCACCTCTCTGCGTTTCCGATCCGCGTAGCTCTTCTGCCTGCTCTTGACAGTGCGGAGTCGCCTGTGAATCTGCTCGACTACCTCCTGACTCTGCCGGATCAACCTAGGGCCAACCTCCCACTTGGTCGCCACCTCAACCTAACTCATGGGTGCCGTACATCTCCGTCCGTACAGAGCCTCGTAGGGTGCCATGCCGATGCTCGAGTGATAACTGTTATTATATGCAAACTCCGCCAGGGGCAAGTGCTCCTCCCAAGAGCCCCTCCAGTCCAGTACACAGGCATGCAAAAGGTCCTCAAGTGTCTGTATCGTGCGCTCAGTCTGTCCGTCCGTCTGGGGGTGGTAAGCTGTACTGAACCTCAACCGCGTCCCTAGGGCCTGCTGAAACTCAGCCCAAAACTGGGACATAAAGCGGGTATCCCGGTCGGATACGATCTCTCGCGGAACTCCGTGTAGACGTACCACGTCGTGGATATACCTCTCTACCAACTGTGCTCATCCTAAGGTGGCTCGGATTGGCAAGAAATGCGCCATCTTCGTCAATCTATCAACGATTACACAGACTACGTCGTGTCCTCGCCGGGTAACAGGTAAGCCCACCACCAAGTCCATGGTGATGCTCTCCCACTTCCACTCTGGCACTAGAAGTGGCTATAACGGCCCTGTAGGCCTCTGATGCTCGACTTTCACCTGCTGGCACACTAAACACTGCTGCACGAATTCTCCTACATCTCGCTTCATCCCTCTCCACCAAAACTCGTGTCACAAGTTATGGTACATTTTCGTGTTTCCGGGATGTATGGTGAATCTGGAACCGTGTGCCTCAGTCAGGAGCTCTCTCAACAGCTCCTCATCTCTGGGAACGCACAAACGTCCTCTCAGGCGCAGCACCTGGTTTGTGAAAGAAAAGTCCCCCGGGTCTCCTGACAGTACTCTATCGCGCAAGGACTACAAGTACGGGTCAGCCATCTGTCCTGTGATGATGTGATCTATCAGCTCTGGCCTTGTCTGTCGTGTCACAGTCACTGCCCCACAGTGCCCCCGTAACTCTAGGGGTCGCCAACTGCCCATCTCCTCCAAAAGGCTCCAACTCTGCACCTGTAAACTGGCCAAGTGTGCGGGCGCCTTCCGGCTCAAGGCGTCAGCCACCACATTGGCCTTTCCTGGGTGGTAGGAAATGCTGCAGTCATAGTCCTTCAGGAGCTCCAACCAACGTCTCTGTCTTATGTTGAGCTCCTTCTGATCAAAAAGGTATCTGAGGCTCTTGTGATCTGTGAAAATCTCGAAGGTCTCACCGTACAAGTAGTGCCTCCAGGTCTTCAGCGCGAAGACAACAGCTGCCAGCTCTAGGTCGTGGGTAGGGTAGCTATGCTCATGGGGCTTCAGTTGCCGCGAAGCGTAAGCGACAACGTGACCCCTCTGCATGAGCACACCCCCTAACCCCTGCAAGGAGGCGTCCATGTACACAACGAACCCACCACTACTGTCAGGGATGGTGAGCACGGGAGCTGAAGTCAGCCTCTCCTTTAGCTCCTGAAAACACGCCTCACAGGCGTCTGTCCAAGTGAAGGACACGTCCTTCTGAGTCAACTGCGTCATAGGACGTGCAATCTGTGAAAAGTCCCCGATAAACCGTCTGTAGTAGCCTGCCAGTCCCAGGAAACTGCGAATCTCAGTAACCGTACGCGGTCTCTCCCACCTGAGCACTGCCTCGACCTTGGCTGGGTCCACTGCCAAGCCATCTCCAGAGATCACATGGCCTAAGAAGGTCACCTCCCTCAACCAGAACTCGCACTTGCTGTATTTGGCGTATAGCCTACGTCGTCTCAGTGTGTCCAGAACCATCCGCAAGTGATGTCCGTGCTGCGTCTGATCTCGAGAATAGATGAGCACATCATCAATGAATAACACCACAAACTGGTCCGAGTACGGTCTAAACACTCCGTTCATCAAGTCCATGAAGGCAGCGGGGGCATTGGTCAGCCCAAACGGCATGACCAGAAACTCGTAGTGTCCGTACCGGGTGCGGAAAGCTGTCTTGGAGACGTCTGCCTCCTTGATCCTCAACTGGTGGTATCCAGACCTCAAGTCGATTTTGGCGAATACCGTGGCACCTCACAGCTGGTCAAACAAGTCGTCGATCCTCGGCAGCGGATATCTGTTCCTGATGGTGACCCTATTCAGCGGTCGGTAGTCCACACAAAGGCGTAGGGTACCATCCTTCTTCTTTACAAACAGTACCGGGGCTCCCCAGGGAGATGCACTGGGCCTCACAAAGCCTTTCTCCAAAAGATCCTGCAACTGAGACTTGAGCTCTCGCAGCTCAAGTGGTGCCATCCTGTATGGTGTGGTGGAGATGGGGCTGGTCCCTAGTACTAGTGAGATCTCAAACTCGATCTCACGCTCGGGCGGTAGTCCTGGCAACTCGTCTGGGAACACGTCGTGGTACTCTCTGACCACCAGGATACTCTGGAAGTCTGCTACAGGGCTGGGCTCTGCCACCACACAAGCTAGGAAGCCCTCACACCCCTGGCTCAAAAGTCTCGCCGCTCGAAGTGCAGAAATGCACCTGAAGCCTCCGTCCACTGGCTGACCGTGGAACTCAAAAGAAGGCAACTCCGGTAAGGAGAAGACAATCTTCCTCTCAAAACAGTCCACCAAAGCGTGGTAAGCGAACAGCCAGTCCATCCCTAGAATTACGCCAAAGTCCTCCATCTGTATCATAATCAAGTCAGCGGGAAGGCTACGTCCCCCAATACTGACCTCGCAACCCGTGTAAACCTCCTCAGCTACAAACAGCTGACCACTCGGACCTCTGATCACAAACAGATCCTCTAACAGCATATAATCCTGCCCCAAACTAACTGCGAAACTGGCTGCGACAAATGAGTGTGTAGCGCCGGAATCGAAAAGTGTGTAAACGAGTTTGCCGGAAATTGAAACCATACCTGCCACCATTGATCCCGAAGCTTTGGCATCCCTGTGTGTCAGGGCGTTGATACGCCCCTCAGCCCTAGGGGCGGACGAAGCAGCCACACTCTGTGTCGAACGGGTAGCTGCTGGCCAGTACCCTCCTCGTGACTGCTGTCCTCCTCGCACCTGGAAACTGCGGCCTCCTGCTCACCCTCCAGTGCTCAGCGCGGGAAGCGTCTGCTGACCTCCTGCCCTAGACGGGCAATCCCTCCTGATGTGGCCCAACTGGCCACACTGGTAACAGAGGGGAACCTGACTCCCGCCCTCAGTGGGTCCCTGCTGTCGGCTGGGCGGGGGTCCGGTGCTAGCAACTGGCCCTTGTCGAGGGCCCCCAAAGGCCACTGATGGTACTGCAAAACGTGACGGCTCTCCTGTGGACGCCACGTGTCTCCTCTCTCTCCGGCCCTGTGAAAAATCTGGCTGGTAGGGCCTCTTCCTCTCGTTATCAGTATCTCGCGTGGACGGGTTGGTCTCCTCGTAGGTCATAGTTGCCTCCACCACCCTCGAGAATGTAGGCAGCTTCAGGGGTTTCACATACCCCCAAATCGCAGGTCGAAGCCCCTCAGTGAACCTCCAAAGGCGCTCCTCCTCAGTGGCTACTGCTGTCGCTGCGAAGCGGGACAGCTACGGGACAGCTCCAGAAAACACGTACGATACGCGCTCACGGTGATCGTCCCCTAGCGGAGAGTGTGGAACTCCCGCCTCCTCTGGTCCTGCTACGTCTGGGGAAAGTACTGCTCGCAAAAGAGGGTGACGAACCGGTCCCAGGTTGGCTCGTCCCTCTCCTGTCCCCTGACCGCCCTCCACCACCTGTGTGCCGCACTCTACAGCTGGTACGTGGCAAAGGCCACGCAGCACCCCATCGGGGGGCGAAGGGTGTCGAAAACCTTCTCGATTTGCTCGAGCCAGTCCTCCGCCTCGGTCGGGTCCTCATCCCCCTTGAAGGAGGGGGGGCTTCAGCTTCCGGAATTGCCCGAAAAGCTCTAAGTGGCGCTGCAGTGGGGATGCTGGTGCACCTCCAGGTAAGGAAGCCTCGCGCACAGAAGCGTCGGAGGAAGGTGGGGGCGGTGGCGGCCCATCCCCTCCCGCGCATCCAGCGCCGCGTCCGTCGCGTGGTCCCACAGAGGACTCCCCCTCCGTAGCCCCAGGGAGAGGCGCTCGGGGCGGTGGGCAGAGCTCCTCTCGCACTATGTCCCGTATCAACTGGGCGAGGTCCTGGGCCTGAATGCCCGGGAGCAGTAGCTGGTCCATTGAGACGTCGACCGTAACATGCCCACCTCGCCGACCATGTCCTCTGCCGCGCCCGCGGCCCGCCTCGCTAGTCCCTCGTCGAGGCATCTCCTGCAAGGAGACGCGAAACAGAACGGAAACACGTCAATATGGAACGATATCTAACGAAGAAGTCTAAGAGCTCATGTCAAAAGAAACGTTGTGGTGGCTACTCTAGTTATAGACACGTGAATTGGTTATTTTCCAGTCAATTGGTTCACTTCTCGGGACCACCTTGCTCTGATACCATCTTGTAACGACCCGATTCCCGAATCCCTACAAAATACGAGAATCGGACCGACTCGACTGACCCCAAGACCCAGTCGTCCAACGATAAAGTAACCAAAGGAGCAGTAAAATAAACCACATTCAACATGTATATAACTAGCAGTAACAAAATACAGTAGTAGAGAAAAGAAATACTATAGTATACACCACCACAACAGTAGAGAAATAAACATATACATAAACATGAAGCTTACAATAAAGAGAGTACAGGGGGTAACAGAAACTACTCACAACAGCAAAAAAAAGTATAGTGGGTACTACAAGTGACACTACTAGGCTCTACTAGGCCCAGCCCTCCGTAGCCGCCGACTCTGGTTGCTGAACACCTGCTCCTGAAAAGTAACAAGGGTGACACGTCAGCGAAACGCTGAGTAGAGTGGCAGCTAAAAGCTAGAAAAGGCAGTAGAGTGGTCAGTAGCTGTTATATTTTTACTTTCTTTCTTTATATTTTTCCATTTATTCACTATTGATTTATTCCTCAGATCCTTCTCTTGATCTTGAATATTCCTCGTGGGAACGATCTTGATTGCAGTCTTTTCCGAAAAGTAGAAGTAACACGTGGTGCTCTCTTGGCCAGGAGAGTCCCCCGTGGTGGTCCTACCCTCAGTCAACCACCCCAAGGTTGCTGACAGACGTAAAGTGACTACGGTGAGCGCGATAAATGCACGGGTAGCTACCTCGCACTGGCACGCGGTTAGTCGTTTCCGTTAACGGGTGCGCCCAAAGCACAGCATGGAACCAGTATAGGGCAAAGCCCTCTCAGTAACTGGGGTCCATCCCCTCCACAGTAACCAAACAGGGGTCTTGCCCCTCCACAGTCCGCGCACCCTCGCCTGACTACCCTGGTTTGCCCAGTGGGCCTAACAAGTCGGCGTAGGAGGGCTAGCAGAACCTCGAGGCCCGTGGGGTAGCTAGTGCTCTCCCTACACTAGTAGCTCTCCGTGGTACTGTGTACACGAGGGTCAAAAGTCGATACAAAGTGGCCAGACCTAACCCCAGGTCCCTGGGGCGGCTAGCTCCGCTTTGCACTAAACAGGGCGGCCAGCTCACTTCCCCAATTCTATTTCATTCATTTTCCAGGAGTTCTACTCCTTATTCCCCGTAGGGTTCATGCTCTTTTAACTCAGCCAATTTAGGTTTCACCGTTCTAGCTTTATATTCATATAACCCATGTTCTCAACAGTAATTATTCATTCATAAACAAGCAGCTATTAACCAATTTATAGGCTGTTATCGTTTCCTTTCTACTTTTCCAAGACTGTAATGTATAGATATTCAATCTAGTTTTCCAATCCTAGGATTCATGTCATACCCTAGGATCTATCATTCAATCTAGTTTCCAGTCCTAGGATTCATGCAATACCCTAGGATCTATCATTCAATCTAATTTTCTTTAGTCCTAGGGTTCATGCAATGCCTTAGACTCTATTAATTATTTTACAAGTGTATAATCTTTGATAAATAAATTAAAGAACCACTCTACCCGCAAAATCGGAAGTACTGGGGGCGTAGTCGGCAATCCCGCGTGCCTCCGCAACCCCTAGAGCCGCAACGGAACGGGGTCCTAATACAAGGATCAAAGACAAGGAGCTACTCAGAATAGTATACAATTACTGTAAACAGGTAGAGGAAATAAATCTAGGAAGAATGAAACTTGAAATGCGGAAAATGGACTCCGAACGGACCCTACACAGGTCAAAAACGACGAGCCTGCCCAAAATCAGACGTCTGGAACTTCTTCCAGATGTCTTAAAAGGTCGATCATGCCATACCTTGTTTTGCGCAGTCCTTCAGACGTCCAGAAGCTCGCTGGATCGTTTGAACTCAGTTTCCAGACGTCCGATTGTCACCCCGGACGTCTGGAGGTCCTCCCTGTCGTCTGGTACCGTGTCCAATCGTCTGATCGGTGTGGGATGGCGAGCCCTACCGCCCTCCCGAACGATTCCTGCACACACACACACTCGCTCTCATCACGAAGGGTGCAGAAGAACGCGGCGGATGGCTGCATGGCCGTACACGCGTAAAAAGGGGAAGCTAAGAAAATATTGTACCTGTTAGACGTCTGGACCTTCCTCCAGACGTTTTATGCGTCGTCTGGATGTAAGTCCAGACGTCTGATTCTGGGAAATTTTCCCAGAATTAGAACCCTGCTCGCTCTTCGCCTGCAGCGCACGGCCGTGCCGCACCGCGTCCGCCTGCTGCCCGAGCTGCAGCAGCTCCTCCGCGACACCCCACGCTCGCTGCTCTCCCGCCGGCCAGCTCCAGCTGCCCTGGCAAGCTCGTACCCTCGCCGTCGAGCTTCTACTTCCTCTCGCAACCACCCCTCCTTCCCGCACGCTCGCAGCAGCCGCTGCTGCCGCTCTCGCTCGCTCGCGCTCTCGCTGGCAGGGAGAAGGAGAAGAAGGCGGTGGAATGAGGGTGAGGGAGAGGGGGAGCGATTTTATAAGGCAGCCGCAGGGAGAGAGAAGGAGGAAAACGGCGCCTGCAGGGAGAGAAAGAGAAAAACGAAGGCGGCGGGTTCAGTCTGCACATGCAAGTGCCCAGACACGAACCCGTACGCTAAAAAAATTTAATACCAGACGTTTGGGAAGGGTTCCAGACGTCTGGCCAGTCGTCTGGGCCACTTCCCAGACATCTTAACTACGTCTGATGCCCTACTCGTAACAGGAAACCACAAATCTCATTCTCAATTTCGCTAACTTCCCAAGTAGAAACTCACCCGGGTTTTTATCCTTAACATCCTGGAGCCAATCTAACAAATATTTATTCAAATCATCAATCATTTCAATCAGGGGCTCCAATCCTTCAATGCAAAGTATTGGCTGAACTTCTAAAGATTGTATGATATTCCTCAAGTTAGCCAGAACCTTATCTTGAACGGGTTTGGGGTCAGTGCAGAGTTAATGAATTGAGATTCGTTATACCCTTCCTGATAATAAGTTATTTCGGATTGTTCAAAAGGTGGTGATGACCTAAAGGCAATGTAATCAGAGGATGGGTAAGGATTGGTGTATCTTTCTTGATTGTAGATCGTATTAGGTTGTCCATGAAAGGTTGACGATCTATAATCAATGTGGCTTTGAGAAGGATAGAAATCACAATCATAGTGTTCAGTGTTAGACCCTAAACAAGGAAGTCCGGAACCGTATCCCTAATTCGAGTTATCCCAACTAACTGATGGTTGATTACAGTAAGAGTCGGGATAATCATCATGTTGAGGATAACTCAAAATAGAAGGGAAAGAGTGAGAATGCATATAATATGTGGAAGGATTCATGAGAGACGGGAGAAAGAAAGACACCCTGCAATACAAGCAATCAAACCTGTCCTTAAGTGGGCTAGCCTAAAGACCTACAGACTCCCAAAACCCATCTTGAGATAGAGAAACGATTTGATCTGCTTCTGTCTGTTCAATCTAACTAGTTAGAAGGAGGGACTGGGGAGAAGGTTCTTCCTTCAGCTTGCGCCTCCGGTTCCTAGTGTACCCCCCAGCCGTGATCGTTTGATTCTGCTCCCCTAGGTAGACATCAGATTGAACAGTAGAAACAGACTAATCGAAAATAATCTCGTTCTGGGCTCTGAAGAGCGAGTTGAATCCTTAAGGCCAACGTCTACTTTGTTTTATTTAGGGCTAGGTTTGAATGTGCTTTGGAATGTGATGGACCATTTATCTGGGTTGTGCCCTTAATAATTGATTGATGTGTGTGTGCGTGCACAACTAGTGATTTTCAATCAAGATTATTTTTGATGCAGTTAATTTTAGAATTTAAATCTTGCTTAGTAGCTTTTTGGATTCAACTTTAGGTTTTTTCAAACAAGTTTTGTTGGCACACCAGGTTTTCAAAGTACAGGTGAAGATGTTTTCCTTTAAAACTTAAAAGAATGTGGAGTGCCTGGTAAATCCCTAAGAGTTGAACCTAATCGGCAGCTACTTGATGAGTTGATTTTAATTGAAGTGGTGCGGCCCAATCAACTCAAACAATTGGCATGTTGCACCACTTAATTAGGCACACAAATGATTACCTAATCTGATTTCTACTCAATTATGTGTTTGGATGTGTGTACCGGCTCCAAAGATCGGTTTACCGGTTGAGTTTGAAAATCAGATGAGGTTGTGTACCTCTGTGAGATTTTTTTTCTTTCTTTTTAAATGTGGAGGTTGAGGCGGGTGTGGGTGTTAAACAAACAAACAAAACTAACCTCAGAGTTTATAAGAACACCTAGGTTGATTGATGTTTGTATTATTATGTGGTAAAATGAAAACTAATGGGTGGGAGGTGGGGGATAACTTACAGAACCTTTAACAGCACTTTACTCCAATCTACCGCTTTTGCTTATCTCAAAAGAGTACCTTCAATTACAATAAGAAAGAGAGAAGTGAGGTAAATGATTCGTAAGTTGGAAAACACGGAAAAAATCAAAAAGTGTCGCCTCCCCGGCAACGGCGTAAAAATGTTGAAGCTACGGGTTGCTATGCTAATGTATTTAGTTTTGAAAACCTGTTGTTGTAGTTTGAAAGCGAAGAACTCGCGCTTAACAAATAAAATTTATATCGGAATAGAAATCCCAAGTCGAATTCAGGGAGGCGGAAGTTTGATTTAAAAATATGCATTTGTTTTATTTGTCATGAAGTAAATTAATTAATTAGAAACTATCTATCGATTTACAATAAACAGAAGAGAGAGAATATTACAAACAAAAATCAAAACGAGTTGTAGAATGAACATGGAATTCATTATCAAATAGATTATTCATTAAACTACTCATTACGACTAGAAAGTGGGAAAATGATTACACTAGAAAGCAATAAATCTACTCTAGAAAGTAGTAAAAAGAATGGGGAGAGAGATATCCTCCTCGACGGTCGCTTGGAGGATAAGCCGGACGGGACGATGCTTGGAAGACGAGGAACGGAGCAGGACGAAGGAGGACGAAGCCGGAAGAACGGGAACGGGGCAGCATGTCGTCATCGTCGCGGGATCAGCTTCTGAAAAGGGGACGAAAATTTGACGTTATCTCTTGAGAAGCATCCCGAGTGTGGGACAAGCTTTGCTTGAGCTTTGGAGAGGGAGAGAAGAGAAGGAAGGGATGAAGATTTCATATGGAGGAGGTCTCCTTTTATAGTTGTAAGGAATGAGGGTAATTTGGTCCTTTTAATCTCAAAACATTAAATCAGGGGTCTTTAGTGATGGATAAAACCGTCGCTAAAGCCCCATCGTGGGCGACGTGCGCCACCCACTCGCCTTCTGTGCATGCAATGCGTGCTTACGTCCTCTAAATCTCGGCCATTCGATCGTGAGATCGAACGGCTGAGAGCGCTCCTCGTCGCGCCTCCTCTGCTCGCAATGCTCGCGTTTGATGGCACGTCACGCGCAGGCGTGCGATAGCGCTTGGGCTGGATTGAGTGTTCGCAGCTAACCGATGACGATCCAACGCTCCTTGCGCCCACTCGCCCACTCCTCGCGCCCGCACTTCGCAAAAGCGCGTTCGACCAACGTGCTACAAGCGCGTTTGTGTCGCGCTTACAACTCGTGCGCAGGCATCCACAGCCGTTGGATGCGCATCCAATGGCGGAAAATCGTCGATGAAGAGAGGGCGCGGCGGGTGTAGCGGCCGATTGGGCAGCTGATATAGCGCCACGTGGTGCCATCTTTGCCTTCCATTTTCTAGATGATGTAGATGGTGCCACGGTTGTCGGATTGAGTCAATTTTCATGCCGTTAGGCTACGATCGTCGATCCGAATCCATCTGTGCAGTCGGATTTTTCGTTTGAAATGCAGATTCACACCATCTTGACCCTTGATCTTCTAAGGTTCCCCGGTCTCTATCTGATGCTATAGATGTCTGGTTAGGGCGATCTTAGAGTCGTTGAACTCCAATCGTCGTCTTGATCACATATGTACGGTTAGATCTTTGATCCGAGGCCCTGATAAAAATTTTTCCCTGCCCTTGAACATAAAAGAAGACAATTAACCTCAATTTTATTCAAACTAATCTAAATGCAAGATGATGAATGTTATGCAATATTTATAGTATGCAATGCAATTCTTTGCTTAAGAACATACATAAATAGACATCTTATGTAATGTAAACATGTTTACATCAGTAGTTCAAAGTGATATGTTGTTGATTTCAACAGTGATGGATCCCACCACATATCAGTATTTTTTCTACATTAAAAAAAAAAAAACCACATTTATAATTATACATGAGCTTTTACATTTTCCCACTTACGTCCTATTATCTTATAAAGAGACCATCGATGAAACAAATACCCTCGTGTAGCTGAGGAAGAGAAGCACTCCTAGGATGCATTTCTCATCTCATCTGCTTGATCTATCGTGCATGGTATATAGTTCTTTTTACTATGTGTTGATAATATAAAATAACAAAGTTAAGTGTAAATCACATTCTCCTTAGTTAATGTTTAATTTATAGGGAACAATATTTGAAGTGTAGTCCACTGATACGGTATGAGTGCGATGATATTTGGTTGATTAGTTTATTTTGACTTATCTGCTCTCATTGTAATATTTTGTCATGTATATTGTAGAGGCGTTTGTTAGTTTTACTTCTATAATTTTGCAGGAGTCCCTGCATGCATGTGATTGAGGAATGCTTCCGGCTTGCGTATAGATAGTATATTTCATGACCTAATTAAATCTTGATACCCCTATATCTTAAAATAGAATTCTACTTAAAATTGTTATACCAGTTGTTGGCCCCTTAAATGATAAGCTCTTAGCATCATCACCAAATGGATATGTTCTTGTATCTTAATTATTAATTTGTGCTCATAACTAAAAAGGCGAAGGAATGATAGAGAGACTCCTCGACTCCTGGTCAGGAATTGAAGCAAATTTCAACTGTGTATGTATTGTTATTATTTATATTATAATTACACATATAATTATAATATAGATTAATTTTCACTGGTAATATAAATTTTAACACAATTATTATAAGAAATACTTGTAATATAAATTTATATTACAAGTAATTCTGAGTATTTATAACTATACATATACTTTCTTTTTATAAAATTAATTAATATTTTGTCTTTACTTTTAGACTACTCCACACAATGGAGATATTTAGTTGATCCGTATATTTAAAAAATATATTATTAATAAAAATTTTCAAATTACAGAAGAAAGAAAGTTTATTAATTTTAGTATGTATGTTAAAACATCATGTTATTTTTGATAATTTCTTTGTGATACATTGGATTTTCATTTGATAGTGTGGATTTGATTTTTTTTTTATCTCTTTTAAATACTGTTGCTCATAGGATTCGTTTCATATATATATATATATATATATATATATATATATATATATATATATAGCTACCGTAGTCTTCGTGGAAAAGTATCCATCATTTGGAAGAAAGAAAAAAAGAGTGCAGTCTTAGTTACGTAATGTATGTATGTATGTATATGTGCGTGTGTTTTTGTTATGCATCATGTCTTGTGGACTGCCTTAAGAAATCCAATGCCTCATTAAATTCTGACTCAAACATTACTGGGCTTTTATATCACTAAAGGCTAAAGCCACAAATTTATATACAGAACCCATGTGTGGCGGCGGTCATTATCTGCTCTGAAGTCAAACCATTTCATATATGGCTGCAAAGCGCGTTGCTTTCCCCACAAATCCCTCTCTCCGTCCATATCCGCGGCCATCTTACCCGTATCTGAATTTACACCTATAACCCTTTGAGAAGAAAAAATTATCAAGGAAGATCTATGTATACTACTTTACCAACCTAGATTTTTAAATGTCTAACCCGTCTTAACCAAGCTCCCTTTTTTTGTTTACTTCTGCACGAGGAGTTAACATACGTTCTTGTTTATTTGAAATCGATGTTAACCTCTTCCTCTAACTAAATTAAGCTTGTAAGTTTGATTCCGAGCAAAAATATTTGATGGTTACCGAGATAAGTAAAACTTTCACGAGGAAGAAGGAGAAGAACGTAGTATTTTCTGGAGAATAAAATAATTGACTAAATAAAGAACAATCGGTGGCGATGCTTGATTGGCCGCGAATCTCCTTGTTGATTATACTCAACTGATAAATTAATAGCAAAGCAATTTTTTTTTCTTTTTATCCTGTACTGAAATTGTAATATGTCTTCTTTTATAAAGGTCACCTACGTAAATTCCTCTCGCGTAGTTTAGTTATATATTCCTCTTTTCTGTTTTTTTTTTTCCCACAGCCACACGCATACACCCCGCTCGCTCTCACATCACAACAGGTGAGTTAAAGGGGACTCGATCCGAGGAGACTTTCCCCTCCTCCTCTCTAAGCTCTCACCTCCACCTCCAACTCCACCTCCACCTCCGGACATGGCAGGCGGCAAAGGCTCCCTCGAGCAGACACCGACGTGGTCCGTCGCCGCCGTCTGCTTGATCATCGTCGCAATCTCCATCGGCATCGAGCACTTCCTCCACTCCCTCGGAAAGGTTCCCTCGACTCGTTCTCCCTGTCTACACGTAGCCGGCTACCTAACCAGCTAGCTAACTAATTAACCATCTTTAATTATCCTGCAGTACCTATTGACGAAGAAGAAACCAGCGCTCTACGAGGCCCTCGAGAAGGTCAAAACGGGTGAGTACCTATGGATATATGTGACAACGTCCGTACGTACCGGTGGAGGCAGTTTCAAAGTTACTTAGGAATTATATATGCACCGAAACCATATTAAGTTTAGTACTTTTATCATCGTCGTATTTAATCAATTAGTTAGTTAATTAATTAATTAATTGCCTCCCCCTACCTTAATTAATTAACTTAATTACGTGCAGAGCTGATGCTGCTGGGGTTCATATCGCTGCTGCTGATCGTGGGGCAGGACCCGATATCGCGCATATGCATACCGAAGAGCGTCGGGGCCACGTGGCACCCGTGCAAGAAGGAACCGGAGGAGGTGGAGGAGGAGAAGAAGCTCGGGAGGAGGAGGTTGCTGTCTTTGCTGCTGCTTGAGGAAGACGATGATGGTATCATTGGAGGAGGAGGAGGAGGAGGAGGAGGAGGGAGCTTCCGGAGGATCCTCGCTGGCAGCAAATACGACAAGTGCGAACCCAAGGTAACGTCAACGTACGTACGTCTTCCATTCTTATGTTCGTTTGCTAACAAAAATAAATAAATAAATTATATAAAATGCCCGGTCAGAAATAAAATAATAATTGTGGTGGATTAGGATTGGAATTCCTTCCTTCCCTTTTTTTTTTTTTTTTCTATCCTATTCGACTTTCTAGACGTTGCCACTTAGCATATTCTATGTATGGTGCATACATTGGGTTAGTTTTTGGTTTTCAAAGAATTGATTTCTGCCGATTCTATCGATCAGTCATTAATAATTAGGTTTAGCCTGGTGAGTGCCGACCTAGAATAAGGGTACAAAAAAATAGATCGATCAATGAATCTGTCAAATTTTAATTTTATTTTTAATTTTTAATGATTCAAATGTTGGTTCGGATCTATGGGACGGGTGAGGATGTCATCAGTAGAGATGAATTAAAAAAAGTTGAATTGATCATACTTAAGTTTCGGATCGAGTTAAATTAAAATTTAATATATAAATAATTAAATATAATTATTATAAAATACTAATTTGAATATAAAATATTCAATAACACTATAAAATAAAATAAAAATATTAAGAAGTTGTAATTAGAAGACATAAAAGTAAATATGTTTATAAAAAATAAAAAATTAAATTTTAATAGAAAAATTTCAAAATATCGATAAAATACAAATAAATAAAATAAGAAAAATAAATATCATATTACAATATAGCATTAAATATCATATCATAAAAATAATATGATTCAAAAAATTATAAAGGGAGATGCTTGAAAATATCTTTTTGATGACTATATACCATACAATATGACCCGGTCAACAAAATCATACGTAGATAGTCGGTTGAACTAAGATATAGTCAACAGCGGTGGTTAAAAGGTTCTTAAAAAAAATTGATTAAACAACAGTGATTTTAACTTTTAACTTTTATGGGAATAGCCATTGAGGTCCAATGTCCTCCGTACTCCATGGTCCATGTTGCAATGTCCTTTGAGTGAGGAGTAGGAAAGATGAAAGGAGAGGAGGGTGAGGAGGAGGAAGGCTTAGAGCAGTTATCGGTGGGATGGTGAGGAGAGGTCTGACGTGGGGCAAGGTGGGGGGAAAGAACATCCGACGAGGAGCGAGGAGGAGGAGGAGGAGGAGGAGGAACGTCTGGAGAGGGGCAAAGAGGAGGAGGTTGCGACGTCGCATTGCGTGCGTGAGGGAGGGACTCGGCTTCTTACGTCGCGAGTTTGGAGTTGGGAACTTGGGGAGACCCTTCTTCGTTTGTGGGTCGAGAGAGAGAGAGGAAATTGGAAAGTTCCATGCGGTTGGAAGGGGAAACGACGCGTGTCGATCACGAAATGCACGTACCGCAATTTTTTCTTTTAAATTGGGGCAGGCTGGATCGGACTTCTGGGTCACCAGACTTACCCGATCGAATCGAATTTTGATCGATTCCTCTGGTTGAAGTTCTCCCTCCTAAAAATTGGTCGATTCAGCTGGGCTGATCTGATCCGATTTTTAAAACCTCGACATAGAATCATCGCGTGCGGTTGAACCGGCACGAAAAATGGTGTTGCAAAGTTAGAATCAGTTCGTACAATTAGTTTGTAAAATCATGAATAGAAGGTAAATTTAACTTATGAGAAAAGGGAGGGGGGAAAAAGTTATAAAGATAACAAGTAGATATGTGGATGGGGTCGGACAGAAAATGAGGCTTTTGTTTGAAATAGGAAAAAAATTAAGTGGACGTAACTTTGTACATTGACGTCGGCGTACTCGAGGACGTTCTTTGAAGTTTATAAACGAAAAAACAAAAAATTGTATACATACGAAACGTACCATAATTTTGAGAAAACAAAAATGAATATAAATTTATGTAAAATAAGAGAAAATGTTGGATCTAATTTCATCCGGTATAAGTGTATATCTAGAAATGAGATATAACTCTCAATATCAAATATAGGTGAGAATGATACAAGAAATGGTAGGATGAAGAGCTAGGCCTTGGGTTGCCCACCCCCCTAGGTGTAACAAGTTCTACTAGTCTAATCACAACTCGAATGAGCTCATTTGCTAGGGCAATATTCTTTCCTCAACATGATACGTCATGCCACGTTTATATGACGTATCTACTATATCATGTAACACGTCATATTTTATACCATCTCCTCCACAGCAACAAGTCACGTCAATCACAACATGTCAACATTATAAATGCACCATATTAATATGATATGACATATTTGGTATCATATCATATTTCACGTAACACCCTACGTCCATTACTGCATACATAACTACCTTGGGGGGGAAGAGAGAACGCCTTGTAGTGAAATTTTAAAGGAAGATGGGGACCGGATGCCCTCTTTCCTCCCCTGCAATTGGGGTCGGATCCCGGGAGCACCCATTGCATGGGAAGAATGGCTTCTCCACAGATGTCCCTCGTGCATGAAAGAGTTAGGATGTTATGTACCCTTCATGCGCGGTATGTTACTTAAGGTGATTATATACAAATCTTAAGTTACATGTGCCTAAAAATTCACAATAGTGAAATCAGTCTATTCTTTTATTGTGAATTAATAATCGCAAGCCTTCCAAATGGAGCAATGCAAATCTTGGGAGTGGGTACATGAAGAATCATCTACCATTTTGGGAGATAAAACCCCAGATTATGTTTAGGTTTATGGAATCCAGGGTGGGCAATTAACATAGGTTAAACCGAAACCATGATGGAGAAGTCGTCCTCTCTCATTCGGAGACAACTCTCGTTTGCCCATTTTACGTAATGGGATCGATATCTTTCCCCTTCAATCTTCGTATGCATGCTAACTCGGTCTGAGTTAGCTAATTTAACTGTCCATACGGTGCCAACCTTCAGAGTTTTCCAGTAGTCTAAGTTATCCTGATTTTTTTTCCCAAATCCGCTCATGCAGTGGGGCCATGGAAAGGTATAATCTAGGTTAAAACTTTAGTGAAAATCCTTCATTTAATTAAACAGGGAATAATTTTAATATTATCCCTCCATGTAAACTAGCTCGATGAGCCCAAATTTCAAAACTACATGATATGGCCAAATTTTATAATGTGTGTCTAGATTAATAAGCTAGCAGAATTATTTCATTTTTGCTGTTTGTAATAGTATTGCTTCTTCTTGTTTTTTTTTTTTTTTTTTTTTCACAACTACGGTTATCTTGCAAGTTTGTTCCTACTGCTAGTTTTCATCGCACGCGGGACTGATAAACACTTTTCCTGAACAGAAAACTAATTATACGTACGTACTACTTTTTTTTTTTTTTTTTTCGGACATGCATCTTTTACCTTCTTCCTTTTTTAAAAAAAAATGGTCATTAGTTAACTGAAGTCATAATCCAAGTTGCCCCCTTTTTAAAAATGGAAACAGCTCTATTTCCATTTTGCTTGCTTGACACCCACCAAAAGTATTCTCGTATAGGAAAAATAAAAAAACAAGTCAAACATGCGTATGGGGGTGAGAAAACCTGAAAAGTCATTTTACTTTCACCATTTCCACAATTTGTTTGCGCCCAACCCCCCATTAAGATTTTTCTTTCCAATCCACCCCCACCCCCACGAAGTTGTATGTAATATTCTTTCTAGCGGTACTAGTTATAACGCTGCCAGCGCTAACGACACCTCTACCAGAGGCAGAGGTTACTACAGCCATTCTAATTTAAAACATTCTGGGTGGTTTTCAAACGAAGTAGCCATCATGGTGCATCCGTTTTCTGTTGGGACTTAATTAAATGGGTCGATGTGCATGTGTGATCGATCTTGCAGGGGAAGGTTCCATTGATATCGTACGACGGGATCCACCAGCTTCACATATTCATCTTTGTCCTGGCAATCTTTCACATCCT
This sequence comes from Thalassia testudinum, assembly GCA_037157565.1. Taxonomy (NCBI): domain Eukaryota; kingdom Viridiplantae; phylum Streptophyta; class Magnoliopsida; order Alismatales; family Hydrocharitaceae; genus Thalassia; species Thalassia testudinum. The sequence goes on from JAZHRO010000024.1 coordinate 96,582,874, forward strand.
CTACTCCATAAGCACCTTGGCTCTTGGTAGATTGAAGGTTCGTAATATATTAATTAATTAAGTTGGCTAAGCATTTTGAGTAGCTAGCGCAATTAAATCTAATGCAACGTACAAATTAAGTGAGACATGTCGACATGACCATATGCATGCATGGAGCAAAATTATTTGACGGGGGCACTCTAATTTGTTTTCACCTGAAGATGCGGAGGTGGAAGACGTGGGAGCAGCAGACCAAAACAGCAGACTACCAGTTCTCTCACGGTAAGACGTAATTTTATTGGCAGCACGCAGCATATATATATATATATATATATATATATATATATATAATTAGCCAGAAAGACGATTACGTACGCCAACTGCGTGCTAATTAAAGAACCAAGCAAACAAATTAACCGTGGCTGCATGTACTCTTGCTTTGGATCTGCAGATCCGGAGAGGTTCCGTTTCACGAGGGACACATCGTTCGGGCGCAGGCACTTGAGTTTCTGGAGCCAGTCGACCGTACTCACCTGGACCGTAAGAACCACAGCACTCCTTTGTTTGCTTGCGAATGGATGGCATTAGGTGTCAAGGAGTTGTTTCTCGACGTAGAACTTCAGTTGCGGGTATAAAAACGTCAAAAAATAGTAACCTACTTTTTGCGATATGCATCTAGGTGGTGAGAGTAATTATATAAAAAAATATATTAAATTTAGAAATAGTGCTCGCATACCGTGTCTTCTTTTGACACAAAAAAAAAAAAAAAATCAAAAAAAAGTAAGGCAAGAAATGTTATACGTTGGGATCCGCTGCAGTTTAAAGAGTTACAGTAGCACTTCTAAACAAAAGATGCGAAGCTGCAAAAATCGATACAAAATCAAAACATATCAATGTGAAATCAAAATGCAATGATTTTACATCGATGTAAAAGGAAAAAAAAAAATTCATTTTACACCGATAAAAAAAACACCTTCACAACTATTTTGTATCAGTACAAGATCACAAAAAATCATCTTTAAAATTATTTTTACACCAATACATTATTGTAAAATCACAAAAGATCATCTTCGGTACAAAATCGTCTCACACTACTACATTTTAGGTCAAAATCAAAAATCACCCCCTTTAATCACTAACTCACAAAGTAACGTTGACTTTTTTAAATGGGGTGGGAGAGTATATTGCATAACAGAATTACTTACGTTACTTTTTTTTAATTTTTTTACATTAAATAGTAATTCTTGGTCGAAAATCAGACCCGTAACATCTATATCTTGCAAAATGCATTAGCTTTGGTACATTTTGGCTTGATTATAATATGCCCGGTTGAGCTTGGGTAAATTTTATCTTACGTGTATAGGATAACTTGTGAGATATGAGAGATTTATTCTACACACACACACAAATACCCATGCAATTTGATTTGAAAACTTGTGCTGGCAACATTCCTCACACCCACCTCCATGCACCTGTCACTTGCGTTATCCTTATATACACTGTAATCCACAAAGTATAATCTCATCACTATTCATCGTATTATTCATCTTATCCATGACACATCAATTATTCCACCTATTTACCCTACATCCAAATGAAACCGTAAAACTTAATTGAGCCTCTAAAGGGAGGTTCTGATCTGGATACTACTTGCTCGATGGTTTCAAGAAAAATTGAAAAACTACATTATTCAACTGCTCATTAGCATGAAATCAAATAAACTTTTGATCCCTGCTCTGACGAAGCTAAGCGTAGCTTATTCAAGCTCCACTCATTAGAAAATAGTGTTCAAGCTGAATAGGTGAGCTCATGACGAGCAGAGAGTTAGACTTAGACATCAGTCGTAATCTTTAGAATGTAGATATTTGCATAGAGTAGTAATGATTTCCCAAGGAGAAAAACGACCCTGCATCCCAAATTTGACGTTCTCTTCCGTTCGTTCCTCGTTTGGCGACGAAAATGGGACATGGGAGGCCCGTTGCTAAGACAAGGGAGGGTGCCGCTCTTGTCGTCGTAGGCGTCGTTTTTGTTGTTATTTTCTACATGTAGAAAACGTTGCTCATTTGCATATGTGGCTTATAGCCCACATTAGATGGATTCTGAAACTGGTTTCTCCTTTAAAGCATTGTTTATTTGTGAACTGATTTCTTCCCCATGCAATTAATTCCCTTTTGGTTGGTAGGTTTGCTTCTTTAGGCAGTTTTTTGGGTCGGTCTCCAAAGATGATTACTTGACTCTCAGGCACGGATTCGTCACGGTGAGTTTTCTCCAAGAGGATTTTTATACAGTTGTCCTTGTGAATTACGCGAGCTTTTCATATTTACGCATACCCTACCATGTAACACGAAAAACTTTTACATAAAAGAAGCAAAGTTCTCGACGAAAATAAATAACTTCTTTCCCTACGCCGCATCCAAGTATCGAAACCAAATATCATTTCTGTCATCCATCACCTCAACCATAAAACACCGCATCTTAAGCTTGAGCTTGAAAAAAAAAATGGTCGAGTCTTAACTTTTACATGGAACTATAATTAATAATCCTGATCTTGACGTAAATTAGCTCACATATGGTTGATTCATAAGCTCAAATTGATGGAGAGACTTGAGTTCAAGCAGCATCATGAGGGCATAAAAAGCGATAAAAGTTGGGTGCAGATATGTGTAGTATAAAATGTTTGCAGGGGTACGTGCATAAGAAAAGCTTTTTCCTTTCCCAAGTGCACCCTCGACCTCTTCCTTTCACTTACCATGGAGCCACCTGCAAACTTCACTGTATTCCTGGGTGTAATTTCAGGCACATTTGGCCCCCGAAAGCCATGTGAAATTTGATTTCCAAAGGTACATCAACCGATCCCTGGAAGAGGATTTCAAAGAGGTGGTCGGAATAAGGTATGGTATGGCATGACATGGCATGAATGCAAAGAAGCCCATCTCCGACCCAATTAGGCTAAATTGAAGAATGAACCCCGCAGATAATTCAATGGTCCAGATACTTTTTTTTTTTCTAACTATGTTATTGTCCACATCACTGCAGCCCAATAATCTGGTTTTTTGCAGTGCTGTTCTTGCTAGCCAACACTCATGGTAATTAGCACCCTATAACAAATGACATGTATAGGAAGATTGATTCCAGAGATACCAACACATGGAAACTGGGAAATGATTCTTTCTTTCTTAATCCTTCTGCAACAGGGTGGTACTCCTACCTCTGGCTTCCATTCATCCCTCTGATTGTAAGCTCGCACTCATTTTCTGCTCAAGCCGAACTCTTCGATGGAGTTGTGAGACTGAAATATTGCACACGAATACCTGTTTTTTGCAGATTCTCCTAACGGTGGGGACAAAGCTCCAAGTTATCATAACAAGGATGGCGGTGAAGATCATGGACAGAGGAGATGTGATCAAGGGTGTCCCCGTGGTCCAGCCAGACGATCACCACTTCTGGTTCAATCGTCCTAGGCTGATGCTCAATCTGATTCACTTTGTTCTTTTCCAGGTATTTTATCCAGATCCCATGCATCTTATATCCTCACGCTTTTGCGATGATGAATCACATGAGTGTATTCCCACCCAAAATAACACCTTGGTTGCATAATCAAGTACATATGAGATAATCAAGTCCCACTAGACTTAACACTTACTTTCTCAATCTGATGTTCCAAAACACCACACCCATGGGATGAGATAAATCTTTTCATTGTTTTTCACAGTCAGCAGCAGCAAGGTTAACAAAAGATGCCTCTCGTCTAAAAATTCTAGCTCCAATCAGTGGTTAAACATGCGTTTCATGGTCTTATCATGATTAACTTTCTTGTTTTCTCTCCCTTCCAGAACGCGTTCCAGGTATCCTTCTTCGTGTTTACGACGGTAAGCTCAACCAAGCCCACAACTTCACATCTGTACTGAAATTGCTGGAAACAGCACCCTCGTGAACATGGATTTTCTTAACTTTCTCGACAAACTCTCTGAATTTCTGCAGTACAAATTTGGAATACATTCGTGCTTCCATGATCAAACAGCGGACGTAATCATCAGGATAACCATGGGGTCAGTTTTTCTTATCCTCCTTTTATATAACTTAATTAAGATAGAGACTTAAAATAGTTCAGTATAATTAGCCAGTCCAAATCCATCCTGAATGGATCGAATGGATGGAAATTGGGCTTGTCAGACCATGTCAAAACCAATCCAGACACCTTGATCACAATACTTCAAATACTTGATGAGATCTTCATCTTCCCATGTTGTACCAAATCCAAGCATGATCTTGATTACTTCAATACAGATCAGAGTGGAGGCAAAAGAACACACGTATCCAGTCTCATTTGATGTGGGAAAGGCTTCGTCTGTTCTTATTGTTGTTTTCGCGATAAATTTCTGACAATTGTTCTGCATTCGTCCAGGGTCATCATCCAGATTCTGTGCAGCTATATGACCCTTCCTCTGTATGCACTGGTGACACAGGTATGGTCTCATGCCTCTCCTTATAAGCACTATTCGGCCATTTAAAATCGATGGTGTTCTAAGTGTGCCAGGTGATTTTGGTGTTAACAGATGGGTTCAAACATGAAGCCAGCCATCTTCAATGAGCGGGTCGCAGCAGCCCTCAGGAAGTGGCATCACACAGCCAGGAAGCATATCAAAGAGAATCGCAAATCCGGGAGCACAACCCCAACCACGAGTAGGCCAGCCACGCCATTGACAAGTTGGCCAACGACGCCGACACACCGCTTCTCAGCGGTGAACAGCGAGGGGATGTCGCCAGTTCACCTTCTGAGGAACTACCAGGGTGAGCTGGACAGCAGCCACGTCTCACACAGGACCCACATCTCTGAGGCCGATCGCATGGACATTGAGAAGTCAATCACCTCATATCGGCGAGCAACAGAGGGATCCTCCCACTACTACAGCGATGGCTCCTCGCATCACCACGGGAGAGCGGGGATGCAGGACGAAATGGACGAAGAGAAGGAAATACAAATGGGTACGGTGTACCCAATGCAGCCGATGCCTCAACGGCCAGCTGATGAGTCACGAATATCCATTGACTTCTCATTCGACAAGAGGCGGACGATGAAATGAAGCGATCCATTTCGCAGCATTATAAGAAAGAAGCAGGCATTAACAGGTCAGGCACTGCCATAGTTTGAGCACATCCTTATGTCACAAGTGTGAGCTGAGCCATGAGAGTCTGTCTCAATCATGTCAGTTACATTTTCTCTAGATATGGACTTTAACAATATCGAGCAGGTCGTGCATCGACTACCTTGACTTGGAGAACTTTGCTATTGCTCTCCAAGTGTAGCAAGCACAGAGAAACACAGGAGTTGTTTCATTCAAATTACCTTCTTTCAAGAACTTCTATATTAATTTCTAACATGTTTTGCAATGGTTGTCTTTAGAATTCTAGGCTGAAATCTGTTACAATTGATGAACTCACAAGAAAAGGACTTGATATATCTTCAATATATTAATGGAACGTATAATTGTAATGCCCAAAAATGTTGCATATTTTCATCTTCTCCATAAACGACTGTCTAGCAAATGAGAAATCACATTTAATGGAAAAAAAAAATGACATTATATAACTGACAAGATGACTTGTTCAAGAATGAATGTATCAAGCACCGTGCCATCACCAAGGTATTTGCTTCAAGACAATAACCTATCATGCGGAAGCCTCCCCACCCTTATTTGAAAGGAACAATTCGGTACATTGTGCAACCATATCGTGTGGACTGGTAACTGCAAGAAGGAAATGGATGTGACTGTACAAATCTCACGTAGGAGCAAGAAATTCACAAATAACCATACTCAGATCCAGCATATAACTAGACAAACTCAAGGATTAGCCAAATTTCAACCATCAATCAGATCTCAATCCAACAAACTCGTCTGAGTCTTAGAAGAGGTTGCTGACAGTTTATATCAAAATTAAACTGAAGTGTCCACACTATCCAAACAAATTCCAAAAAAACAAAAGCAACCTTAATTATGGATTTTTATACATTTCAGCCCCTAGATTAAGAATTAGCTTAAGCAAGAAATCTAATCTTGCCGTCTGTATCTATTGTCAACATAACCACATTGACATATAGATTACTTATGGCGGATCTAAATGCAACTGGTGTCCTTTCCTCTCTTTTTCCTTTGCCTTTAAACCCTAAAAAGCATCACTACTTATATATGATTTCATCAAGATATTTGCATAAAATCCTTTATACTTGAAAGAAGTGGCATTCCTCTCGAGTAACAATGTATGTGGAATTACCATGTATCACATGCATCTCTTCACCATCAGAAAAATCTGCTCTTTGAAATCAAAAAATTGCAAAATGTATCTGTTAGAGTTTGGAGTTAGTCACATGGCACTTGGCGGTGAGTTACGTGTGGGGCGCATGTTGGGTGTGTGAAGTGGGTGTGCATGTAGGTTTAGGGTTTGTTGTGTGTTTCCAAATTTGTTTTGTGCCACATGTGACGACTTGTTTTTGGTGATTGATTGATAGAGTTCAAATTTAGGATTGAGTAATTTTAGGAATAGTCGAATAATTGAGTTCGTATAGGAAATAGGATTATCAAATCCTAAATTAGTTAGGATTACAATCGGGATTGTAATTGAGATTGGCTCTCTTTAAATAGAAACCAAATCTGTTTATTTTCTCTTGAGTTCCATCAATAATATTTCCAAGTTCTAGAACTCCTCTCCTCCCTCTCTCTCTTCCACGCTACCGGCCTCTCTCTCTTTGCTTCCTCTCTCCGCACGCCAACATCTAGAAGATGAACGGCTCCCTCCACGCATCAATTCTTCACAGTATCAATTATTCATAATCAAGGGAAAAAAAAGAGATAAAGAATAAGTGATCCTCAGTCATTCATTCCAACAAAACTACTTCTATGGTGGTGACATTATGGCCAAGAGACCGAAGGGGTTCAAAATCCAATGCTGGTGGAAGAGGTAATACAGCAGAGAACAATAACAGTAAAAAATTCTTCTCTTCTGAGAGGGGAAAAGATACCACTCAAGATCAGTAGTCATCCTGTTTTTATTAATCAGAGGAAGAAAAAAAACTTTCACATCCTGACATGCTAAAAGAAGGGGCTCTCTGGCTAGAAGCATGTACTTGGAGAATTTAACATTGTTCCTTGTTTCTCATCTAGAAATCATAAACTATGGTCTGCTATGAAGAGAGCACTATATAATATGAAAATTTCATTATTGTTAGTTGAAGAAAATGAACCTCGTTATTTAACTAAGCTTGCCCAACAACTCTTTATATAGAGATGTGAGGAAAAAATTATAAAGATAATCTTACAAGAAAACATAAAATAATAAAAGAGTCCAACAATATAATATAACACTCACCTTCAAGTTGAAGCATTTATGTCAACCATGCTCAGCTTGTTCTTACACTTCTCAAATGTTGGACATGATAGAGGCTTAGTGAACATGTCTATAGTCTACTCTGAAGAGGCTAGGCAAGCAGTACGAAGCAAATCCTGTTGGATGATACTTCTTGTGTAGTGACAATCCACTTTGGCGTGCTTGGTCCTTTCATGAAACCTGGGGTTATTAGCAATGTACATGTCAACCCTGTCATCACAATGCATCTACATGGCTCCTCAATTTGAACATGAAGATCTCGTAACAAGGATCTAACCCAAATCATCTCTGCTACTGTTTGTGGCATAGCTCGATATTCAGATTCTACAGTGGAACGTGAGACCAAACTTTGCTTCTCACTCTACTAGGAGACAAGATTGCCTACTACAAATATATAGAAGCTTGTGGTAGACTTCCTATCACCAAGATCACCAGCATAGTCAGCATCATAATAACCCACAACTGTCATAGGGGCTCCTCTTTGAAACAGAAGACTAAGTTCGGGAGCTCTCTTAAGATACCTAAGTACATGCATCATCGCCTGTGCATTTGTGGGCCTGTCTAAAAATTGGCTCAATTTCCCAACTGCTAAAGTAATGTCTGGCCATGTGATAGTCAGGTATAGAAGTTTGCCTACCGTCTATAGGCCCTGCTATCAACAATTTTTGTTGCACTATCATAAAAATGTACCTTTGGATGTATACTGTAGAGATATTTACTCCCTTGGATCCTAGCATCCTTGCCTCCTGGAGTATATCAAGGACATATGTCTTCTAAGACATCACAATACCCTCTTTACTATGAGCAACCTCAATTCTCAAGAAATAACGGAGCCTTCCTAAGTCCCTCATAACAAACTGCTAACCTAAAAACTCTTTCACCTCAGAAACACCTAACTTGTCATCTCCCATGACAATTAGATCATCCACATACACAAGTAGCACCACCACACCATGACCCATCCTCACAAAAGAGAATGATCGAAAGATGACATATGCATCCCAATAGTAGCTAAAGCCTCTGACAGTTGCTGAAACCAGGCACGGGGACTCTGCTTTAGGTCATAAATAGCCTTTCTCAGCCTGCATACATACTCCCCCTGAACCTCGAAACTCGGGGGCTACTGCATGTAAACTTCTTCTTGGAGGTCACCATACTTCTTGACATCAAGTTGATTAAGGGGCCAACCATGATGTGCTGCAACAGAGACTAAGATTTTGATTGTGGAGAGATGAGCCACCGGAGAAAAAGTGTCAAAAACGTTCACTTCATAAGTTTAGGTGAACCCCTTTACAACAAGCCTAGCCGTGCACCGTGAAATAGATCCATCAAGGTTGTATTTCAAGGCAAAGACCGAACAAGCTCTAACAAGATGTGCTCTAGAAGGAAGTGGTGTGTCAACTCCTAGGTCCCCCTATCACAAAGGGCAGACATCTTGTCCTGGGCAGACATCTTGTCCTCCATGGCAGCACGCCATTTTGGATCGAGTAGAGCCTACTGGTAGGTGGTTGGGATCTCCGCATTAGAGACGACAGCAATAAAGGCGTGCAAAGACGTAATAGCACTCCCAACCACTTTGTAACGCGCACATGAACGGGGGGCCTTCCAAATGGCAATGGGGTACTAGAGGGGACAACCATTGTATCGAATACTGTATCTAAAGAAACATTCTCTATGCAAGACTTTGAACCTATAGGAATATCCTGAGTAGAAGTAGCCTCCAAGTTCTCAACACTAGTCGGAGGAGACTGTGGAATAGAAGAAGAGGGTGGCTTTGCCCTGTAAGAAATTGGCAACTGATAAGTGTGACCCTTGAATGTGCTCTCATCTGCTAGTAGATGGCCCTATAGATAGAGGAGAATTGCTACTATCTGAGAAGACACCAAATGGTACAGGAGCAACTGGCATAGGAGCATACTTTGACACACTTTGCAATTGTCTGGCAACAACAGAAAAGTAAGGTACCACTTCATGAAAGGTGACATTTGCACTAATGTAATGCTTCTGGTGTAGAGGATCAAAACATCGATACCCCTTCTGAGTACGAGAGTAGCCAAGAAACACACACTTGATTACTCGGGGTGTTAATTTATCTCAATCAGGTCCAAAAAGATGAACAAAAGCCACGTACCCAAATATCTTGAGTGGAACACCAAACAATTCTACATCTAGATATAACACCAGCCATGGTACCTGCTCATGAATAATTGAAGATGGCAGTCCATTAATGAGATAGAAAGTTGTGAGAACTGCATCGCCACAATAAGTGTGTGGCACACTGTTCTGAATAAGAAGAGTTCTGGTCATATCAAGAATTTGTTTGTGCCTCCTCTTTGCAACTCCATTCTGCTGAAAGGTGTCTGGATAGGAAGTCTGATGAATGATATCATGCAAACCATAGAAATCTGCCAATCGACGGGTACAAAACTCCAATGCATTATCCGATCTGACTATCTTGATGCTGACACCAAATTGATCTTTATCATCAACACAAATTTCTCCATGAGGACCCACTTTAGACTTATTCTTCATGAGAAATAACCAAGACAATTGGGAGAAATCATCAACCATAATCAAATAATAGCGATGCCCTTGTCTATTAGGAATATGGCTGGGACCCAGACATCAAGATGCATCAACTGAAAACATGAAGACGTATGTGGTCCAGTAGCAGCTGGAAAAGATCTATGATGCTTGCCAAGCTAACATGCATCACAAGAAAGTTGTGGTTAGGGACAAATGTGGAATAAGTCTCTATAGTTATCCAAAGATAGATGACTCAGCCGTCTATGCCACTATAAAGCACTTCCTGAAGCAGAGCTAATTTGACAAGTTGTAGCCATGGGACCCTAAACGAGTCGGTAAACACCTTCATATCCACTATCAATATTCTTCCCTATTATTCAATTTGGGAAAGTGCATCCAAGCTCATTAAAGATGACACGACAATTCATTTGCTTGATGATTTCACTAATAGAAAACAAATTCATGGATAAGTCCAGAACAAACAAGACATGGTTGAGCTGCATAGATGGGGTAACTGTAACTGCCCCCTTACCATCAATAGGTGCATGTCGCCCATCAACCACCTACACAGTGCAGCCTTGTGAAATGGATTGAATCTGTCCAAAACACTACGGATTATCGAACAAATGATGGGAAGCACCCGAGTCAATCAACCACGTTACACCAGTGGTTGGAGAAGAGTCACCCATAGCAGTTCCCAATACAATCTCTAACTCAGGAGAAGTTGCCATGTCCACAAGGGCAATGCAAACAACTCAGCCAGTCGTCTTTCTACAAAAATTTAGACCACCAAAATTACACTTTGGGCATAAAACCACACTACCCAGTTCTAATTTTCCTTTCTTCAATACCTGCATATTTGATTTTGATGTTGCATAGAGGAATACATACCTTAAACTTCTTCAACAATGCATACAATACTAATTTCGATACCACAAAGGGGAATACACACCCCAAAACTTGATCGAAAGGGGTATACACACCCCAAACTGAATCACAACAGGGGAATACACACCCTAAATAGAGTCAAAAGACTTATTTTGTCATACCACAGTTGTAGAGATCACATCAAAACATCTTCTGAAGGATTCTTGGCTTTAGGAAGACATCAAGTGGACACCAAGAACCCTTCAGGACACCTTAGCCGACCTTGTTGTCCCTCCCCTTGCCACTAAATAGGGAGAGGCAGCAAGGAGAGAGGTGGAGCCGACGTTGACTGTTGGTGCCAGCGACAGTGGCTGTTGTCGGCGCTGCTTCTAGCTGGTGACACTGTTGGCTATTGTGCCATCGCCGCCGACGTGAGGGACGAGGAGGAGGCTCGATGGTAGGGTTAGGGTTTTTCTTTGGGTGGCATCCTCAACTTGGCTATGATACCAAGTTGAAGAAAATGAATCTCGTTATTTCACTAAGCTTGCCTTATACTTTATATAGAGAGAGGTGAGGGAAAATTTGTAAAGATAGTCTTACAAGAAAACATAATATGATAAAAGAGCCTAACAATATAACATAACATTGTTACCACGGGAAATCAAAAGATGCTTCAACAATGTGCTTTTCTTTCTTTCACCATGAACAATGTTATTCGCATAGCTTGTGTAGAGGTGCGTATATGGGCATAATTGGCCTGCATGCATTTGAGTAGACACATGTGCATGTGTGCTTTTAACATATGGGAAAGGATGTTTATTGTGAAGGAGGAAAAAGTCATGTGGACTGCCATGTGGCACAATTGCCATGTGGACAGCCCACATGGCGTTGAGTTGGCATTCAATTGAGTTCAACAAAGGGGTTGTGTGGCCTCTAGATTTTTCTAGGTTGCTTAGTGGCCAAGTTATGGCCTTATTTAGGTGTTAGAATAAATTAGGAGTTCCTATTTTTGGTAAATTGGGATTCAGATTTTTTGTTTTTCTATTTTTGGATGTAGGATTATCTCTCTATAAAAATAAAGGAATCCTACCATTATCATTTGAGTTAAATACAATTATTCTCTACATCAATTCTTCAACTCTCTCTCTCTCTCATCGACCCTCTCTCATTCCACAAGCTAAGGTCGACTTGTGGGACTTCCATGCATCAAGGCCACACCACACTTTTGCAAATCGTCACATGGTATCAGAGTCACCAATCTAGACCCCATCATCTTCACACACGGAACAAAGAGAAGCGATGAGAAGAGAGTTCATGCACAAGATCCTCTTGTGCGTGAACACCACCACGCCAAAATCGACATCTCAGAGTTCACACCACCTTGTTAGACATGGGAGTTCTCTTAAAGAACTCCGTGGAAGTCCTTGGCACTTTACGCAAGGCCCAAGGAGACAAGTAGAGGATTCCTGACGAATCTTCTCTGTACCGCATCCAATGCCTTACGCATATCATAGAAGTAGGGGGAAGGTTCATTGCTCGAAGGAGAAGATGGCAGAGCTCGAAAACTAAGTGCCCACCAAAGAGATGAAGGTACTCGTTATGGGGAAGGGCATTTAAAATCCAGAAGAGACGCCCAAGACCAAGGATGCATCCAAGAAGAAGAAGTTGGAGAAGAAAATCTATCAAGTTATATAAAAACAAGATGACTGCTCCAATAACTACAACTTCAGAGGTTGTCAAAGAAGCAACAATTACGAAGGTGGCAAGAGGATTCATAGTCTATCAAAAGAAGATGGTGGAGCATCTGGCCGCACCAACAACGAGCCAACTTGGCCAAGTTTTCACCATGCTTTGGCCTCGACTTGAGGGGCAATGTGAAGGAGGAAAAAGCCATGTGGCACAGTTGCCACATGGTGTTGAGTTGGCATTGAGTTGAGTCTAATAAAGTGGCTATGTGGCCTTTAGATTTTTCTACATTGCTTAGTGGCCAAGTTATGATCTTATCTAGGAGAATAATCATGAGTTACAATAAATTAGGAGTTACTGTTTTTGATAAATTAGGATTTTGATTTTCTGTTTTTCTATTTTTAGATGTAGCATTATCTTTCCGTAAAAAGAGAGGAAACCAACTGTTATCATTTGTGTTGAATACAATTATTCTTGACATCAATTCTCCAACTCCTCACCGACACCCCACCACAACCCCCCCCCCCCCCCCCCCCCCTCTCTCGTTCCACACGCCAAGGTCCACTTGTGGGACTTCCACGCATCAAGGCCATGCCACACTTATGCAAATCATTACAGTTATAACCACTTAATCCTTTATTGTTTTACCTTTCCCTTTGTTATGATTGTTTTTTATATGAACAACGCACTATTCTAGGACAAAAAAAATGAACTAAGCATTAAAATGTCCCCATCATGTTATACAAAATACCCAAAAGCACCTAAAAGAAGAACATATAGATAGCTAAGAGATATATATCTTGCATAGAGGCAAAAACTAAACATACCATCAGTCCATCGCATAGAGAAAATATACATAGAACCCTAGCTGCAAAAAACAATAATTGGAAAAGGAACAAACCTGTGTGACCAATTGTTCTTTCAGATTCATAAATCTCATGATCATTACCTCCCTGCAGTATATAAATAACAAGATAATTGGTTCAGTAGCTGTTTGAGTGCAATATCTAGGAAATCAATACCGGCAGTCATTTCAACCCACTGTTTTAGCATGTTACAAGGTATGCATTTTTTGTATGCCTTAAGTTTCAAAATAAAAAGGTAGACGCATTTAAAGCATGAATACACCAGCAGTGACCAGAAAAAGGACAAGCAGCATACAGAATTTTAGTAAAGCCTCGGGCAGAACCCAACTTTATTATGCATAAAGCAACCTCCATAGAATTTAAAATCTTGCTCAATAGATTTACAATTGATATTAGTCAGATGTGATTGGCTTTACTAAGGAAAGAATAAAAATGGTAGCACACAAGAACTCATGTGAAAGTGAAATTCAGTCTTTTCTTTTTACATCTATATAAAAAATTTGCCCTAGCGATTCCTTTTTAATCAACACAGACAACATCTATTAAACTTACTTTGTATGTCTTGTCTCCAAAGAAGTGAATTATTTTAAAATCCTCTAGGTATCTCAAACAGTATGTTTTATCCCATCCTTGAGGAAATACCTGTCACACATCAACAACAGAATTCATGCATTTCAGTCAATGCTTTCGCATAATAGGGACACATGCAAGGCAATCAACCATAGATACATACATCAAAGCTAATCTGCCCTCCAATGGAAAATGTCAGGTTTAAATGTGCAAACTTTTCACGTAGAACTGAAACCATTTTTGGCCGTATGTTGTGAACCTAAAATTAAAGAAAAACCCATGTCATTCACACACAAACAACATTACTATAAGAAACCTCTTCTTTTCTTCACAAGTTATACTCATCTTATACAAAGAGCTATACCTTGTCATATCTTTCAAATTCATCACGCTCTTCCTGACTACAGTTTCGGCCTATGGGTGAAACATTAAGCATCCCACTGCGAAATTCTATGAAGGTTCCCCTGAAGATACAAAATTATTTATGACTTTCAAACAAAAGAGAAAAATAAAATATATATTATTTGTGTTAAACTTGACGATTGAACTAACCTTTTAATTGGAATATCCAAATCTGCAATGTAATGAAGAGTGAAATTGATAAACTCCTGCAAAACCAAACATGTATCCAAAGATTCAGATACAATGCCTGGTAAGTAGAAACCAAGAAAGACAAACCTTGAGCTTCTCTTCCCCAAGAAATGATTTCAAGCTCTGCAGCAAAAGCAAACCACTCATATGAAATATTGGCTACATAATTATTAATTATTACCAAACCAAAGTAGCAAGAAGCTGTCAAATTAAAGCACCTTTTATAACTTGAACAACTTATCATGCAATCAACCTAATCATAGGGAAAAAGAGAACATAAACCAACTAAGATCTTACAACAACAACAAGAACTCAAGCAACCAAGTTTTTTTGTCTTTACTAAACCAGATATGACAGTGGAATGGATAGTTATAATGAGTATTCATTTGCATTCCAACTAATGACAAAAACCAAAGGCATTGCACTGTACTACTTGGACTGTTTACCTCCAATCAACTTGCACCCAAACGAGCACCAACAAGGATGATTTAAGTGACATAAACCAGCTATTTTAGCAAGGAGATTTGAACCCTGGAATTTAGGTGGAAGCTCAATGGTTTTACCACCAAACCATATTAGATCATTTTCTTACTTTAAACAGAAGAGTAAAAATGGACAAAAAGAAGCATGATGCCAAAAACCAACAAGGGTGAGAGAGGAAACCAAACTAATATCAGCACACAGAAATTCTAAGCAGACCATCTCCAGAAAATTTTAAAAAACAATAAGACAGGAAGCTTCTAAGCAAAATCAGCACATATCTATTCCAAAAATTTGATGCAATATTATTTTAGTTGATGTGAGAGCAAAAAAAAGAAAAAGCATTCTATGGCCAAAAAGGGTAAGTGGGGGCTATTCCAAGGGGAGATGCAGAGGAGAAAGTATATGGTTGGCATTTCTTGTATTTTTATGTAAAAATCTTGAAGGTTACCTGGGTACCAATGAGCTCTCCATTCTTGTGAGCAACAAGACCATTCTCCGAGAAGACATAATCATAATCATTGATGACTGAAAGACATATATTGAGTATGCATTCTTAGAAAAAAGGTTTAAAAAAATATTATGAGAACAGAAATAGAACTAGATCACATGGTCTTAGAGTTACAAAGCATTACATGGATATCCGGGAAAAATCAAAGTACGTATCAACTCAATACATCATTAGGATCTATATAGCCCAATTTTTTCCTAATATCACTTTTGTTTTAATTACGGTTTTAAGTTTCTTCGCAAAATACAAATCTGATTCAGCAGAAGAATTATTATATGGTCACTTTCCTTTTAGAGAGAGAATATTCTAATTGCTCTTTTTCATGAAGGGAAAGGTAACCTAGTTGTAAATAAAAGGCAAAGTAAGAAGGGGCATTCAACCACCCAAGCTAGAACAAGGGTCTATAAAAGCACCCTCTTTGAAAAAGGGTCCGTAAAGTCCCCCCACCACCAAACACAAAAGCACACACACATGCCATCATTTTAAATGTTGGCAACATGCCGTCGATATGGGCTCTTTTTGGATAGGGACATTTTCACGCAAGGTATGTGCCAAAATACATGGGTATTGGCAAAATTTTTCCATGTACCAATCGATTCGACCCATATCGAGGGTCTTCTTCATAATTCTTACACCATTTCGCCAATATTTATAGAAACAATGTCGCATTAAGTCCCCATTTTGCTTCCTCTGTTGCTACTGTCTGCCGGTGTTGCTAGTCCTTGTTGGTGCTTGCTGCTACTATTGCTAGTTGCTCAAGCCTTGATCTTGCAGCCTCGCGCTCCAACTCCAAGTCTCCAAGCCACATTCCATTCATATCTCCATCCAGATCTCCAACTACATCCACTTCTCAAGCTTCTCCATACATCGGAAAGGTATATTTCGTCTTCTCTTCCTTTATTGCATGTATTTTTGTGTGTAAATGTATGTGTTGAGTTACGTGGATGTATTTGATATAGTTGAAATATAAAATAATGTGAAAATGAATCAAATCAAATAACGTTTAGGTTTACGTGGAAACCACACTCACGAAGAGCAAGGAAAAAACCATCGGAGAAGTACCCTAAAGCGTATGTTTCTTTTTATTTCGTCTCAAAGAAATAAGTGAGGGGGTACAAGTCTATTTATAGGCCACCACACACATAACAAAGTCCTATTATACTATGTGGGACTAAACACCACTACACGATTCTCTCAACACTCCCCCTCAAGTTGGAGTATGGAATGCTCAGCTTGTAACACAAAGAAATCCACTCTACACAACAAAACAGAACTCTCTAGATTGGTTCTTGCTTGTATGCGGGAACACGGGTTGGAGCTGCTAAAGAAATTGTTGCTGTCTCTGACAATGGCCTCTCCTCCGAAGACCTCAACTGGTGTTAGTGGCTCCCCATTCAATATCCCTGAAATGAGTCTTTCTCTGAAGACCTCAAAACTAGATCTCCCCCTCTGGAGTCCATAAAACTGAATCTCCTACATAGAAACTTGAAATGGGCCCTTCCTCTGAGGACCTCAAAACTCTGGACCTCCCAGAGTTATGGTTTCTTATATGGAGTCCAGGAACAAAAGAGACTTCCGAATGGAGGATGACTACAACAAGCTCAACACTCCCCCTTTCTCCCATGCTCGTATGGGAGAAGAAAATAACAATGAGAAGAAATATA
Organism: Thalassia testudinum; assembly: GCA_037157565.1. NCBI lineage: Eukaryota > Viridiplantae > Streptophyta > Magnoliopsida > Alismatales > Hydrocharitaceae > Thalassia > Thalassia testudinum. The sequence goes on from JAZHRO010000024.1 coordinate 96,599,997, forward strand.
ATAAATAATGATAATACTAGAGAAGAGCTTCTCCACCTCTTCTCTTCGATTCAAACTCCCCCTTTTTTCTTCTTTTTTCCTTTCTCCCTTTTTTTCTCTTTTGTCTTTCCTTTTTTTTCTCTTTCCTCTCCTTTTTTTTTAGTATCCTCTTTCCTTTTTCTTTTTAACAGAGGCTTAGACAACAGAACACAAAGACCTAAGAGAGGGGAAACATAACATATAAAGTTCGAAATGACAACCCCTTACAGTCTTCATGCACTTTGCCTCACCAAGACTCTCGATTGCGATCTCTCGCCATCATTGTCGAGTCCTCATCGAGATCATTGTCGTGCCATCACAAGATCGACGCGTTGCTCCTCTTCACCAATCTATTCACCCAGACTCTACCTCCATCATTGATCGCGCGAGCCTCTCCATCGCCTTCTTCATCATCCTCTGATCGCCGATGACGCTCACGTAGGCGGGGCTGAGGCCCAATGCGAAGATCCTTGCCTCCTCCATGGAGGCTTGCTGAGATCATCGCCTCGTCCTCTTCTCCTCTGTCGCTCGTGCCACCTCGAGTGCTAGTGCCTCGAGCCACATCCTTAAGCACCTCGCGCACTCTTCCTCGCTCACCACGCCACATGCAGGTGCATGGATCGAGGCCTCCTACGACTCCTCAACGAGGCGATCTCGCCTAATCTCCTCCAAGAGTGTCGTCACGATCCTCGCGAGATCTGTACCACCACCGCCATCTTATGCCTTTTAAGGTTTGAAGAACCCAATCATGCCACCGATGCTCAAGATGAGAGCGAGAATGAGAGATGATGTCGTTCCTCTCCTTTTTGATCTCCATCGACCAGCAATCGGTCCTCTCCGCCCCCTTCAATTTATGTGGCACAGTATAATACACACTGTATGGATCTTCCTCGAGAACCTTCTTCTTGAAAGAGAAGTACAAGTACAAGAAAAAGATAAACATGATAATCAAATAAACCTAAGAATCTAATGCTCTGATAAAAAATGCGGAAACAATTAAAGCAATAAATAATCAAATAATGCTTAGATTTATGTGGAGACCCCACTTACAAAGAGGAGAAAACCACGGGAAAAGTATCATATAGGCGTGTGTTTTGTTTCTTTTCAAAGAAATAAGTGAGAGGGTACATGCCTATTTATAGGCTACCACACACATAACAAAGTCCCACTATACTATGTGGGACTAAGAACTACTACACAATTTTCTCAACAGTTATTTCTTATTTCGTGTCGGGCACTTGTGTAAATAACCCAATCCTTTTTTCATATAAAAGAGGGGCTAAGGTTTCCTTTGGAGGTTAATGCATTTGTTTCGTCGCAAATGGTATCAGAGTGACAGTCCTAGGATGGTGCTTTGATATCCCACCAAAAATCCACCCATAAAAGGATTGAATCACCAACTCATAGGTGATTCAATGGAGTTGGGACATGGCAGTAGTGGCAAGGCATCTTATGGCACCGCCACCACCAACAACAGTGGTGACGACGCTGCCCAAGCCTCCAACAGCGTGAAAGCCACCGCTAGACAAGCCGATAGGGTCGGCTACGCCAACCAGATTGGCAGCCCCAGTGTCGCCACTAGGGGGCTGTCGCTGGTAGACACCACTATTGTTGGTGGTTGTCCCCATTTTCCTAGAATTGGTGTCATGATCCGTGCAATGAGCCTTCTCTCACGCCTAGTTTTATTGAAGAAGAGTCTTCTCTCGCCCTTGAAGGAGTTTCACTCGGAAAAAGGGTCTATTTCACATCCTATAGGGTTTGCGTGTGCAACCCAAGAAATTGTAGAGAAGAAGAGGGTTAGGAGCATGTACGTGATCAACTCCGGTGCCTCTATTCATCTCATAAGAGATAGAGATTGTTTGATAGCTCTCGTAGTTTCATGGGTAATTAATGATGTGAGGGTGGCCAATGGGCTACCTCTCTAATCACTGTAGTTGGACATGTAGATGTGACTCCCAAGATGACGATTGTAAAGGTATATTACGCTCCCAACTTTCCTATCTGTGAGTCGCATTTGCAGGGATGTTGGATGTCTAGTTGTTTTTTATGAGAAGTATTGCTTCTTCCAAGATTGTCATACAGGAGAGATTGTAGGGGGAGTCATAGAAAGAGATGGGCTATACTACCTAGACACGTCCATCTTGTTTGCTAGAGCAGTGTCCATCACTCATGACCCATTGCTACGACATGGGAGACTTGGGCATGCCTCCATGAAGACCATGAGACAAATATATTCAGAGTTATTAGATTCCTTGAGTTTAGAGTAAGTTGAGAGAATGAAACAACTTGTCTTTATTCTGAAGTCCTACCACTCTTTATATAGAGAGAAGTGGGTGAAAAAATTACATAACCCCATAGGAAAAATAAATATAGTAAATACACCATTACAATAATAAAGAGTACTCAACACTCTCTCTCAAGCTAGAGAATAGATATCTATCATGCTTAGCTTGGTCATACAAATATCAAAGAAGGATCTAGCCAATGGCTTAGTGAATATATCAGTAGTCTGAGTCTTTGAAGTTACTTGGAAGGTAAATATGAATTCCTTCTGAAGTAAGTCTCTAGTATAATGGCAATCTATCTCCACATGTTTGGTACGTTCATAAAACATAGGGTTTGTAATATAAGTAGTAGCTCGATTGTCACACCACAATTCCATGGGACCATCAATCTGTATATGTAGATCAGTTGATAGGGCCTTTATCCACATCATCCGCTGAAGTCTAAGCCATAGCTTTGTATTCAAACTTTGCACTAGACCTAGAACAGTCGTCTGCTTCTTGCTTTTCCAGGTCACCAGATTCCCGACAACATGCATACAAAACCCTATAGTGGACTTCCTATTATCATGATTGTCAACATAGTCTACATCAGAATATCCAATTACCGTCATAGATGCTCTTCTAGTGTAAAGAAGACCATGCCATAGATGACCTTCTGTAGTCTGCACACACGCTCCCCCTAAATCTTGTAACTAGGAGGCTGTTGCATGTATATCTCCTATAAATCACCATAGATAAAGGCATTCTTCACATCCAACTGATGAAGATGCCACTCTATGTATTGCCACAGAGACGAGTATGTGATGTAGATAGTCGTGCCACAAGGGAGGTGTCAAAGAAGTTGACTCCATATGTCTGTGTAAAGCCCTTGGGTACCAGGCGGGCCCTTTATCTTGCAACTGACCCATCCGGATTGTACTTGAGTGCAAACACCCAACAACAACATACAACTGCAGCACCTACTAGAGACGTAAGCTCCCATGTCCCTCTAGCTCGTAGTATGACCATCTCCTCCTCCATGGACTGATGCCATTTTGAATGGAGTATAGCTTGCTGATATGTAGCAGGTATCTCAGAAGTAGCAAGTGCTCGACAAAAACTTCCAAAAGAGTTCCCCAAGCCATCAGTAAGAAGACTGGTAGCAACCGAACATCGGACACATGTTCGAGGAGCTTTCCGAATAGCAATTGGAAGGTTAGAGTCTGCAATAATATCAACTGAAGTATCATTTGTAGAAGAAAGGTTCCCTTTCTATCTTGTACAATGACCGCTCAATAATATATCATCAGTATTTAAAGCCTCGGAGCTCACCTGAAGTGGATAGGAAGGTGTCAGTGAAGGGGGGAGTATCTACAGTGTAGTATGCAGCCTCCTATAAGCAACAATAGGATCAGTAAACCTCTGTGGAGTAAGGGTGGTAGGAGGCAAAACAGTAAGAAGCTCCTCTATTGTAATCGGGGGAACAAGCATAGGAGCATGAGCCATTCCCATGGGTAAATCACATCCCGAAGTGGAGAAATAAGAGACTCATGAAAAGTGACATCTGCAAACACAAAATGACGAGAGGGCACAGGATTAAAACACCGATACCCCTTCTGAGTCCTCAAATACCCCAAGAGAACACATTTCACCGCCGTAGGTGCCAATTTATCTCTTCCTAGAGTAAACTCACGGACAAAAGCTACACAGCCAAAGACTCAAGGAGTGATAGGAAACATCTCCCCGGTCAGGATATAATAGATGCTATGGAATCTGCTCCTGAATAGTAGAATTGGGCATCATATTAATCAGAAAACAGGCAGTCGAAACAGCATCACCCTAATATAAGAAAGGAGCTGAATAATGTATCAATAAAGTACATACAACATCAAGTAAACGGTGGTGCTTCCTCTCAGCAATACCATTCTACTGAGAGGAGTGTGCATAAGTGGTCTGATAAATAATACCATAAGACAGATAGAAATAGCATAAACGCTAAGTATACAACTCTAAAGCAATGCCAGACCAAACAACTTTAATAACAGTAGGTCTTTATTTCTTTTACAAAGTACTCAATAACAGCTCCTACATCATATTTATCCTGCAACAAAAATACAAAATATACTTTAGAATAATCATCAACAATAACCAAAAAATACAGGTGATCTAGTCTATTAGGAATCCAATTTGGCCCCCACACATCTATATGAACTAGCTGAAAAGATGAAGTGGACCCAATACTATGCGAGAAAGGAAAACGGGCACGGTGATGCTTATCAAGTTGACAAGCATTGCAAGTAATGACAGTCGTGGGAGATATGTGGGGCATGGCATGCCTGAGTTTGTCCAGCGAGAGAAAACCAAGACAGAGGTGCCACTGAAAAGGAGATCCAGTGGCAACAGCAACCTCCCCTTGACCAACAGCAGCAGCAGTGGTAGAAACAGTCTGGCTCAAGAGATATACCCCTCCTTTACGACCTCCACCAATCGTCCTTCCCTTGAACTTGTCATGCAGGATACAAGAATGTGCACAAAAAATGGCTTTGCGATTCATTTCCTTAGTAACGTAACTACATAGAGCAAATTCATAGGAAATTCAGGCACAAAGAGAACATTAAACAGCGGTAAAGTAGATGATAATAGTATCTCCGACAAGAAACTTGCGAATGTCTCCCATCAACAAACTATACTGTGCAACCTAGAGGAACACGGGTAATATGTGGAAATGACCTTTGATCGCCACACAAATGTCGTGATGCACTAGAGTCAACTAACCACTCACCACATTACTATAACTGAGAAGAGGAATAAACCAACTCTATACCTGAGGAAGAAACAAGAGTAGTTGTCTCTGAAGCAGGTGGATCATGAGACTGCTGCATGTGCGAAAACTTTTGCAGCAAATCATCAAACTCAACACGGGATACAGTATCAGGGGGCTCTATAGTATCCATCGCCTGGTTGGCAAAGGCAAGTCTGCCATGCTTGGCCCAACATCTGTCCTCAGAATGACCCAGCTTCCCACAGAAGGTGCATGTAGTACAAGGGTGAGCACCAAATCCATGGCCACGACCTCATCCACAGGTAGAGGGAGCACCTCTACCATGACCTAGAGCAGCAGCAAGGGTAGAGGTTTGCCCGGAAGTATTTGGTGCTAGAAGCTACACTGCAATACGATTCAAATGACTATATGTATCTTCCAAGGATGGAAGCTCGGACATGGTTAAAATCTAGGAACAAGCAGCACTGTAATCAGGACCAAGCCGTAACGGAAAGAGAGATACTACCAACTCTCTTCTGTAATCTCTCTACAAAGAACAGGTATAGACAGGACAACAGGCATTGTGCTTCTCTAAAAGACCCTTCATGGTTGAATAATATTGAGTGAGAGACTTCCTACATTTGAAACAAATCATAACAGATCTGGAAAACAAGAGTAGAATTCTTCACCTGGGGGTATGTCTTACAAAGACTCTCCTACATTGCCTTTGCAATCAAATAGTACATGATCTCGTCCTCGATTGTAGGTATAACTCAATTCAAAACCCAAGCCATGACAATTGTGTTATCCTTTTCCCAAGCATCTGTCCTAGGTGTGGGCTCTGGTTGAATCAGTATATGCTCCTTCTCATGGCCTTTTACTGTGATAAAAAAGGGTCGCGACCGTTGTGGATGGTTGGTCTAATCTAATTTGATCATTAGACCAAAAAATGGGCTTTTATAGGCTCATGTCTCCATCGATGTATCTTGGGTTGTTCTTGAGGAAGAAGAGGCCATCTGACTAAAGGAGGAAACCATCTCACCACCACAAGTGCACACAAACCAATCTTGGCAACAAATTCATATCATAAAAGTACAAGTTAGATCTAAAAAAAAAAATGTTCAGATCACGTGTTCCTCATGAAAGCACAAACCATGATCTTGAAATTTTTTCTTTTCAGAACAGGCGTAGCTACTCCTGCTAGGATAAGATGGAGCCCCAAACAGGGCAGCTTGGTTCTCCTAGGCCTCTATCGACTGCGAAGAAGGAGAAAGGAGGGTTCTCTAGACCCCTATCAAGAGTAAGAACCTCATAGGCATGCCTAAGAGGTCTGGGTGGCATTGTAGGAGGTGAAACCCACGAAGAAAGGTCTACACTGGTGCCACTACAGACCTTCTACAATGAGTGGCAACGACACATAGGACAGGGGAACCCCTTGCAACAGTGTTGCGGGCTTTCTATGATAAGGAGGTGGCGTTGGGGATTTTCCTTAAGATCTTAGCGGCGGCGATGGGTGAGAGAGATCCCTAACGACCACGTTGGAGATGATCTTTAACGAAGGGGCAGTGTGGGGGTGCCTCCCTAGGGTGGAGGCTACTTGTGGCGGCGACCTCACCAGAGCTGCGCCAGAGAGGCCAACCAACCAGCTTGGTGGCTAGTGGTGGCAGGGAGAGGCTCAAGTAAGCCTCTAGGGGTTTTTTTGTGTGTGGAAGAAAGAAAAAAGAGACAAGAATCAAGATGGGTATCATCCTTCGATCTAGGACCGCGCTCTGATAGCAAGTTGAGAGAATGAAACAACTTGTCTTATTCGGAGGCCCTACCTCTCTTTATATAGAGAAAGGTGGATGCAAACATTACATAACCCCATAGGAAAAATAAATATAGCAAACACACTATTACAATAATAAAGAGTACTCAACAGAGTATGAGGACCATCAACTAGGGAAGCACCACAGGAGCAACTACCCTCGGAGAGATGGAGTCAATACAATTCCCTTTGCCCTGGTACATTGTGATGTTTGGGGGCCTTCCAGAGCTACCACTCCAGGCGATCATAGATATTTTGCAGTGTTTGTTGATGATTACAGTCATCTTACCTAGGTAGTTCTGATAAAGGCTCATAGTGAGATACCCTTTATTGTACAGTAGTTTCTTTTTGAGGTGCAGACTTAGCATGATACCACAGTTCGAGTTTTTTGTAGCGATAATACAATGGAGTTTATGCACAAGGATTTGCAGGAGGTCTTCCATTCTAGGGGAGTTATTCTCTAAATGTCATGTGCCCATACTTCCAACCAGAACGAGATTGCTGAGCGCAACTTGCGACATCTCCTTGATATCGCTAAGACCTTACTATCCCACATGAAGGTTTCTAGGCAATTTTGGGGTGATGCCATATTCATAACAGCATATTTGATCAATCGAGTGCCTTCTTCAATGCTTCGTGGTCAGATCCCATATCAGGTTATATATCTAAAGTGCAACAGGCCATTCCCCCTACCTTTAAGAGTGTTTGGGTGTACATGCTTTGTCCAGAATCCTAGCACTCAAGATAACTTTGCTCCCTGGGCGACGAAGTGTGTCTTCCTCGGATACTCCAAGATGCAAAAAGGCTACAGGTGCTACGATCCAACACATAAGAGATATGTTGTTATAGCAGATGTGACCTTTGAGAAGAGAGGTCATCTATAGAGGTAGCCATACAAGAGGCACGAATCTATCATAGGAGACCACAATTAGACAGTTCTCAGGAAGACGATCTTATACAACATCCTGCCTCTTCAAATGGAAGTGAGTCAAATGGGGATGAGAAGCCTGTACAAAGGAGATCCACTAGCGTATGTACTCTTCATCCCACGTCCCAATACACTGCGATTTCCCATCTGGAGGAGGCCAGACAATTTGCCTCAACGACTACCACTACTGTAGTTCCCAGAGATTTTATTCAGGCCTCTCAGGATCCTAGATGGAGAGCTACTATGGATGAGGAGATGCAGGCATTACAATCTCAAGAGACATGGGACCTTGTGTCGTGTCTTACAAGCGCTGCAGTTGTTGACTATGGGTGAGTGTATATCAGTATAGATCGGATGGGACAGTTGATCGGTATAAGGCCAGAATAGTTGCCAAGGGATTTACCCAAACATATAGGGAAAATTATCTTGAGACATTTTCACCTGTGGCTCGCATTACCACCATCAGGATCATTCTCTTTGTCGTAATTGTTTAGAGTTGTTCGTCATACCAACTTGATATTAAGAATGCCTTTTTATATAGAGATTTAGCTAAGGACGTGCACATCAGACAACCACCAGGATATGGTGTTTAGGGGGAGCTTGTGTACTGATTACGGAAGACTATATATGATCTGAAACAGAGCCCACAAGCCTGGTTTAAGAGACTCAATTCAGATATTAGAAAGATAGGATTTCAACAATCTACCTCTAACCACTCTATTTTTATTAAGAGAGAGTATGGAGTCTGGAGAGTTATTATTGTGGCAGTTTACGTCGATGACATGGTTTTGATTGGTGATGATACAAATAGGATTGCTTAAACAAAAGCTTTTCTACAGTCCACAGTTGTAACCAAGGATTTAGGTGATTTCCGATAATTCTTGGGAATTCAGGTCATTCGACAAAGAGCGAGCTTATCTTTATCCCAGAGTGATGAGTTGTAGCTCATCATAGTTAAAATGCCCAAGTTAAGTTAGAAACTGGGTTAAACACTATCAAATTAACAGATGAAAAGAGTTAAGTGCGGGAAATAGAGAAAAAGGCCTAAAACACCAAATTTGTGCTAAAAATGCATAATTAGGTCATTTATTAAGATATTCTATTAAATAATGTAAAATAATGATCCAATTGCAAATTAAACACACAAATGAATTGAAAAGTTCAAATCAAACGTGTAATTAACTTCCTAAATGTTCAATTAAGCTCCCATGAAAATTTGATTGCATTTGGATATCATTAGGGCTTTGCATTTAGATATTCACATTTAGGTCCTTCATATATCACCTTTTACTCATTTAAAAACCTCCAAGGACCCTCTTGTAAGCCGTAAGGACCTATTTGTAATATCCTAGGGACGGCTCTGCATCACATTCATACCATTTATGGATCTTGGTGATATTTTTCTACCGTTTCACTACTTGGGCTTTTCCTGCAAATCTCTCAACACACCTACGGCGCGCGTGCTCATAGTAGCACCCGAAGAACAACAATCGTGGTCGTCCATCCTTGATCGCTCGATCTTGTGGCCTAGATCCTTTGGAAGTTTCTCGCGATTCGGCGTGTAGCTTCACCACCTTGCCTAGATCCCATCTAGCAGTAAGGATTTGATTTAAACCTCACCCGCGCTCTCTCCTCTCATCTCCACCACCCAAGCCCTAATTGCTTACTTCCACCATGAGGTAAGTAGAATCACTAATCAAGCCTACTTAAGCTCTTCCTCTGCTCGCGTGCGTGTGATGGCTCCCTCCTCCCTGAGTGATCTCTTCGTCTAATCTTCAATTTTCCCCCCCATTCATCAGCACTGATTTAAATGCCGACTACAAGACCATTTCTGGGAGGGGGCTGTGCTGACATGCTAACAATGTCGATTTACAGGTGTGTCGTCGGCATGCTGACAAGTGCCGACGATTTCGGCAGCATGCTAATTGGTGTTGCGAGCGAAAGATTTGAAATGGGGGTGCGGCACACACATTTTTTTAGGCATTCTGATGGAATTTATTGCAATTCAACTACTTCATAATTCTACTAATAGCATTAGACTCAAACAAGTACACTCTCCAGTCATACTGTGAGGTGCATCTTGTAGGGCGAATGCCTCACATTAGCAACTAATATGGTTCTACCAGATGGAGCTAATTTTAGCCTAAAGAACTGTCTAACATCATCAAATCTATGTCGAGAAACACCCGAGTCAACCAACCGCACACACACATTTGAGTATTTCAACATCATTTTGAGTATGTCATTTTACACACAAAAAAATAAGTATTTTAACATCATTTTAAGTATTTATGTGATTTTTTGTCGGCATGTTGTCGGCATGCCCTCGACATTCCCACGATGTGTCCTCAGCATGCCCATCGGCATGACCATCGAAAAACAGGTATTTCCATGGCATGCTTTAGGCATGCCCATGACATGCACACTTAGAATTTCATCGGCATGGCGTCGAAATCGGCATTTCGAACCTTGTTCATCGGCTATTGGTAACAGAAGTGGCTTCCCTCCAATTCGTCGCTGCAGTGACCAGCTATAGGCCAGGGACCCCATTCTTCGCTGGAGATCTTCCTCAACCCCCTTCGTCGCTGCGGTGACCAGCTGCAGTCCAGACATCCCATTCTTCCTTTAGATTAGGATTTTCAACGCTTTCATAGCCTAGATTTATTGCTTTCTAGGAGTAGGATTAATTAGTGACTTGTTTGATGAATGTGTAGTTTGGTTTAGGAGTAGATAGAGTAGATCCTGCACCTCCTCTGATCAATTTAGATCAGAGGAGAAGAATCCACTCATTCACTTGATCATGACTCTTCTCTTGCATTTCATTTTATCGCGTTCTTCTTCCCTCGATTTTAAATTCGCTGGTCACCCCTTCATCAAGGTCTAGTCTCAGATCTGAGGACCTTGGTTCTTAGATTTGAAATTAGCGCCATAAATCACTTTGGGGGGTCTCCCACTCATCTCACAAATTCACAAAGACCCCCCGATCTTGTTCATAAACTCAATTGGCTCGATTTTCTTGAAAATGGTTTTAATTGTTCAAATCGGTGATTTGAAATCGATTTTGAGCTTCATTGGATTTAATCGAGTTGTTTGAGGATTTTATGGGCTTGATGAGGTGTTTTACAAGGATTCCAATGATTTGCGAGCTTTGGATTTGAATTTTGATATGTGGATGAGCATACACCTGAATCAAGCTCTATGTTGGAGAGTTCTATCAAAGAGAATCAGTCTCCCTGATTTGAGATAGGACAAAGACCCAACAGGTTTTGATCTATCCATGCAATCACCTTGAACACCCATCAATGGTATTCAAGGAGACTAAGTGGAGAAGATCATCATAAGACCCAAATCAAAAGCCCAAATAGGGTGACATTTCACCCTCCATATAACTAATATCATGATTTAATGGTGGGGGTTTTGATCAAAATTAGAAAGGATTTTTGGAAGAGGATTTGAGATGATTTCCTAAGGAAGTGGAATTTCCATTTTCTAAAGATGATTTCAGTTCTCATTTGATTTCAAGATGGCTTTCACACGAATATTATACCTAATTTGGACTTTAAACATCCCAGATTAGACTTCACCAAGTCTGATCTTAGGTGTTTAATATACTAAAATGCATTTCAATGCTGGAATTGAGAGATTGGGTTGTAACAGCAGCCGCTGGAAAATATTTTAAGATGTCTGAATGGTTGAGGCATCAGCTGATTGTGGATGAAAGAGCAGCAACTGTTGCTGCTAAATTCTAGAAGTTGCTGCTGCTGCTTTGTTTTGCTGCTAATTGCTTCTTCTGCAGCTGCTGCAGTCATTGCAGCAGTTTCTGCCTCTGAAGATAGTAGGACAGTGAGATAGGATTAGGTTATTTGAATGGATGATATGCTTTGTATTATTGTATATATTGTGTACAAGTTTTCTTGTGGTTGAAATGATATTTAAATCTCATTTAGATTGCTTGTAACCTTATTTAATCAATCTTTTGCTAGCTACTTATGTACATAACTGTCCACATTGGGAAATTAAAGGAAAAACTGAATGAAAATCATGTTCAATTGCTTGCACATCTACTTCATGTGTTGAACACATTGAATGCATTAAACTGCTATTCCAACCCTTAAACAACTTTAGTACCTTAGGTTCACATTGAAACATCTCTTTTAAGGCCTAGGTTGTATAAAATTTGTAAATAAATAAAAATACTATAAAAAATCAACAAAAATAAAATAAATGTGTAGCGAGTAGGATTTAGTATATTTCTAGGTGCTTGCAGAGTTTCAAGGTAATCTAAACCCTCGACTTGGTAGAACATATCAGCCGACGATTCAATATACCTTGAAACTTAATAAAAGAACTCAAAATCAAAAACACCAAAAACAAGTCTATGTCTCTCATTTCTTTCTTTCTCTCTCATCCCCTACTTCTATGAAACATATAAAACCCATAAAAAGTAGAAAAACATTAAAAACTCTAAAAAAATACCATGTATAGTATGTATATACTCGTATATATATACTAACCTATATATGTATATACTTTAAAATATGTATATAAACTGGATATATAACTTTTATATATATATATATATATATATATATATATATATATATATATATAATGTAAGTTAAGTATTTAAGATAACTTAATATGTATATAACTTATTTATATAATTATCTATTAATTATATTAACTTATATGTATTATAAGCTATGTAAATTAATAAACCCCTATAAATAAACCTATTTATGAATAATACTGTATATATGTATTTATATATCTATATTGTACATTAAGACACCTGTAACTTAATTTAATTATATATATAATAAATAATTAATTTATTAAGTTATTAGCTAGGTTATTAAATTGAATTGAATAAATTAGTAACTTAAGTTATTACTGAACTAACTTATATTGTATATTTGTACTATAGTATTTTAAATAATTTAAACTAATTTAATTATATTTATAAAATATTATACTATTTATACTTAATTTATATGTATAATAACCTGAAATGACTTATTTAAATGCATATAAATTAAAATAAAACGTGTAAAATATAATAAAAAATCTGTATTAAATACTTTATTATGTATATTAACTCTATAATAGGTCAATTTGAAAATAAATTAACTAATTTATACTGTAATTAGTAAATTAAACCTTAATTTAACTTGTATAAATGTCAAACTTTAGCTAATTTATTTATATAGTAAATATAATTAGTTTTGTGAACAAACTATATAATTATATAGCCTTGTATAAGGGCTTTACAAATATATAATTTATTTTAAATTTGGAATTAATTTAGGCCCTTAAATCGAGGGCCAAAATCACCAAATCAAGATTGGTGCGGCTGGAATTCCAACGCTAATGAGGGCGCTATTTAGCGCCACATTGTGCACTTAGCTTCGCCCGCGCCACTATAAATTGCTTTTCTGATAGGGCCTCTTCAGTCGTCAGCGCTCGACGCAAACATCACCCATTACCCTTCCCCTATACACATGAGCATGAATTGAGATAATGGCATGAGATGATGATACTGTGTGGTGTATGGGCGGGGGCCGTGCAGTGTGTGGGCCTAATTGGGTCCATTAACGAGCATAAAACGAGATTAAAGCACCTAACTAAAAAATTAGGGTGACTCTTAGTAGAGTTCTGGTCCTACCCATTAGGGTGCTGTGTATCCCTCGAAAAGATCGCCTGCCAATTAATTAACATAAGTTTGCCATTAAGGAGGATTAATTAAGGTGATTAACAAAGAAGAAAGAGACATTTGAAATCGGCCAAGTGTCTGAAGAGGCCTTATGCCTCTGTGAGTAGTGTGTGCGTGTATATATATGTAAGTGTATATATATATATATATATATATATATATATATATATATATATGTATACTGATAATAAATATAGTATATATGTAAATACAAATATATGTGTATGTAGTATTATTTGAGCTCTATTTTATATATAAATAGCATCAGAGCTTTAGTGACATATGTATCCATCACTGTAGATATAATAAACATCAGTATAGATCCTATTTTTACCTTAGCGTATTTATATAGTTTTTCTAAGGTTTAGCGATACTTATATATATCGTTGTACATATATTTTATGTTACCGTAGATATTATTAAGTTAACTTAAGTTAGTATGGCATATATTATTACTTATTATTGTACATATATCTAAATATTATAATTATAAGTTGTAAATAAATAATATAAAGTATTTAATTATAGTTTTTGATGCTTGTTTGTATATAATTGTTTGCAAGTATTGTAATTCATTCTTTTGTATATAATTGATTCATTCTTTAATTCTTTGATTCATTCATTCCTTCATTCTTGTATATAAAATCGACCTTTTTGGAATTAAGAATATTATTGGACTTAGAGAGTAATGTATATCAATAACTGCCTCCAAGTGAATGTCTTGGAATAAACCAGTAAAAATTAAGTATATAAATAAAATTGACACAACGATTTGTATTTGTGACATATACTATAATGACCCTTTTTGTCCGAACCGGTAGTCGTCGCATTATATTTTTGATGTTGTTACTTATTCATTCTTGTATATAAAATTGACCTTATCGGAATTAAAGAATATTATTGGACTTAGAGAGATGCATATCAATAACTGCCTCCTAGTGAACAACCTGGAATAAATCAGTAAAAATTAAGTATATAAATAAAATTGACGTGGCAACGATTTATATTTGTGATATATACTACGACCCTTTTTATACGAACCGGTAGTCGTCGCATTATATTTTTGGCGCCGTTACCAGGGACAAAAACCCAACAATAGTGCGTTCTTATGATTGTTGACGTGTTGTGCATCACAGAGTCAGTATACTTTACAAATTCTTGAGAAGGTTGGATTACTTGGATCTAAGCCATCTGAGATACCAGTGAGCCACACCCTAGTCACAGCATAGAGGGGAGTAATCCACCATTTAAGGATGTTACTCGTTTTCAAAGTATAGTTGGTCGTTTTTTATATTTGACCATTACACGACCTGATATTAGCTTTGCTGTTAGTAGAGCCAGCCAGTTCATGTATAATCCACGATACAGTCATTGGCGTGAAGTTTGTCTCATCCTAAGATACCTCAAAGGCACTTATAGTAGAGGTTCATACTATAAAGATAGTCGATCTCTTGATTTTTTGGTTTATTCCGATGCTGACTATGCAAAATCTGTGGATAGATGATCTACATCAAGTTTTGCTGTGTATCTGGGAGATAATCTAGTTTCTTAGAGTAACAAGCAAAATGTGGTGGCTCACTCCAGTGCAAAGGCTGAGTACAAATTGATGGCTTAGGTAGCCTGTGAAATTATGTTGATGGTTAGTTTTTTGCAGGACTTGGGGATCAAGGTTGACTTACCTGTTCCACTTTACTACAACAAATCAGCCACATATATTACATCGAATCCGATCTTCCATGAGAGGACCAAACATATTGAGGTTGACTATCATTTTATATGGGATGCAGTCTTAGATCATACCCCATACATATCTTCAAAGCTTTAGTTAGGAGATGTTCTCACTAAATCATTAAAGAAGCGTCATGATTTTCTCAATAGCAAGTTGGGGCTCATCGATATATATACCCCAACTTGAGGGAGAGTATTGAGTTATGTGGATGTATTTAATATTTCTTATTTCGTGTAGGGTACTTATGTAAATAACCTAGTCATCTTTTCATATAAAAGAGGGACTAAGGTTTCCTTTAGAGGTTAATGCATTTGTTTTGTCTCACAATATGTATTAATGTAGAATGTAATACGTATTTCCTCTAGATCTACATGTATATATACATATTCCTCTAGATCTCTGTCTAGATTCCTAGCTTACTAATTTGGTTGTACTCTAAAGTGTGAATATCTATGTCAATTTGACTTTGGATATGCATACTTTATTTGAGTATGTATTGCTACAACACTTATGTTTTCACATGTATATCCTTTTTGCATAACTTTTTAAAGTTTTAAGTTAATAATTTGTGATTTATTAGCAATTTTAATCATTTTAAGTGAATTATGTTGTCTTTGTCGACATGCACCGACGTGACCTTGGTGTGTCCTCAAAATGGAGAATTTTTTGGGCATCAAAATCTTTGAAAGTTGGCATTGAAACACGAGTGTTTTCACAACATGCCCTCGACATGCCTTCGAAATGCGCACTTGAAAATTTATCAAAATAGCGTCAATATCAACACTTAAACCCTTAGCACATGCTCTTGCCACATAAAACAAAGACCTACCTTTAGGAGCATTACACAAGTTAGAAAGCCCACAGAACCACCATTGGCTAAGTTTACACTTGACACATAAAACAAATTCACACAAGTTCTATCAACTATTCCAATCTAGCCATGTACATCATCTTTAGAGCAAAAACCAAATGCAATTGGGAGGTATTTCTTGTTCTTCTGTTATTCAAAAGCCTTTAAAGTGGGAGTAAAGGCATAATATTGATTGTGTCTTTTTCATCCCAAAGCAAGTGACCATCCTTTTTTTTTTGAAAAGTTAAAGGACCATAATTTGTTACACACAATCTAGACTTTGAGATTTAGGGTTCCCTATGGCCTCTGACACCAGACTTCAACTTGGAGGTTTTATTCTTAAGAGGTTGTATAATGAACTACTATATGGAAGAGCTTGCCAGGTGGTGTTTGTATGATTGTATATGCTATGTCAAAAAATAAAAGAATCATCTCACATGGTGATAGGAATTCATGCATTGCAAGATCCAAATTTCTCGTGAATGGCGGCATGCTTATGGGCTTGCAAGAACCGTGCCTCACCATTATGAGTGACAAGATAGCATGGCAAAATACAACCAAAGAAACTAGACTAGTTGGGAGATATCACATTCAAGGTTTACGCTAGCCACCAAGTTGATTTAGGTGACCGTAAGCCATGAATGGTAAAGTGAATCAAAAGATATACGGACTTCTTTTTAAAAAAAATGAAAACTTTCAAGGGCACCATGTACAATGAGTTAAATGGAGCTTTGCAGTTGCATCTTCTTCTCAACTTTTCTAAATAGCCATTTTTATCTACCTGCTTCAACAAAAGAAGTTCAAGAACTTGTTTGGCGTGTTAAAGCCCCTCCTTTCCACCTTAAACTCAAGTATCTCCAACCATCTCTGCTTATGCATGTTCAATGAACACGGATATCACTATAAGTCAAACAACTTTCAGAAAAGTTCCCTCCCAAAAACAAAGAGATTGTAGTATTTTGATTGTTGGAGATCTCGTGAATCTCCACATTAGCGATTATGAGATCCCACATGAATTGGAGAGCACGGAAGTCCACCTTACCAAGTTATCCTGTTTCCTTAATTTGGTTTATAGTTTTAGAATTATCCTTTTAGGAAAGTTTATTATGTTGGAGTTTTTTTTTAGAAAGAGAAAAGGAAGATTACCATCACTCAACAATCATACAGGAGATTTCATTAAGAAATAAATGGAACAGGACATTAAGCCACGACTCGGCATGCCACTCAGCTTGTCTTACAACATTCTCCACCCATGCCTGTTCCCCCTGAAAGATAGTAGAATTCCATTGCAACCAAATAGCCCATAAGGCACCTGAAGCTAGCCAGTCGTATCAACATGAACCAAGGATCGAAAAGGACCATCAAGAATAAAAAGAGGAGGCATCTCTCTACGAATGCACAATCTTCTCCAAACCTCCACGGACAAACTACACTAAAAAAAGAGATGGCCAATAGATTCCACACATCACTACAAAAAGCACAATTAACATCCTGGTCACCAGCCCAAGCAGATCTAAACTCTCTAGTAACCAACTTCCCTGCGAAAGATCCACAAAAAAATTTTAACCTTCAACGGCAAAGGCAATTTCCAAATAAGTGAACATTCCTCCCAAGCCAACATAGATGGCCCAATCTCCAAAGTTAATCTTTTATAAGCCCTACTTACTGAGAAGGTACCACAAGACCAAGAAAAACCACCCATAACATCCTCACCAAGAGATAATCCATGCAATAGGCCCAACAAACCCTACAACTCCTCCAAAGTAGCCTTAGATAGAGCAATTGAAAAATATGAGACTATCCCACACCTCAGAGACCAAAGCCTCCTTCTGCAAAAAGGCGAGGAAACAAAGAAGAAAAAGGCTCACTACCCGTCCAATCATCTCTCCAAAAACAGAAAGAGCTCCCACACCTAAGCTTCAGCCCAAAGTACCTAGCATCCACCCATGTATGAATAGTAGGCTAACCACACTCTAAAAGATTGTTTAAAGGGATTTGAGTGCTACAATAATAAAGATTGTATTTCCAAAAAAATAAATATTGTACAAATCCTATATAAAGAGACAAAATCCTATTGTTTAGAAGATTGTATTAGGATTAAAAAGTAGGATTAGTCTCTCTATATAAAGTGACCAAATCCTATTGTTTCTATTTGAGTTCTACGATAATAAAAACTCCATGTTCTAATTTCTTCATATGATATCAGAGTGGGAATGAACCTGAGGATCGTCGACCCTCTCTCTTACACGCGATCTTCTTTACATGTTCTTTGTGTGCGCCATCATTGGACATCTCCTTTGTGCTTGCAGCACATGCATGCGGATTTCTTCGGTCTATGTGCAAACCATGCACAGACAATATAGTCCATGCACACAACTCACGCGCGATCAAATTGTCCCTACGCACAATCCACATGCACATCGCACAAGTCCAATGCGCACACCAACATGCACCTCTGCCCAAAACCTATGTGCACCAACGCACATCACTACATCCATGGATCAAGATTTCATCGACATGCCGACAAAATGGGGGGTTTTGCCTAAAGAGCCATATTGAAACAACAATGAAGTCGAAATGCAGGGATGCCAGCAATTTTGGTGCATTTCGACCGTGTTGACAGCATACCGGTCAATGTTGTTGTGGCCTACTGCGTTGCCATGCATTGTGCACTGTGTGTGGCTTAGGCGTCATGCGAGTCTCTTTGTTGGGTCACAACTCGGTTGGTGATGCCGTGACGATGGACAAAAGGAGAGGGGGAAGGTTCAAGGTCCTCAACTTTTAAATTTCTTTACTTTATGTTGGGATTTTCAGAAGACCATTTGGACTGCCACGTTGCACTATGGGCCACGTGGACAGTCCGTGTGGACACGAGCTAGCAGTTGGCGACTCAAAAGAGGAAGGAGGGCGTCGACTGTTGTGTTTGAAATGGCCTTAAACCTATTTTTAGTAAATAGATTTGTTAGGATTTTAAATTAGGATTGGTTTCCTACTTTTGGGATTTACCATTTTTAGAGTCCATGCTCTCTATAAAAGAGATGGACCCCCCTCTATTGTAATTACGGCGGTGTGAATATAGTTAGTTTCGGATTCTTGACACTTTAGTTTATCACAAAGGCATACACAAGCTGTATATTTAAATTTCTTATCTTTAATTCTTTCATTCTTAAATTCTTTGTATTCTGTAATTCAATTTGAACAGTAATTGTTTTATTTTTTAAAGCAAAAGGGTGGTTTTTTTTTTTTTTTTTTGAAAGCAAAAGGGTGGTTATCCGAGCGATAACCACCAACAATCATTTCATTCCATCACAAATGGGTTACAACAGGGTTACAGAGTATATCCCCAAAACATCACTTGGGAAGATATGGTCGAAACAAAATTCTCCGCATATGGCCTTTCCCCCTTAATATCACCCCGTTTCTTCCCAACTACACACCCCACATGACCGCCAACACCTTCGCCTTATCTCTCTTGGACCGAAAAGCAAAATCGCCCGTGTGCATTCCTCCTACGGAAAGATTCTCAGAAGCTATCCACATTGTGGATAGCGATCCAGTCGACTCCCATCCGCTACCAAACCTACATCACAAAAAGGCACTGAAATTAGGGCAGTAATTATTTGATATTTGATTATTGAATTAAGCATGGTATGGTATCCTGTTGCATATGAATATTAAGATATAACACTTTTATTCTCACATAAATCAGCTTAAGTTTGTGATTTTCTTTAACTTATATCATTTTTACTACTTCTGCCTTTTTGGCCGGCATGCCCTCGATGTGCCTTTGAAATGGATTATTTTCGAGCCATCGAAATTATCAAAATATGGGTGTTTCCACGACGTGCCTCCGAAATGCACACTTAGAAATTTGTAGAAACAACATCAAAATCAACATTTAAAACCTTAGATCAATCTTGTGCACCCTACTGCACGCAGCCTAGTGTGCTACTCCTGTTGCACGCAGCCTAGTGTGCTCCTTCCCTACCATGTGTGCATAAGCATGTGGTCGATTTGTTGTTGATCCATGCATCCCATGGCATCAAAATTAAAGAAAACATTACTGAAGAGCAAGGCCTCCTTCACTACTGTTTGGGAACATTTCCCATATGTGACCATTACTTCTGCTACAGTCATCGTCTAGTTCATTTACAATTTATGCTTGGGATTGACTACTACAATTAATTTCAATTTTCAGTGCATGGAATTGTCTTTCATCAAACTCTCCAAGTTAGTTTTTACTCCAATTCCGCAAGTGTTGGATGTTCCCTAATGAAGAGAGACTATTTGCTTGCTTGAAAAAGTTCGTGAGCATACAAAAGTATGTGCATGATCTACACACATGATTTAGTCCCACTTGCATCAGAAATGAGGGAATGTATGTCAAATACAAGAATCATGCATGAGCCCTAACTCCAAGTTCGTACTATAGTCCGTGTGTGATCAAGCCTCCACACGTACAAGTATCAGAAGTACAAGTCCTTGGCCTAAAGGAACATGCCATAACTTCAGGCCCTGTCATCCCCGAAGAGAATGATGACCAGTGGTGGGAAACTGAGCCAAAGGCTCAGAACCACTAGTGGAAGCCCCTAGTCTGATTTTTTTGTTCTTCTCTAAGGGAGGAGACTCTCCTGGAAGCACGGCGACCACCACGTACTTGAGAACGTTCGCCAACTATTGTCTGTGATCCAGTTCAAAGATCGAAGACCATCCGTGCATGCAAGGCCTACATGCATGCTACTACCTAATGTCCTCTTGCAAATTGGAGACATCCAACTTGGGGGGGAGTGTTAGAGATCTCATGTATCTCTACGTTGGAGATCACAAGATCCCACATGAATTGGAGGGCAAGGAAGTCCACCTTGCCAAGTTATCTTATTTCCTAAATTTGATTTCTAGTTTTAGAATTATCCTTTTAGGAAAGTTTGTTATGCTAGAGATATGTTTTGATTAGAGATATGTTTTCCTTATTCTAAAAGATTGTATTAGGATTAGAAACTAGGATTGGTCTCTCTATATAAAGAGACCAAATTCCATGATTTCTATTTGAGTTTTACAATAATAAAAACTCCACATTCTAGTGTCTAACAAAATGGGGGCAAAAGAGCTATTCTAGCTATACCTGTTTTTCCAAGTTGCTCAGAAATTTTCACAAGATCCGATCCCCCAATAACACCAACTGTGACAACCTAAAAGCTATGAACATCAATAAATTTCAACTAAACATCTAGATACTTAACAATTAAGCATCTAATAGCATGGTCAAACCAATAGAATATACATGGTTACCTCCTGAAGTTTATGCATAAACTCTAGCATACTTGAAGTAGCCACCTAAAATGGAAAACAACAGCAAGAAAATGTTATTGCCAGTAGCACTATGGAAGCTACTTACTCTACTTAGTTTAAGGGAGGGTGTTGCTTCAAATGAATGGCTTCTGTCATAGAAGATAAGGAGGGAGATAGCTATTTTTGTTATGTTTAATTACATGCAGTTTGATGTATTTTCCCCTATACCCAACATGTGTACGCAATTAATTTTGGAAGTAGAATACAACCTTATATAAGAGCCAGAATACAATTTCCACTTCCACAATAGCTATCTAACCACTGTTGAGAAGACAACTGCTCAGACATGCACCTTTTCAAAAAAATAATACTAATAAAGAAAGAAAAGAACACTACCCAGACATGCATCAAAGCTCATTCGTTATTGTAGTCAAGGGTACTATCTCAATCCACAGATTTACAAAATCCAACCCCAAAAATGCATGTCAAATGGACAAACAACCACTTCAGCTGCAGATTCAAATTAAGAAATCTGAAAATTTTATTCGATTTCATCTCCAACTATAAAAAATTACAGATATGATTTGAAGTTCCCATTATTGTTCTAAATATAATCTAGAATTTGGCCAAAATTTACTTGCTTTCAACTTTTTAAATGGCAACATAAGTTAGAACTTGGTCATTCATCTGTGTTTAGATCATGCAGTTTGATTCTTATTCTTTTTTCATTACCCTTCTCCTTCCTTAGTGGGTCCCCATCCCTCCATGCACGTCCGCCTGTTCTCTTGAACACCAAGAAAACTCAGTGCACTCCTCTCCCATTGCACGTCTTAAAAGCTAGGGCATCCACTCCCCATATCCCCAAATCCACCCACCCCAAACAATAACAGCAAATTAAATCCCCATCCTTTATAGCGGGTCCAATATTAAAATTCGTTCCTACTCTGGCCACAAATTGCAACTCAGCACGGAGTTCCATCCACACATTCTCTGGATCCAAGCAAAACCCCAAGCCTTTTTCCTGCACTTAGTGGGATTTGCTGCTATATGGGTTCCTTGCCTCTACTCACGGTCAAAAGATTCTGGGTCATTCCAAAAAAGAACAAAAAAATACAGCACCGGCTACTAATGGAGTTCGTTTCACAGCAAAATACAGCAAATTTTTTCATCACTACAATACGTAGAATTTCCTACGAGGCACTTTTTTCTCCACAACATTGACACAAACACCTTTTCACTAAATTCTTACCACAGGACGAAACACATCATAGTAGGAGCTGAGAAATCGCAAAGAGGCCATACCTTTCTGGGAGCAGTGAGAGTCCCATCAACATCAAACAAAGCAATGACACCAATATTCCTTCCAGCCATTCTCTGCACCAATACTGCAACACAGAACCATCCAACGCTTCCAATTAAAATTTAACAAAAACTGATTTTTTTTTCTTATTTTCAAAGCACAGTAAGGATGGAAGCTTCATGTAACCAGCAAAATCCTAAAGTGGGACAAAAACAGATTGCACAACAATATCCAAACAGTGTTGTCAAAGGCGAGAGATGCTAAAAGGCAAGGGATCCAAATTGCCCGATGCACTAGGTGCTCACCTAACACAAATGAGATGCTAATTTATTTATTTATTTGAAAAAACATATATAAATTATCAATAAATTAGATGCTCTTATAATCTCATGCATGGATCCACCAGCAAAATATAATAAGCAAAAATATGACACAAAAATTAAAAATATCAAATAAAATGTAATTTCTATAAGCAAAAACAAAAATTCAACTATGAAATTCATAAATAAAAAATACATGTCCAAACAAAAATCATAGAAAGCACATGACTAAGACTTTAAACATAAATCCGAGCATGGCCAACCACCATATTACCAAGTTCACAAGCAAAAAAACATAAACCTAAGCATGACCAAAAGTTTTAGAGAATCCAATGCCATAGCGATCTAAAACTAGCTCTACAAGTTTGTAGTAAATTCATCTTCCTTATCTCCCTTAAAGTTTAAGTCTTGCTCTTCTTCTCCTGCATCTGATACATACTCCTCTACCTCTTCTTCTTCATCTTCTGGAATTGCAATCATTGGTCATGGACTTGATGGTTGTGTAGCATGATAAAGCCTTGCTTGACTTCTTATGTAGGTTCTCATCTCTGTAACTCCAGATGCCCTTGCAACATCACCCCAAGTTAAAGTATCATCACAAAAAACTAGATCATTTTCTAGATCATCATTTTCCATCTCTCCAATCAATCATTCATTTAAATAATCAATGGAGTTGAGTGTAATGGGGTTGATGGCATCTCGTAGGTCATAACAACTCTTCAAGGCCTAATTGTATTTAATATACATCAAATCTTGCAAATTAGCAATATCAAGAGCATTTCTTTTCTTTGAATGAATCTATAGTTATTAAACAAGAAGTATTTAAGATATAAACCATACTATCAAACTTAAAAATCATACTATTGCCATATGTTTAAGAAAGCATTCTCATGTGCTCAAATACATTCCAATTACATTCACATCGAAAGGCACTGCATGTCAAGCTAAAGACCTTTACAGCTAAACTCTGCAAATTTAGAGTTGAACTTCCAAATAAGCTCCACCACTCCACTGAAAAGTGATGCTTTATTAGTCTATACTTAAAGATAGATTATGATACAACATCAAAATTTAAATCATTACACAAATTGATACATGATGATTTGGTTGTTCTTGATCTAATTGCCATCAACTTTCCAAAAATCTCTTCTGTACGCTTATACAAAGATAATTCATTTGCTATCTTATCCAAGGTTTTAAAAAACGTGAGGCGGTTTGCCTTCATCGAGGCGAGGCGTAAGCCTCAAGGCAGTCGAGGCATAAGTCTCAGGTTTTGGATAAAAAACATAGAAAATTGATATGATATATACTTGTTAAGTATATATACATACATATACATACTTCTATGTATACTATACATATATATATAATAGTATATATTATATATACGGTTCTACGTATACATATATATAACAATATATATTACTGCACTAGAGGGCACTGGAGAGGTGGAGCAACCTGCTGGAGGGCTCCAAGTGTATATTATATACACTTGGAATGCCCCAACACATTCCAAGTGTAAGGACCTGAAGATTCCTATGAGTAATTTTCAAAATTAGGTAAATCCATCAAAAGGGAAAAAAAAAACATATGGTTGGAGGATAGGATCTTTCCCCTTAGATTTTATTTTTTTGTTTTTTCGATCTCTCTTGGTCTTAACTAATGTTGACAAGGGGCTTTTGTGAAAAGAAAAAAAAAATATGAGGACTTATTTGGTGCTCAAGATTGTGTTGAAGGGCTCTTTAAGAAAAAACAAGGGGGAAGTTCCCCACACGAAGTTGATTGGCTTCCATAGGAAGCCACAGTCATTCTTCTTCCTCCTCTGGTGGGTGTGCGTATGTGCCTCGTACATTAAGGAAGAGGATCCTACACCATCGAGGCTTTCCCCTCTCCTCCCTCTCCTTATGCCTCTTTCTCCTCCTCGAGCTCCGACGTTGCTACGGCGATGCTGCTTCTCGAGCTCCGACACTGCTGCGGCGATGCTGCTCCTCGAGCTTCGACCCTACCGCGGCGATGCTGCTCCTCGAGATGATGCTACGGTGATGCTCCTCCTCGAGCTCTGACGATGCAGCAGCAGCAGCACCATCGCACACCACCGGCAATGCTCTCCTTTCATTGAGGCGGCGCCTCATGTGTGCCTCATCGCCTCGAGCGCCTCAGACCACCTCGGCTCAACCGAGGCGCACGCCTCTTGAATGCACCTCGAGGCTACTGCCTCGAGGCTATTTGGGGCCACCTCGCCTCGAGGCGTACACCTCTATAGCCTCGAGGTGCGATTTTTAAAACCATGATCTTGTCTTATACATGTGTATAAAGTGTCAATCTTTGTATGCACTTGTACAACCCATCAATGATTTTCTCATTGAATTCCATAGAGGATTTGGCATAGAAATACTCAGGATTAAGAAAATGACCAACTACATGTAATGGATGCTTTATTTGACATGCCCACCTTCGATTAATGACTTCAAACACTTTCCTATATTTATCTTCATTCCCTTCGAAACTTTTTCCAATGGCCTCTTTACCCTGATCCATCGCCTCATAAATGTACCCCATGGGTGGCTTCTTCTCACTATCAACAAACCGAAGAACTTTCACCAAAGGTCCAATGTATTTGAGAGTTTCAAGCATATAATTCCCAAATGACGGCATTAAAATAATGTCCCTAGCTTTTTTTCCCATCATCTCCTTAGACCACTTGCGTTTTGCCCACTTCTCTAACGTAAACATAGTCCTCCGACTATGCTTTTGCTTGTAAATAGATTGCAAGGAAAGGAAGGTTGTAGCAAACTGAGTAATTCCATGTCAAACCAACTCCCTATTATTGGTGAAGCCTCTCATCATATTTAGGACTCCAGTGTGGTTGTAAATGAACTCCACAACAAAGATGACCCTTTGAAAATTTTTCTTGACTGTTAGGATTTTTCCAATATCTTCTAACATCAAGTCAATACAATGAGCGGTGCAAGGTGTCCAATACAAGTGTATACTCCACCTCTTTCTTCAATAAAAGAACTCTAAGCTCATGATAAAAGGAGAGTTTCAAGTTTAACCCATACTCTCCAATGACCTGAATCATTTCTTTAAAACTTTGCAATTTAGCAAAATTGATTGAATGAAATGTTGGCTTGATAGAAAAAATGAGCAATCTTTTGAATTGCTTTAGGTCGCATCTCCTTATCAAATGCATCTTTGAGGTTGCCTTGCCTCAATGGAATCTTTCCTTTACCGTTCATAAACATGTCCATGGGTCCTTTTCCATTTTGCTTCTTGTTAGGGAAGGAAATTGTGTTACTTCCACTGGTAAAGGCTTTCTTAGTTAGAGCAATTACTTCCATCTCTTCTTCACCATCTTTGACATCAATCGGATTCTCTCAATCATCAAAGTTAGGCATACCACCACAAAATGCATCTTTCTGTGTCTTTCTCTCAATCAGGTAATTTCTTAATTCCTCCACCTCTGGAGGACATTTCAAACAAACTGATGCATTCTTGTATGATCCAACTTGATGTTGTTTGACTTGATATATTCCACCTTTTGTGGTCTTCCCACAAAAGGTACAAGTGACTGCATTCTTGTCATTTTGATCCTTTAAAAAATTACACTTCCAAGCAGGATCTCTCTTTCCACTCTTTGCAAAAAATGCATCTTCCTCACTTGAGGAAGTCATTCAGTATAATCTAAATCATTATTTAATTATTAGATCAACACAAATACTAGAATAAAATGACACCACTATCAATTTAAATGAAATCATGGAATAAAATGACACCCATTTGAATGAAATCATTAGGTTATTGAAACCACTAATAATCCATTTTCGGTTATTGGAACCACTGAAATGAAATAAAATTTTTAAACAGAAAAATAGAAATAAAATTCACACTTGAGGGGCGCCAAACAAATCAGGGTCAAAAAAAAAAAAACAAAATACTCGCACTGCTATAGAGATACAGATCCGGGAAACGATTGAGGGGGGTAGGGGAGAACGATCAAAAACTTAGGGAGGGGGATGAGGGGTAGAGCTCTTACAAAGATCGCCTCCTGCAGCGGTGCCGATGGGGTCAAGGTTCGAGCGGCGGCGAGTGGTGGCGAGCGGTGGCGAGCGTCGAGCGACGAGCGGCGTCAGCTCCAGCACCGACCAGCGATGGAGAATGGACCGAAGATGGTGGCGATCGAAGGGAGGAAAGAAAGGAGATCGGGTAGGGTGTTACTGCATTCGGGTGTTTGGGTTAGGTATGCTGGTAATCGGGTAGTGCATATGTGGGTAATCGCAGGTGCATTGCGTATTGCATATGTGGGCTGATGGCTGTCACGGTGTTAGATCTTGCATCAGGAACTACTTTGACAGTATTATATCTTAGATGAAATTTTTATATTAAAAGTAAATATAAATTAGATCATGATGGGTGAATGTATAAAGATGAATTTTTTTCTTTTAAAAAAATTATTTTGCATCTACGAAATAAAGGGAGTAATATTTTAGTACAGATGTTAAAAATCAGATTGGTGGAAAAATGATACTTTTTAATGAGATTGATAAAAAAGTATCATAAATATATCTTACATTGAAGAATTTGCACGTTTGTGATAAGTGAACGAACTAAAAATTTGAAGGAAAATGAAGACTTTACAGTGTATGATAAGATTTATGCTTTCGTTAAAATTTTACTGTCACCCACAAGATGTTTAGTAGATTTACAAAAAAAATCCCATGAAGTTGGATCTGTTCAGCAATGTGATCCCTAAATTTCTTGTCCTTTTTAGGTAGCCTTAGCCATTTATAATTTCTTGAACAATCTAATATAAGTTACGATTTAACTGCGGTTGAGGAAAACTAACATAGCCTACATATATCAATCTTGCCCTTGAGAATAATTGCATGAACGCAAAAACAATCACAAGAGAACAGGGATTTACATGGAAATTCTCTTTGATGGAAGAGGAAAAAAAATCACAAGAATGCACACCCTAGTCCTCTCTCATATGGAGACTAGGGATTTTCTTCACTAAACAAAAGCAAGGAGATGAGAAAGTGTTACATTTATATGTTTGAAGGTTATATGAGTTCACCCCCAAAACCCATATATCTGTTTATATTTCTCATAACACTCCCCCTCAAGTTGGGCATACAAGTCGAACATGCCCAACTTGCTCACATTCTTTTCATAATCATTGTATATAAGCCTTTAGTAAAGATGTCCGCTACTTGGCCCTTAGACTTGATATAAGAGATATGCAAGTCCTTTTAATCAATCTTTTCTCTAATAAAATGACAGTCCAACTTAACATGCTTGGTAAGATGATGCATCACAAGGTTGTTAGCCAAATTGATTGTAGCTTTGTTATCACACACTAGCTTCATCGTAAGTTTGGTTGATGTACCAATGTTAAATAACAAGATCTTCATCCAAAGCAACTCAATGATTCCCATTGCCATCACTCTATACTCAGCCTCTGCACTGGATCTTGCACGTACCGACTAATTCTTATTTCTCCATACCACGTGGTTCTCTCCCAAAAAAATAGAATATCTAGTAGTAGATCTTCTATCATCTACTAATCTAACCCAATCCACATTTGTATAACCTTCAATATTCAACTCTACACTCTTTATGAACAGTAAGCCTTTTCCTGAATTCTTCTTTAAATAGCACAAAATTCAATTCACACCACACAAATGCACATCGATGGGAGCATGTATAAATTAGCTTACATTATTATTGCATAAGTTATGTCAAGTTTAGTAAGGGTAAGATAGATCAGCTTCCTCACAAGTTTATTAATACTTATGCTTCCAATAATTTCAAAATCCTTTTCAACACAACTCTCCCCGTCAAGAGGATCAATGGAAAAATATTTGTCATCCTTAAAAAATGTCACATCTTTGGTTACATATTGTTTCCCAGTTGTAAGGTCCAACCACTTATATAATTTCTGAGTTGAAGAATACCCCAGAAATACACCATGTATAGCACAGGGATCTAGTTTCCGATGACTAGGAGTAAGATTATATATGAAACACAAGCACCCAAAAACTCTAGGTGTTAAAGCAAAACAATCCTTGTAAGGCATTAAAATAGTGAAAGGACTTTTCCTCCAATAACTCTTGAGGACATCCTGTTAATTAAAAGAAAGCACTTGTAAGAATTATTGAAACAAATGCATATAAGAAATAAATAAACAAAAACATATGCATTTTCAATGTATTTGCATAGATAAAAAATATTAAATCAAGCAAATTAAATATGATTAGGCAAGATCCAGAATAAAATAAAGAACAAAGAACATGTAATAGCACAAATAAACAAAATGAGAAAGGATTAGATTTTACTTTAATCGAAGCGCCCATTAAGGACTATCCTTAGAGAAGGTATCACCCCCCACAATACTGGTGTGTTAGGGTCTGACGAACTCCTCCCAGGATACGACGATCCACCTCCAAGATTCGACGCACTCTGATCTTGGACGTCCTCAAAAACCACCTCAGGAGAACGAAGCCGAGACAATTTCGTTCGCAACCAAATTCCCAATTGATCTACCAACAAAATGGTTTGATCAACCAAAAACTTCTCATGAACCTCTCAATCTTCTTGTGTAAGATTGATAAAAGTGATTGGAGATTTTTCTACCAATCTTACGTCGAACGAACGTACCAAAAAAGAGAGGCAAGAACAAGAGAGAGAGAGGGAGAGAGTAGAGAGAGTTTTCTGCTCTTGTTGTGTGTCAAATGAGAGCCCCCTCGTGGCCCTTATATAGAACCCACGACTAGACGTTTAAGGAAATTCCCATTTTATGGAAACACGGCAATTGATCAACCAATTAAGTTCATTGATCGATCAAAACCATTTGGTTAACCAATTAAGCTCATTGATCGACCAAAACCATTTGGTCGATCAAGTTTCACTGATTGATTGAACAAACCAATTGATTCTCACCTGAGCCTAAGCCTGAGCCTGAGCCCGAGCCGGGGCGGGACGAGGTGCACGTGCACGTGCGTGGTCCCCAGCCCTACCTCTCACTCTTTGCTACATAGCCATGGGAGGCAAAAGCCTTTTATACCCACCAAGAGGTTTGTCCATTTTCAGTATGGGACTAAACACCTCTCCCAAATCTCACAAATTTCAACATGAATTCTCACGTCACCATATGACAATTACATCCCGATTGATGCAATTAGGCTCTCAAATCTGATAAGAATCACCTTAAAAACATTTAGGCACACTCCTTTGAAATAACAAAGCTCCAATCGTATTAAGGAGGTGTCTATTTTTTCTTTTGGCTACTCCATTTTGTTAGGAAGTATAACTACGGGATGTTTCATAGATAATCCCTTTCTCATGAAAAAAATGTTGTAAAGAACCAACCAGATATTCACATGCATCATTCGAACGAAACACCTTAATATGTGTATCAAGCTAATTCTCAACCATAGAAACAAAAGATCTAATAATCTCAGGAGTTCATCAGATCGATGCTTGAATAAATAATCAAATGTATATCCTAACCAATCATCCATAAACATCATAAAGTACTAAAAACCACCAAGAGATTGCACATTTATTGGAATCCAAACATCAGAGTGCAAAAGATCAAAAGAACTTTTACTTCTACTTCTTGATATAAGATATGCCACTCTAGTTTGTTTTGCAAGTTGACAAATCTCACACTTCACTAAGTGGACATTTATTCCAACAAAAATGAAAGAAAGTAACTTCTATAAACTAGAAAAGTTAAGGTGACCAACCCTTGCATGCCATCGAAGAAACAACTCTCGTTTGTTCTCTTTATTATTGTGAGAGCCCAAAATAGAAGCAAGTGCAAAAGCAACCCTTCTGAGCAACTTGTACAAGTTATCATTGAGTAAACCAATCCCAATCTTCCTCCCCGTCTTCAAATCCTACAAGACACAATGATCATCACAAAAACTTAGTTTACAATTCAATTCCTTTGTAATATCGTTAACAAAGAGAAGATTCAATTCAAAATTGGGAACATGAAGTGCATCACTTAAGGAGAATCTATCAAGAAGTGTTATATTCCCTTTTCCTGCCACATTGACATTCGATCCATTTGCTGTTGCAACCTAATCCCTTCTTGATTCAAGTTTATATTTATGGAAGAGTTTAGCATTACTTGTCATGTGGTCTGTGATCCCATTGTCTACAATCCACTCATCATCAAAAAACTTGAAATTTTGATTACCTACATCACCATGGGTTGCAAGAGCTTGATTAATAGGCCTTGTGTCAAATGCTCCTTCCTTTGTAGTTATGGCCTTGGCAATCATCTCTTAGAGTTCACGAATCTAATCGAAAGTTGATTTAGAACTAGCCTCAAGGTCAGATGGGGCAGCCACCAGTCGCCCCCCACTTCCTTCTCTACCTAGAGGTCTCTAGCCAACTTTTGATTTTGTTGGCCTCTTTTAAGGATAAAGATCCCAGCAACATGGAAATGTGCCTGACTTTGCAGCAGTGAGTACATCTCCTACCACTCTTGTCGATGGGATGCTTCCCAACACTTGTACTTCAACTTGAAAGACTAGACCGCTCCACCCCTCTCACATCATCATCACCAACCAATATTGTACTTAAGACCCATTACATGTCACCATCCTTCCTTAGCTTCTATTTGGTAGTAGACTTCTATAAGATGTTCCTGAAACTGAGAATTTTACTTCTGGCATCATCGAACTCAAGGTTCAAGCCTCCAAGAAATGCACATATTCTGTTCTTACAGTTTCCATCCCAAGGCATCTTTTGATCCTCAGTACACTTCCAATTTTCATTATCCTCCCATTTGGAATTAAGAAGACCATAATATGCATCCACATGTATATTTTCTTGAGACAATTTGTTGATCTCTCAAGTAAGGTGGTAAATACGAACCTCCATCTTCTTTTGCCATACATGCTTTCTAATATCACCCATGATGCATGAAATCCACTTAAGGATAACTATGTCAGTGTAGCGTGAGATTCGCGCACGATCACTTAAATAAATTTCTAAACTCAAATCAAATTAAAACATAGTAATTGGGAGTCCAAGTTGTATCTTAGAAAGGCTTTTGGCTAGATTTCTTCCTAACTAGTGTTAAGTGTGCATGAATTTTTAGGGATTTTTAAAGATGTTTTGATATTTTTTTGGAAATTTTCTTTGGAATCAGGATAGACTAGCTAATCTGACCCTCTGTGCTAACTGCATGCCTAACATAAACTTAAAGGTGACCTAAAATTTTATTAAATTTATCTAAGATTTCTAATCACATAAGAAAATGACCGCAAGTGATTTCACGCCAATCTGAGGTGTATAAAAATGTTAAAAAATTCAAGAGTGTCTAAATTTTAAGGTTATAATTGGTTGTTGGCCCAAGTCAATGTGCGAATTTTATATAATTATCGAAAATGAGTTTTGCTCCAAAATCTTGCATACTGATTCCCTACTCGATCCCTAAGTTATTGTCAAAAATTGGCCAATTTTTGACAATAACTTAGGGATCGAGTAGGGAATCAATATGCAAGATTACTAATTTTTGAAACATGGATTTGATGGAGTAATTTTTGGAAAGTGATTTTGTGAATTTGGGCATCAAATAGTGGTTGCAAATATTTGGAACACAACTCAACACACTTTTTTTATTTTTGATTTTTCTAATTTTTTTGGGATTTTTGTACAAGAAAGCAAGCAAAATACAGTTTCTAATGAAGCAAATAGACAAAACAAAAAAAATAAACTAAGACTATTAAATCTAATGTAGAGTTTTACAACTAAAACAATAAAAACAAAAGGAAAAACAAGAAGAGAAAGAAGAGAAAAAACAAATAGAGAGATAGCTGTGAAGAAGTGCGATGATTTTGGAGGGCTTGCAATGGTCGTGGAGAAATTCGCCACGACCTCATGATTTTTTGTTCGGTTCAACATTTTCTAATCCATCCTCATGATTTTATGAAGTATCTCTCAATTCTTCTAGGGCTGAAGGGAGGGTTGGGCCATTGAAAATCTCATCACAAATGTCAAATTGGTTTTCATCTACCCTAGTCTCTTCTGTTGGATTTAAGAGCCTAATTGCATCAATCGGGATGCAATTGATATATGGTGACGTAAAATTCATGTTCAAATAAGTGAGATTTGGTAGAGGCTTTTAGTCTCACACTGAAAGTGGACAAACCTCTTGGTGGGTGTAAAAGACTTCTATCTCCCATGAGCTTATGTAGCAAAAAGAAGAGGTAGGGTTGGGGACCACGCACACACGCACGCGCGCCTTGCCCTAGCCCAGGCTCAGGCTCGAGTTTGGGTGAGAATCAATTTAGAACTTGGAACTTGAACTCTTTGTTTGGATTTTTAATCTCATAATTTTGGCTTGAATTGATCGATCAAAATGTAAAATTAGTTGATTAATTATTTTTTATCAATCAATGGGACTAAATTGGTTGATCAATTACTATATTTCCATAAAATGAGAATTTTCATAAATGGCGGGTCGTGGGCTTTTGATGAGGTATGGCTCATCATAGCTAAAATGCCTAAGGTAAGTTAGAAACTAGGTTAAACAATACATAATTAACACAAGAAATGAGTTAAGTGTGAGAATTAAGGAAAATGATCTAAAACATGCAATTCGTATTAAAAATGTATAATTAGGTCACAAAATGAGATATTCTATTGACAAATACAAAATAATAATCTAATTACAAATTAAACACATGTTTGAGTTCAAAAGTACAAATTAAAATTTGAATTAACTTCCTAAATGTTCAATTGTGCTCCAATAAAAATCTCATAGCATTTGAACATCAATAGGACCCTACATTCATTAGATTACATATAGGACCTCATGCATTAACATTTTATTTACACAAATAATCGTCCAAGGACTTGTTTGTAAATCGCAAGGACCTAGTTGTAAGGCCGCAGGGACTGCTCTACCATCCTTCTCTTCACTAATCGGTTTCTATGCAAATATCATATCGTTTTGCCCACTTAGGCCTCCATGCAAATTAACCAAACGCACCTGCAGCTGCAGATGCACTATTCACCTCAATGAACACAAGCCATCGTGGCCATCGCTCCCTTGAACCCATGATCCAACAAGCAATTCCAATTGAAACTTCATGCGCATTTGTGCGGATCGTAATATCATCTAGATCTGATCCTACGGTTGGATTTTGTCATGGAGCTTCCCGTGCATCATCCTTCTCATCCCCGCCATTAGACTTAATTTTGATTAATCTCATCTAGCGATGCTTTGATCCACTGGCGTAGCTACTTAGGCACTTGCTCAATGCTCGCGCGAGGCCATCAGCTCCCCACATACACCTCTCGAACTAAGCACCTTTGTCCCTCTAGTTTCTCCTTACTCTGCCTCTACTCCATTGTTGCGGCAATGGAGCTCAGTTTCTTCAATCTTCCTCCCCATTAAGAACTTTGTAGCACCTAAGGGCGACCTAGAGCTCCACTAGTGAGCTTTCACTCCACCGAAGTCTCCTTCCCCAGTTCTTCCTCTCCATCTGTCGAGTGGAGACCCACAAGTCCCATTCTTCTATTAGATTAGGTTTTTGATGCTTTCTAGATTAATTGTAGGTTTTGTTAGTGTAGTGTAGGTCAATAGATGTAGTTTATATGCCAAATTGTGTGATGAATGAGTTTAGATTAGAATAGTTTAGCTTAGGAACTATCACGCCCTCTCTGGTCAATCCAGATCAAAGAGGTATTTTCACCTCATTTCGCATTATTCATATAGCTTCCCCCTCACTCCCCAATCACAATTCATGTTCACTGATTTCCCTCGTATTTTAATTCGCAATCCACCCATGCACTACGGTCAAATTCAGGTATGAAGTCTTGGCTTCTACAAGTAAATTTGCGCCTAAAGCTCACTTGGGGGGGGGGGGGGGGGGGGGGGGGTCTCCTATACACTCCATAAATCCACAAAGACCCCCTGATCTGGTTTGAATTGAACCGATTCGCTTGATTCCTTTAGATTTGGATTTCATGCTTAATTTTGTGATTTGGAGTTAATTTGGTTTTAAACAGATTCAATTGAGCAATTCGAGTTTTCATTCACTCAATTGGGTACAATGAAATGAATCTAGGGTGTTTGATGTGGTTTTTAATTTTCAGATGAGCATAAACCCAATTTGAGTTTCATTTTGGATAGTTTGACCAAGGAGAATCAATGATATTGATTTAAGGTTAAATGAGGACTCAAGTGATTCTGAGTTAGTCACTAGATCACCTTGAACACCAATCAATGGTGTTCAAAAAGATCAGATGATTTGTTCAGAAATAAAATTAAAATCAAAAGCCCAAATCAGGGGCTACATGGATTCCTGGCACATTATGATTTCAATTTGATTTAAAGGCTTAAATGGCGTTTTCAAAGTTAAAATGAAGACATGGAGTTGTTTGGATATGGTTTCAAGTACTTAATATGATCAATCCTCTCTACATTGCTTATAATGAAGAGTGAAGATCATATTGAGATCTTTAGAGATTTTAAAGAGTAAGAATTGATTCCACTATTTTCACGCCTTTAGAAGATGCCTTGCAATGTTTTGAGAATTGATTTTCAGTGAATTTAAGGTTTGAAATGTTGTAAGGAGTTCATAGCTCCTTGATCTTGTGTTTTCAGTTCTGAGGGGATTTAAAGTTGATTCAGATCAGACATGATTTGGTTTGATTTAAGTCGTCTAATCTTATCCAGATAGTAGCACTGTCCTACCGATTCTACAGCAGCTCTCAACTGCTGATCAAAACAGCAACAACAACTAATTGCTGCTGATATGGCTGCAGTAGCAGTAGATCAGCCCTTGTTGACTGATTTTGAGATGGGAATCTGTGTTGTAATGGAATGCAGACATTTGTATATCGATTAGAACTGGATTTATAATCATTCATGTACAAGTGTGAATTTAAATCTAATATGAAATAGCTTGTAATATTTGTTTGATTCTTTTGTCAGTACATTCATGAGTATTACTATCCAAACAATGATTTTAATAAACATCAAGATGAAAATCATGTTTATATGTTCAAACACTTGTCATGTGATATGTCGGACAATTCTAAATTTTACATCTCATGTTCAACCCCTAAAACACAAAGCCTTAGGTTACATTGCTTTCATCTCTTTTAGGCCTCTTTTAGCGTTAACTTGTAAATAAATAAAAATGATAAAAAAATCACAAAAAAATAAAATAAAGGTGTCCTGAGTAGGATTATGTATTTTTCTAAGTGTGAGTCAAGTTTCAAAGTAATCTAAACCATCGGCTTGGTAGAACATTGATGGGAACAACATCATGAGCCATAACTAACTCAATTTGGTCTTATAAAATCAATAAAAGCTCTTACATATCAATCAGAAGGTCTCTAGAGCAGGGTAAGTTGTTTTGAGAAGAAAAGATGAAAACATGGTTATTTCTGCAATTTTACCATCTCATCACAAATACAGAATAACCATGAGGTATGCAAGGGGTTTATTGTTCGAACGCTAGATCGGTGTTTTAAGAATGTCGCGTTGCAGTATAGCCAAAATAACATTTAAACAAATAAATTTTATTACTCGAAAAAGTTCTGAGGTCGAACATAGGGAGTAATATGGAATTTAAATCTCAAGAATTGCAATTCATAACTGAGCACAATATATAAGGAAAAGTTTAAGGCAAAATGATATAAAAATCAATTATCAATGTGCAAAATGAAGAGGGTAAAATGGTGATTTAAATTACCAATTACCCTTATAAAGTAATAGCAAGTAGAAGCACAATATTAGAGTTAATTATAGCTTTAGAAACTCAAATCAGACGTCTGAAAGTGGGATCGGACGACTTAAACGTCTGATGCTACAGTGTACTGCCTCCTTTTTCTTCTCTCAGCCTCTTCTTCTCTACTGCGGCTCCTTCTCTCCTTCTTCCTTCTGTTGCCTTCTACTTCTTCTTCTTCTCATAGGGGAGGGAAACTTCTCAGATTGGCTAAGTGTCAGCCAATGTCTTCAGTAGCAAAACCCTCCCCTATCCCCACGCAATCTCTCCTTTCTCTCTCTGGGTCACGCTCTCCCAGAGCCTCTAACAGTACCGGGTATACGAGTAATCGAACCTAGAGCGTACTCGGGACCAGGGCTGCAGGTGTGGGTCGTAGCTGAGGAGTGTAGGGTTTTAGCGGGTTATCGGGTCAAGCCAAGTCCGTGGGGGAGATGTTGCAAACAAGGCGCATGAGGGGGGCGTGCGATGACCTCACCCCCTGTGCATGCTGAGGCAAACAACCCATATCACTTTTTCAATTTATCTATTGGTGGGCGTTCTTCAATCCACGATGTGGGACTAAATCCCACTGCCTTTCTCTACGCATGACTGCAGCGACTTCTTCGCGTGATTGTGGTCAAAGGCTCAATCAAAGAGCCTAATTGGCTCCTTGGTTACGATCCTGGAAGTGTTCTGCATCACCGGGACTTTGCTTGGGGTTTGTAGGTGCTTGAAGTGAGCTTCGTGCTTTTCTTGAAGCTTCGATAATGGTGGCGGAGACCTGGGACCTGCAAACACGAAAACGGGCTAAAAGCCCCAGTTAAAATAGTTCATAAGCTTCGTTGTGAGGTGGGGAATTGAACCACGGTGTTCGTGTGGTGTGAGGGTCCGTGAGGTGGCCGGACAATGGTAGAATGTGAGGTGCTACAGTGTAGTGTTCGGTGGAGCAATGGGGAGGCCAATAGCCTCGAAGACCAGAGGGCTTTTGCTCTTTGGAACACGGCGGAGGTGTGGAGATAAATGGCGGCTGGATTGGTAGACTGTAGTGGCCGTGTGAGCTCGCCGGAGGTACGCCGGCGAGGTGGAAGATGGAGGGCGACCGGGCGAGTCGGTGGTCGAAACTAGGCGATGAGGGTCTGAAAACGAAGAGGGGAATTCGAGGAGTTATTTAGGAGAGGAGGCAGATGAGGGGGAGCAGAGTTAGCTCCGGTTGAGGTGTGGCTGAC
This sequence comes from Thalassia testudinum, assembly GCA_037157565.1. NCBI lineage: Eukaryota > Viridiplantae > Streptophyta > Magnoliopsida > Alismatales > Hydrocharitaceae > Thalassia > Thalassia testudinum. The sequence goes on from JAZHRO010000024.1 coordinate 96,637,944, forward strand.
GCCGAAGATGAAGATGCTCAGAGGGAGGTGATCGGCGAGGATGAAGGGGGGCAGGAGCGCTGACGGATGCTGCGCGAAGCGGAAGAAGATAAGGACGAAGAATCTGCCACAGGTATGGTGGTTAGACGACGAGGGAAGACAAGGAGAATCGTCGAAGCTTGAAGAGAAAATCGGCCGAAGGAGGGGAGAAGAATTTGAGGGATTCTCTGGCCGAATTCAAGCTTAGGAAGTTCATTGTGATATAGGGAGTCTTTTATAGGTCAATAGAGGTCAGTTAGAGCTTGGGAAGCAAGCTTCCCAAGCTTGGAAAGGTCACCGGATTGGAAAATTTCTTGAGACCCAAGTCTCTCATGCATTCGCATGAGAGATTGAGTAAGTTCTAGGGCTTAGGATTGGGTTCAAAAGGAAGGGAATTTCTTGACGAAATTCCCTTTCAAATTTGAAAGGGATTCATCAAGAAATCAAAAAGTTCTTTCCATTTTAAGGTCGCAGGAGCAAGTAGCAATAGGATTAATGGCAATAGAGACCTTTTTGTGAGAACAACGACAAAGTTAGTGGCCTGTTTGAAAGGATTTTGAAAGTTAAGGGCAGAAATGAAATTAGACAGGACCAATTTGCAAACTAGGTCAAGACAAATTCATCTTGGGTCTAAATTTTGATACAAACATAATTTGGACCTAAGAAATCCAATGGTGAAGTTGGATTTTTGTTTTTACCATGTTTGACTAGGTAATTTATGTAAAAACCCAAATTAGGACAAATGTCTATCTATGGTTCTGTTTTGGGTCAAAACGAGTTCTGATTGTCAAATTGAAAGTTCTAAATCCTATAGAATATTTTCCTATGAATTTTATAGGGTTTATGTTAATTTTATCCTGATCAGAACCTCAGTTAATTAAGCAGGTCTGTTTTTAGGATTTCAAAAGTCATTTAATTCTCAGAACACGTGCAAACCTTTTTCTATCTATCATATCCCACTTTTTATCTTTTTAAGACCAATTGACCTTCATTCAACCCTTGAGAAAAGCCTTGGTTGTACTGCATTCAGGATGAGCTGGTAAAATTACAGTTTTAGCCCTAGTTTCTTATTTTTCTTTCAAAATGAATATGCAATGATTTGTGACTCTTTGGCGGTTATGTAGGAGCATTTATTGACTTAATTGGGTAAAAATGTGCTAGTTATGGCTCATGATGGTGTTCCCATCATTTATTAAAGGTCATTTAGTCATTAATGTCTAATAAGTGGATTCATGCAGACAAAAATAGATTTTCACGTATTTCAAGAATTAGTGGGCATTTGAAACCCTAAAAATAGATCCTCTTAATTAACTGAGGTTCTGGTCAAGATAAAATTTGCATAAACCCTGCTAAATTCATAGAAATATATTTTCTAGGGTTTAGCATCTTTGAATTAACCATCAGAACCCGTTCTGACCCAAAATAGAATCACAGACAGATTATTGCCCTAATTTGAGTTTTTACATAAATTACCCAATCAAAAGATGTCAAAACCAAAATCCAACTTCACCATTGGATTCCTTGGATTCAAATTAGGTTTGTATCATAATTTGAGCCCAATATGAGATCATTTTGACCTAATTTGCATTTTAGTCCAAGTCTGACTCTTATTATCCCAAATAACCCCTTAGCTTTTGAATTTATTACAAAAAGCCCCTACCTTTTTCGTCACTCTTTGCAAATAGGTCCTTCCACCATTTTCGTGGAGGAATCATACTCCAGCGAGCTTTGTTTGGCAAGAACTTGTTGATGACTTGACGAATCCCTCTCAAAATTGAAAGGGAGATTCGTCAAGTAATTGCCTTCCTTTCAAACCTATTCATGGGCTCCAATTCTTTCCCAATCTCTCATGCGAATGCATGAAAGATATGGGTATTGGCGGAACGGTGGCAGCAACTAGCTTTTCTTAAGTCATTATAGTACAGATAGTTATTGCCATCATTTGCTAATATTTGTTACTCGGAAAATACAGTTCTCCCGAGGTCGAACTCAGGGAGCAAGTCGTATTCTAGAGATATACATGTTTTATTACAAAAATAAAGAGAGAGAGAGATGAAAGTTTGGCTTCTTCTTCTTCTCTTCTTTCTTTCTCTGTCTTTGGCTTTTGTTCTTCCTGTTCTTCTTCTTCTTCTCTTGCTTCCTCTATTTCTTGGTTGGACGATCCTGTCGTTTTCTTCTTTTTATTTTCTTTGTTTCTTCTTTTCTTGCTTCAGATCTGCCTCCCGTGCTCTTCTTCTTCTGCTTTCTGTTTCTTCACTTGGCTGCTCCGTCTCTCTTCTTTTCTTCTTCTTCTTTGTCTTCTGATGTCTGCAGAGTCTTCACTTGGCTGCTCTGTGTTCCTCTCTTTCCTCTGCCTCGCCTTCCTTCTTCTTTGCCTTCACCTGTCTTCAGGACGTCGTCTGATTTGAAAATCAGACGACTTAAACCTCTTGTTGCTACAGTGTCTCCCTGAGCTTCCTTTTTCTTCACCTGTGCCTGCACGCTCAAGAGTTCAGAGTAAGGGCAAAACCTACTCTACCCCTCTCCCCCGCGCGTCTCTTTCTCTCAAAGCTCGCTCTTAGGACAGCTCTCCCAGAGCAACCGGGTAATCGGGTACGAGTCGCGCCCGGGTCCAGGCCCACCGGCGTGCGGTGGTGGGCGAGGAGTGCAGGTCGGTTTAATCGGGTCGGGCCAGGTCCGCGGAGCGTGGTCACGGACGAGGCCGGGTCGGGTGAGAGGGACCTCACCCCATGGTCAGGAGGCAGACAGCATAAGGCACTTTTTGCCTTTATGCGTCCGCGTGCCTCTGAGAAGTTCCGAGGTGGGACTAAATGTCCCACCCTAATTGAGCGCCCGTCACGGAGGGAGCAGTGGGCGATCGTGGCTTCACGCGCGGCCTTCGCCCCAACTGCGAGCCTGGGACGTTTCGCGGAGACACCCCGCGCAACCTGGGAGTCGAACCTGGGCGAAGGCGTGCCTGCACCTGCAGGCGAAGGAGCTCTACCTGCTCAGTAATGGCGACGGCGGGCGAGTCACCTGGGCACAGAAGAACGGCCTCTCGGCCTAATCAGACAGGCGGGGGAGTCGGATGGTTTGCAGTGGGCGTGGTGGAGCCAACGGATCGCCCTAGGTCAAACTGCGGGCGGAGAAGTGGGTGTGTTTGGTGGATCTGCAGAGGGTGTTTGGTGGGAAGAGGAGGGGTGGAAGAGGATCAGGGTGACGAGGTGGAGGTTATGCACAGGTCGGCGAGCCGTGTGAGGTGCTGGAGCGATGGGAGCGGTTCGCCGGAGTTTGGCCGGAGGTGGAGAAGGTGAGGGTGATCGGTGGGAAATCGGGGCCGACAGTAAGGGTTTCAGTATGGAAAAGAAAGAGGGGAGGAAGAGGAGAAGTTCTACCTGCTAAGCTGGACGAGGAGGGGTTGGCGCAGGCGACAGTCGTATCGACTGTCGCCAGAGAAGAAATTGCCTAGAGGAAGGGGCGGCGGCGAGGAAGGGACCGGAGAGGCGCCAGCTGGGTGCAGCGTGACGCGGAAGGATCGAGGGAAGGTAACCCTGCTGCTGGTAGTGCGGCAGGGCGATGAGGAGGAGGAGGAGATGGCCGCCGGAGCAAGGGGGCGTCTGTCGGAGTGGGAAGGGAGGAATTTAGGGGGGTGTCTCCGTCAGATCCGAGCTCCGAAGAACGGCGGAGCGACGGGGGTATTTATAGGGGCGGAATCAGAGAGGAGGGCGGAGGGAGACGACGTGTCTCCCTCGCCGGAGGACGTCGGAGGAAGGAGACCCATACCGTCCGTGCATTCGCACGGGCGGTATGGGCGGTCGCAGTACCCAGGGGGGTGTCCCTGCGGTGGCTGACGATGCAGGGTACCCCCCATTGACTTGCCAGGGCCCCTCCCTCACCCTGCGCGGCGCCATGCTCCGCGCAAGGTCGCCGGAGCATAGTGCTAAGCAGGTTTTGCAGGAGGGACCTAAACGCAAAGAACGAAGGAGAGTTAGGGGCCAAGATGCGAGGGTTCAAAAGTTGAGGGCCAAAAAGTAATTATATGAGGACCAAAGTGTAAAGTTGGTCAAGAAGGTTTCTTCTTAGGTCCAAGTTTTTATGCATGACTAATTAGGACCTAAGGATTCTGATGGTGAATTTTATTTCTAGCTTAAACCTTGTTTGACCGGTCAATTTACGCAAAAACCCAAATTAAGTTTTTAATTGGGCATGGTTCTGAATGTAGGTCAAAATGGGTTCCTAAGGCCAAATTGAAAGTCCTAAACCCTAGAGATTATTTTTATATGAATTTTAGAGGGTTTAGTTGATTTTTACCTTTCCTCGAACCACGTGAATTGAAGTAGATTTGTTTTTAGGGTTACAGGCTGTCATCTCATCCCACTTTTCTTCTTATTAGGTTGTTTTGACCTATGTTTGGGCCCTGAGTTACCCTATTTTCCGATCGGATTGGTGAAATTGCATTTTTACCCCTCAGTTTATGTTTTCTTTTCAAACTCAGAATCTCTCTGAGCCAAGCCTTTCTAAGGTTATGTAGGAGCTTTTATTCTCTGTATTAGGTCAAAATGAGCTAGTTATGGCTCATGATGAGGTTCTCATCAGGTATCCTTCTTCGGTAAGCCTACCAAGCTTGAAAGCTTGGTCTCCAAGCTTTAAACTCCTTCCCATGGCCTATAAAAGGAGCAGGGGCAAGAACCCTAGCTCCTTAGCAAGTCTTGGCTTGAGAAACTCCCTTCTCCTCCCTCTTTGGCCAACTTAGGATTTTGCTCCGGAGACTACCTCCGTTCTCCCTCTTTTGACCGTCCAACCATCAAATTGGACAGTTCAGCGTCCTTCCCTCATCCTCGCGAACCTCTCCAGCCAAAGAGAGGTTGTTCCTCTATCTCCCGTGTCGTCGCCACCCCGTCGTCCTCTTCTCCTTCTCCGGCTCTAGTCAAGCCACGATCAAAGCTCTCTGGCTTTCCTCCTCATCCCTAAGACCCTCTACTTCTTCCTCTCCTCCTCTACATCATTTCCCCTCTATTCGTACATTGATTCAACCACCACTCCACCTTCCACGCCATCATCTTCCTCTACGTCGACGAAGCTTCAGCGAGCCCGCACCACCACCATAGACCATCGAACTACTTCATTCCACTTCCGAAACATCCACCATCACCTTAAGACCAAAAATCCCTCTCTTATTTCGCCTATTCACCCACCCAAACCATCCCCTGAACACACCCATAATTGACCACCTTCTCCGATCTCGCCCTATGCACACACACCTCCCCACATCACGAAACCACCACTGCCATGTTCGTCATGCTTCGGCGAACCTTTTGAGCTGGTTTGACGAGGTCGAAAGACCGTGCTACTCTTTTCAGATGCTTCACTGGATAGCCACCGCCACGTCATCTTCTCCGATTGTGTTCATGGTGTTCCAACCGCGATTGCTCCAGGGAACTTCCCCAGGTGACGCGATTCTCTTCCAGGTACATCCTCGAGCCTTCAATCAGCCAGGGCAGCAGTAGCAGCACACCAATTTGACAAATAACCACCTGCTACCACTGCGTGAAGGAGGGGGACAAGCATAGTCCCACCTTATGGATAGACAACCACCTGCATGCCCATATATTATTTTTACTTCTCTGCCTCGTTGCCTTAGTAATCACGGGGTGAGGTCCCCTCGCACGTGCTCACGCGCGCCCTCGCCTGCGGCCGCGCCACACGAGTCTGGGCTCTGAACCGATTACCCGTATACCCAGATCCAATTAAAGAGGAGAAAGAAAGGGAAAGGAAGAAGAAAAGAGAGAGGGGGGAGAGGGGTTTTGCTTTGCTCTCTACCTCTCGACACTTAGCAAAATTCTGAGGGAGGCCTTTGCCTCTATTGGTGTTGATTCTGAGCTTTACTGCACCTCTCCCTTAGGCTTGAGAAAGAGAGGCCTTGCCTCTGTGTGCTGGTTATGACTGCACTGTGCACTTATCTTACATGGATTAACCTTGGTTGATACTATCAAGATATTTGATATTATTGTAATTAGGGTAATTGGTGATGCAAATCACCATTTTACCCTAATCTTTTTACACTATCAACATTTGTTCTTATATACATATCATTTGAGTTTAGAAATTTCATCATATATTGATATCTTGTGATAGAATTGTAATTTTGAGATTTATTGCAACACTTGCTCCCTGCGTTTGACCTCAGATTTCTTTAGAGCTATAAATTGTATTTGTTGACGAGTAATTTTGGTCTATACTATAATGTATCAATCTTAAACACCGATTTCGCGCTTTAAACAAACATACCAACTAACAGTTTAATATATTTTGGAATTTAATAAAAGAAACTAAGTTCAAAATACCAAAAAGAACTCTTTCTCTCTCATCTCCTATTTCTACCATACATATAAAAACTATAAAAATAAGAAAATGCTCAAAAACACTCAAAAATACCTTGTACATTGCATTTATAGTTGTAAATATAATTTAAAACTAAACTATATGTATATATTGTAAAATATGTAACTAATGTATATAAATAGCCTATAAATGTATTTTATATATTAAATTAAATATTTAGAATGATTTATTGTATATATAACTTTATTGCATTATTATATAATAATTTATATAACTTAAATGTATATTATCTTAAGAAATTATAAAAACCTATATATAAGTATATAATTATCTCTAATATTGTACATACATATTTAACTAAGTAATATATATTGTATAATACTTGTAAATAAATTTAATTATATATTTACAGTAGATAATTAAGGTGTTAAATTAATTAAGTAGATTACTAATTTAAAATAAAATAAATTAGTTAGTTAAGGTGATACTGAAGTAATTTATCATGTATACTTGTATAGTATTATTTTAAGTATTTTCAACCTATTTGTACTATAGTTATAGTGTATTACAGTATTTATAACTTAATTATGTATAGAACTAACTTAAACGTGTATTTAAATGTAAATAAATTAAAATAGAGGTTCTAAAATAAATTAAAAATGTATAATAAATAGTTTATTATGAAAATTAACTCTGTATAAGGTCAATTTTATAATTAAGTTACTAATTTGTACGTTAATTAACAAATTAAACACTAAATTAATGTGTACAAAACCTTAACTTTAACTAATTTTAATATATATGTAAATAACTTAATTTTGTAAATAAATTATATAATCATGTAGCCTTATATAAGGGCTTTCCAAATATATAAACTAATTATAAATTGGATTTAATTATGGCCCTCAAATTGAGGGCCAAAATCGTGAAATCAGAACGTTCTCTCGGCACTGTGCAGTGCTCAATTACGCTGCGAATTGTCCCACATCATAGGCGATAGAGCTGACGCAGCGGTATTTAAGGTTTTCCTACTGAAGGCTACCCAGTCGTCATGGAGTAGGGTGCCCAAAACCTATTCCTCTCCTCTCTTGTTCTCGAGCATATGAATGAATGAGCATTGTGTACAATGCACGGGTCGAGGGCCTGCACTATAGCTAGGCCCATATTGGGTCTGTCTTGGGCCTAAAATTGAATGAAAATACACGCTTAATGAACTAGGGCTAGTTCCTAGTAGTGGTTTGATCCCACCCCAATGGGTGTTGTGTATCCCACGGAAAGGATCAACCCACCCATTTAAACCTAATTTTAAGTTAATGAACAGTAACTCTAAGCTTCTGAGAAGGAGAACTTTAAAAAAAATGCTAAGTGTTGGAAAGAAGAAGAAAAGAGAGATGTGCCTAAGAAAGACCAAGTGTTAAGGAGAAGAGAAGGAAAGAAACGACTAAGTGTCATGAGAAGTGTATGTCCTTGCATATATATATGTGTATATATAATAATTAAAATATATGTAAATAACGTAGACAGATGTAGATATATATATGTGTGTGTGTATATACATATACATATATATAGATATATATACATATATATATATCTATATATATCTATGTATATGTATATATATCTATATATATATATACATATATATATATATATCTGCATATATATATATATATATATATATATATATATAACTATAGTAGTATATATCTATTTGAGCCTCTTATGTATATAAACAACACTAAGGCTTTAGTGACAGTTACATCTGTCATTGTAGATATGTATATATGTTAGTATAGATAGTTATTTTTTCCTTATGATATGTATATATTTTAATAAGGCTGTAATGACATATATATATGTTACTGTATGTATAGATTATAATACTAAAGACATTAGTATGCTAATATAACTTAGTATAATATATATTAATAGCTATTTTTAGTACCTATAGTCAGGCATTACTTAGAGTAGCTGTATATAATTAACATAGTGTAGTTAAATAGAGTTTTTGATGCCTATTATTTGTAAATATGTTTAAGGCATTGTAGGTATAATTAATTGATTCTTTTGTATATCATTAACCAATTCATTCATTAATTAATTCATATTGTAAATAAAATTAACATTTTTGAAGTAAAAGAATATTTTTGGACTTAGAAAGTAATGTATATCAATAATTGTCTCCTAGTGAACGACCTGGAAACTAACCAGTACAATTGTAATTAAATAAAATGATGTCACATCTGTTTGCATTGTGATGAATATACTACAACAATGACACTTAAAACATCATTTTATTGCAACGCGATCGTCGCCAATCAACTTTATATAAGGGCTACGAGGGAGCTCTAATTTGACACACAATAAGAGTAGAGAAGCTCTCTCTACTCTCTCTCCCCCTCTCTCGTTCTTATCTCTCTTTCTTGGTGCGTTCATTAGACGCAAGATTGATAGAAAAATCTTCAGTCAAGTTTGTTGATCTTGCATAAGGGTTGAAAGTAATTCATGAGAGGTTTTTGATTGATCAAACAATTAAATTGGTAGATCAATCAGGAATTTGGTTGACCAACCAAATTACCTCGGTTTCGTTCTTTTAAGGTAGTTTTCGAGGATGTCGAAGATCGGAGTGTGCTGAATTTTGAAGGTGGATCGTCATATCTTGAGAGGAGTTCATCAGATCCCGACGCATCAGTTTTGTGGGGGGTGATACCTTATCTAAGGGAAGTCCTTCATGAGCACTTCAATTAAAGTAAAATCTAATTCGTTTTCTTTATTTGTACTATTGCATATTCTTTGTTCTTTATTTTATTTTAGATCTTGCAAAATCATGTTTAACTTGCTTGATTTAATATTTTTGATCTATGCAAAATCATTGGAAATGTATATATTTTTATTTATTTATTTTCTATATGCGTTGGTTTCAACATCTTCTAGATTGAGGGTGTTTTCAAGATTATTGTCCTCAGGAATTGAATCAAAATCATCACCCTCAAATCTAGACATCTCACTCTTATGCTCATTTTCAAAACTAAATTTTTCCTTTGAATCCCTAAGTTAGACATTTTGAGCAATTAAAATTTTGAAGGTGGGGATCATTATGTCATTGGGTTTTTCTCTTTTCCTTTCCTTTAAATCCTCTAGAAACTCATCCACCTCGATGTCATTCTCCTCAATGTATTCAACCATTTGTCTTATCATAGGTGCATAGGCTGGTTCTGAATCAAATTCTGTGCAGACAAGGATTCCAAATGAAGGGATTGTCTCATTTTTAATTTCATCATGGTATGGATCATCCCTTTCTTGGAAATCCCCAAATTCCAATTCTAGGTCCACGGTGCTCACAAGTCCTTGTGTTACAGGGGTGTTGAAATCATGGTCAACCATCAAGTTAGAGGGTGGAAAGAAGGTCGGGTCTTGGGGTCCAACCTGAATTGGTTGAGTCTCAGTCACTATGTAGGTGGCTTGGTTAGAATTCTACATATAGTATGCAGGTGTATGATCCTCGTTGCCACCTACTTTGTTTCCTACCCACTCATCTAATTTAGGTATCCCATAATATCATCTAGTCTCAAGTTGGTTATTGTAATTTGAGATCAACAAGTGAGTCTAGTCCCCTACTTGCATAAGTTTTGGCACCATTCTTCCAATTGCCTCAGTTATTTCCTGGTGTGTATAGGTGGTTAAGGCATGCTCCCTTAGGTCTGTAAGTTCCTTACAAAACTCAACAATAGATTTCAACATTTCTCTATGAAGTTTAACTTGATTCACCACTACATCAGCAAGTTGTAACTGAGGTGTTATGGTATGGGAAAACTCAATCAACATATTGGTTTGGTTAATCAGAACATGTTCCAAGTCTACCAAGGTTGGTTGAGTTCCCTAATATGAGGAATGGTAAAGGTTGATCCCAAAGTTTGGATTTACTTGGGTTGGTTGTGGGTCAACCATTTGAGGAGTGGAAGGTCCTAGGTATCCTCCTAATTCATAGATATTGCCAGGCAATGACCTAAATTGGGTGGGTGGGGGAGGATAAAAATTAGATGCTGGGTATCCAAGGTTAGACCCTGGATAAGGTTGTCCCTGGGGATATCCCCAAGTGGGTTCAAAATTATCCTGATTGGGATAGTAGTTAGGTTGGGGATTAGGATAAGTAGGATAGGTGTTGATGTCCATGGTTTGTAAGAAGTGGAGGGATGAGATGAGAACAGAAGAGAGAAACCACCCTTACAATCAAAGCAAGCAAACACTAAAGCCTAAATGTGTAATCCTAGATATGACCTAAAACTTTAGGGAGACTAAGATAAAAATGTGAAAGAATGAACTCAGCCAACCTAAGTACTCTTGGCCATGTTGGATGCGAGAGGATTAGTAGGGAAGATTTGTCCCAGCATAGTACTAGGATCCTTAGTACCCTCCTAATCAGGGTCATTTGGCATTAGCCCGACAACATAGACACCAAGAAATACTCAAATGGTTAAGACACCCAAACACACTTTAACTTAGTTCCTAAAGTTTGGACTTGAATGAAATCCTTAAAGACCAACGTCTAATGAATTTTAAGTTAAGGCTTATGCTTTATGTGAAATGGAATGTGCGAGGATGTTAGATTGGGTTTTTGCCCATTATTAACCAATTATGAGTGTAATGTGAAAGGTGCACAAACAAAGGTTCGCAATACAAGCTTAAGGCCTCATTTAGCAGAGGTTTAAAGTTTGAGACTAGGTAAAGTTTAGGAAGTCTTAATGAGGAATAAGTGGATGGGTAAGAGGAGAGTTAGTGGGTGTGGATGTGATAATTAAGTTGATATGCTATTATTATTATTATTTTTTGTGTAGTAGGATAGATGTAATAGATAGATGTGATGGGTAAGAGTGAGTTAGTGGGGATGGCTATTTTCCTAGTGAATCCAATGTAGGTTCTGGTGGAGGGGGATGAGATTTGCATGATAAATAAATAATACGGAAATAAATATGCGACAATCTCACAAAAATAGTAATCACACAAGTACACAAGAATTTTTAGGTGGAAATCCAAACCCGGGTAAAAACCAACACCTAAGCCTTTTGACTTAGGATTTTCCGATTGACTTAGTCGATCAAATCCACTAACCGAGTTACTTAAACAAGGGTGACTCAACCTTAATACAACCATGCTACAATGTACATGGGTAGCATTCCTCAAAACCCCTCCTCTTCATGAGGAGTATTTTATCTCGCGAGAGAGATGGGAATTCGCACGGCAAATACTCGACCAAAGACAATAATACAAATATCCTATAGATCCACAAAGTAAATAAGTAAATCTAGTTACTATAGGCTAAGGAAACTTCCCTTTGGTAGAAATGCGTCGACTAGCAATGCGAGGTGCATGAACCACGTGATGGCACTATGATGCTCTTGTATTCGTAGGAGGAAGAGCAGGAGAACAACAAGGATGATGCTCTCAAGAGTATGGACAAGGGTTTGGAGAGCAAGAGCACTTCTAAGTGATTCCTTTCTTCTTTTGAACACAATATGAGTGGAAGTAGTGTTTCTTGATGTGTATGACAAAGGAAGAGTGCCCTTTTATTTATAGAGGCCCTAAGAAGGGTTTAGAAGACCTTGGAAGGATTCTATAGCCATTAGGAAGAGATCCAAGGCAAAACAGGTTAAAATTAGGGTCATTAATGATTTTGACAGGGTTATCAAACGTTTGGATCTATTATCAAATGTTTGGGTCATCGTATGATCTATGAATCGGTCGTCTAATCTAGAAGGGTAGAAGATCTGGACTGAGTTGGATAAGATAGACGTCTAAGATTCAATTATAAGATGTCTAGGACAATAATCAGACGTCTAATCCTAAGAAGGTTTCTTTCCTGTTTTCACAAGATCGAAACAAAGTTCTAGTGTAAAGCCGCACAAATGACAGATCGGACGTCTGACAATATGTTTCGACGTCTAGAAACAGAAATCATTGCAGGAATGGATTTTTTGAGGTACAAATAGCTATTAGGTCTAACAAGAAGTAACTAGGGTCAGATCTTAACCAAACGTCTATTTATTTGGGATGAACTACAGACATATGAAAGTAGATGTAAATCAAATTAAGGGTTAATCCTCAACGATTAAATCTGACAGGCCACCGGTTCTCTAGTTGGACATTTGGCAAGGTCATCGACATCTTCTAAGACATCTAGACTAAGGGCTGGATGTTTGAAAGTAGCAAACAGAGAGTGGTTTCCAGCCTAAGTGTTTTGGACGTCTAATCAAACAGTCAGACGTCTTAATGTCTAAGATCAGACGTTTGATGTCCAAATTTGACGTCTGATCAGACTGTCTGATGCCTACTTTGATTTTCTAAGTTCTCTACGAGATGTTTAAGTATCCTAGGTTATGTATGTGATCCTAGGACAATGGTATGATACTCTAGGGCTCTTTAACAATCATCTAAGAAATAAAAGAACATAACGACAAGAAAAAAATGTATAGAACAAAATGTCTATCCTATTCTTGTCTTCAAGCTCTCGCTCCATGTGAAACTCCTCCTCCAACAAGCTCCTCCATCCACCATGGACGCGAGCTTGAGCTCCTTCTCACTTGATTCCATTTGCATTTTCCTGAAACTCATAAATTCAAATGTAAATGTTAAATCGCAAGGGTTTTATTATCATCAAAATTAACAATCGTGGTGCCTTTGCACCAACATCCAGGGTTGTTCACGAAATTGCATTAGAGGGGGGTGAATAGTAAATTTAAAAATAATTGCAAGATAAAACACAATCATAATAAGGAGGCACAAGATTTTTAGGTGGAAACCCAAATTGGGTGAAAACCACCACCTAAGCCAATCCCTTGACTCAGGATTTATGATCACAAAGTGATCAATCCACTAACCACACTACTTTAACGAGGGTAGTGTACCTCAAATACAAATCTCACCTCCGATCCCTAAACGGAGGTTTCTCCCTTCACTATGAAGAGACGGGGACCCGACAAGTTGGATATCCAACTACAACAATGAAGTAAAAATGAAATGTAACCTACAGAGCACCCCAAAATATAAATGATTTGTTTATCTACTAAGGGTAAAAGGAACTCCCAAAAGATCAGCAGAATGCAGTACACTGGGAGTGTTGGATTGCCCTTTGATCAGAGTGATAGCACAGCACAAGGGCAAGAGAAAGCAATGAGCAGTGAGCAAGTGATTTTCTAAGTGAATTGTATCTCAAGAGGTGTGTTTTGCCTAAGAGAGGTTATAGTCCATTTATAAGCAAGTTTAGAACCTTCAAGAAGGCTTGGGAGAGGTTTCCTAGCCGTTGGAGGCAAGTCCCAAGAGATTGAGATGAAATCCAACACAAATCAAGGCAATAATTATTCTGACAGCAATATCAGACGTCTGATTTTTGGGTCAAACATCTGATTCTATTAGTCAGGCTTACTGTTTTCATTGGATAGAAATATGGACGTCAGATATGTTCATATAAGACGTCTGATATAAATATTGGACGTCTAATTATAAGTGGGTTCATTCCTGTTTTGACCAGATCCAAACAGGGTTCTAGATTTTAAGGAACAGGCATCAGTCTGGACATTTGCCAAGTTTTCTAGACGTCTGGAAAGAGATTAACGACTTGCCTTGGTTATCAAAGAGTTGAACTTTGGTTTCTGATAAGTGTGCGCAAAATAAATGGGCAATTGTCCCTTGTTAGACATCTGGTGACAGGTCTAGATGTCTAAAAGTGTATTTTCCCATTATACATACACAATAATAAAGGAAATAGGCAATGGAGTCTAACGATAGGTTTAAAGACGTTTGAGGTATGTATTGGACATCTGGATAAGGCTATGGATGATTAATTTGAGGTTGCAATATTTGGAGCCTAAGTGTTAAGAGTGCAAAGGCATGACTATAGGTGATCAGACGTCTGAAACAATTATCAGACATCTTAAAGTTGAAAATCTGACATCTGTCATTAGTGTTGGACGTCTGATATGTGTTTAGTGCTAGATTTTTCTTTCTAATTTTTCCTAAGTGTAGAGAGCCTAAGTTAGCTATGTATATGTTATATTTGGAGGCTCTTTACAACATCTCTAGACTCAATAAAAATAAGATTACAACCTTTGAAAGCATACAAAAATATGCCTAAGACCTAAGACCCATTACAATTTGTGTCTTCACGCTTCTAATCATCTATTCATAAAACTTGCAATTATGTTATGATGGGAAAAATATGCTATATCTCTGTTTTATTTCTTTTTCTTTATTTTGTAAAATCATCAAAATATTATTTATGAGGGGTTGAACTAACAATCTCCCCCCTTTTGATGATTTTCAAAATGTATCGCTAGGTTCTTATTTTCTCCCCCTAAATGTTGTACTTAGTGATCTATACCAATCTTGATTAAAAAATTTTAGTAAGTTTTCTTGTCACGTCCTAAGTTTGTTTCATGTCAATTCCTTAATTCTTCTCCCCCTTTTTTAATATTATCAAGAAGGGTTTCGAAAGTGGTTGAACCAAACTTAATAGCTTTTATTAAGCAAACATGTTAAAGCGTAAGTGAGCTACAAGTGGTTTTAGTGAACATGTTTTAGCTACAAGTGTCATATTTAAAGCAGAACAGAAATCATGAATAGAAGAAGCTGCATGCTTAATCAAAGTGATAGAGCATTAAAGAGATCATGTTTTGTCAGAGCATTAAGGTAAACAAACTAGGAAAAAATGTATGTGCCCTAAGCACAAATTAGCTATTGTTCCCAAAAAATATATGATGTAAGTATAGGGTCAAAGCCCCTTAATACAAACCAAAATGGAAAGACAAAAAGAAAGAAAACAAAAGAACTAAACTAGTCTTCTTGATCGTGGCGGTGGCGGCGGTGAGCGGGTCGTTGACCCATCTGTAGATTGCGAATGTTGGTACAAAGTTCGTTGATGTTGTGGTGCATACCTCCTATATAAGTGTACATCTCTCTGGTTCGCCACAACAAGAGAGAGATGCCCAAGGAGATGGAATCCGTGGTGGGATCCCATGTCACATCAAAGCTCGATTGAAGAGCTTCTATTTGAAGAGGACGCTCTTCATGGAGATCCAGAAAGTGTGGAAGTGGTTCCTCTTCATCGGGTTCATCGGCTAGCTCAGGATGGTCCCTAAATATGTGCATCTTGGCGGCTGTGGCCTGGTTGTAAGGTTCAACCTTTTTATCAACTGCTTGGTCATCTATGGAAATCCGATGGCTTGCAAAAACTTTGGATAATATGGACCCAAAAGGTAGAGACACCCCATGGTCCTCATTCATAACATGAACAATGAGACGGCAATAATTGAAGGGAATATGATGTACAGCAGCAAAAAAAAGCGACTCGTGTTGGCGTGAGATATAATCAAATCCTCTTGATTTATTGAGGAGGTCCCACCCAAAAATGCGAGAGAGTAATTAGGGAAGGGGTTTGAGATTCTTGCATGGTAGGGTACCAAGATTTTCTTCATATTTGTCGGGTAGTATTAATTCTTGGTTAATGACTTCTGAGTCATACTACCTCAGAATGTCATTAAAATTATTCTCCTTATTAGGGATGGCAAGAAGGGTGAAAATAGAATTAGAGGTGATATGAATTTCACGCCCAAATAAATAGGTATGTAACTCAAGTTCATTATTGCTGTAGTCTTTAACGATGTTGGCGTAGAAAAGGCGGACAAGGTCAGGAGACACGCCAGCAGTTCTAATGCTAGAGTGGAACTGTCGGTCAAAATAGTGGAAGAGATAAAGGGTTGCAAAATGTTCCCGAAGGTTTAGATGGGAAAAGTCATTCCATACAATGAATCAAGGAATCTTGACTTTGGCATTTGCGAAGTGACGAAATCGTTGTCTAGCGATGTCGCCATGCAGTTGGTCAGCCAAATAGGTGGAAGAGAAGGTGGAAGAGCCCTCAACTTGCTTCCTACGGGGAGGCATTTTGGATGGGTTGTGTGGATTAGTTTTGGAAGGTGGGGTTGGTGGGTGGGATAGGGTACCTGCAAAAACAAAGGCCAATCCATTCAACTAATTTGCATAAAAATATCCATTCCATAAGGCAATCTATTTGCCACAGCACACAACATCACAAAAAAAGAAAAATAGTGTGTGGCAGTATGCCTTAGGGCAATACAAGCTGCCACAATCTTGTGGCAATACACCTTTGGACCCAAGCCACTAAGATAACGACTTGAGTCATTTGAGGTAATACACTTGCCATACAAACAAGATATAATCATTGACCTATGCTTTGTAAAACACATCACACGCCCTAGGTCTTTATCCTAGGGTTTGAGCTCTTAGGGCAAAAAAGATGGTCGAAAATGGAAAACTCATGAGGTGAGCCAAACAAGATGGGCATTTCAAACTAAAACCTAGACCAATGCCTCATTCAAATCGTGGAGGGAGAAGGGTTAAAAAAAAATGGTATACCCACTGAAAAGTTGCCCTTGACGCGAGGAGGAGGAGAGGGACAGCGTGGAGGAGAGCAGCTGGGCGGTCGGTTGGAGAGGCTGCGCGGATGTCTGGCGACGAGAGGAGCAACAACAGCAACAATTGTCGTCGACAAGGGGTTTTGGAGGTAGGACAAGTGGGTGCTTGAGGGCACGGATGTTATATCCCAAGGGGTTGAGCAAGTCTCCCCCTGAAGTTGGGGAGAATTGCATTTCAAAACCACCCAGGAAGCATACGCGAAACTACAGATTTTGCTCTGATCAGACGTCTGGACACATCGTCGGACGTCAGAATTGACCATTTGGGATCTTAACCCTTTCGATCACGTCGTCTGATTCTAGGATCAAGCGAATCACAAGATGTCCACTTAAAACCTTAGAGGACTAATTTCTGCAGACAAACCTTCCTGGAAAGTGGTTCAAGCCCCAGGTTGTCATCTGATTTCTGTATCAGACGGTAGATCCATCGTCTAAACAACAAATTAGACGTCTGATCTGTGAAATCAGTCCTCCCTGGATTTCAGTCAAAGCTACAGGTTGTCTAGTTTTGGAATCAGACGATTCTTATGACATCTGAATCAAGCCTCATGCGTCTGTTGTTTGAATCCAAAAACTTCCTGGGTTCTGAACCCGATGCTAAATAGACATTTGACAATAGAGATTAGATGACATAACAGACGTCTTTTACTATCAACGAAAGTCTGAAATATCATTTTTCTTAATCCTTCTATTGAGATATGATTTAGTGAAATCATTGTTTGTTCAACATATCCAGACGTCAAATTTTTAAGTATAAGACGTCTGATATTACACAGAATGTGCATTTTCATCTTTGAACTATGTTTGAAGGTTCTTGACTTGATAAAGTCAAAACTTCTTCTATGTTCATGACAAACAAAATTTCACTAAGTCAATAAATTCTTCAAATATCACTTAGCCTACATATGCCTAGTTTCCTACGTATGTAATTAAAACGATCATAATTCAAAGGTTTAGTGAAAATATCAGCCAATTGTAATTCAGTACAAATAAATTCAACCTCGATTTCTCCCTTAAGTACATTATCCCTCAAAAAACGATGTCGAATATCAATATGTTTTGTACGGGAGTGATGTCACTACAACATAAATGACTTTTACCATCGGTTCAAAGCCGACGACAAATCCATTGTAACCGACGGTAATAAGCGACGCCATTAATACTGTCGCTATTTAGATTTGCCGTCGGTTACAAGGATAATCCGATGTGAAAATAATATATGACCATCGGACGAATTAAAGTTTTCGACGTCATTTCATAACCGATGGCAATTATTTTTGTCGTCGGTTATATAAAGACCGACGGTATATGTAAGTCACTTCTTTGCGCATTTACAGGCCCTTTTTGTCTTTATCCTTTCGTTTAAGCCAGTTTACCGATGCTTATCTAACTAACGGTAAAAATATTATTACCGTCGCTTTAATTAGCACCGACGGCAAAAAGCTACTTTTTGATTTACCTTAGTACATTTTTTTGGCATCGCTTATATGCCATCGCATATTTAAGTGAGCGACGATATATAGGTGACGGTAAAAAGATTTTTACCATCACCTATTTGAATAAGCGACGGCAAATGTATGGGTATTTTTTTTTAATTACCAGCGGATGGAAACTACCTACTAAACGTACTTAAAAGTCATGCTTTTATAGAAAAATAAGTAATGCAAATGAACAAAAATTTATATTTCATTAATATAAAATGTAGTACATTAAAAGTTTGAAAAGGAAATATTTACATAAGAAAGGAAAATGGATAAAAATCAAAATGCAGCTGCCCCAATGACACCTCCACCACCCATGGAGTCGTTGTCTCATCTATAGCTGCTGGGATTCATAGAAGATGGATGCTCTGACTGATCCTTATTCTGAATAAGGGCTATAAGCTGTTGTAGCTTATCATCCATCACATTCATCTTGTTCTTCATCTCTACCTCTCTCTTCTCCCTCTCCTCATCTCGTCTCTGTAGTGTGTCAATCTTTTGATGCAACTGATCGACAACACTAGATGAGACAACACCTTTCCTCCCATACCAGGTCGATAACGAGTATGCTCTCCCTGCACTACGAACAAAACCACTGTGGTCCGGTGGCATCATTCTCCTAAATGCCTCCTCTGGATCCAAAGACTGCTGAACGCTGTTGGTTGTCTCGTCAGTGACGGGATGTACTAATTGTACCATTTGATCCTAAATGTATTAAAAAATATTATTATAATATATATATAAAGTTATAAATTTTTTGAGTTTAGGAGGCTTACGTGTTTCTCCTGGTATGACTCATGAATCCACTTACGAGCACCCTCAGCTGCTTGCTTACTGTAGGTGACCTCGTAGATTTCCATCATCGTCATTTCCATCCCATCATGTGCAACAGACTGAAAAAATAAAAATGATACAATTAAGTTCAAATAAATTAAAAATTAAGTAATATTTAATTGAAAAGTAATTTCAATACTTACATAACGGCTCCTGACTATCTTGATGCTTTTTCGACCCAAACAATGGGTCTGTGATGGAGCTTTAGCCCTATTGGCTTTATTTCTTTTTGCTTGTTCCTGTAGACATACATAATAATATTTTTTATGAATTTAAAATATATGAAATTAATAGAATAATTTCTAATCGTTTACTAACCTCCGTCTTTGGATTCATCCAATGCTCGCATGCCTTCTTTCAATTGTCAGGCATGACATTAGGAGGAGCTTCATGCATTGCCTCTACGGGTGAACTCTTGTTCGAGAACCACTAAATACCAAATATAAATTGTTAGAAATAATATAAGAAATTATGTATATAATAAAAATGAAAATGTTTAAAAATTAGTATGTTCCTTTTGGTCTCTGTCCTCCAATCCCCGTGGATTTTGGCGACGTGTTTAAGGATATATCGAGAGACATTGGTGTCGTCACCCCAATCGTAACTTTGCTACGTTAATTTTAAAAATATATATGTCAATGTTAGTTTAAAATAAATTTAAGATAAAATTATAAAAGAAATAATTTTTGTAAATAAAATTACCTCCAACTGACGGATGAGCTGCCTCTTTAGTTCTGCAGGCACCTTCCTCCAATCGAAGTGGGAAATGGGCACAATGGACTTAATAATTGTACCCACTTGACTGATAAAGCCCGAGTAATCCTCCACCTCCCTTGTGGATTGGAGCCTAATTGTTAATCTCACACCTTCGGGGATACGCTGGAGGTGTAGATTTTTTGTTTTCCCCTGCCCTCTTCTTAATCTACCTACGTAACAATAATCATATTCATTATATATTTCTAAAGGAATGAAATTTACTTCCTAAAGGGATATGATTTCTTATCCAAACCTACGTCCACCGGTGAGTGGTCGACATGAACTTGGGACGTACTCCCCACCCTCTCATCCTGCATCTCCTCGCCCTTTTCCTCTCCCTCCTCCTCCCCCTCAACGTCATCTGATCCTCCATAATCTGGATCATCCCCTACTCGATCTGGGAAGGTCTGAGCAATCTCTTTCCCCTTTCCCTTCCCCCTCGCCTGTAGCAAATGTGCCATCCCCCCGGGTCGTACGAAACATGATTAGGGGGTTGGCTGAACTTTCTGTGAGGGGGGTGGCTGAGCCTGTTGTGGGGGGGGGGGGGGGGGTGGCGTAAAGGGCTGTCTCAGGAGGACCCTTTCTTCTGGGTTTTTTCTTAAATAACTTCTTTTGTAACAAGTAAGAAATGTAATAATTAATATAGTTAAAAATCATTAATATATAAATCATTAATGAAAAAGTTTGCTAAGCGTAAAAAAATTCATTTAAACAGAAATGAAACAAAGCAAAGAAATTGTTACTAACCTTAAACGCCAACATCTATTGCAAATAAATGACTTTCTTCTGTTAATTCATGGCATGCTTCAAACTATACGTCAAAATGGTTGCGTAGTACTATTCTTATGGGTATAACCCATCCCCTTTGGCAATTATCGGGAACATAAAAAACTTGTGTCGCTTGACATGCCAATGTAAATAATTCATCAGACGGAAGAATTTGATGATTAGGATTTAAACTCAAGAAATTGTATTTCTTATCAATTTTGAAACTAGTGTCCTATTTCAAAATATCAAACTAATGACATTTAAATAGGACAACTCTATGATCATATCTGAAGCTGATCTCCACAATTTCTTTGATTGTACCATAATATTCATCTGGACCGGTGAAAAGATCTGAATCAACAACTCCGACTGCTGTGTAACCTTCCTATCATCAATTTCTTTTATTATGAATCTGAACCCATTTATTATATACCTAAAGTGGTAATGTGCATAATGTAATGGTGAATCGACAATTACATCAAAATCTGGTACCCAACATTGGTCCTTATCATCTTTCAATTAATGAACTCGGTCTTTAAACCAATCTAAGAAGCCAAATTCGTTTGTGCTAGAAAAAGGTAATTGTCTGAATTCCTTGTAAAATGGATCAGTTTTAGGAATTTCTTTTAAAATATATAGATGCACGCAACATCTATCATTTTCTGACATAACCTTCTACTCTGTATGAAGAGTCAACCTTCTTCTGATATCAAAAATTGATAAACATTCTTCATCATTGTCATTGTATTCCCCCCTCATAATTCCTTTGAAATTTATTAAAGTGGCTGTCTATTTCATTCATATACATGGACGTAAAATTAATACACTTCTCCACGAAATAGCCTTCTACAATTGATCCTTCCAGCTTTGCATTGTTCAAAACATAATCTTTAAGCTTTTTCAAAATCCTTTTGATGCGCTCAATCACGGTTCGTATAAGAAAATCGTTGTTGTTGTAGTATATGTCACAAGTACAAACCGTTATCGCGTCAGTTTTATTTAATTACATAATTTTTACTAGTTTATTCCATGTCGTTCAATGGGAGACAGTTATTGATATACATCACTCTCTAAGTCCAACATTATTCTTTAATTCCAAAAAGATCAATTTTATGTACAATCATAAATGAATGAATTAATGAATAATCAATGAATGAAATAATAGCTTAATTATGTACTAAAGAATCAACTAAAGTGCTTACAAACACCTAATTACAAACAAACATCAAACACTATACATATATACTACATACCATCTATTTATAACTTATAATACTAATATTATATATATATATATAATAATAAGTAATACTATATACTATACTAACTTAACTTAATATATTAACATATACAATAATATATATAATATGTACAGCGACATATATGAACGGTGCTAAACCTTAGGAAAAAGTATATACATAACCTACGGTAAAAACTTGGGTCTATAGTGACACTTATTCTATCTACAGTGATAGATTAGTCTGACAGTAAAGCTATACTGTTATTTATATACATATATAGCTCAAACATTTGTTATACTACGTATACTTATTATTTACAGTATGTATATATATATACATATACACTATACATATACGTACATCTTCTTAGTTCTTCTGCTTGTTTTCCTACTCATGGCTTTCTCATTCTTTCCTTAATTTTAACACTTAGCCATTTGTTCTCTCTTCTTAATCCCCCCCTTATTAAGCCTTACTTAATACAAAAATTAGGTTTTTTAATTGGTGGGCGGCCTTTTCTAGGGATACATAGCACCCTCTTGGGTGAGACTAGACCTCTACTAAGAGCCACCCTAATTCGTTAATTAGGCCTCTTAATCATGGTTTATGCTCAGTAATGGGCTTAATCAAGCCCTTGCACAGTGCATGGCTCCCAGCCACACACTACACACACATCACAACACCATGCCAAAGCCATAGCCATATTCAAATCAGAGGAAGAGGTAAGGGGTAAGGGTCTACTCCTAAACTACACTAACAGTCATCAGATCGGCTCTAATTACTCCTACTCCTACAAAGTAAGTAAACTACACTAGGAAAGCAGTAAATCTATCTAAATGGATGAAGATGTCTCAGGTCACCCTCTAGTCGGCTGATGGCAATGAATGGGGAGAGGAGACCAACAGCTGACGAAGATGTCCAAGGCCTGCCACCTGGTCGGTTGGCAGGGAGTGAAATTGGGGAGGGAAGTGCCAACTCTGTCACAGCCGGCGGAAGAAATTGGGTTGAGGGGAAGCTACAGGTGGACGAAGGGATAGGCTTAAGGGTAGGGAGTCGATGGCGCACACGCGATCAGTGGAGGTGCTTAAGTAGAGTGAGAGAGTGAATCAAGTCACCTCGCAGGTGAAATTAGGTGCTAAGGGCGTGGGTGGTCTCGATTTGAGGAGAGGAGCGCGTGCGAGATAATATCAAATTGCGACCGTTGGATTAGATCTGGGAGGATAGGTGACCACACACGCTAAGTCGCACGAAGGTTCGATTCAAATCAAGCCACAGATCAAGTGATCAAGAGAATGAACGGCCATGATGGTTTGAGTTCATCGCGTGAACAGTACATGCAAGTTGGAGGTGGTTGGGGGTTATTCTAATGGTGTTTTTGCAAGGAACACCACTCAGTGAAGGGGTAGGAAAACTGTAGAGAGGCCCATTAGTGGTAAGGAAAGCTATCAGAGCAGTCCTTAGAATGTTGCAAATAGGTCCCTACGAGTATCAAATGAGTCCTTGAAGGTTTTCTAGTGAACAAAATATAATGTACTAAGGACCTAAATGTAAATATTTAATTGCAAGGCCCTAATGATGTCCAAATGTACCTAAATTTTTATAGAAGCTTAATTTAATATTTAAGAAGTTAATTACACTTTTGATTTAAACTTTTAAACTCATTTGTGTGTTCAATTTGCATTTGGATCACTATTTAACCTTTTTCAAAAGAATATCTCATTTAATGACCTAATTATGCGTTTTTGACACAGAATTGATGCTTTAGGTCTTTTTCTCTATCTTCCACACTTAGCCCTTTTTATGTGCTAATTTGATAGTGTTTAACCTAGTTTCTAGCTTAACTTAGACGAATTAATTATTATGAGTCGCAACTCATCACCTCTCCACAGGATACATCAATCTGAATTATGTAGGTCCATCTATTCTCGCTTCATTTGCAAGATGTAGCGTGAGATGAACCATTACATCAAAGAAGGCTGGGGGAAGAATCCATTCCATCTTACAGAGAGTAATGACTATTTGTTTATCCCAGTATTCCAGTGCATCATTCTGTAGCGTCTTTGAACAAACAGCTTTGAAAAACCTGCTCATCTCTGTGAATGAATCAACAACTGGCTCTGGTAGTATTCTCCGTATCATTAGTGGAAATAATACTTGCATATAAATATGTGACTCATGACTTTGTAAGCCAGATATCTTTTTCTACGCTTCATTCACGCAACGAGAAAGTTACGAGGAAAATTCATTTGGCACCCGAATTTCCTTTAAGAAGGAGAGCAGTCTACTCTTTTGGTCTTGATTCAAGCTGTAAATAGCAAGTGGGAAGTAGCCATCATCCTCATGAATATGCAGCTCCGAATGTATCCCCAAAGTCTTCATGTCTTTTCTTGTTTTCATGGTGTCCTTTGGATCATCGGTCAAATTTAATACGTCTAAGATGTTATCCATCACATTCTTTTCGACGTGCATAACATCTAAATTATAACGTATTCTATGATTTTTCCAGTATGACAGCTCTAAAAAGAAAATGCTTTTCTTTCGAAATCCAGAATTCTTTGAGGCCGTCTAGTCTTGTTTGAATGGTCGACCCAACTGTATCTCACACATTTCTTGTAATCTCTCCATTATAACCTGACCCGGTAACCTGATAGAATTCATGCTAAGTTTATTTTTTGGATTTTTCTTTGAATACAGACACGTCCTGCCATCAAATTTACTCCTGAACTGTGACATTCTCCATCTATGTTCAATAAGTAGAAATCAGCGAGGTCCTATGTAACATAATTTCTTACTTTCCAGCAATCTTAGGTGATGAGTGTCTTCCATACAGACTGGGCAGGCAAGCTTTCCTTTAGTACTTCAACCTGATAAATTTGCGTACGTTGGGAAGTCGTTTATGATCCACAACAATGCTGCATGCATATTGTAAAATTCTTTCTTTTCTACATCATATGTCTTCACGCAGGTGAACCACAACTGTTTTAGTTCATCGATTAATGGTTGGAGATAAATATCTATTGCATTTCCTAGTTATTTTAGATCGGGGATTAATAGGGTCGGCATCATAAATGACGATCACATACATAACCAGAGAGGTAAGTTATAAGTGACCATTACCACTGGCCATATAGAGTATGACGGGTATATATGCTTAAATGGACTGAATCCATCACTTGCAAGACCCAACCGCACGTTCCTTGCTTCTGAAGCGAATGAATTATTTCTTTCGTCAAATCTCTTCTACTCCTCTGAATCAGTAGGATGACGTATTCTTCCATCTTAAGATTTACAATCCTGATGCCATGTCATCCACCGTGCAGTTTTAGTTGATATAAAAAGGCGTTAAAGCCTAAGTGTCAGTGGGAAGTAACGAGGAACCTTCTGAGGTTGTTTTCTCTTGCTTTCATTTTGACCTTCCTTATATCTCTGAAGTCCACATTCAAGATAGTTACTCAAGTTTATGAATTCATTTCTGAAAAGAATGCAGTCATTCGGACATGCATCGATTTTCTAATAGTCCAAACCAAGTTTACAACTATGTTTCCTTGCCTCATACCATGAAGCCGGAAAATCATTAAGGTTATTCAACAGCTCAGCAATAAACTGAAGTATTTCTGACATGAATTTAGCACTATCTCTATTCATAACCTTCAGTTGAAATATCTTTAACAAAAATGACAACTTAGACATTTTCGTAACACCAGGAGCAATAGGATCCTCAGCCGCCTTAACAACATCATAGAACGGATCACAACTGAACAGACCTTCCTCATCTGTATTTATATTCTCTCTTGCTCTCATCTTGTTCAACATATCTTATATTTCTTCACCTCCACTTTTACTAATTTCCTCGTCAATATCTTCGTCAACAGTGTTTTCATTGTTTATGACTTTCTCAATCAACTCATCTCCATGAGCTACCCAAGTAGTGTAATGCTGCCACCACCCATTACAAATGTAGTGCTCGAGCATAGTATTACAATCATGTAATGAACCATTCAAACATCTTCTACATGGGCAGAAGATATTCTCAAATTGACCTCCTCACCTGAATATCTTCCTATCGTCATCAAAGGCCCAATTTAGGAATGAAATTACTCCATCCTTATATTTGGTGTAATCTGAACCCCGCAATCCAATTCAAGATTTATCCATTGTAACCTAAAATTTAATGTAAACAAATCACCAATTAGTAAGAGAAAGGACCGAATGATGTGCATCTTGATTAAGATTTTCACTTTATAACCCATCCTCAAAGATTTGATCACAACTTAGGTTTGCTCATTACATGTAACCTTACTGCGTTGAAATTTTGGCAGCATCTTCTCGTACTTCTCCAGTATATCCCCTAATACCAACCTTAGCTAGATTTCCTTTAACACCCAATTAAGGGCACCGCAGGAAACTAAATAAAATTAGTTTGTATACCAGAGAAGAGCAGGAAGAAGCAATTGAAATTTCACTGTAGAAGGTTACATGTTGGGGTCAAATCTTTAAGGACCTTCTTTAGTTCGGTACTTCACCGAACTAAAGTCGATCAAGTCTTATGGTATGCTACAAAGATAACACATCATGCATGTAAGTGAGGTATACATATACTTCCTGCATTGTCCATATAACATGATCATAAGTCTCGACAGGCGAGTAATTTAGACATATTTTGACTTGGAGGACTTTTACCCTAGGGTTAGAATACCTAATGTTTGGCCTCGCATGCTTGTATCTTCTTTTGCAAGTGTGTGCATCTAAAACAATACTCATAATTGTAAAGAAATTAACATAAACATAAGCAATCATCTGATAAGAAATAAAATTATTTTTATTAAATGCTTGAAAGAAATGTACATAAATCAAATAGAACTACAAAGTGGATGACGTAGCTTCAAAATAATATAAATTATATGAACATAAGATCAAATGGCTTCCTAGGCGACAGCTTAAGTAATTGAAAGTTGTTTTAATTTGTCTATTAGAGTTTGAGCAATGCTTGAGAGATTTGAATGAAGGTCTATGATAGGTTTTGAGTTGATTTTAATACCTGATGTGATTTTCCTCCTTCATGTTGTTGGTAGCATAAGGAGGGGGATCAATTAGGGTTTCTAGGATTTACAGATTCCTAATATAAGTTGGATTGAATTCTAGATATATCACAGATTATGGGCAACAAGTTAGAACGGAGATTTATTGCTTTGAATCAGATCTGGGATGAACACTTTCATCACCCAGGTCTGAGGTGATTTATGGATTTCAAGCATTCATTTAAAGGGTTAAGGTGTTGATTACGGTTCAAAAATGGCTCAAAAGCTCAGATGGAGTTTAAATGGATTTTGAAGGTTCAAAAAAGGTTCAAGGGTTAAGGTGTTTCCAATTCCTCTCCCTCCCTTTCCCCCTTCCCTTCCCCTCCCCACATGATGACGACATCCGCCTCGATGCCTTCCGCCCCATCATCCACCTCAACAACAACTTGTAAGATGGTAATGGCAGAAGAGATCCCCTTCGCGACAATAAGGATGGTGGTGCAAGGGATGCATGATGTAGTGGAAACTGGATGCTGTGCACATAACCTAACCGAATCCTAACATAACCTAACCAAAGCCCAACCTAACCCTAAATCCCCAACCAACCAATACATTTAACATTAAAGAATTTTAAAAATTTTGACAGAGTTTCCCCTTAAATTTTAAGTTTTCTTATCAACCTGCATATCAAAATAACAAACATAATAAAAGTGGGCATACCCCACAATAACAGGGCATCACACAAAAACATAAAGTGCATAAAAGTGGGCACACCTTACCATACATTCAAACAAATGATATTATGTGGGCACACCCCACCATACATTCACATAAATGACATTATGTGGGCACACCTCACATCTAATATAATCCTAAAATATCATTGATGAGAGCCTCATCATGAGCCCTAACTAGCTCATCTTGACCTAAGAAAGAGAATAAAAGCTCCTACATAACCTAGAGAAGGGCTTAATTGAAGGAATAAGTGTACTGAGAAGAAAACATGAAATAAAGGTTAAAACTGTAATTTTACCGTTGCAGTACATAAAAGGGATTTCTCAGAGGCAAAACATAGGTCAAATGGTCTGAATAAGATGAAAAGTGGGTTGATTTAATCAGAAATGGGTTCATATGCAATCTAGGAATTAAATGACATTCTGTAACCCTAAAACAGACTCGCTTGATTCAACAAGGTTCTGATCAGAATAAAAATCAACCAAATCCCCTAAAAGTCATGTAAAAATATCCCCTAGGGTTTAGAACCTTCAGATTGGCCTTTGGAACCTATTTTGACCTAGATTGGGGTCCTAGCTCATTAATTGACCTAATTTGGGTTTTTATGCAAAATATCCAGTCAAACATGGTCAAACATAAAATACAACTTCACCATTGGATTCCTTAGGTCCAAATTAGGTTTGTACCAAAATTTGGACCTAAAGGGAGGTCATCTTGACCTACTTTGCAAATTAGTACACCTAATTATATTTTGGTCCCTATCATTTGAAAACCATTGCACAGACCTCCCTAACTTCCTCGCCACTCTTACAAACAGATCCCTCCTCCATTAATGGGGAGAAATCCTTCTCCGGCAAGGAATGGAGGGGGAATACTCCCTGATCCCTCAGAGATCTCCTCCCAGATTTGGAAGGGAGATTCTCTGAGGAATCCCCTTCCATCTGAGCTCAATTACAATATTTGATTTCCATCCAATCTCTAGTGCGAACGCACGGGAGATTTGGAGCTCCAACTACCTTCCTTCTCCGGCGAGAAGTCGGTGGCAGAAGGCTTGCCCTCCACGCACCAGAAGTTCAGCCAGCAGCTATAAAAGAACCCCAGGTCCTTTGCGAATCTCTCAAGCTTGTTTTGGCCGCAGAATCCCCCAGATTTCATCTCCCCTCTCTCCGACCACGTAGCCCACAAGCTCCGGCGATTCTTCCTCCTCCCTCTCGTTGCTCTGCTGCCATACCAACAGTAGGGTTCACTTCGCCTCGTTCTTCTGCGTCGCGCCGCACCACCGCACGCCTTCCTGTCCTCCTCCTCGTCGTCGTTATCTCCCTTAGGGCTGTCTTCTCCGACGACGACACAAACGCACCGCCCGTCTCCTCTGCCCCCCTTCGCTCCTAGTCTTGCACACTTTCTTTTCCCTCATTCTATTTCACACAACACACCTCGACCGCCACTGTCCGCCCGCATCTTCCCCATCTCCGGCCACCCTCTGGCGAGACGCATCCGTCACTCCGCACCCCCACACATCTCGCCACCCACCTCACAATCTCTGCCACACTCCACTAAACATCTTCCACCCATCCACAGGTCGCCACACGCACTCCACGCTTCCCCCGACCTTACCCATAAATCTGGCCACAGAGCGACCTAGGCACGCACGCCTAGGCCACAACGCGGCCTGCCAACTACCGCCTCACCTTCACCGTGACACGGCGAAGGTCCTCCTGTGGTCTGATAGAGCCGCAAGGCCCCTTTTTGTCATGCAGGATCTGAGCACCAACCGCCATTAGTGACGGCTCGAGAAGGTCGCAAGCTGGCTCCAGGCTGAAGCACTTTAAGGTCCCACGTCCAGCAGGTTTGGGGGAGTCTCGCGCAGTCAGCTGTCCAGGCACTTAACGCTGCGAGGCCTGCAGCTGCAGCAATTGGAAGGAAGAGCTACTGTGGGCGTGCTAGCAAAAGCAGGTGGGACATTAGTCCCACCTCGTAAACATTTGAGTGAGGCGCATCCAATAAATTGGATTTGTGCTATGAGCTGTTCCCCTCGAAAACACATAGGGTGAGGTCGCTCACCTATACACGCCTCGTCCGTGAACTGATCCCGCGGACCTGGCAACCTGACCCGACTATCACTACCGTGCACTCCTCGCGCACTTCACTCACGCCGGTGCACCTGGACCCGAGAACGTGACCCTACCCGAATACCCGGCTCTGGGAGAGCGTAGTGAGGAGTGATATACAGAGAGAGAGAGACGCGAGTGTGGGTAGATGGGTAGGTTTTATTGCGTGGTTTTTTCATAGGGAAAAAGAAGGAGCTGACACTTAGTTGCAAAAGGAAGAAGGAAGGAAGGAAAAAGAGAAGGAAGGACAAGGCAGAAGGAAGAGGTGAAGCCAAAGAGAAGAGGAAGTCAGAGAGCTAAGGCTGAAGAAGGAAGAAGAAAGAAAGAAAGAAAGGGAAAGACAAGCAGAAGTAGAAGAAGAAAAGCTGAAGCCAAGGGAAGCAGAGCCAAGGAAAGAAGAAGAAGAAGACCCGCAGGGAAAAATATGGAGAAAGACACTGTAGAAGAGAGGCAAGGCAGAAGATAGAGGAAGGAAGAAGAAAGGCAAGAGAGCAGCAGAGAAGAAACAAGGAAGAAGAAGCAAATGGCCAAAGAAGAACAGAAGAAACAGAGGAAAATCAAAGAAAGAAAGTCAGAACGAAGAAGAGAAAGCAGACAGGAGAAGAAATAAGAGATAAAATATCTTTTTTAAGACATTTGATCCCATGATCAGACGTCCAATTTCTCTATTTTTGCCACAATTAACTTTCAAACTCATGCATATATATTCTGAATTAAGTTTTGAGTAATTAAGTGTTCAATTACATTATTGAGATTAGTGAATAGATTCCATTTGCTCCCTGTGTTCGACCTCGGATACTTAGGTTTTCGAGTAATAAATTCTTATTTGTTGACAACGCTTGGTCACCTATACTACGACGTAACTGACTGTTAAAACATGATCAAGCCGCGTAAACATTTTGGCGCCGTTGCCGGGGAGCAACGTGCAATTTATCACTAGTCTCTGCATTCTTTTTGATCATATTGAACACTAACTTGCCCTACTTTGCTTTGTTGTGATCTTGCAGGTATTTCATGAGAAGATCCCTCCTGCAAGTCAACTACTCCAGGGTAGGTAATCTCTTTTCTTCCTTAAACCATCCCCTAATCCTTGAAAGACAAAAGGAAGCAATTAATTTAGGAATTAATTGCCTTCTTTCTATTAGTAATCACCATCTTTAAGGCAAACATTTCCTGAACTTGTGAAAAATTTTCAAACCTTCTTGAAGTTGGAGCGATTTTTTTAGATTTTATCCCACAAAATTCCTGTGCCTAATAGAAATCACGCCTAATCTCCGCGAACAACACACTTCTTGTTTTTAAGTCCAAAGAGAACCTTTTTCAAGAAGAAAATGAGGATTGGAAATAGAACCAAATTAGGGTTTCTACAGTATGGCCTTGGAGTGCTAGTTCACACATGCCTGTATAAACGGAAATGAACCCTCCCGTATTAGTGTGCTACCCAAGCCCTTGATTGAAGAGATCTAAACAAGACAAACCCTAAGAAAAAATGAGCTCTAAAATCACTTGAATCTAAAAATCTTGGACCTAATAAATTGGGAGTCAAATCAGGGTGATCTCTAGGTCCCAAGCCTAGAATCATTCTGCCATCTATAGGACAGGTCAGGTGAAGTTGACCCCATAGGTCAACCAACCTCCAAATTAGGTCACAACATCAAAACATCTAAAGTTCAAGTGAAAACCCTAAAACACATTCGGAATAAAAGTGATAGACTTAGGAGGTTAAGGTCCCCATTCTGGTCTACCTGGAATCTCAGTGACAAGAGAGGTCGGGTAGGGGAAACCTTGTAACCCGTGGGGACGCTCTACCGTGTAGGGGTATTTGCGGGACTCTCCCTCTCTGGCTGCCCAGGTAATTCTCAGGTGAACGACCTTCTGATCCAGGGGTATCATCCGCCCCGAACCTCCATAGTCATCCAAACGTCTTTAGGTGTCTTGATTGGGTCAAAAACATCTCTAGTCCCTCATCTTTTCTCTGTAGAGAACACACATACATTTTCAGTGGGACTCGTTATTCAGATCTAATTGCTTCATAACTTGATTCTACACCTTGATTCAAACTTTGATTCTACATCTTGATTCCACCACTTGATCCAAATATGCAGCTAAACCACCTAGGACAACCATTCAAGAAACCTGAATATCGAAGATCCATGAGAGATAGGATGATTGAGGATGCCCTAAAATTCTATGAAAAAGAAGAAACCTCAACACCAGTAGAAAGCATTCAGGATGATGTCCCAACAACCACAACCTTTATCATAACTTGTGCCCAAGTACTATTGGGAGAAGCCACAAAAGGATCAACCCGAGACTTGCTCATCACAGGATACATTAAGATAGAAAAATTACACAATCTCAAACACCTTCAATGCATGACAAATCCTCGACTTTGGAAGCAACACCAAGATGATCTTGAAAAACAAGAAGAGATAATGAGATTATTAAAACAAATCATCGATTAGAAATACCCGTATATACCACAAACAGAGGATGAACCATCTTGGGACAACATTGAGATCAATCTGATCTCAGGTTTGAGGCACAAAATGGTTGTGGATTTCCAACCCAGATGGAGTACAATGTGCTTGATATTGAAGAAGGTTGGGAAGCTCTAAATGCAGGAAAACATAATGTTGAGCCCACTTTAGACCATGAATCACCAGGCTTAGAATCCCAAAACTCCTTCAATAATGAGAGTATAACTGAACCTCTCGAGGGTGTAAATTCCGCCCCTTATTCTGATAAGGTGACCCTCGAAGGTTATTTGGACCTAGATTCTAGTGATTCAACCCACATCCTAAGCCTAGAATCTAGAGCTGAAACCTACTGGGAAGATTTCGAGGCCCATATGAGGAAGATCAATTTTTCAATGAAGAATATGACTTTGAGCCTTTCTTTAATGAATGTCCCTTGCCAACATCCTCAGAGGAACTAATAGATTTTTCGGAAGTCATGCCAATTTACGATATAGAAACTGAGGAGTTGGGCGAGTGAGGTTTCAATTGGGTCTGCCCTACCAGCTTAGAACCTGAGCCTCTACCAGATAAGGATGCCTTTTTAAGCTCAGAATTGACATCTAGGTTAGACCCCAGTCAGGCTGCTGAATTTACAGCATATGATTTATTCTATGGTAGAACTCATGATCTTGAATCTCATTCAGATTTTCGCAAAATCTCTGACAATTTTGAATTTGACCATAACATTGGAGAAAATATGCTTCTTGATTATAACAAGCCAATCCACGACCTCAGCTCACATAACTCATTCTCTAACTCCGATTTTTAAAAAACCACCTTTTCCACACATACAGAACCGATCAAAACCCGTTCTCTACCCCAACCTGCAACCGGACTCAATTTTCATTCTGATTCACCTCTCACTGAGCCGTTTGCAGATGATTCAACTCCACATCTATACCGGGTATCGGTTATCAATCAGACCGAAAGACATGAGCCATCATTCTCTTATCACCCCTATAGGGTTTCCACACCATGCACTGATTATTTTTCATAACTCTACTCTGACCAGGCTGATTCGACTCAGCCTAAACCCGAGTTTTCACTTCCATATCCATCCGAGCCACATTGCATATGGTGGGTTCCGCATATGTTGATCTACATCTATCAACCTGCCAGACTAATTGGGTTTGGGCTACATCATCAGGCCACCGATCTTAACAAGCACCTGGTTGGACCAACCAGGCTCTTAATCAAGGTGCTTGTTTTACAAAATTCCGCTGATTTGACTACTCCCTCTCCACCCCATTTTTCGCTTGGCTAAAGGCATTGAATTTAGCGCTTAACGAGAGGCAACCCGTCATTCCAAAAATAGAAACCCGTCTGATTATCCGTCTGTACTCCACGTCCATTGCACCTTGAGTTCAGCCTTAGACAGTTGATCCCACCTCTAGTACATGTACCAGAGCTTGAAATCATCCGCATTAGTCATTTTCGACCCATTCACCCACGTGTCATATCATGTTATAAGTCCCTGACCTCAACACTATTTCACACCCTCCGTTTACAATGAGGACATTGCAAAACTTAGGCATGGGGGGGTGATAAAGTGCATACATACAGAACCAAAAAAAAGTCAGAAGGATTCTCACAAAAAAATTCACATATCAAAAACACAAAAAAATTGAAAAATTATGAAAAAGAACAAAAAATGGAGGAGGGAGGAAATTTTGTGAGCCACATAATTATAAGGAGGAGAAAAAGAGCAAAAATGATAAAAAGGAGCACAAAATGAAAAAGAAAAAGAGATAGTCATTAGTAAGAGATTAAGGAATTAATTGAAGTTCTAGACCAGATCAAGAAAAGAGAAAAATAGAAGAAAAGTGCTAAGGAGACATAAAAAGAGATTAGTAGGAACGCTGATCATAGGCCTCTTGGGCTAGACTCTTAGGCTTAAAAAATTCACATACCCGCTAAGATCTGGATTATCCTTAAGAGGTTGGGGAAAATGCGAAGCTTAAGTATTAGATCTAAAGCTTAGGAAGTATTCGGCCTCGTTAACTGACCTTCGGTTTGCGGGATTCGGTAACCTAAGCACCCCAATTCACACACAGCCTAGTTCAGTGCGCATAAATATCAAAATCACGCAAAAAGTGTTTCAATGTTCTGAAAAAGTCACCTAGATTAGGAGCGGTCGATCAACGCAACTTGATTTAGATGAGTTCCCGGCGCGGAGAGGCGGGAAATTCCCCTCGAAGATGCATAACATATCATCTCCTCGGTGCTTGTCTCTTACGATATTTAAATATAATACCGGAGGCATGCAAGTACTCTGCTGGTTCAGATACCATGGGCGGCATTATCATGAAATGTCGATAGCCAGGGTCTGAATTCGGCCACAGAACTCCATGGGCGGGATTATCTCGAAATCTCGAAAGCCAGGGTTCTGGGGGTTGCCATGGGCGGTGCTATCTCGAAGCATCGATTGCCAGGGACCCTTGAGGATTGATGATGGGAACGAGGAATCCGATACAGACTGTGTTGAGAAGCCAATCCAAAGCTAGAAATAAAAAGAAAAGAGAGAGAAAGCTCTCCAAATAGATAAATCTTCTGTCTCTCTCTTACAAAAATGCACTGTAAACTGAACCTAGGCTAAAAATGTCTCAAGCACGGGTGCTTTAACCGCGGAGTCCAACAAACCCTAAGATAGTTTTTGCGGGCCTTAAAAACCTTTGTGGAAGACTGAGGCTAGAGCAGGTCAGGTCTGGATTTTGGTTGGTACTTGAGTACCTCTAGGCCTATTGTCGGCATTTTAACCTAATCACAAAAGAAAAAGAAATACACTTATCATAACTGATGACAGACACTCAGGGTCTAGAACAGAAGTTAAAACCTTGAAATTTTGCTAAGGGACTAGCAAAAGGTAGGCATGTGGGTATGATGAGAGCCTCATCATGAGCCCTAACTAGCTCATCTTGACCTAAGAAAGAAAATAAAAGCTCCTACATAACCTAGAGAAGGGCTTAATTGAAGGAATAAGTGTTCTGAGAAGAAAACATGAAATAAAGGTTGAAACTGCAATTTTACCATTGTAGTACATAAACAGGATTTCTCAGAGGCAAAACATATGTCAAATGGTCTGAATAAGATAAAAAGTGGGTTGATTTAATCAGAAATGGGTTCATATGCAATTTAGGAATTAAATGGCATTCTGTAACCCTAAAATAGACTCGCTTGATTCAACAAGGTTTTGGTCAGAATAAAAATCAACTAAACCCCCTAGAAGTCATGGAAAAATATCCCCTAGGGTCTAGAACCTTCAAATTGGCCTTTGGAACCTATTTTGACCTAAATTGGGGTCCTAGCTCATTAATTGACCTAATTTGGGTTTTTATGCAAAATTTCTAGTCAAACATGGTCAAACCTAAAATTCAACTTCACCATTGTATTCCTTAGGTCCAAATTAGGTTTTTACCAAAATTTTGACCTAAGGGGAGGTCATCTTGACCTACTTTGCAAATTAGTACACCTAATTACATTTTGGTCCCTATCTTTTGAAAACTATTGCAAAGACCCCCCTAACTTCCTCGCCACTCTTACAAACAGATCCCTCCACCATTAATGGGGGGAAATCCTTCTCCGACAAGGAATGGAGGGGGCATACTCCCTAATCCCTCAGAGATCTCCCAGATTTGGATGGGAGATTCTTTAAGGAATCCCCTTCCATTTGAGGTCAATTACAATATTAGATTTCCATCCAATCTCTCGTGCGAATGCACGAGAGATTTGGAGCTCCAACTACCTTCCTTCTTTGGTGAGAAGTTGGTGACAGAAGGCTTACCCTCCACGCACCAGAAGTTCAGCCAGCAGCTGTAAAAGGACCCCCGGTCCTCTGCGAATCTCTCAAGCTTGTTCTGGCCGCAGAATCCCCCAGATTTCATCTCCCCTCTCTCCGGCCAAGTAGCCTGCAAGCTCCGACGATTCTTCCTCCTCCCTCTTGTCGCTCTGCTGCCATACCAGCAACAGAGTTCACTTTGCCTCGTTCTTCTGTGTCGCGTCGCACCAGTGCCCGCCTTCCTGTCCTCGTCGCCGTTATCTCCCTTAGGGTCATCTTCTCTGACGACGACACAAACACGCCGCCCGTCTCCTCTACCCCTCCTTCGCTCCAAGTACTACAAATAAGCTCCTAGTCTTCCACTCTTTCTTTTCCCTCATTCTATTTCACACAACACCCCTCGACCGCCACTATCCGCCCGCATCTTCCCCATCTCCGCCCACCCTTCGACGAGACGCATCCGTCACTTCGCACCCCCACATGTCTCTCCACCCACCTCACAATCTCTGCCACACTCCATTGAACATCTTCCACCCATCCACAGGTCACCACACGCACTCCACGCTTCCCCCGACCTAACCCACAAATCCGGCCACAGAGCGACCTAGGCATGCACGCCTAGGCTGCCCTGAGGCCTGCCACCGATCGCCTCACCTTCGCCGTGACACGGCGAAGGTCCTCCTGTGGTTTGATAGAGCCACAAGGTTCTTTTTGTGTCGTGCAGGGTCAAGCTCCCAGCCGCCATTAACGACGACTCGAGCTAGACTGTTCTCCAGCTCCAGGCCACAATCGTCCGCTCCCAGGCTTCCAGACTGTGCGGGTTGCGAGTGTGCACAAGTCCAGCCTGATAGAGGGTGCCGCAGCACCTGCAGCTGCACCAATCATGAATTCACTCTCCTTAAGTTTCCAGCAACAGCGGGTGGGACTTTTAGTCCCACCTCGGTAAGTCGTGAGCTGTCTGAGTGGTTTAAATTGGATTTGTGCTATTATTTGTTCGCCTTGAAATCACTGGGGTGAGGTCCCTCGCCTCACCTATACACGCCTCGTTTGTGAATTAGCCCGCGAACCTGGCAACCCGACCCGACTATCCTACTGTGCACTCCTCGC
Source organism: Thalassia testudinum (assembly GCA_037157565.1). NCBI lineage: Eukaryota > Viridiplantae > Streptophyta > Magnoliopsida > Alismatales > Hydrocharitaceae > Thalassia > Thalassia testudinum. The sequence continues at coordinate 96,675,109 of JAZHRO010000024.1, forward strand.
ACACCACACCCACGCCGGTGCGCTTGGACCCGGGCACGTGATCGACCCAATAACCCGGCTCTGGGAGAGTGTACCGAGGAGAGATTCAAAGAGAGAGAGAGACGCGCGGGGAGGGTAGGGGAATAGGTTTTGTTGCGTGGTGCTTGTGCAGGAAGAGGACACTAAGGGAGGAAGAAGCGCAGTGAGAGAAGGAAGCAGGACTTAGCCGCTACAAGCGAAGGAGAAGAAGAAAGACACACTGTAGCAGAGGTCTGGCAGACCAAGAGAAAGAAGAAGGAGAAGGGAGGCACAACTAAAGTGAAGCTGACACTTAGCTGCAAAAGGAAGAAGAAGGAAGCAAAGCTAAAGAAAGAAGGAAGACTCGCAGAGGAAAAAGAGAAGGAAAGACAAGGCAGAAGGAAGAGGTCAAGCCAAAGAGAAGAGGAAGTCAGAGAGCTAAGGCTGAAGAAGGAAGAAGAAAGAAAGAAAGGGAAAGACAAGCAGAAGTAGAAGAAGAAAAGCTGAGCCAAGGAAAGAAGAAGAAGAAGACCCGCTAGGAAAAAGAAGGAAAAAGACACTACAGAAGAGAGGCAAGGCAGAAGATAGAGGAAAATAAGAAGAAAGAAGAAAGGCAAGAGAACTGTAGAGAAGAAACAAGCAAGAAGAAGCACACGGCCAAAGAAGAACAGAAGAAAAAGAGGAAAATCAGATAAAGAAAGTCAGAAGAAGAACAAGAAGCAGACAAGAGAAGAGAGAAAACATCTTTTTAAGACGTCTGATCCCATGATCAGACATCCAATTCCTCTATTTTTTGCCACAATTAACTTTTAAACTCATGCATATATCTATTCTGAATTAAGTTTTGAGTAATTAAGTGTTCAATTACATTCTTGAGATTAGTGAATAAATTCCATTTGCTCCCTGTGTTTGACCTCGGATACTTAGGTTTTTGAGTAATAAATTTTGATTTGTTGACAACGCTTGGTCACCTATACTACGACGCAACTAACTGTTAAAACACGGTCGGAGGAGAAGAATAAGAAATTAAGATGGAATTCCGACCAAGTCAAGCTCCGGCGAGTCTCCCCCCTCTTTCTCGTCGCTCTGCCACAATACCAGTGGCAGAACCATCTTCACCATCCTCCTCCACATCGCGCAACACCCGCGCGAGCATCCCTAGCCCCATCGTCGCCGCCGTCTTCCTCCACTGGACGCCTTCTTCTCCGATGACAGCAGGTGTTGCCAGCCGCCCTCTCTCCCCCTTCGTCACTTAATTAGGTTAGAACCACTCGTCTCTATCCCCTCTTCAATTCCCCTAAACCTATTTCACAAAACTCCTCTCAATAGCCACGGTCCACTGCCATCTTCCCCATCTCCGTCCAACCTCCGGCGAGACGCACCCGTCATTCCACAACTCCACACGTCTCGCCACCAACCCCACAACCTCCGCCACACTCCACTGAACATCTTCCACCCATCCATAGGTCACCACACGCACTCCACGCTTCCCCTGACATTACCCATAAATCCGACCACAGAGCGACCTAGGCACGCACGCCTAGGCCACCCCACGGCCTGCCAACTACCACCTCACCATCGCCGTGACACGGTGAAGGTCCTCCTGTGGTCTGATAGAGCCGCAAGGCCCCTTTTGTGTCGTGCAGGATCTGAGCACCAGCCGCCATTAGCGACGGCTCGAGAAGGTCGCAAGCTCGCTTTAGGCTGAAGCACTTCAGGGTCCCAGGTCTAGCAGGTTTGGGGGAGTCTCGCGCAGTCAGCTGTCCAGGCACTTAGCGCTGCGAGGCCTGCAGCTGTAGCAATTAGAAGGAAGAGCTGTTGCGGGCGTGCGAGCAAAAGCGGGTAGGACATTAGTCCCACCTCGTAAACATCTGAGTGAGGCACGTGTAATAAATCGGATTTGTACTATCAGCTGTTCACCTCAAAAACACATGAGGTGATGTCCCTCACCTATACACACCTTGTTCGTGAGCTGATCCTGCGGACCTGGCAACCCAACCCGACTATCACTACCGTGCACTCCTCGCGCACTACACCCACGCCGGTGAGCCTGGACTCGAGCACGTGACCCAACCTAAATACTTGGCTTTGGGAGAGCGTACTGAGGAGTGATATACAGAGAGAGATGCAGGTGTGGGTAGATTGGTAGGTTTTGTTGCGTGGTGTTTGCGTAGGGAAAAAGGAGCTGACACTTAGCTGCAAAAGGAAGAAGAAGGAAGGAAGGAAGAAGAGATGGAAGGACAAGGCAGAAGAAAGAGGTGAAGCCAAAGAGAAGAGGAAGTCAGAGAGCTAAGGCTGAAGAAGGAAGAAGAAAGAAAGGGAAAAAAGAAGGAGAAAGACACTGCAGAAGAGAGGCAAGGCAGAAGACAAAGGAAGAAGAAAGGAAAGAGCAAGCAAGAGAGCGGCAGAGAAGAAACAAGGAAGAAGAAGCACACGGCCAAAGAAGAACAGAAGAAAAAGAGGAAAATCAGAGAAAGAAGGTCAGAATGAAGAAGAGAAAGCAGGTCAGAGAAGAAATAAGAGAGAAAATATCTTTTTAAGACGTCTGATCCCATGATCAGACGTTCAATTCCTCTATTTTTGCCACAATTAACTTTTAAACTCATGCATATATCTATTCTGAATTAAGTTTTGAGTAATTAAGTGTTCAATTACATTCTTGAGATTAGTGAATAAATTCCATTTGCTCCCTGTGTTCGACCTCGGACACTTAAGTTTTCGAGTAATAAATTTTTATTCATTGACAACGCTTGGTCACCTATAGTATGATGCAACTAACTGTTAAAACATGACCTAGCCACGCCAATAATCATAAAAATAAATTAAAAAAATGAAATTATACCTTCGATGTACTACAACCTCTAAGGGTGACTGAGCATGACTGTCTCCAACAATTTGTAAATTCAATAACGCACAATAAATTAAATAATAAATCATTATGTTATTAATAACTTAACATATTAATTTGATATAAGGAAAGTAAGATTAGAAGGGGATGATAGTAATAAGCAACGATAAATATAATATTATCGTCGATTTTATTAACCGACGACATAACCCATTTTTCTAGTAGTGTGTACGGGATTTTTTGAGAGGTTGATAGCACCGGTATTATCACATAATATTTTTATCTTGTTAAATATCAAATTAAAATCCTTCAAAGTATTTTTCATCCATAACACTTGGGAATATGCTAGAGCGGCAGCTATATACTCAGCTTCCTTGGTTGATAGGGCTACACTAGATTGTTTCTTTGAGAACCAAGAGATTAGTGATTCGCCCAAGAATTGGCACATTCCACTAATACTCTTCCTATCAATGCGGCTACCTGCGTAGTTTGCATCGCCATATGTGACTAAGTTGAATTGTGGACTCCTAGGGTAGAATAAACCATACTTAGATGTGTCAACTAAATATCTAAATATTTGTTTTACTGCATTTAAGTGTGATTGTTTGGGGTTTGATTGAAATGTAGCACATAAGCAGGTACTAAATAAATGTCAGGTCTACTGGAAGTTAAATACAATAAGGATCCAATCATGCTACGATAAAGTTTTTTATCTATGGGTGTACCTGATTCGTCCAAGTCTAGGTGATTAGCCCATATTTGTGGACTAATTAAAGGTGTAAATGCTTAGACACTAAGGTAACACATTCATGAATATAGCATACATTAGAATGAAAATTAGATAATTTATTTCATGCATGTGTAATTGACATTTAGAATAACATGGATTAGGATATTTGTTTCATATCTGCATCTTAATTAGCATTGCATGCATCATTTTGATAAGAAATTGATTAACACATTAGTCATGGGTAGCATTTGTAAATGGCAAAACGTTATTTTGATTATTTTATTTAACTTGTATGTAGCACACCCGGAGACAGCTTCAAGCATTCACCGGGACATTCATGGCTGACGTTCATGACTGGCTGTTCACCATTGAAGGGCATTGAAGACCATTGAAAGGCCTTTTCCCTCCGGTCTTCATTTCAAACGAGTATCCTTCTGCTACAAGAGAGAGGAGGAGGTGACCATGCTAAAGGAGATTCCGCCCCGACTCCACCACTATGAAGATCTTCGAGCTCACCTCCATCACCACCACCATGCATCTCCAAGGTCGAGCGTCACCACACCGTAGGGCGGTGGGGTGATAGATCGCCGCGCCAATCCGGCGAGCTCGGCCATCACCGTGCACGTGCGTTTGTGACGGCCACGCAATTATCCTCATCGTGCCCCCTATTCATTGTACCTTCATTAACGTGCACGTGACGCATGTGTTTTGAAGAGTCGTTATAGCTTGCGCTCGCAACGTTGATTTTAAGATAAAGAAACGGATGTGAGTCTGAGTGTCGGTCTCAGGGAGGCGTGAAAATCGGATTCTTCTTGTCACTTATTGTCACGAAAATCATGGGGTTTTGCTTGTGAAAAGGCGAAGGTGAAAAGCGAGAGAGAGAGAGAGAGAGAATAGGGTTAGAATGTCTTCATTCACAGCATGCAATTCCAACATAAAAGAGAGCAGGCAATTGAATAGAAAACAACTTCATTTAACATGCAACTTTAGTTCATAATTACAACAAAAGATAAATGCGTGAACATAAGTAAAGTAAAGCCTAAGATAAAGAGGGAAAGAGAGAGAGAGAGGGGACGATGAGGCAGCCATAGTGGTGAAGAGGGTTCCGTCGGCGGCTCGTCGTCTCTGGCGATTACAAAAGGGCTTAAAGGTAGATAGGAGGGAGATAGAACACTTGCAAGTGGAGTGAATGCTTTGAATGGGTGGTTGGAAGGGGTTTAAATAGGGAGAAGGTCTTTCCAAATGAAGAAGGGATTTTAGTGACGTCCGGGACGTTGCTAAAACCCTTCCCAAAACGTCGATGAAGGCCCCTGCCCGTCGGTCGCTCATGCACGCCTTATGCTTCTTCGCACCTGATCCGCATGCGCGCATCGCAAGCCGTCCAATCGAAGATCGGACGGCTGAGCTTCCGCGCGGGGCGTTGGTGCGGATTGCGCTGAGGTGCGCGCGTCAGCCGCGTCATCGCGCACGTTTGGTCAAGGTGCATTTGCAGGCGCCACATCTCGCCATCCGCGCCGTCCGCTGCTGATTGGGCGGTCCAATTTCGCCCGCACGCGTCTTTGCCTTGCAGTTTCCACGCAGCGCGCTTCGAACCCACGTTGCGTGAGTGCAAGTGAGCACTTAGACCGCTGCGCTGCGCCCACTGCTTTGTCGTGGCAAGGGCGGGTGCGCGAGCGACTCTCAGCCGTTCGATCGAAGATCGATAGCTGAGATTCATCCTCCAGGTGTATATCTCCCCGGCTTGCTCTACTTCCCCTCTTCTTCCTTAAGTGTTTTGGTTCTTTTTGTGCAATTACTGAGCTGGGCTCTGGACAACCGACCAATGGGCTGTTACCCACGATCACTTGCCAGCCATACTCGTGCGGTAAAGTGTGGTTTATTTTGTTTTCTTTTTTCTCCCTTTTTTTTTTATTTGGTTGGTAGCTTCCCTAATCTCAAATTTACCTAGAGGCAATGAAGAAGAGGTGGTCCCGTGGCTGGGCTCTAGACAACCTGCCAATGGGCTGTTACCCATGACAACTTGCCAGCCATACCACCCTAGAGAGTTCATTAGCTACCCAATTTCTGTCAGAATCTCCAAGGAGTGAGTCTGTGCAAAAATGTGTGCAGATGCTTAGACTCAAAGTCTTTCTGAGTTAGAGGGTGAGTTGATAAGTCGTATACTTATCACCTTATTTAGTTGGTGGATTAGAGTAGCTTAAGGTTGCAAAGATTTGAAGCAAATTCATATTTTAATGGACACCAGGGCTGATTAAGTCTGAAGGCCTGAAAAGTCTAAGTGTTCAAGTTCTTTTTGTATTATTTCCCACTGTTGATAAATTTCTAATGCCTAAGTTTCTTCCTAAATTCAATTTTTTTTTAAATTTTATTCTATTCAAATTGATTAAATGAGCTCAGGATCATGCAATTTACCACCCCCATGCTTAAGTTGGACAATGTCCTCATTGGCAAATACATGGATGCAACAGGGGTTCGAAAAGATATTACCTGAGTGACGTAAAATACCGGATCAGTCTAAATCCTCCGGGTTGCCTCCCAGGAAGCACTGAGTTTAATGCCTCCAGCTGGGCGGTGCTTCGTGTCATCCCTCAATGAGGGTGACACTCTCCTTTGGGGGAACCTGGGCTAGGAAGTGTTTCAATATTTGGCCATTGACTGTAAAAGTGTGCCCAGTGTTCGGATCAGCAATTTCAACCGCCCCATTGAAGTGTGGCTTGACCACCCTAAATGGTCCTGTCCACTTGGACCTGAGTTTCCCTGGAAAGAGTTTTAAGCGGGTATCGAAAAGCCAGTACTTGTGGTTAGGCTCAAAGGTCTTCCTATGGAAGAGTCAGTCATGGACGGCTTTCATTTTCTCCTTATACAGTCGACTGTTCTCAAAGGCGTCCCGACGAATTTCTTCGATCTTAAAGAGTTGGAGCATCCTCTGCGTACCAGCTAACTGGGAATCCATGTTACACCATTTGACAGCCCAGTAAGCCCGATGTTCCAATTCGACAGGAAGGTGGCAGGATTTGCCAAAGACTAGGCGATAAGGCGACATCCCTATCGGGGTCTTGAAAGCGGTCCTGTATGCCCACAGGGCATCATCCAGTCGTGTGGACCTGTCTTTCTTGTCAGGTCTCACAGTCTTCTGTAAAATGTTCTTGATTTGTCTATTTGAGACCTCGGCCTGCCCATTTGTTTACGAATGATATGGGGTAGCAATGAGGTGGTTAACCCCGTATTTTCTAAGTAGGGCATGGAATTGGGAGTGAATAAAATGACTTCTACCATCACTGATCATGGCCTTTGGTATTCCAAACCGGGAAAAGATGTTCTGCTTAACAAAGTTCATGACAGTCTTATGATCGCATCGGTGGGTGGTGACAGCTTCAATCCATTTAGAAACATAGTCTATCGAGACTAGGATATACTCAAAGCCATTGGATGGTGGAAAGGGGCCCATGAAATCAATACCCCAAACGTCGAGGATCTCGACAATCAAAATGGGCTGGAGGGGCACCATATCTTTTCTGGTCATGGTCCCCAGTGTTTAGCAGTGCGAGCAAGTCTTGGCAAAGTTGTGTGCATCCTTAAATAGGGAAGGCCAGTAAAATCCGGACTGCAGAACCTTCGCAGCCATTTTCTTTCTAGAGAAGTGGCCACCACAAGCTTGGTCATGACAAAAAGATATCACACTTTGAACTTCGTTCTTGGGGATACACCTTCTGATGATCTGGTTGGCACAGAGGAGAAACAGCATGGGATCATCCCAGAAATAGTGCTTGGCCTCGGCCAAGACCTCTTGGTATTCACCCACCATTTCTGAAAAAATGGCTAGCATGCAACGCTGAAAGGTAGCGGGTGCTTTGCATAACCCGAACGGCATTCGACAGAATGCAAACGTGCCATACGGGCAAGTGAATGTGGTCTTTTCTTGATCTTCAGGAGCAATTGCAACTTGGTTATATCCTGAATATCCATCTAGGAAGCAAAAATACTTTTGCCCTGCCAATCTTTCAAGGATCTGGTCAATGAATGGCAAGGGGAAATGACCCTTCTTGGTTGCTTCATTGAGCTTCCTGTAATCAATACACACCCGCCATGAGGTGGTGGTGAGGGTGGGGATGGATTCGCCATGCTCATTGGTAACCACGGTGAGCCCGGCTTTCTTTGGGACCACTTGAGTGGGGCTCACCCAGGGGCTGTCAGAGATGGGATAGATGATGTTGACGTCAAGCCACTTGATAATTTCTTTCTTAACGACCTCCCGCATATTTGGGTTTAACCATCTCTGCATCTGGCGGGAAGGTCGTGCACTGTCTTCTAGATAAATCTTATGAGTGCAATAGGCGGGGCTAATTCCTCTCAAGTCTGAAATGGTCCATCCAATGGCGGCCCGATGTTCCGAAAGGGTCGCGGTCAACCTGAGTTCTTGATTCTGGGTTAGATGAGAGTTAATAATCACAGGGAAGGTCTGGTCAGGTCCCAGGAAGACATACTTGAGATTCTTAAGTAGTGGCTTTAGTTTGGGTGCGGGTGGAACAACAGTCGAAGGGAAAGGGAAAGGCGAGAGTTGATCAACATCAATCTCCTCAAATGGTGTTGTTTGATGGTAATCAACCCTACAGAGGTCCATGGGCAGCGATGATGATGGGTCAGAACGGTCGTTACAGAATTGGTGGTCTGAGACAGAACTAAGGGTGAGGCATTCCTCGACCAAAGGTTCCATGGGATCATGTTCCTCAACACAATCGTAATCAAAATACTTGGTCACCCGGAAGATATCCAACTGCATTTTCTTGTCTCCAAAGGCGATTTCCATACATCCCAAGTCATAATCGATGTTCGCCTTAGCCGTTGCTAAGAAAGGTCTGCCTAAGATTATGGGTGTGTTCTGTAGTTTTTCAGGGACTCCATGTCGAGCACCAAGAAGTCAACCGAAAAATAGAAGTCCTTGACCTACACAATCACGTCCTCAACAACCTCCTTCGGGGTTTTCACAGATCTATCAGCCAGCTGGATGGTGACAGGTGTGGGTGTCAACTCTCCGAAACCAAATTGGTGGTACAGGATTGTTGGAATCAGATTGATAGAAGCACCTAAGTCCAGGAGTGCTCTATCAAATGTCATGTCCCCGATATTGCAAGATATCAGGGGTGCTCCTGAGTCAGTTCGGTTGAGCAGAAAGTTGCTTGATATTACGGAACTTGCTTGCTCAGAGAGCACAACCTTCCTAGGTGCTTGAGGTCGTGGCTTACGTTTGAGTGTACAGGCATCCTTTAAAAACTTGGCGTAAGCCAGGATGTGCTTAACGGCTTCAAGGAGCGGAATATTAATCTGAACCTGCTTAAAGATCTTCAAAAGCTCCTCAGTTTCCACAACACTTTTCTTCTTCTTGATTGTCTCCAAGGCCTCAGTGTAGGGTGTCAGAATATGGATAGGATCTATTTCTGGGTCCTTAGGTTTTTCCAGTGCATCTTCCGAGTCGGGTGTTTCAGCTGGTATAGTCTCGGGAAGAGATGGCCATTTGGGATCCTGGGTTTTGGTGTCGCTTCTCAAGGTTACCACATTCGCAGAGGCATTGGGACCATGGGTTGATCCTTGAGAAGACGAGGATGAAGAAGCACCAAACCCAGGGGATGTTTGTGGGGTAGGTTGAACCATGTGAGCCTGCCCGGGATTGCCCTGGAACCCTTGCTAATTGGGGCCACTGTTAATCATGTTTTGCGGGTTCGATTGTGGTTGAGAAGGTAGGGATCCTTGTTGTTTATAGTCCAATAGTTGGCTTAACGGTCCCTTTACTAAGGCCATTTCCTCTTGATGTTTCTGGTTCATGTCAGCCATCATCTTTATCAGGGTGTCCATGTGGTTCTGCGGGGGAGGGGCTGCCCTGTTCTGATTGTATGGAGGTCTAACGGGTGGTCCTTGCTGATAGGGGGGCAAGTTTGGCTGCTGGTTTGGCCTGGGCTGGTTCTGGAATTAAGGTGGTTTCTGGTTTGTCCAACCAAAGTTGGGGTGATTACGCCAGCCAGTGTTGTAAGTGTTGGAGAAAGGGTCAGGTTTAGCATAACCTTGGACAGCTTGCACATCTTCAAGATAGCAAATGTCGATGGGGAGGGAAGAGAGTAATCAAGGGTTGAGGGAGCAAAGGTCCCTCCCTGGAATGTGGTTAGGGGTTGTTCCAGGTTCAGTTGGCTTAAGGGCTGGACTAGGTCAATATTATGTGCTCCCTTGCTAGGGAGAAGGTCTGTAATGGGTTCCTGGTCTGGTTCAGTAGCTCATCAATCTTTTTATTCACCAATTCCACTCGATCTAGTTTCTTGGCAATGATGTCCATGTGAACCATTCCAAAATTTGCTTGTACCTCATAAATCCCACCACGGGGTTGACTGAATCGGTTAAACTGGGTCATGGAGGCATTGTTGAGCGAATTTTCACTCATAGACTCAAAGAGCTCAAACGCGCTCTCCTCGTCTTTGTTCAGGAAGTTCCCCCGGCATGAGGCATCAACGAAGTTCCGTAGGTTGCTGTCCAAACCGTGGTAGAAGATCTGGGCCAATTGCCACCTTGGCACTTCGTGATGTGGGCATTTCCTCAAGAGTTCATTAAATCTTTCCCATGCCTCATGGAACTGTTCCCCACCCTGGAGTGTAAAGGTAGTAATGGCTCTTCTAAGGGCATTGGACTTTCCTATGGGGAAGAATTTCTTCAAGAATGCATGCCTTAGTTCTTCCCAGGTGGTGATGGGTCTACCTAGGGCTCTAAGCTAGTGGGATGCCTTGTCTCTCAGTGAGAAGGGGAACATCTTAATCAAAACAATGTCAAGGCTAATGTTCCTAGGTTTCATAGTTCGAGCTATCCGGTCAAGATCCTCTAGGTGCTGAAAGGGGTCCTCATTTGAGCTTCCATGGAAGTGGCTCTGAATCAGACTCAAAACATTTGGTTTTAGCTCAAAATCATCTCCCCCTTTGGGGATCTTAAGGTGCGGCTCAACTCTAATAGCGGAAGGATTGTAGAAATCGCGGAGGGGCCTCAGTTGGTCCTGGAATGGTTGTAGATCAGGTGGCGATTACCCTTGTGGGCCTTGGAACGGTTGTTACGAACGTGGCTTCAAGACGTTTTTTTAAGACGTCTGGGAGGTGGCCCAGACGTCTGACCAGACGTCTGGAACCCCTTCCAGATGTCTGGGATTTAATTTCTGTAGCGTACGGGTTGCGTCTGTGCGCATGCGCACGCAGACCAGCAACCGCCAACCGCTTTCCTCTTTCTCTCTCTCTCTCTCTCCGCGCGGCCTTAAAAGGCCCTCGCCCTCTCCCTCACCCTCATCCCCTCCGCTTCCTTCTCCTTCTTCTTCCAGCCGGTGCGAGAGCCAATGAACAGTGGCAGCAGCGGCTGCGGCAAGTGTGCAGGAGGAGGTGTTGCGCGAGGGAGGAGACGCTCGACCGTGAGGGCTCGAGCTTGCCGGGGCAGCTAGAGCCGACCGGTGGGGGAGCAGCGGGCGTGGAGTGTCGCGGGAGGGCTGCTGTAGCTCGAGCAACAGGCGAACGGGGCACGGCGTGGCCGTGTGTTGCGGGCGGAGAGCGAGTCGAGCTCTGATTTTGGAAGTTTTTCCAGAATCAGACGTCTGGGATTCCAACCAGACGACGGTGAAGACGTCTGGAGGACTGTCCAGACGTCTGGCAAATAAGTTATTTCGTCCTTCTTCCTTTTTCGCGCGTACGGCCATGCAGCCGTCCGCCGCGCCTTCGTCTGTAACTCGTCGTACTGAGAGCAAGGAGTGGATACGTGCAGGTTCTGCTCGGGAGGGCGCGAGACTCGCCATCCAACGCGAATCGGACGTCTGGCCGCAGTGCCAGACGACGGAGAGGACTTCCAGACGTCCGGGTTGACCATCGGACATTTGGGAATTAAGCCATACGCCCCCACAGGCTTCTGGACATCTGAGGGACTACACAGAGCGAAGGTACCATCTGTCCCACATTTTAAGACGTCTGGAAGAGGTTCCAGACGTCTAATTTTAGACTGTTTCGTCGTTTTCGACCCGTTTAGGGCCCGTTCGGAGTCCATTTTCCGCGTTTCGAGTTCGTTCTTCCCAGAATAAAATCCTCTACCCGTTTACAGTAATTATATACAATTTTGAGAAACTCCTTGTCTTTGATCCTTGTGTTAGGACCCCGTTCCATTGCAGTCTCGGGGGTTGCAGAGGCACGCGGGATTTCCGACCACGCCCCCAGTACTCCCGTTGTAGCTAGTAGAGTGGCTTTTAAAATTATTAGCATAATTTGTTACAATTATGGAACAATTAATAGAACCTAGGGTATTGCATGAATCCTAGGAATTGAGAAACTAGATTGAATGATAGACCCTAGGGTATTGCATGAATCCTAGGGCTGGAAAACTAGATTGAATGACAGATCCTAGGGTATGACGTGACTCCTAGGACTGGAAAACTAGTGATATGAATATAGATATTGCAGTCTTGGAAAAGTGGAAAGGAAATAATAGCTGCCTGTAAATTGATTTAACAGCTGCCTGTTATGAATAAATAAACATGATTGACATCATGGGTTGTATGAATGTGAAACTGGAACGGTGAAACCTAAATGTGCTGAGTTAAAAGAGCTGGAATCCTACGGGGAATTAGGAGTAGAACTCCTGGAAAGAGAATGAAATGGAACTGAGAAAGAAAGACGTGGAAGTGTGTTGTCCCTCGGGTACGTAGTGCCAGGGGAAGCACCTGTTACCTGTTTAGTGCAGAGAGGAGCTAGCCGCCCTAGGGACCCGGGGTTAGGTCTGGCCACTTTGTACCAACTTTTGGCCCTCGTGTACACAGTACCGAGGAGAGCTACTAGTGTAGGGAGAGTACTAGCTACCCCACGGGCCCCGGGGTTCTGCTGGCCCTACTACACCGACTTGTTAGGCCCACTGGGAAAACCAAGGTAGTCAGGCGAGGGTGCGCGGACTGTGGAGGGGCAAGGCCCCTGTTTGGTTACTGTGGAGGGGTTGGACCCCTGTTACTGAGAGGGCTCTGCCCTATACTGGTTCCGTGCTGTGCTTTGGGAGCACCCGTTAACGGAAACGATTGACCGCGTGCCAGTGTGGGGTAGCTACCCGTGTGTTTATCGCGCGTGCCGTAGTCACCGTTTCGTCTGTCAGCGACCTTGGGGTGGTTGACTGAGAGTAGGATCACCACGGGGGACTCTCCCGACCAGGAGAACACCACGTGTTACTTCTACTTTTCGGAAAAGACTGCAATTAAGATCGTTCCCACGAGGAATATTCAAGATCAAGTGAAGGATCTGATAAATAGATAAATTGTGAAACAATAGAAAGACGTAAATAAAGGAAGAAAGAAAATAAAACAGCTACTGTACACTTTACTGCTTCTTTAGTTTTAGCTGCCACTCTACTCAGCGTTTCGCTGACATGTTACACTCGTTACTTTTTAGGACCATGTGTTGAGCAGCCAGGGTCAGCGGCTGCAGAGGACGCTGGGCCGAGTAGGGTCCAGTAGAGTTACCGCAGTTCTTTTATACCCCTTTTTGTTCCACTGTAGTGAGTAGTTCGTGTTACTCTCTGTACTTTTCTTTACTTATAGTTCATGTTATGTTATAAATGTTGTTCTACTGTTGTGGTGGTACATGCTGTAGTAGTTCCTTTTCTTACTGCTAGTTATATTCATGCTGAATGTGGTTTATTTTACTGCTCTTTTGGTTACTTTCTCGTTGGACGACTAGGTCTTGGGATTAGTCGAGTCGGTCCGGTTCTCGTGTCTCGTAGGGACTCGGGAATCGAGTCGTTACAACGGTGGTGGTGGTTGCCCTTGTGGGTTCTGCAACCGGTGTATGGCTTGCATGATAGTGTGGATCTGTTGATGCTGAAGCTGGTGGTTTGCGTTAATCTGGGCTTGGATGATGGCCATTGTGTCTGGTGGGGGTTGGTCCTCAACCTCATCTACCCTAGGTTCAGCCATGTTTCTAGCAGAATCAAGTTGCCTGGATTCCCGTCCCAAAACAAACAACTCGGGATGCAATGAGCATCTCCTGTGCATACACTAGAGAAGAACAGGAGGGGATGCGGAGAGCGACAGATGCGAGAAGTGTGTGTTCAACCAAGCAAACAAGCCTAATCCTTATGGTGTATTCCTTAGGGGACCTAGAAATCTCCAAAAGGGTGATTAAGTCTGTAAGCACTGGACTCCCCTTCCCAAAGCTAATCTGGCCAGGTTGATTACGAGGGGATTGCAGGGAAGGTTCTTCCTTTGTCTTGCGCTGCCAGTTCCATAGACCCCACAACCATGGTCGTTTGACACTGCCCCGCAGCCTAGTCACTAGATTCTACTAAGGGAATGAAAGCCAAGTGCCCAGCGAACAAAACCTCACCTCTCGAGACTTAACCTAGTCCTGCCTAAGGCACGTCTACTCTATTTCAAAAGGCTAGGATAGTGCTTGTGCTAGGGTTATGTGATGAGGCGTTGATTGGGGTAGTGCCTCTTAGTTTTCCACTTTCAGTGTGTGTGCTCCTATCGAAACATGATTTTCAAGCAAGGATTTTTTTTAGATGTGGTGTCTTTTAATGTTTTATCCTTACTTTAGTGTCTTTTAGGATTGACGTGTCTTAATATTTTCAGATAAGTTTCAGTGGGCACGTCAAGTTTTGCACACAATTCGGTGAAAGTAGATTTCCTTTTGTTGTGTAGAGGCTCTAAGACCCTAATGTACTCATCCTAGTGATCATGCAGCTTCTATTGGATGAGTCGATTTTAGGGTTGAGTGGTGCGGCCCAAGTCAATTCAAGGTGGCTTCGCAAACACCACTCAAAAAGAAAAAAAAGAATACTCCAAGAATTTATTCAGAATGTTAGAGTGTATTTTTTGTTGGGTGATGTGTTAAGGATGTGGGTCAGGCAATCATACACCACGCCAATTTTTTTCAGTTTTACAATTTTCTTAGATTTTCAAGCAAGCAAACAACCATGAGTGAAGAAATACTCATGATCGATCCTTGTTGCGCCTACTCCCTTGTTACCATCATGAGTTGCGTTGCTTCACTGTCCAAGCGTCGAATTCCTGCAACCATCAAGTAGAAGGTGACAAGGCGTTAGACGATGTGAGCATGGATGTAAAATGGAAGTGGCAAAACAAATCCGTTGCCTCCCCGGCAACGGCGCCAAAAACTGACGTGCGCGTGACGCGTGTGTTTTGAAGAGTCATTATAGCTTGCGTTCGCAATGTCGATTTTAAAATAAAGAAACGAATGTGAGTCCGAGTGTCGATCTCAGGGAGGCGTGAAAATCATATTCTTCTTGTCACTTATTGTCACGAAAATCGTAGAGTTTTGCTTGCGAAAAGGTGCAGGTGAAAAGAGAGAGAGAGAGAATAGGGTTAGAATGTCTTCATTCACAGCATGCAATTCCAACATAAAAGAGAGCAGACAATTGAATAGAAAACAACTTCATTTAACATGCAACTTTAGTTCATAATTACAACAATAAATAAATGCTTGAACATAAGTAAAGTAAAGCTTAAGATAAAGAGGGAAAGAGAGAGAGAGAGGGGACGGCGAGGTAGCCACGGTGGTGGAGAGGGCTCCGTCAGTGGCTCATCATCTTCGGTGATTACAAAAGGGCTTAAAGGTAGCTAGGAGGGAGATAAAACACTTGCAAGTGGAGCGAATGCTTTGAATGGGTGGTTGGAAGGGGTTTAAATAGGGAGGTCTTTCCAAATGAAGAAGGGGTTTTAGCGACGTCCAGGACGTCGCTAAAATCCTTCCCAAAATATCGGTGAAGGCCCCTGCCCACTGGTCGCTCACGTGCACCTTGTGCTTCTTTGTGCCTAATCCGTGCGCACGTGTCGTAAGCCGTCCGATCAAAGATCGGACGACTGAGCTTCCACGCGGGGCGGTGGTGCGGATCACGCTGAGGCGCGCGCATCAGCCATCTCATCGCACACGTTTGGTCAAGTTGCATCTGCTGGCGCCACGTCTCGCCATCTGTGCCCTCCGCTGCTGATCGGGCGGTCCAATTTTTCCCGTGCGCGTCTTCACCTCGCAATTTTCGCGCAGCGCGCTTCGAACCCACGTCGCATGAGGGCAGGTGAGCTCTTCGTCCGCTGCGCTGCGCCCGCTTCTTTGTTGTGGCGAGGGCGGGAGCGCGAGCGGCTTTCAGCCGTTCGATCAAAGATTGACGGCTGAGATTCATCCTCCGGGTGAAGGTGAGATCAGTCGGTGATCTGGATGCATCGAGCGGCTGCCACGTGGCGTGCTGTGGGGTCAGAACTTCTTGGGCCCATTGCGGGAGCTCCGGATGTCGGATTTGACCGATTTCGAGTCCGTTGGATCCGTTCGTCGCTCTGAATCCATCCATGCGATCTGATTGCTCATCTGAGGCTTGCTTTGACAAGTGCTCATACAAATGGCCATTAATACTATTCTATAAGCAATCTTGATGTGTGATGCATGCAATGCTCCCATTCCTATTTATGATGTGTTATCTATGCATTTTGTTCTTAAGATAAACCCCATTTAACAGAATTATCACCCCGAGATGTAGTGTTATCATTCATCCACCTCAAGTCCCTAAGGGAGGAACACCGTCACCACCGCCTTCAACAACTCGTCACCACCAAACCCACCACCATCATCATGTTAGGCAGCTACCTATCTCTTCCTTGCCATCCAATTGACCGCTACCTCCATGCACCACCTTCACCTTCATCTTCCCCTCCGGTTAAGATGTGTGGGATGTTTTCTGGACGTCTAAAGCCCATTCCCATCTCCACACCACATCACCTTCCTCTTCATTTTCCTCTCCTTTATTCTCTCTTTCTCCACTGTTCATCTTCTTCAACCCTTCGAACCCAATAGCAGCCACCCCCACGCCAAGTGACCAGTAGGATCGCCCCTTGTCGTCGACCCGCCACCAGAGAATCGCACTACCCACGCACGCTCCTTCCCCCCTCCCCTTGCCGTGTGTACCTCCAGCAGCAGCGTTGCCCTCTCCCCCACGTGCATAGTCGAGCGCGCCACCAACACCCGCTCACACGCACCAGCAGGACCTCTTCTCCATGTGCACAGCAACAGCGCTGCGCCCCCTCATCTCCGTGCCTCCAGCAGAGAGCTCCCTCTCAGCTCCAACACCTCTGCGTGGGCCACCAGAACCCACCTCCACCACCGATCCGTCCGGCCACCAGCGGTCTCCATTTGCTGTGCCGACAACTCCGCCACAAAGCCCTCGGTCCACTCCACCTCCGCAGAGCTTCTCGCACCTGGCCTCACTCTCCATCGTGAGTAGGAGGTGCTTGAAGCACTTCCCTTGTTTTGCTATAGGAACCCTTGCATTAGTATTTACCATCATCTACCATTGCTAAAAAAAATATTTATTGTTATTTTGTTATGGTGGTTATTGCATTGAACTTCCTCTTCTTTTATATAAATACTATTTCAGCATGATCTCTTATTATTTTCTTAATCTGAAAGCGAATTTAGGCTCAATTTCTTTGGCTAATAACTTGTGAACATCAGTTTCTTGACTTTTGCAATTTTAATAGGCCACTACCTCCTTGTGGAGACGACCCACTCTTTTGAGTGGTTAATTTTTATTATTTTGAATAGCGGTTTTCCACCACTTGCATACTACAAAATGACATTATCATTTTATTGTGATCATCCTATTTAAGCGAAAATCATCTTTTCACTAGGGAGGTTGTGACACTCATAGTAGTGTTTTTTCCATTACTTTTCTCTATCTTGAATCTTTTCAACATCTCCTTTTTGTATTTTGATTGACACATAAAGGTCCCGAGTTCGAGTTGAGTGATTTGTAAACCCAAGAAGAACTTGAGTTCACCCATCAAACTCATTTCGAATTCTTCATGCATAATCTTTGAGAACTTTCTACACATAGATTCATTAGTAGCACCAAAGAGAATATCATATACATATATTTGAACTAATAAAATATCTTTTCTCTTTCTTTTAATGAATAATGTAGAATCAGCTTCTTCTGTAGAGAAGTTTACACTTAACAAATAGTCTTTAAGTCTCTCATATCAAGCTCTAGGAGCTTGCTTTAGACCATATAATGCCTTGTTTAATTTATAGACAAAGTTAGGCTTATCATGAGACTCAAAATCGGGAGGTTGTTTTACAAAATCTTCCTCATTTATGAATCCATTAAGAAAAGCACTCTTAACGTCCATTTGAAAGAGTTTAAAGCCAAGGAAGGCGGCATACGCAAGAGGCATGAGAATTGATTTGAGTCGAGCTACGGGAGCGTAGGTCTCATCAAAATCAATTCCTTCTTCTTGGTTGTACCCTTGTGCTACCAAACGAGCCTTGTTCCGAATGACTACACTGGATTCATTCAACTTGTTTCGAAATACCCATTTGGTTTCTATTACTGTTTGCCCTTCAGGCTTAGGTACTAGATCCCAAACTTCATTCCTTTGGAATTGGTTAAGTTCCTCCTGCATGGCCATCATCCAAGGTTCTTCGGAGCATGCTTCCTCGATACTCTTCGGTTCAACTTGAGATACAAAGGTGGAGAGACCAAAAGAACAACTAAAACGAGATCCGATTTTAACGCCATTGGCAACACTTCCAATGACTTGACTTTCAGGATGATTCCTTTGATATATCTAATCTTTTGGAAGACTATAGATATTGGAATTTGGGATGTTAGACACATCAATAGAAGAATCATCTCGATCTTCCATATTAACTCGGTCAATAAAGGAAGAGTGAGGTGATTCTTTGAAGGAAACATGAAGGGTTTCCTCTACTATTAATGCAGTATTGTTAAAGACCCAACATGCCTTACTACGTGAAGATAGCCAATAAAGATGGCTTCTTCACTTTGGCATCAAATTTATTTAAATTAGAGCGGGTACTCAAAGCAAAGCATCGACATCCAAAAATTTTAAAATAACTAATTTTGGATACTTTCCCATAATATAATTTAAAACAAGTTTTTCGCAACCCAGATTGAATTAAAGTACGATTTAACACATAACAAGCCGTGTTAACTACCTCGACCCAAAAGTACTTCGGTAATCCGAAGTCTATGAGTAATGTTCAAGCACACTCTTAAAGAGTATAGTTCTTTCTCTTAACTATCCCATTTTGTTGAGGTGTTCAAGGGAAAAAAAACTCATGAATAATACCATGCTCCTAACAAAAATCATCAAATAAGGAATTTTCAATCACGCCTCCATTATCACTATGAATACAAGTGATTTAGTAGCCTTTTTCAGTTTGAACTTTCCTACAAAAAATATAAAAGACGGAAAATACTCCATCTTTGGATCTCAAGAAGGAGATCCATGAAAATCTTGAAAAATCGTCTAAAATCACAAGGCAATATTTGCATCCACTAAGACTCTCATATTTTGTTGGTCCAAACAAGTCTAGGTGAAGTAATTCTAGTGGTCTTCATGTGGATATAACTTCTTTATTTTTAAAACTACATTTCGTGATGTTACTTAATTTACATGAATCACAGATAAGATCATTTAAAAATTTTCCTTTAGAAAGACCTCGAACTAGTTAATGTTTGGCTAGCTTTTGAACTAGCTTCATATGAACATGTCCTAGTCATCTATGCCATACACTTAACTCATTATTAGCTATAAGACATTCTTAAGTACTATCTTTATCAAATTCTACAATATAAATGTCTTTAAATCTAGTTCCCTTAAGAAGGGTTTCATTTGTTGATGCATGCATAATTTCAAATATTTTTGAAGTAAATACTACCTTAAATCCCTTATCACAAATTTGGTTAACACTTAATAAGTTATGTTTTAGTCCTTTTATTAAAGTGACATTTCAGATAGGAGAAAGAAGGTTACCTATTTTACCAAGGCCAATAATATGGCCCTTGTGGTTGTTGCCAAATGTAATGTTCCTCCATCCATAGGTTGGAGGTCCAAAAACAGGTGTTTGTCTCCTGTCATATGTTTGGAACACCCAGAATCCACCACCCATTGGCCTCCTTAATGGCGGTGGTCTCCTCGTCTTCTTTCTTGTAGGTCCCATTGTTCCTACAAAAAACCTCCTTTGGTGACTTGGTGTTTCTTTAGGTCTTTCTAATTTGAGTTTCCCATCCTTCATTTTGTATATCCAATTTTTGACATTATAATATCCTTTGAAAGCTACAAAACAAAGTGAAAGTTATCTTTTCGGTATCCATTGTAATGTGGATCCGTATTTGTTAGTAGTTCTCCTTGGAGGAGGATCATTTTTTGGTTCATTTTGGTTAGTTTTATAATAGCCTAGTCCAAATTTACTTAATGAAGGTTTTCGATGGGCAATGAGCTTGTCCAAGTTATCTTTTCCTTTTGTAAATTTGGCTAAGTCTTCAAGTAGCTGATTTGATTTTTCTTTAAAGAGATTTATCTTTATTTTCATTATGTCTAGTTTATCTTCTAGTCCTCTAATTTCCAATCTAAGCAGGCCATTCTCATCATTTTTAAAAGAGTTTGATTGTTCAAGTATATGGATTTTGTCAAGTAGTTCTTCTCTATCTAAGAATTTTTGTTCACTCATGGCCAAATACAAGTTCTTGTTAATGATTCTTGTTCAATCATTAGGTTTCCTATTTGTATATTCAAGTTGTGGTTTCTTTAGTGAAGATTAGGTTCTTTTCTTTGAGGTCACTGATTAATTTCTTACTCCCTAAGTTTTCTTCTTTTATTACTTTGCTTTTATTCTTTGTTTCCTTAAGATCTAGATATAATGAATCAAAAGTATCTTGTAATTCATCTACTGAATAGGTATTTACCTCAGGCTCCTTAAACTCAGATACAGAAGCGTCATTGGTTGCCATAAGTCCCAAGCATGCTGTTTCTTCATTTGTTTCCTCCTCCTCCTCCTCCTCGTCTTCTTCTTCTTCTTCTTCTTCTTCGGAGGTGGAGTCATCCCAAGTTGCTTGAAATGCTTCCTTCTTGGGTACCTTAGGCTTTGAGAACTTGTAGTCGGAAGGTTTTTTGTATTTCTTCTTATCATCCCTTTTGAGCAAGGGATACTCCTTCCTTATGTGACTTCTCTTTTTGCAATTGTAGTAAACTAGAGGTTCTTCTTCCCTTTTCTTTCTCTTGATCTCTCTTCTATTTCCGAGAAACTTTTTAAACTTTTTAGCTAATAAAATGAATTCTTCGTCATCAGTACTTACCTCATCGTCCGATGTCACTTTGAAAGCTAAAGTCTTCTTCTTTGGCTCTCGTTGGACGACTAGGTCTTGGGATTAGTCGAGTTGGCCCGATTTTCGTGTCTCGTAGGGACTCGGGAATCGGGTCGTTACAAGATGGTATCGGAGCAAGGTCATCCCGAGAAGTGAATCAACTGACTGGAAAATAACCAATTCACATGTCTGTAACTAGAGTAGCCACCACAACATATCTTTTGACATGAGCTCTTAGACGTTTTCGTTAGATATCATTCCATATTGACGTGTTTCCATTAGCGAGGCAGGCTGCGGGCGCGGCCGAGGATGAGGTCAGCGAGGTGGGCGTGCTGCTGTCGACGCCTCGGTGGACCAGCCACTGCTCCCGGGCATTCAGGCCCAGGACCTCACCCAGCTGATAAGGGATATTGTGCGAGAGGACCTCCACCCACCGCCTCGAGCGCCTCTCCCTGGGGTTGCGGAGGGGGAGTCCTCTGTGGGACCACACGACGGACGCGGTGCTGGACACGGGGGAGGGGATGGGCCGCCGCCGCCCCCACCTTCCTCCGACACTTCTGTACACAAGGCACCTTTGCCTGGAGGTGCACCAGCATCTCCACTGCAGCGCCACTTCAAGCTCTTCGGGCAGTTCCGGAAGCTGAAGCCCCCCTCCTTCAAGGGGGATGAGGACCCGACCGAGGCAGAGGACTGGCTCGAGCAGCTTGAGAAGATTTTCGACACCCTTCGCCCCCTGGTGGAGTGCTGCGTGACCTTTGCCACGTACCAGCTGGAGAGTGCGGCACACAGGTGGTGGAGGGCGGTCAGGGGACAGGAGAGGGACGAGCCGACCTGGGATCGGTTTGTCACCCTCTTCTGCGAGCAATACTTTCCCCAGACGTGGCAGGACCAGAGGAGGCGGGAGTTCCACACCCTCCGCCAGGGGACGATGACCGTGAGCGCGTACCACACGCGTTTTCTGGAGCTGTCCCGCTTTGCAGCGACAACGGTAACCACCGAGGAGGAGCGCCTTTGGAGGTTCACCAAGGGGCTTCGACCTGCGATTCGGGGGTATGTCAAACCCTTGAAGCTGCCTACATTTTCGAGGGTGGTGGAGGCAGCTATGACCTATGAGGAGACCAACCCGTCCGCGCGAGACATTGACAGTGGGCGGAAGAGGCCCTTCCAACCAGACTTTTCACAGGGTCGGCGAGAGAGGAGACACGTGGCGTCCGTAGGAGAGCCGTCACGTTTTGCAGGGCCATCAGTGGCCTTTGGGGGCCCTCGACAGGGGCCAGTCGCCAGCACCGGACCCCCGCCAAGCCGACAGCAGGGACCCACTGAGGGCGGGAGTCGGGTTCCCCTCTGCTACCAGTGTGGCCAGCTGGGCCACATCAGGAGGGACTGCTGGTGGCGACCTTCCTCTATAGTTCTATTATTTCATCGTAGTATAGTATAGAGAAGCGATTACCAGTTTAATACAATTTGTTACTCGGAAATAAAAGAGTTCCCGAGGTCGAACTCAGGGAGCAAGTTGTATTCTAGAGATACAAATTCTTATTACAAAAAATATTACAAAAATAAAGAGAGAGAGAGAGGGAGAGATAAAAATTTGGTTTCTTCTTTCTTCCTCTTCTCTTTGGCTTTTGGTTTTTCTTCTTTGTTTATCTCCTGGTGGTCTTCTTCTTCTGCCTTCTGTTCTTCTTATTTCTCCTTTCTTCTTTCTGCCTTCTTTATCTGCAGCAGTGGGTGATGTTCTTCTTCTTCTTTCAGCTCTTGTTTCTGCTTGTCTCTTTCTTTTTCTTTTCCTTTGCGGTCCTGTTCTTCTTCCTCTTTTCTGCCTTCAGAGCGTCGTCTGAATTTCCAATCAGACGACTTAAACCGCCGCTGCTGCAGTGCTCCTCCTTCCTTCAGCTTTCGTCGTCCTTCTCTGCCTCGCTCGTCTTCTTCTTCTTCGCCTGTGCCTGCACACTTCGAAGCTCTCGTCAGCGGGCAAAAACCTACTCTACCCTCCCCCTCCCGCGTTTCTCTCTCACAGAATCCGCTCTTAGGAAAGCTCTCCCAGAGCTGCCGGGTAGTCGGGTACGGGTCGCGCCCGGGTCCAGGCCCACCGGCGTGCGTGGTGGGCGAGGAGTGCAGGTCGGGCTAAGTCGGGTCGGGCCAGGTCCGCGAGGCGTGAGCGCGGACGAGACCGGGTAATCGGGCGGGTGAAGGGGACCTCACCCCGTGTGCTGAGGCGATAAGCCTCCAGCACTTTTTCACTTTATACCGCTGCGCTCCTTCAGAGCCTTCCGAGGTGGGACTAAATGTCCCACCCCAATTTGACGCCTGCGCGGAGGAGGCAGCGGCGGTCGAGGCTTCGCACGAGGGCTTCGCGCGAAGGCTTCGCCTCAACTGCAGCCTGACGCTTTGCGAAGACACCTCGCGCAACCTGGGAGCGTGACCTGGGCGTGGCGCACCTGGGGCAGCAGGTGAAGAAGCTGCTTCGCTTCAACAATGGCGGCGGCGAGCGCAGGTACCTGCCCACAGAGAAACGGCCTCTCGGCCCAATCAGAAACGCGGAGGACCTTCGCCGTGGCACGGCGAAGGTGGTCAGGGGGTGTGCAGGCGGCGGGGCGGAGCCTAAGGGCCGCCCTAGGTCAAACTGCAGGTTAGGAGTTGGGTTTGTTCGGTGGAGTTGCAGAGGGTGATTTGGGGGAAGTGGAAGGGCGGAGGTTGATCAGGGTGAGGAGGCAGAGGTTCTGCGGTGGTCGGCGAGCCGTGTGGGTTGCTGGAGTGATGGGAGCGGGTCGCCGGAGCAGGGGCCGGAGGTGGAGAAGGTGAGGGAGATTGGTCGGATCGGGGTAACAGTAAAGATGTAAAGTGAGGAAAAGGAAGAGGGGAGGAAGAGGAGGAGTTCTACCTACTTAGCAGGACGCGGAGGGGCCGAAGCAGGCGACAGTCGTATCGACTGTCACCGGAGAAGAAGCTGCCCAGGGGAAGGGGCGGCGGCGAGGAGAGGGCCGGAGAGGCGCCAGCTGGGTGCGGCGTGGCGTAGGAAGAGCGAGGGAGAGCAACCCTGCAGCTGGTAGTGCGGCAGAGCGACGAGGAGGAAGAGGGGAGGCCGCCGGAGCTGGAGGGCTTCCTGTCGGAGTGGGAAGAGAGGAAGTGGGGGTCTTTCTCCGTCAGGACCGAGCTCCCTCGAACGGTGGAGCGACGGGGGGTACTTATAGGGTAGAATCAGAGAGGAGGGCGGAGGGAGACGACGTGTCTCCCTCGCCGGAGGACGCCGGAGATGGAGACCCATACCGTCCGTGCGTTCGCACGGCCGGTATGGTGGGTTGCAGCGACCAGGGGGGTGTTCCTGCGACGGCTGACGACGCAGGGCACCCCCGGTTTACTTGCCAGACCCTCCCCCTTACCCTGCGCGGCGCCATGCTCCGCGCAAGGTCGCCGGAGCATGGTGCTGGTCAGGTTTTGCCAGGAGGGACCTGAATGCAAAGAACGAAGGAGAGTTAGGGGTAGAAATGTGAGGGTTCAAAAGTTGAGGGCCAAAAAGTAAATAAATGAGGACCAAAGTGTAAAGTTGGTCAAGAAGGTTTCCTCCTAGGCTCAAGTTTTTATACATGACTAATTGAGGCCTAAGGATTATGGTGGTGAATTTTATTTCCAGATTAAACCTTGTTTGACCGGTCAATTTGCGCAAAAACCCAAATTAAGTTGTTAATTGGGCATGGTTCTCAATGTAGGTCAAAATGGGTTCCTAAGGCCAAATTGAAGGTTCTAAACCCTAGAGATTATTTTTCTATGAATTTTAGAGGGTGTAGTTGATTTTTTTCTCTGCCTCGAACCTCATGTTTTTAAGTGGGTTTGTTTTTAGGGTTACAGGATGTCATTTAATTCCTTGGAGTTGCTGTAGCCCTTATTGAATCATCTCATCCCACTTTTCCTCTTATTAGGTTTCTTTGACCTATGTTTGGACCCTGAGTTACCCTGTTTTCAGATTGGATTGGTGAAATTGCATTTTTACCCCTTAGTTTCTGTTTTCTTTGCGAACTCAGAATCTCTCTGAGTTAAGCCTTTCCTTGAGTTATGTAGGAGCTTTTATCCTTTGTATTAGGTCAAAATGAGCTAGTTATGGCTCATGATGAGGTTCTCATCAACTGCCAGTCTAGGGCAGGAGGTCAGCAGCTACTTCTCGCGCCGAGCATTGGAGGGCGCGCAGGAGGCCGCAGTTCCCAGACGCGAGGAGGAGGACTGCAGTCACGAGGAGGGTACTAGCCAACACCTACCCGTCCGACGCAGAGTGTGGCTGCTTTGTCCGCACCTAGAGCAGAGGGGCGTATCAATGCCCTGACACACAGGGATGCCAGAGCTTCGGGATCGGTGGTGGCAAGTATGGTTTCAGTTTCCGGCAGACTCATTTACACACTTTTCGATTCCAGCTCTACGCACTCGTTTGTCGCAGCCAGTTTCGCAATTAGTTTGGGCCAGGACTATACGTTGTTAGAGAATCCGTTCGTAATCAGAGGTCCGAGTGGTCAGCTGGTTGTGGCTGAGGAGGTGTACACGAGTTGCGAGATCAGTGTCGGGGGACATAGTCTGCCAGCTGACCTGATTATGATACAGATGGAGGACTTTGGCGTAATTCTGGGGATGGACTGGCTGTCCGCTTACCACGCTTTGGTGGACTGTTTTGAGAGGAAGATCGTCTTCTCCATACCGGAGTTGCCTTCTTTCGAGTTTCATGGACAGCCAGTGGACGGAGGCTTTAGGTGCATTTCGGCACTTCGGGCGGCGAGACTTTTGAGCCAGGGGTGTGAGGGCTTCCTAGCTTGTGTGGTGGCAGAGCCCAGCCCTGTGGCAGACTTCCAGAGCATCCCGGTGGTCAGAGAGTACCCTGACGTGTTCCCAAACGAGTTACCAGGACTACCGCCCGAGCATGAGATCGAGTTTGAGATCTCACTAGTACCAGGGACCAGCCCCATCTCCACCGCACCATACCGGATGGCACCGCTTGAGCTACAAGAGCTCAAGTCTCAGTTGCAGGATCTTTTGGAGAAGGGCTTCATGAGGCCTAGTGCGTCTCCCTGGGGAGCCCTAGTACTGTTTGTGAAGAAGAAGGATGGTATCCTACGCCTTTGTGTGGATTACCGACAGCTGAATAGGGTCACCATCAAGAACAGATATCCGCTGCCGAGGATCGATGACTTGTTTGACCAGTTGCGAGGTGCCACGGTGTTCTCCAAGATCGACTTGAGGTCTGGATACCACCAGTTGAGGATCAGGGAGGCAGACGTCTCCAAGACAGCTTTCCACACCTGGTACGGACACTACGAGTTTTTGGTCATGCCGTTTGGGCTGACCAATGCCCCCGCTGCTTTCATGGACCTGATGAACCGGGTGTTTAGGCCATACTTGGACCAGTTCGTGGTGGTATTCATTGATGATGTACTCATCTATTTTCGAGATCAGACGCAGCACGGACAACACTTGCGGATGGTTCTGGACACACTGAGACGACGTAGGATGTACGCCAAATACAGCAAGTGCGGGTTCTGGTTGGGGGAGGTGACCTTCTTAGGCCATGTGATATCTGGGGACAGCTTGGCGGTGGACCCAGCCAAGATCGAGGCAGTGCTCAGGTGGGAGAGACCGCGTTCAGTCACTAAGATTCGCAGTTTCCTGGGACTGGCAGGCTACTACAGACGGTTCATCAGGGGTTTTTCTCAGATTGCACGTCCTATGACACAGTTGACCCGGAAGGACGTGCCCTTCACTTGGACAGACGCCTGTGAGGCGTGTTTTCAGGAGCAGAAGGAGAGGTTGACTTCGGCTCCCGTGCTCACCATCCCTGACAGTAGTGGCGGGTTCGTTGTGTACACGGACGCCTCCTTGCAGGGGTTAGGGGGTGTGCTCATGCAGAGGGGTCACGTTGTCGCTTACGCTTCGCGGCAACTGAAGCCCCATGAGCATACCTACCCTACCCACTACCTGGAGCTGGCAGTAGTCGTCTTCGTGCTGAAGACCTAGAGGCACTACTTGTACGGTGAGACCTTTGAGATTTTCACAGATCACAAGAGCCTCAGATACCTTTGATCAGAAGGAGCTCAACATGAGATAGAGACGTTGGTTGGAGCTCCTGAAGGACTATGACTGCAACATTTCCTACCACCTGGGAAAGGCCAACGTGGTGGCTGACGCCTTGAGCCAGAAGGCGCCTGCACACTTAGCCAGTTTACAGTTACAGAGTTGGAGCCTTTTGGAGGAGGTGGGCAGTTGGCGACCCCTAGAGTTACGGGGGCACTGTGGGGCAGTGACTGTGACACGACAGACTACGCCAGAGCTAATAGACCGCATCATCACAGGACAGATAGCCGATCTGTACTTGCAGTCCTTGTGTGACAGAGTACTGTCAGGTGACCCTGGGGACTTCTCTTTCACAAACCAGGTGCTGCGCCTGAGGGGACGGTTGTGCGTTCCCAGAGACGAGGAGCTGCTGAGAGAGCTCATGACTGAGGCACACGGTTCCAGATTCACCATACATCCCGGAAACACAAAGATGTACCACGACTTGAGACGCAAGTTTTGGTGGGAGGGGATGAAGCGGGATGTGGGTGAATTCGTGCAGCAGTGCTTAGTGTGCCAGCAGGTGAAAGCCGAGCATCAGAGGCCTGCAGGGCCGCTACAGTCGCTTTCAGTGCCAGAGTGGAAGTGGGAGAGCATCACCATGGACTTAGTGGTGGGTTTACCTGTTACCCAGCGAGGACACGACGCAGTCTGGGTAATTGTGGATAGACGGATGAAGACGGCACGATTCTTGCCGATCCGAGTTACTTTGGGACCAGCACAGTTGGCAGAGAGGTATATCCGTGACGTGGTACGACTACACGGAGTTCCGCGGGAGATCGTATCCGATCGGGATACCCGCTTTACATCCCAGTTTTGGGCTGAGTTTCAGTAAGCCCTGGGGACGCGGTTGAGATTCAGTACAGCTTACCACCCCCAGACGGACGGACAGTCTGAGCGCACGATACAGACACTTGAGGACCTTTTGCGTGCCTGTGTACTGGACTGGAGGGGCTCTTGGGAGGAGCACTTGCCCCTCGTGGAGTTTGCATACAACAACAGCTATCACTCGAGCATTGGCATGGCCCCCTACGAGGCTCTGTACGGATGGAGGTGTACGACACCATTGAGTTGGGTTGAGGTGGGGACCAAGTGGGAGGTTGGCCCCAGGTTGATCCGGCAGAGTCAGGAGGTAGTCGAGCTGATCCACAGGTGACTTCGCACTGTCAGGAGCAGGCAGAAGAGCTACGCGGATAGGAGATGTAGAGAGGTGCAGTTTGAGGTTGGGGACCACATCTTCCTTCGTGTTTCGCCCATGAAGGGCCTGCAGCTGTTTGGGGTGAGAGGGAAGCTTGCGCCGAGGTTCGTGGGGCCCTTTGAGGTCCTGGAGCGAGTTGGACCCGTTGCTTACAGACTTGCCCTCCCCCCTCAGCTTTCTGGTGTGCACGACGTGTTCCACGTGTCCAACCTCAGGAAGTACGTTGCCGATCCCAGTCATGTACTGAGTCACGAGAGCATCGAGGTGGGCGACGACCTGACCTACCCCGAGCAGCTAGTACAGATTCTCGACCGAGCCGTCCGCAGTTTTAGGCGAAAGCAAGTACCCCTGGTGAAGGTTTTGTGGAGGAGCCAGCGGTACGAGGAGGCTACCTGGGAGCCTGAGGCGGCAATGCGGGAGCGGTACCCGGAGCTCTTCGTGGGTACGTCTTTTCAGACCGGCTTCAATCCTCTTTGAGCTTGTTATGTTTATATATGTTGTTCTTTCCTGCACCCTAGTTAGCGCAAGTTTTGGGGACAAAACTTCCTGTGAGTTTGTTATATTGTTAAGAACGAGGCATCAGATGGGCTTTTAAGACGTCTGGGAAGTGTCCCAGACGTCTGGTAATCAATTTATGCGGCGTACGGGGTTGCGTCTGCGCGCCTGCGCGCGCAGACTGCACCCGCCGCTCTCGCCCCTCTTTTTCTCTCTCTCCTCCTGCAGACATGCCACCTCCCTCTTTTCTCTCTCCCCTCGCTACCTATATAAGCTCTCGCCCTCTCCCTCACCCTCATCTCCTCCGCCCTTCTCTTCTCCTTCTCCCTGCCAGTGCGAGAGCGCGAGTGAGTGGGGGAGCGGCGGGCGTGGGGTGTCGCGGAGGGGCTGCTGCAGCTCAGGCAGCAGGCGGACGGGGTGCGGCGCGGTCGTGCGTCGCGGGCGGAGAGCGAGTCGGGCTCTGATTCTGGGAAATTTTCCAGAATCAGACGTCTGGGCTTACGACCAGACGATGTCCAGACGTCTGGCAGGTAAGATATTTCTATCTTCTTCCCTTTTCGCGTGTATGGCCATGCAGCCGTCCGCCACGCCTTCGCCTGCGATCCGTTGTGCTGAGAGCAGGTGTGGGTGCGTGCAGGTTCTGCTCGGGAGGGCGTGAGGACTCGTCATCCCATGTGAATCGGACGTCTGGCCGCAGTGCCAGACGACGGAGAGGACTTCCAGACGTTCGGGGTGACCATCGGACGTCTGGGAACCAGGGTCAGACATTCCAGCAGGCTTCTGGACATCTGAAGGACTACACAGAGCGAAGGTACAATCTGACCCACCTTTTAAGACATCTGGAAGAGGTTCCAGACGTCTGATTTTGGACAGTTTCGTCGTTTTCGACCCGTTTGGGGCCCGTTCGGAGTCCGTTTTCCGTGTTTCGAGTTGCATTCTTTCCAGAATAAAATCCTTTACCCGTTTATAGTAATTGTATACCATTATGAGAAACTCCTTGTGTTTGATCCTTGTGTTAGGATCCCGTACCATTGCAGTCTTGGGGGTTGCGGAGGCGTGCGGGATTGCCGACCACGCCCCCAGTACTCTCGTTGTAGCTAGTAGAGTGGCTTTAATTTAATTAGCATAATTTGTTACAATTGTAGAACAATTAATAGAGTCTAGGGTATTGCATGAACCCTAGGACTGAGAAACTAGATTGAATAATAGATCCTAGGGTATTGCATGAATCCTAGGACTGGAAAACTAGATTGAATGATAGATCCTAGGGTACGGCATGAATCCTAGGACTGGAAAACTAGTGGAATATATATATTGCAGTCTTGGAAAAGTGGAAAGGAAATAATAGCTGCCTGTAAATTAATAGCTGCCTGTTATGAATGAATAAATATGATTAAGAATATGGGTTGTATGAACGTAAGACTGGAACAGTGAAACCTACAATGGCCAAACAAAAAGAATACGAACCCTACGGGGAATTAGGAGTAGAACTCCTGGAAAGAGAATAAAATGGAACTGAGAAAGTGAAACGTGGAAGTGTATTGTCTCTTGGGTACGTGGTATCAAAGAGAGCACACATTACCTCTTAGTGTAGAGGGGAGCTTACCGCCCTCAAGTTGAGACCGGGGTGGGTTTGACCACTGTACACCGACTTGCTGGCCCTCGCGTACGCAGTACCGAGGAGAGATACTAGTGTAGGGAGAGCACTAGCTACCCTACGGGCCCCGGGGTTCTGCTAGCCTCCTACACCGACTTGTTAGGCCCACTAGGCAAACCAGGATAGTCAGGCGAGGGTGCGCGGACTGTGGATGGGTTGGACCCCTGTTACTGAGAGGGCTCTGCCCTATACTGGTTTCGTGCTGTGTTTTGAGCGCACCCGTTAGTGGAAACGACTGACCGCGTGCCAATGCGGGGTAGCTACCCGTGCGCTTATCGCGCGTGCCGTAGTCACCGTTACGTCTGTCAGCGACCTTGGGGTGGTTGACTGGATGTAGGACCACCACGGGGGACTCTCCCGGCCAGGGGAGCACCACGTGTCACTTCTACTTTTCGGAAAAGACTGCAATCAAGATCGTTCCCACGAGGAACATTCGAGATCAAGTGAAGGATCTGAGGAATAAATAAATCGTGAAATAATGGAAAGACGTAACTAAAGAAAGTAAAAATATAACCGCTACTGTACACTCTACTGTTTCTTTAGCTTTTAGCTGCCACTCTACTCAGCGTTTCGCTGACGTGTTATACTCGTTACTTTTTAGGACCAGGTGTTGAGCAGCCAGGGTCAGCGGCTGCAGAGGACGCTGGGCCTAGTAGGGTCAGTAGAGTTGCCGCAGTTCTTTTTGTACTTTTCATCCACTGTAGTGAGTAGTTTCCTTGTTACTCCTTGTACTTCTTTATTGTAAGCTTTATGTTATGTACATATTCGTTGTTCTACTGTTGTGATGGTGTATACTGTAGTAGTTCCTTTTCTTACTGCTGTATTTTCTTACTGTTAGTTATATTCATGCTGAATGTGGTTTATTTTACTACTCTTTTGGTTACTTCCTCGTTGGATGACTAGGTCTTGGGATTAGTCGAGTTGGTCCGATTCTCGTGTCTTGTAGGGACTCGGGAATCGGGTCGTTACAGAGAGCGAGCCTAAGAGAGTTTGTGGGGGAGGGTAGGGGTAGGTTTTGCACTTGTAGGGAAAGGAAGAAGAAAGCCAAAGAGGAAGGAGGAAGCTGAAGGCAGAAGGCACGGCAAGAAGCTGAAGGAGGAAGCTAAAGAAGGAAGCTAAGGAGAAGCCACAGAGGAAGTTAAGGCAAAGAAGCTAAGGAAGGAGAAGACATGACTGAAGAAAAGGCAAAGCTGAAGCCAAAGAAAGAAGGAAGAAGAAGAGCTGAAGGGCAAGGCAGGAAGGAACAGAAGAATCAGAGAAGAAAGAAGGAAGGAGAAAAACTAGAGAAAAGAAGAGAAAGCCAAGGTAGGAAGAAAATAAAAAAGAAAGAAGCCAACGACAAAGGAAAGAAGAACAGAAGAAGAAAGAAGCCAAAGAAGAGAAAGACAGAGAAGAGAGAAGAAATCAGAAAAGAAGCAGAAGGCAGAAAAATAAGAAGCATTGTAGCATTTGATTTTAAGACGTCTGATTCTACAATAGAATCAGACGTCCAATTCTTTCCAAAGTTCTCTTATATATTTTCTAGCTACATTTGATTAACCATATACTCCTGCTTTACATTTTGAATTAGATTTTGAGTAATTTTATGTGTTCAAAGTGCATCGATTATTGAGATTAGTGCATGAACTCCATTTCTCCCTGTGTTCGACCTCGGACTTAAACTTCGAGTAATAAAATTTATTTTTTTTCAAAGTGATTTCAACTATAATACGACGCATTACTTTAAACCCGATTTCGCCTTGTTAATAGTTTGTTCCCTGACTTTCTTTTAGGCTCATGTTGGGTAATTTTTTGGGAGCCTGTTCCCTTTTCTTTAGATCTAGGTTTTCATTTTATTTTGTAGTTGTTTATCCTTTCCTTTGTTTGTGCATAAGTAAGGTAGATAAAAACATTAAAAAAAGTTAAATTGCATGCTAGAAGCTGCATGTCCTAGGACGACAACTTAGGTGTGAATGAGCAGCCTCTAGATTTATTTTTCTTACATTTCCGTGCATCTCATTGAAGATTGTGGGAGGCAAGGTACGTTCTCTTTTTTACTTTGCATCTATATATTGTTCACGCATTTGCATCTGGATTTAAAGATAAGACCACCTAAATTGTTTTGAAAGAATTAACAAGTGGTCACATTTTCTGAAAAAGGACAAATTAAAGGAGGAACATTTAAAAATCAATGACTTGATTTTCAAACTTGGTGTACAATTCAAAATTCAAAATCCTTTTGCGGTGTATGCACACTTGTATGCTCTTGCACCATGGCATGCACTTAGGCACTTCTTAGGTTTGGAACCACTAGGACTAGAGCCTCCTATTATTGCAGTTTAAAGTGACCCAAACTTTAGTTCAGAGGTGATGTTGCCTCCAAACCTTACTTATTGAGGGTAATTAAGAAGCACCGCAAAAGCAACGCTTCAAAGGAAGGGCTTAACCCTACTTGCATCCCTTTCTGCAATGTTTGGTGGTGACTAAACTTTTTGGGATCTAAGGAGGATCACCTAAGTCTCAGTTAGGTCTTCTTAGGTGTATCATAGGTCAACAAGTAGGCGCGCAACTATTTAGATAACTTGATTTGTCACCTACAATTGGACTGAAATCTCAAAAGCCTTAACTGATTAAAGACCTAAAAAGTCCTTTGATTTGTGTTTGCTTCGGGAAATCTGACTGTGGTGTGAGTTAGAATGGACCACCTTAACCTCCATCCTTTTACTTCTTGCCCACACCCTTACCCCCACTTTGCAGTCTTCGATCCCATATGCTGAGATGATCCATCCTTTGATGGACAACATGATAATCATTGGGATCCTTTGTACCCTCATTGCAGGAATATTGGTTCAATTAAACCCCAAATTAGAGAGCAGAACCTAGGAGCGGGATTTGCCTTGCGCAATATCCCACATACTGAAGACATACCCAACGCACGCTCCTTGAATGATTTTAACGGTTGGATAGAAACTCCTAGGTACTATAAGCCTGAGCCTGCCTTCTCTCCTGATAATAATGATGACCTCTCCACCTTGAAGATAGAAATATAGAAAATGCAAATACAAATGATGGAACTCTTAGGAGAGTCTTTGAGAGCAAGCCAACAAGACAAAGAAGACATTAGCCACCCAACTTACCCCATTGAGGATGACTTGCACCCTCTATGCTAGATGCACCTCCCTTGGGAGAGCCACACCCTAAGTTGAAGGGGAATTTTGGGGATTCTGTAAGGAAGAAAGCTACTTTTCTAGGATTAATTTTGATCCCTCCCCGCTAGATGACACTTCCTTGAGAGGTTCATGCCTTAAGTGGGAGGAGGATATGAATGAAAGTAGCTATGCATTAGATGAAGAAAGGTGGCAACCCGAGGAAGATGATGATCAAGTTAAGTATCCACCTGAATTATATTGGAGTCAAAAGAAGGGAATGATGGTACCATTGGAAGACCTCGACCCAGATGATAGTATTTTCGTGGCATTTGATGAAGTGGGTCGAAGTCAAGTTGTTAATCCTACCCTTCCTTCTGATGATGATCAACTAATGGAACTTAAACCCGCCCTTAGGGAATCTGCCCCTACATTTCACCTATCTGAGGAGTCTAATGATACAAATATAAACCCATTAACCCAGATAGAGTGCCCTAAGGGATCTGATGACTATAGTACTTGGTTGAATGATGAATTAATTGAGGAGGATGATAAATTATGTGAGGAACCTACATTCAAGATTTGGAGTGACACTAAGGGTGATTATGTCTTATTTGAAGAATTAGCCCCCGAGGATGTCACAAATTTGATCAACTTAGGTTTCCTCCATGCTCCTATTAATAATATCCCTCCTCACGATGAAATAATGGAAAATGTGGAAGCAACTTCTGAGATTTATGTGGATTCACATATATACTCCGAGGAGGATTTAAGTAAAGAACAAGAACCCAGGGATGAGATTGATAGGGTAATCCCTAAATTTGTTGCTTCTAACCTGCCTTCATTTGATTCGGAGTCACCCCTTGATTTGCCTATGTCTGAAGGTGAAATTTTGACTCCACACCTTGAAATGATCACTGATGAAGTGCAGGAAGATATACACGACATCAGTAGGGATGCTAGGGATGCAATTGAGGAATTAGAAAGATTGTTAGGGATGGACATCGAGCTGACTAAACCCAACCTAGTTCTTATGGCCATCCCGAAACCTCGAAACTTGGACACCCTAGACAATCCTTGTCTTAAAAACATGCTCAGTACTGTTTTGACCGGTGGGCTTATCAGACCAACATTTCTAGCATTGGGGTATCGGGTATGGACTGATGCTTTCTATGGTCAATCCATCACCCTGGGGGTATATCTTTGCACTATTCCTTCGCCATTTCTCCTGGAGAAAGCTTGTCATCCTCCTACCCCTTTGGAGGTCGTTATTCCCGCATATCATTTAGAACCTCCTCCGACGACCTGGGAAGATTTCATTCCCATCTTAGTTGGGCGAGCATTTGCTATTGGGATTCATCATCAGCTCGCCAACATCTTAGGTTACCTGTTTTCTAGGTTAGTGTTACTTTACTCATTTTTAAGGCCTATTTCTTTGGTTTTGGAACAAGACTTACAAGTTCTTTGGCTACTCGGCTGCCAACAAAATATTGATGGCCCAACTCTGACCTTGGCAATACCCTTTTATGCAATGAGGACATTGCAGATTTTAGGCATGGGGGGGTGTACTTAGGGGATATACATAGCATATATATATAATCGCACACATCTGCATAACGTTACATAGCATGCATTTGCACCCCAAAAAAAATTGCATTGAGGCCCAAGATAGAATTAAGCTTAATTAGTTGGACCCTGCATTCTTAGGCATAAGATCAGGGCTTTAAGTTAAACTAAGTTGACTCTAGGTGTCTGACTTTAGAAGCTAAGTTGAGCTACTAGCTTTAGACCCTTAGAGTCCTTTGTGGACTTAAAAACTTAAGTAGGAGTTAAGTTGCAGACCATTCCTCAAGAGGTTGAGGAAGGAAAGCTAAGGATTGAGTTAAAAGCTAGATAGTACCTGGTGTCTTTTTCTACCTTGTGGTTTACGGGTCCTCAAAACTTAAGCATCCACATTTCACACACACTTGGTCTTGTGTAAATAGTGATCACCTTAATTCCTTTCTTGAAGAAAATTTACTTCTCTTGATTTTGACTTAGGAGAAGCTTGAAAATACAACTTGATTGGATAAGTGCCTACTGCATGAGAGGTGGAGTGTATACCCACCTTGATGATGCGATGATAACATGTCACCTCCTCGGCACTTGTCTCTTAGGATATCCATCCTACTGGGGGCATGTAAGTTCATTGTGCGGTTCAAGTACCCTGGGCAGTCCTATCTCGAACTACCGATAGCCACAAGCCTAAATTCTCTTAAGAAATCCATGGGCAATACTATCTCAAAGTGTCGATTGCCAGGGGTTCTTAGGGTTGCCATGGGCGGTGCTATCTCGAAGCATTGAAAGCCAGGCACCCTTCGAGGTTTGGTGATGGAGATAATGAATCCGACACAAATCGTGTTGATAGTTGATCCAAGGTTACACTTAGAGGAATCCAACAAAAAATATATATATTACAAAAAAAAAATCCTTCTTACACTCTTTTTAGGTTGGAAATCATACCAACCTCAAATAAATATGACCAATGCACATGCACAGATGTTTTAATCTCTAGGACCAATATGTCGGTGCTAGAGCACCACGATCATTTGTTTTGATAATAACAAAACACATGTCATTTAACATTTGCACTTGGAGTCTTAGATTTCAGGTCAATTGCAAATGGAGACATGATTAGACGGAGTTCGAGCTCGCATCCAAGACGGATTGGAGGAGCTTGATGGAGAACAAAGGAGATTCGCGAGGAGCGATGGATTGAAGAAGGAAGGAGATGAAGAATAGGATAGATTTCCTTCTCTTGTACTTTTTGCATTTTTCGTTTCTTTTGTTGCTCTTTATTTTTGTTACTTAGATTCATGTTAAAGAGCCTCAAAGTACCCTAACAGTAGTCCTAGGAACACCAGCACAATCCTAGGATACTTAGGTTTTCTGTAGAGAACTTAGAAAACCAATATAAGGTTCAAACAGCATTTCCAGACGTCTAATTCCAAGATCAGACATCTGATAATGTGTTTTAAGACGTCTAACTGTTGATTCAGATGTTTGATAAACATTTAGGCTGGACTTGGTAGTTCTGTCTGATGAAATCAGACGTCCAGACCTTAGTCCAGACGTCTCAGAAGACGTCTGATGACTTTGCCAGACGTCCAATTAGTGGACCATTGGCTGGCTCAGCAAACACTCAAGCATATGACCGTTAGAGCCTTATCAGACGTCCTTAGGCCTTTCCAGACGTCTGATAGATGACCGTTTTGCCTCGGCTGACCCAAAATCTCTTCTCAGAGATTTTCTAGCCGTTGCACTCTCTTGGAAATCCATTCCCATGAAAAAGTACGTTTCCAGACGTCCAGACAGTGCCAGACGTCCTGTATGTCATCTAATGGACTTGCACTAGAACCCTGTTTAGATCTGATCCAAGTCAGGAAGAAACCCGCCTAAAATTAGACGTCTAATGTTGTTCCCAAACGTCTTAAAGTGATCTTCCAGACGTCTGATGCCAGGATCAAACGTCTGATAAGCCTGTCAGTGCAATCATTGTTCCTGATTTCGGCCTGATTCTCTTGGGCTTTGCTCCCAACGGCTATGGAACCTTTCCTAAGCTTTCCAAAGCCTTCCTAAGGCCTCTATAAATAGAGAGGAACCTCTTGCACACTAACATACACCTAGATACACAAGAAACACTTTGTAATACACTTTCAAACTCTTTTGTGTCTTAAAGAACCTCTTGCTCTCCAAGCTCAAGTTCTACATCTAGAGAGCATCAAGCATTTGCGCATCCGCTCTCCCGCCGTAGTTCACGAGAGCGACATTGCGCCATCGTTCACACATCCGCGTCGTCGACGCACTCCTTGCAAAGGGAAGCATCTTAATTCCTATAGAAGCTAGGTTTAAATTACTTTGTTGGCTCTATAGGATTGTTGTTTATTTTGCCTTTGTTATTTGGTTGGGTATTCTCTTTGCGAATTCCCGTCTTCTTCGTAAGACAAAATCCGTCTCGTGAAGAGAAGGGGTTTGAGGTATGCTACCCTCGTATAAAGTAGCGTGGTTGTAATTGAGGTTGAATCACTCTTGTTTAAGTGATTCGTTTAGTTGATTTTGATCAACTTGGTTGATCGGAAAATCCTAACTCGAGAGGGTTAGGTGGTGGTTTTCACCCGGTTTGGGTTTCCACCTAAAAATCTTTGTGTACTTTGTGTGATTGTATTTTATGAGATTGTTTATTATCTTTTCCGCATTTTTTACGTCACGCTGATCTCACCCCCTCCGAGTAGGGAATTACACAATAAACCCTAGGGTAGAGCTAGAAATTAAGGAAACTTGTGCCTGCAACTTGTCCTTAGCTGACTTAGTCTGTAACTTAGCAACTACTTAGGTACCTTATGATCTAAGGTTAGATAGTTCAACCTAATTTCTGTGAAAAGGTCAATTGAGTCAATTTAGATAACTTGGAGTGCTAGGTTATTGCTGAAGTTTGCTAGGGACTAGCAAAAACTAGGCATGGGAGAATTTGATGAGCCCATGTTTGTGGGCTATTTAGGTATTTGAATACCTAGACATTAAGTTATTAACATTTATTTAGCATGCATTAGATGTAAATAGATTGGTTTATATTTTTGGCTTGATTGCATAATTCATGCATTGCATTTATATTTAAATGCATTTAGAATTGACTTAGAATGGCATGCATTTAATTAATTAACCAATTAGGTGCATTATATGCATTATTTTGATTTAACATAAAAGTTAAAGATCTGTGCATAAATAATTCAAATATATTTTTATTAAACATATCTTCTCAACGGCTACAGGAGCTGCATAGGTTGAGCCACCATTGAAGGCTCGTAATGACGGAGTGGGGAAACTGGATCTCAATGCTCTTCCTTCCCCACTCCATCACCTTCCCTGCAACTATAATAGGAAGCCTCCGACAACTCAAATCAGGAGGCCATCATCCCACTCCAGCACTATGTAGAGCTTCAAGCTCACCCATCTCATCATCACCGGCCTTGACCGTCGTAGTCCACTCCACTATCATGGGCGTGCGTCGTGACAAGACGCACTGCCAAATACGAGTGGCTGCGTTACACACACAGGTGTGCACTCCACTATGGTCCACCTTCCACCACAACAACACCAACAATACCACTCCACCTTCGTCTCCTTCCCTAACAAACCCAACAATACCACTGTGACCATCACAACCGCCACCTCCATCTCCACGCCTCATCTCTACCTTCCTCTTCATCTTCTTTTTCTTCTTCTTCTTCTGTTTCTCCTCCACCTCAAGAAAACCCATCACCACTAGCGGTCTACGCACCTCCGCCACCTTCAAGTTCCCGTCATCACGCGCCACTAATAGTATTTCCCCATTCCGTCGTCGCACTCACACCCCTCTGTCGTCCTCCCTCATGAGACAAAGCATGAGCTCGCAACTATTGTTCCTCTTCGCCTGCACCACACTCCAACAGGCCGGCAGCCACCAACCGTCGCCCCGGTGTTCCCGCAACCGGTAGGGATGGCACCTCCTCCACTGTCGCTCCCTCACACGTGCAGCCACAAGTGGCCTACTCCTTGCTACTCCTTGCGTGCACATGCCTTACCTCCACATGAGCCCACCTCCACTCCATTCTTCTTTCTTCTCTGCAACAACCCATCTGCCACCCACCACCACCAACAACAACAGCCCCCTTGAGTCACCAAACTCGCTGCCAACATCGTCATTCTCCTCGCCACGCATTGCAACACCTTCCTCGAAGTCCTCAATTGCCGGCATCACCTGCACTTTTGCCTGCAGAATTTCCATGACCGCCGGCATCGCACCTACGTTCGACTGGCTTCGGCCACGCCGTGACTCGCCACCACCACCACCGCAGAGCTCTAGCTCCCCTCAATCTCCTATCAGCTTCTCGCGGCCGGCCATCCCCTCCTTCGCTCGCCGCAACATCACGAGGAAATTCCCTATTTCCATCCCAATTTCTTTTTACATCTTATGCCAATGTTAAGATGTCATTTATCATTTTATTACTATTAGATTGTGTGGATTTATATGAATGCCCCTCCTCTTTCCCTTTATGCCTATTCAACTGAAATCCTTGTTATAACTTTAACCTAAAGGGATTGTGGATTCTGTTTCTTTGGGAAATCATCCGTGAACATGTAGTTTTCGTCGTGTGTGAGTTTTTACGGGCATAAGCCTCCATGTGGACATGACCCATTCTCTCAAGTAGTAATTTTAATTATTTTGAAAAGCGATTTTCTACTACTCAACCAAATACAAACGATACATCATTTTATGTGTAAAACAACATCGAAAACAAAAATTGTCTTTTCTTTAGTCAACAGGTCTTGCGACCTGCTGACTTGCTACAATAGAGCTGGTCAGTAGGTTTCTCAACTCGTTGACTTATTGCTTGATTTTTGACCGTACACCTAGCATCCAATGTCAATTTCATGGCCTTTGTTGTCGGATGTCTAATCCGACCATTAGATGTCCAATTACAATTTAGTCAGTAGAACAGTTATAGCATAGAAAACAAGGTTTGATTAAAACCCTAACATACATCATTTTCGCAAAATTCGAAAGGACCTAGGCTCTGATACCACTGTTGAGAAATTTTGAGTCCTCGTAGGAAACTTTGCTCGACAATCAAGGGGTTAGGAATCGAACAATTTGATCCCTTATTTTCCATGGCATCACGAAAGCATGAAACATAGGTGTTTAAAACTTTTCTCTGAATTGACTACTCGAGTCGATGCCCATAAAAACCTGAATAATAGAAATGAGAAACAATAAACAACTTATGTAACCAGTACCACATAGAGAGATCTAGCATCTCTCCATGTTGGGATCCCCACGAGTAAGAAATATACCTGTGGGTGGTGTAGCATAGCATCCCACATGTCGTGCCTCCTCAAATAAGTCCTACCTAACGGACTCCCTTTGTCTTGGTAGGTGGATGAGGCCTTTCGCGTTGAGGATGCTTGATTTCGTTGCGTGCAATGTGAACAATTCACATCTCGTGAACTCCTTCGCAAGAGTGGAGACGACCCTTGACCTAATTCGCATCATAGCCCTGAGTATCTATTTCCATGCAGAGGATGTTGTTTAGCGCGAAGATTGCCTTGTAAAAATACGTGTTGTAGTATAGGATGAAAATTGCAACAATACTTAAATTTATAAAACTCGAAATCAGGAAATTTGAGTCCAAGGTCATTCGTAAGGAGTAAATTGGCAATTTCAATCAACTAATCACAATATCAAGAAAGATATGCAAGAATAATGCTCAATGTAATCAAAATAATATTTCAATAAAAATCAGGAATGAGAGTGCAAAAGGATTAGGTTGAAATGGTGATTTGAACCACCAATTTAACCTAATAATCAAGTTCTAATTTATCCAAATAAACCAATAGTACTTCAATCAAACAAATATTCAATATCAGAACCAAATCAGATGTCATGTTTAGGCATCAAATGCCTTAACTCAACACCTCAGAGAACCAAGGCAAAGCACCACAGAAGAGACACAAGGGTCTCATGGGGTAAGTGTTGAGAGAGGAGGGCACGAATCCTGAGGTAGCAAAAACCCCCCTCCTCCCTCTCAAATTCCTTCCTCAGAACCAAGTCAAACCTGGGTATCCAGGTTAATCGGATTTGACCCAAACCTGCGGGCGTGATCACGGGCGAGGGCGCGGGAGGGAGCGCATGTGAGTGCGCGTGCATTTGGGTGTGAGTGGGGACCTCACCCCAATGCGTTCGGAGGTGAAGAACCCTCTTTAGCTTTTCCTGATATATGCCTTCACGAGTTCTAACATCCCTGAGGTGGAACTAAACCGCTGCTTCCTTCTTCATGTAGCTGTGTAGAGGGCTCTCCATGATTGCACACAACAGTAGCTGCGTGAAGCTCAATCAAGGACCTGGAGCGAGTCGTGGTGGTTTTCCGCAGTCCTTGGAAGTCACAAAGTAGTTGAAGTTGGAAGGACTGCAGCTGAAGTTGGAGAAGATGGTGGCGGCGATGGTGCTCTGGTGAAGGTACTTGCACAAGAATATAGGCTATAAGCCCAAGTGAAAAAGCTCAGGGTGATTTTCGGTGCACGGTGAGTGAAGTGGCGGTCATAGCATGCTGTGAGGATGTGTGTGAGTGAGCGGCGACGTCGTAGAGGA
This sequence comes from Thalassia testudinum, assembly GCA_037157565.1. Taxonomy (NCBI): domain Eukaryota; kingdom Viridiplantae; phylum Streptophyta; class Magnoliopsida; order Alismatales; family Hydrocharitaceae; genus Thalassia; species Thalassia testudinum. The sequence goes on from JAZHRO010000024.1 coordinate 96,716,573, forward strand.
TGAACGGAAGCGTGTGTGTTCAATAGAGGTGTGAAGGTGTTGGAACTCCAAATAGGTAGAGGGCTTTTATTCTAGGGAGCATGAAGGAGCTTTGGGAGTGTTGGCGATGAGTTGCGTGACATGTAGTGACTAGGCGAACTCGTCGGAGTTCCACCGGCCATGGGGAAGATGAAGGTGGTGCGGGCAGTGGTGTGGGTGAAACTGAAGATCTAAGGGGTTGGAGAGGATCAGGACGATGAGAGGAAGAGAAAAGGGAGATTTAGAGAGGGAGAGAGTGAGGGAGGGCGGTCAACTATGATGGATCGATGCCGGAGAAGGTGAAGGCGACAGTGACACGGCGACAAGGAAGGAGAGGTAGAGAGCGGTTGTGCTTTGGCCGGCGACGGCCGTGAGGAAGAGAGGAGGACGTTGGGCCGGTCAATTTGATCGTTGACCAACTAGAGGAAGGTGTTGGAGAAGCTCATCGGAGCTTGAGCTGCGGATGACCGGAGAAGAGAGAAGAGGAGGTATCTTTGTCTTTTCTGAGCTAAGGAGAACGACCTCGTTGAGGGGGTCCTTTATAGAGCTTCAGGAAGAGCTCCAGATGTGGGAAGGAGCTTGATTGGGTCATGAAATCAGGGAAAAAGCTCCCTAGATTTCTCTGAGTTCGTGTGAGTTCCATGGTGTGAATCGAGGTCTAAGATCTGGTCCACCTGATAGAGAGATCTCTCAAGATCAATCCCTCCAAATTTGGAGGGATTTGGTCTTGATTTGAGAGAGAAATCTCTCTACGAATCTCAACTGAGGTGCGTTCCCACCTCTAATGGTGGAAAGAACCTAAGTGAAGAAAATGACGAGAAGTTAGGGGGCTATTTACAAAGAATTCGAAAGTTAGGGTCCTAACTAAGAGAAATAGAGATTTAAAGGATTGAATTACAAACTAGTCAATATGGACTCTGATTTGGACCCAAGGAATCTAATGGTGAAGTTGGATTTTAGTTTTGGCTACGTTTAATTAGGCAATTTGCACAAAAGCCCAAATTAGGATAGAATTTCATCCGAGACTCTGTTTTAGGTCAAAATGGGTTTAGATGGTCAAACCAATGGTACCAAACCTTTTAGACTATTTTTCTATGATTTTTAGGAGGTTTAGATGAATTTTATCCTAACCAGAACCTCTTTAATTTAAGTAAGCCTGAAATTAGGATTTTGTATGTTGTGGTTCTCAAAAAGCGTGAAACCCTATTTTTGTCAGTGTTGACTCACAGTTTGGACTTTTAAGCTCATTTTACCTTCATTTAACCCTTGAAAAATCCTGTGGTTAATCTATGTTTATGATGTGCTGTTAAATTATAGAATTAACCCTGATTTCTCATTCTCTTCTCAAATCAGAACATTACAGGATTACGACCTCCAGATGATTATGTAGGAGCTTTAATCAGTCAAAGCTAACTAAAAGTGGTTAGTTAGGGCCTATGATGGTGTTCCCATTAGATGTGCATCAAGGGCATTGATCAGGTAATAATCTCTAGAGAAGATTACCACTCTTGTCATACTGGAGACTATGTTTGGATATCTAGATGGTTCTTTATGACTTTAGCGAAATCATTGATCCAAGCTGTTGGATCTCACCATACCCATTATCGATATATCCAACATGGCACAGTACATTATCCCGATTTTACTGAGGGACCCATCTAACCATATTAGTGCATCTACATGCTCTGATCATCTAACACTCATATCTAAATCACCAATTGAGTGATTTGACTCAGGTTGGTTCGCTCTCCAGCACATGATAATTGGGTAGCCACAAATTAAAGTAAATAGATCAAATCGTTCTAATGGCCTATAGCAACACAATACAAAAAATATAGAATTCATTAAAATCAAGCCACACGTATAGGAAGCAAGGGTCGTCCACAAAGAGGCAAGAAATAGAATCTAAGATCTTATTCAATCCAAAAAAAACATCCAATGCACATGTCCACAATAAAGAAAATGAAAAAAAAAATAAGTAAAGAAAAAAAAATAGAGATGATCGATAGAAGAAGCCTGGCATGGAGATGGAGGATGGCTCGAATGTTGCCACCATAGGGGAGTTCAAAGTTTCTCCTAGGTGTGGATAACAGGTCCCCCTCCCAATGTGAAGGATGGCGGTGCACACTCTCTTGGATCTTCACGCCTAGGGGGTTGAAGAAGATCGGCAATAGTCGCACCATGCGTGGCATACTGCGCCTGGAGCATGAACATGTTGTGGTGGAGAAACACACCCTTGGAGCTTTGTGCCTAGAGAGTCAAGGAGGTGTGTAAGGAGATGCCCTCTCCTCAGGGTGGTTGGCCTTCACACCATGGACAAGTAATGATGCTCTATGCACCAAGAGATGGAGGAGGATGGGAGGACATCCTCCCTTGAAGGTGGTGGTGGCGTGATGGAGAGTAATGATCCAATGGTGGTTGCTCTCCACAGAAAAGAGGAAAGAGCCCTTAAATGGCTGCCCCCTTGACCATGCAATTTGGATCCACAAATTGTGGATCTTGCTTTCCAAATATGGCATGCATTGAAATCCAAGGGGGCATTTGAATTTCAAAGGGCACAACCTCTCTTTTTGTCCAACCATCACCAGTTATGCAAGGTAGTCGACAACCCTCTTAGAAAGGGCATTTTGCAGCGAAAGTCGAATCCCCTTGGAATTTCTTTAAAGCTAACCTACCAAATATGGCTGCACATAAGTTACTGTAAATAAAGTATAAACACATAATTATTTATATTACATAGAAGGTGCATAATGCTAAGAAGTGCAAACAAGACCTAATTCTAACACATGTATTTATTTTTTAGCTAATCTAATAAACTAATGTGACCTAACAAGCGGGAATTAGCAATCTTATACCCAATTATAGTCTAAAAAAATGGACTCATCAAATATCCCCATGCCTAAGTTTTGCTAGACTCAAGCAAAACATTGTGCTCATGAATATCATCCTCTAAGCTAGGAAAGATAAACTAGGGACCCTTCATCTCCCAACCCTTAAAGAATTCATTTTGAATCTCAGAGTTCAGACTCAAAGGTACTCTCGTAACAACTAAGATATAGACCTTCTCATCTTATCTAATTCCAATTGGCTACAACCTTAGGTCTCTAGATTGGGTTTCTTAGGCCTAGAACTCCAACCCCAAGGTTGTACTAACCCAATAGAATCAAGCATCTTGTGTATGTGCTTTTGCTAGTTTAGCAAGAGGGCACCTGTTCTAATGTTTCTTGTTTGCCCTATGTCGACACCTCAGATCTGCCCTCCAACCATCTATACGAGTCATCATCCTCCTATGATCCCATAGAGGACCCTACACTCTGACGCGTTAGGATGATGTTGTAAGAGGCACCCTTGAAAGGTTCTATACTCCGATGTTTGTGATGATGCTATAAGAGGCACCTTTCATAAGCTAGGCTTTTTTATTCCAATGAATTTGTGGAGTCCGTAAAATAGTGCCATGGCTACACGATGTACATGAGGTACATGTGGGTTTTAAGCCTTATGGACTATTGCATTGCATTGAATCTGACTCACAAGAGACTCATCTCAGACAAGTTTGCGAACTTTTCCTTAATAATTTAAACAAGGATCTAAGTCTTCATTAATGCCTAGCACCCTAAAAGCCAATTTAGAGTGACTACTGCTAGCAAGCTTGCTTGATTCAACAAAGTCATTCAACAGTTAAGGGTAAAAGGTCCTAGCCCTATACTTCCCATGCCTTTGACTTAGGCTTTGGCTTTTCAACTTCCTCAAGGATTTGGACAGTAGTTCCCATCTTAATGAGTACTGAAGTTTTTAAGCCCATCCAGGCCCAAAAGGGTATGAACCTATGACTCATCCCAAATCCCTCAAAGGTGGTTGACTACTTGACCCATCTAATTTTATCTATCCTAACTCGAATTGTGTGCTCCTGCAGACAATGTAATTGCTTTTTTTTTGCATTTTCTTTTAATTAATTCAAATAAAAGTAGGAAAATGCGTACACAAGATGTAATGTCCCCTCTATTCCTAAATCTTACAATGTCCTCATTATAAAGAAAAGATAAAGAAATAAGGGAGAAGAGAGCACCTGTTGTGTGCGAAGGTGGTTATTTGAACATTGGGTTGCCTCTCAACCAGCACTGCATTTAACGTCGACAGCTAGATGGGAGGAACCTGCAATTCAGGCTCAAGAAAAAGTTGTGTATGGCCTAAGAATATGCGTAACAGAGTAGGCCTAGAAAAGAGGTAGCCTAGGATGTTGGCGAGCTGATGATGTAAGGCTATGCCAAACGCTCGCCAAACAAGAGTGATAATGGGGCTCACCCATACTACCTTAGGAGGTCTAATATGAAAGCCATGAGTGACGCCTTTGTGAATAGATGGGGAGGATGCCAAGGATCCTCCAAAGGGAGAGGGGTTGCTAGAGGAAGCTCCCTCAAGGTGGTGGATTGACACTTATAAGTATAATCCACACCTGCTACTCCACTCTAGGATGTACTAGTCTGATATTTTCCCCCAACAGAATATAATTGAGCAGATCTTTGATCCAGGTATCGATTAGGGAATCTATGTCTTTTAGTTGTAGATAGTTGTTAGATAAGTCCAATGAGGGCTTGGTCTGCTTAGATTCCATCCCTAACAATCTTTCCAATTCTTGAACATCATCCCTAGTAGACCTAGTTATTCTCTCAAGAACAACTTGCCTATCACCAGTATTTACACCATACATTGAATTCAACTCTTTACTTTCTTTTTCAATGGCTGACCTCTGATCAAAATCATGTCATGGTAGTTGAATCTTCTCTGAAGTAACTAACTTGGGAAAATCTTTGTAATCATAAAAATCATCCCCGGGTTTTTGTTCTTCTATTAATTTTTCTCTAGGGTGTACATGTAATTCTTCGTTTGTTGCCTTAGTTAGTTCATCATTTTCTAATAATTCATGAGGAGGATTATCCTAAAAAATGGAAACAAAGAGGAATCCTAACTTTACTAGTTTTGTGATATCTTTAGGAGGTAAATCCTTAAGCATTACATATTCACCCTTAGAGTCACTCCAGATCTTCAGACTGGTTCCTCTATTATTTCTTCATCCTCCTCTAAATTACACTTCTCATCTACTTAGATTTTACCTCTAATTTCTCAGGTAGATCTATCTGGGGTGATGGTTCCTTAATATCCTTAGGTATATTGTTCAACTCCTTAGATAGATTTAATTTTAGATCAGGTTCCCAAAGGATGGGTTCGGTTTCCACCTCAAGATCAATAGGGGGAGTGGGAGTGACAACTTGACTACGACCTTGTTCATCAACAATAAAGAACATGCTATCGTCAAGGTTGAGTTCTTCCAATGGGACCATTTTCACCTTTTTTTTGGCTCCAATATAGCTCAAGTGGGTACTCTATGTGGTCTTCTTCATCCTTGTGTGGTCACATTTCTTGATGGAAGTCTAATAGGTAGCTACTCCTGAAAAATGGCTCCCTATTTCCATTCATTTCATTAAAATTATTTTGGAGTTGGGAATCACAAGGGGAGGGACCAGAGTTGAGCCTAAATGGATAAATAACATTGTCTTGTTTATCTCAAGTGTGATTATTCCTTGAAACGTTGCCCTTAAGATCATTTAGCTCATTTGGATGCTTAGGGAACTCAAAATCATAGGGTGAAGGGTTGCAATCATAACTTGGAGGATAATCATATTGGTTTCCTCCTCCTTAAGAGTATCTATCCAACCTTGATATGTAAAATCATGTAGGGAGGATTGGTTGGGTGTTTCTTTCTACTTGGGATTTCAATGGTGGGAAATCCCTCTCCTAGGTGCTACTCATCATTTTGGGGGTGTATCAGAGTAATACTCCAAAAGTGGTAGTACAAAGGATCCCATGTATTGTCATTATATTCATCCAAGGATGGATAAACTCGAGTCATGGGATCATTGTTTACAGATGGGAAGTATTGGTTTTGGAAATTTGGTTGATGGGAGTTAGGGTAGTCCATTTCTAGAATCTGCACAAAGCACACACAAATGCCAATGCAAACACAAACACAAGGGACTTCCTTTTTTTTTAATAGATTAAGGTCTTTAATTTGGATTTCACTTTGGTGGCCAAACAAATTAGACAAACATTACATGTCCCAGGCCGACCTTCAAATGTGCCTAAAAAGACATACTCGCAAGGAAAACTAGCCTACAGTCAAGATTGCCTCCACTGGCACCTCAGGGCTCTAGTGGAGAACAACCTAAGAACTTGTTGGCTACTCACCTTGTGGCGCAAGGGTGAAGAGGTAGAAAAGTCTCTAGTGATTATATGAAGTGCACCAGTGAGAATGGAGGTGTGCAACACAATGCATCTTTTGATTTTTAGAAAATCTCGCAATCAATTCCTTTAGCACGCACTTTTGGTCTATTACCTTTTCGATCCAACATCTTAGCAGTCCCAATTTTTTAGTAGGTGACCACTTAATTAAACCAATTCAAACAATTATGTGGTATTATCCTTTAAGCTCAAAAATGCATATGCAAGGAAGACAATTGGATGCACAAGGTCAAAAATGCATACCTTTCTCCAACTTTCTACATGCAACATGCAACCAATGCAAAGATTAAAATGTCTAGAGGCAAAGTTGAGATCCTTGGATGCACATCTTAAATTTATGTTGCTTCCAAACAAATAGCTCGTGTCTCTTTTCTTTTAGTTTGTTCTTTGATTCTTAAGTCATGCAAGCAATCAACCTATGAGCTATCTAGGATCATTCCCCACATCAACCACTCTCACATCAATCATGCCCTACGCCTAAAGAAGTAGGGACAAGCCCCCAAAAATGCGCCTTCACATACAAAGGTGTGATAATAAAGACGTGGGACAAGCCACAAAACACCCCAATACAAGGGCTTAATAAAGCAAAAATTAAAACCAAAAGTTCTAACTAATCTACCTAATCTAACCTCATCTAGGCTCAAACTAAATGACACACTTAAACTAATGGATCTTGTCCAAGGTCTTCCTTGCTCTAAGAATCTTAGGCGTAGGATCTCCTTCTGAGGCTCCTTATTGGCATGGGTTGGAGGCCCTCCAATCCCTTGTCTGTGAATCCAATACACACATGTAAAACACAAACAATATACCATGAGATGAAATGCACAATTAAATGCTATATACATAGATACAAAATGTAGGCATTCACGGTATCCAAGGAATTTTTAGGGGATTTTCAAGGTTTTCTTAGATATTTAAATTAGAGTTTAGAGATGAGGTGGGTCAATCTGCCAAATTTGACTCCCTGGCAATTACGCACAGAAACCCTACACCTAATCACGTTCAAAATTTTTGCCAATTTTTTTAAGGAAACTAGATTGAATCAAGAGAATACTACAAAGACTTTCAACCCAATTCGAGGTGTATATGATTTTTAAAAATTCTCTCAAGTTCAGAAGTTGGAATCAGAAAATCAATTTGACACACCTTTGATTTTTGAATTTTATCTTTTTTATACTTGGAGTTACCCAACAAGATTTATATGCATGGAAATACCATTTGAAACCCTATCTCCAAAAAAATTTTCAAATTTTTTTGTGCACAAAGTAGTAGGGATCCGACTTTTCAAACATAGCCAACAGTTAACATGCGTGAACAAAACTTGATGATCCTAAGAAAAATGCATCAAGCTAACTAGATGGAATGCAATATTTATAAATGCTATGTATACAATCAAATGATATATATATGTGGGCCATGCCTCTCTGGAAATGGTGCCATCTGATCGGCTTGCTATGAATTAAAATAAATAGATCAAATCATTGTAATGGCCTGTAATGACACAATACAAAAAATATAGAATTGATTAAAATCAAGCCACACGTATAGGAAGCAAGGGTGGTCCACAGAGAGGCAAGAAATCACATCTAAGATCTTATTCAATCCAGAAAAATTTCCATTGCACATGCTCACAATAAATAAAATGAAAGCAGAAAAAAAGTAAAGAAAAAAAAAACTAGAGATGATGGAGAGAAGAAGCCTGGTGTGGAGATGGAGGACTGCTCGTATGCTTTCACCATAGGGACGTCCAAAGTTCCTCTTGGGCATGGATAACAGGTCCCGATGTGAAGGATGGCGGTGAGAGCTCTCTTGGATCTCCGCTCCTAGGGAGTCGAAGAAGACTAGTGATGGTCGCACAACGCTTGACATACTGCGCCTGGAGCATGAACACGTGGTGGTGGAGAAACACACCCTTGGAGCTCTACGCTTAGAGAGTTGAGGAGGTGCGTGAGAGATGCCCTCTCCTTGGGGTGGTTGGCCTTCACACCATGGATGAGTAATGCTGCTTCACTCACAAGGGATGGAGAAGGATGGGAGGACATCCCCCCTTGAAGGTGGTGGTGGCATGATGGGGACTAATGATCCAATGGTTGGTGGTATCCTCGGAAAAGAGGAAAGAACCCTTAAATGGCAGCCCCCTTGACAATCTAGATCCACAAATTGTGGATCTTGCTCTCCAAATATGGCATGCATTGAAATCCAAGGGGGTGTTTGAATTTCAAAGGGGTCAATCTCTCTTTTTCTCCAAACATTGCGAGTTATGCAACGTGGCCGACTACCCTCTTGGAAAGGGCATTTTGTAGGGAAGGTTGAGTCCCCTTGGAATTTCTTCGGAGTCAACCTGCCAAATATGGCTCCACATAAGTTTCTACAAATAAAGTATAAACACATAATTATTTATATGATGTAGAAGGTGCATAATGCTAAGAAATGCAAACAAGACCTAATTCTAACATATGTATTTATTCTATAGCTAATTTCTTAAACTAATGTGACCTAACAATCAAGAATTAACAATCTTAGGCCCAATTATAGTCCACAAAAATGGACTCATCACATGCCACCTTTAGATTGGCCACACCACAGATGAGGTTGATGCCCCTGATTCAAACATCATACCCCTTCCATAAGGATGAGCTCCACCACTCAAATCCAGAGCAAATCCGAACATCACCACCAAAGCAACTCCTTGCTCGCTCAGATCTGAAGATTGGCACCTCCGCACCTCTGAGTAGCTGCCTTGTGCACAACAAAAACCATAAATGAGACTTTAAGACCGGATATCTCACTCTGATACCATCTTGGCCTTAAGAATAATCGCATGAACACAAGAACAATCACAAGGGAATAAGGATTTATGTGGAAACTTTCCTCTATAGGAGGAAAAAATGATGGATTTAAAACGTATAAAATCAAAATCGAATGATTTTCTATTAAATCCCAAGACCAATCCTAATCATCAAAACATCAACCCATATCGATTAAAAAGAGAAACGATGGAGGGATACCTGAATCCATTGCAGCGGAAGCATTGAGGAGATCACGGAGATCCTCTAGAGTTGTGGGCTTGCTTCTCCAACGAAAGGCAGTGGCAATGGTACTTCTAGAGGGTTTAGAGAGCGCGAGCAGAAGAGAACCGAATGAGGGCGTAATCTTTGGGTTCTGTCATGGACCCTATTTATAACTTTTTTACGATAGGATGCAGAAAATCAAATACCCACTTCGCCCTCACCCCTCCAGGGACCATATCGCTTAATATGAAATGACAATTCCATCCATCACGGAATTACATTTCCCTTAATGTTTCTATGTATTAAATCTCATATCTTAATGAGATGTAAATGCTCAGTTTACATAATTAGACCACTTTAATGACCGTAAATGTGATGTCTAAATGTATGTATATATTTAACGTATAATTCTGTAATAATAATATATGTAGATTTGCATTATGATTCTAACAATCTCCCACTCGAAACACCTATATCATCCTTAAAATCATACGTTTATATATACCTGTATGAGCTCATTAATACAACATCACAATAAACCACATCTCCATTAATATCATCCATACTCAGTTAACATACGACCAAAGTTGGTTTTTACCATTATGAAATCGACTAAACTAAATAATGATCACATATATTAACACAAGTAATGACATAGATCTGATATAGGTACATAGCATGAAAATTGCATATTAATGTAATCTACACATGCCTATTTTCAACTGATCCAAAAAATCTTATTATACAAGAGATCACACGACAAGGACTAATGAGTTCAAAGAATGGAAAAATTTATTATTATGCGCATAATCCAAAACATGTACATACATGAAATACCAAAATAGAACAAACTTTCACTGAATTGTTGTATTACAGAATAGATACAACACCCATACAGACAACATGCTCATGAAAAACCTTTGGTGTTAGCCATTTAGTGAGCGGATCTGCTACCATGGAATTGGTCCTAATATGTTCAATGGACACCAATCCACTTTGAACTTTTTTCTTGATCATTAAATACTTGATATTAATGTGCTTCGACCTCGAAGAACTTTTGTTGCTGCTGGAGTACATCACCACCGAATTATTGTCATAGTAAAGCCGAAGTGGTCTTTCGACACTATCAATGATCCGTAGTGCTGTGACAAAATTCTTAATCCATACTCCATGATTTAAGATATCAAAGCACGTTATAAATTCTACTTCTATAGTGGAGGTAGCTATCAAGGTTTGGTTTGCACTCCTTCACGAGATAGCTCCTCCAGCTAGTAGAAAAATGTATCCCAAAGTAGATCTTCAGGTATCCTAACATCACGCAAAGTCAGAGTCAGAATATCCGAGGATCTCCAAATGATCTGATCTCCTGTATGTGAACATGAAATCCTTTGTTCTTTGTAGGTAATGCATGACTCGTTTGGCTGCCTTCCAGTGGTCAGGTCTAGAGTTGCTTAAATATCTACCCAACATGTCAACAATGTATGCTAGGTCTGGCCGCATGTAGACTTGGGCATACATCAAACTTCCCACTACCGACGAATAGGGAATATTTCTCACCTCTTTAGCTTCAAATTCATTCTTGGGCCATTGTTAAGAGAGAATTTATCTCCCTTAGCTACTGGAGTATTTCCTGGTTTACAATTCTCCATGTCAAATCACCTTAGAATGGTATCAATGTAACTCCTTTGTGATAATCCAAGGATACCCCGAGAGTGATCTCGTTGTATCTGGATTCCTAATACAAAAGAGGCTTCACCAAGATCCTTCATTTCAAAATTACCAGAGAGAAATGTCTTGGTTTCCTGAAGCAAATCATTGTCTTGAAGCTTGCTTTAGTTCATAAATGGCTTTCTTTAATTTGAAACTCATTTTCTTTGCATCTCTTAATGCAAAGTTTTCTGATTGCACCATGTAAATTATTTCATTAATGTTTTCATTAAGGAACGTTGTCTTTACATCCATCTGATGTAGCTCCAAATCAAAATGAGCTACTGACGCACGTAGAACATGTTGGTTTAATTATGTCATTGTAGCATGTGTTCGTGACGTCGGTTTTAATTTAAGATGTGGATTTGGTGAGTCCAAGTGTCGAACACGAGGAGGCGTGAAATCAAATTAGTTTGTTTCTTTAGTTGTCATAGGAATGCTTGGTTTGCTTGCAAGAAAATGAGAAAAAGAGAGGGAGAGAGAGAGAGTAGGGTTAGAGCTCATGTTTAAAACATGACAATCATTCTAAGAGAATATGAGCTATGATATATGAAACAACATCAACATATAGCAATTAGAGTTGGTTTACAACTATAACAATAGATGAAAGCTTAAACAAGTGCAACATAAAACTAAAGTAAAAAGAGTGCGAGGAGGAGGAAAGGTGGCCACGGCGGTGGAGGGGGGCTTCGTTGGTGGCTTGACAACTTTGGGGCGGGTATGGAGTGTTTGGTGGAGCTAGGAGAGGGCTAGTATTGCATGGAGAGTGTGTGTGAATTGAATACCCTTGAATGGGGTGGTTGAGGAGGTTTATATAGAGAAGAAAGGGCTTCCAAACTAAGGGTTTTAGCGACATTCGGGACGTCGCTAAACCCATTCCATAAGTGACGGTGAAGCCCCTCGCCCGCTGGTCCTTTGAGGCACGCGTGCTTTCTTCCTCAATCCGCTCTCATGCGCCCTCAGCCGTCCAATCCGAGGCACGGATTGCCATCGGATGGTTGAGGGCACGCCACATTGCCCTCCCGCGCCCGTAGAGGTATAAGCGTTCGCATGATGGATGCGCATCGACTGTCAGATTTCAATTCAATGGCTGCGATCGCGTGAGCGGGGAGCGCTTGGATTGTACTTCGCATGCGGTGAGCTCGCGCCTTGCACAAGATCACACGTGTTCGCATCAGGTGTGTGAGAGCGCGCTGCGTAGCCTTCATCTCCATCGTCCGCACGTGCATCAATGGCTGAATTTTGATCGCACGCGCAGATGCGGCTGATGCGTTTCGAATGGACGCTGGAGGAGATCGTGGAAGGGTGCTAACCACTGCAGTGCGCTCGCACTTTGTCACGGTTTTGCGCGAACTCTTAGCCATCCAATGGACGATCAGACAGTCGAGATCACATCTTAATGCGATGGAGAGGCGATGCAGGCGAAGCTGGTGGACTCTCAGCCGTCCGATCCTTGGATCGGATGGCTTAAAGTGCTTTGTGCGATGAGGTAGGATGCTGCGCGTGTGAGGGTTGCCACGTGGCTACTTGTGGGCCGTTGATCATCAGATCAACGGCCAGAACTTCTTGGGCTGGTTAAGAGAGCTCCGAATGTCAGATTTAGGTGATTTTGAGTCCGTTGGACTCCATTCATCAATATGAATCCATTCGTGTGGTCCGATTGCTCATCTAAGGCCTATTCAACATGCACTCATACACATAGCCATTAAACATTGATTATAAACAATCTTAATTCGTCATGCATGCAATGCTCCCATACCCATTATGGTATGTTATTAATGCACATATATCCTCAAGATAAACCCTAGTTGACGAAGTTATCATCATCGAATGCAGAGTTATCAACCACTAAAGCCATTATGGTTCTAAATGAATCCTTAGATGAAATTGGCAAAAATGTCTCTTTATAGTCTAAGCCTTCTTTTTGAGTAAATCCCTTAGCAACAAGATGAGCCTTATATTTGTCCACATTACCTTGTGAATCCCGTTTGGTTTTAAATATCTATTTACAACCAATGGGCTTCACACCTTCAGCCAATGGGACAACATCCCAAACCTTGTTGTCAATCATGATTTTCTCTTTATTCATGGCATTGATCCAGTCTTGAGAATGGGAACTCCTCATGGCATGAGTGAGCGAAATGGGATCCGTATCCATTTGGTCTGCCTCTAGTTCCTGAAGAAATACAACGTAATCACTAGATATTGCACTTCTCCTTTCTCTACTGGATCTCCTAATAGGTGTAGGATCTTGAATGTTTTGAGGTTGTTTAGTTTAATTAATGGAAAGATTATCCACATTACTTTCTTCCTCTGATGTTGTTGGAACAATGTTTGGAATAAGAATTTGACCATATTCAATGATTTCCTTATGAATAGGATCTGGTTCTTTAAATGTAATGTGGCGAATATCACCCCCCAAACCAACATCCTCAAAGAAATGGGCATTCCTAATCTCAAAGAATGAGCGAGTCGTTGGGTCATAAAACTTATAACACTTTGACCTCTCAGAGTACCCTACAAAATAGCAAGCGATCATCTTAGAGTCCAATTTCCTTTCAGTAGGCCTATATGGCCTACCTCACCTGAACACCCCCAAATATGAAAATGTTTCAGACAAGGTATCTTATTAGTCCACATTTCATATGAGGTTTTAGGCACTGCTTTAGTTGGTACTCGATTAAGAACATACACAGCTGTCTTGAGCACTTCCCCCCATAGAGACTCGGGTAAAGAAGTATGACTAGTCAAACTCCGTATCATATCCTTAAGAGTCCTGTTGCAGCGTTTAGCAACACCATTCATGCTTGATGTCCCAGGCATAGTGTACTGAGGTACTATGTCACACTCATCTAGAAAAGAAGCAAATGGTCTTGAACTCTATTCTCCTAATCCATCATATCTGCTGTAGTACTCAGTACCACGGTTAGATCTGATGGCCTTAATCATTTTCCCGAGTTAGTTTTCCACCTCGGCCATATAGGACTTGAACGCATCCAAAGGCTGTGACTTTTCATAAAAGAGAAATAGAAACCTGTAGCTAGAGTAGTCGTCTATGAATGTAATAAAGTACTATTGCCCAATCCAGGAAGACATAGGGAATAGACCACAGATATCCATATGTATTAGTTCTGAGACATCTGCAACTTTAGTGGCACTTACACCTCTTTTGTTTGTTCTTTTCCCTTTTAAACAGTCTATACAGACATCCAAATTCATGTAATTAAGGGAAACAAGAATTCCATTCGAAATAAGCCTATCCATTCTCTATTTAGAGATATGGCCTAAACGCTTATGCCACAATAAAGCGAAATTTTCCTGAGTTATTTTATGCTTTGTACCACTCAAAGTTGCATTGAAGGTTTCTAAATTGGAGGAAAACGTATGCAACATATATAATTTATCACTAACGTATAAAGAACCAGAACCAACTAAACTTGAATTAAGAAACAACTGAAATTGTCTATCTCCAAATGAACAAGAATAACCAAATTTGTCTAATAGATAAATAGAAACTAAATTCTGTCTAAACGATGGTACAATAAATATTTCTTTTAAATCTAACTGGTGATCGATAGTCAGTGATAGACTGAAATCCACAATGTCTTTTACCTCCGTCTTCTTACCATCACCCACATAGATGTATCTTTCACCATCACTTGGCATTCGGTAGCTTAGGCAACCCTTCACGAATACACTAATGTGAATAGTAGTTCCCGAATCTATCCACGAAATGTCTGAGGGTATAGAAGCATAATTAACTTTTGAACAAACCAAAGAGAGTGATGTACCTTTCTTTTCACATCAAGCGTGATATTTAGTACAATCCTTCTTCACATGTCCTTCTCCCTTGCAGAAGAAGCAAGATTCCTTAGGCTTCTTCTGACTCCCTTTAGAGAAGGATGAACTAATAGCAGCTGTATCCTTAGCCCACTTCCTTTTGGGCCCAGAAACTAGATGAGCACTCTCTGGTTTGTCCTGTTTTAGTCTCTCTTCCCCTTGCACACAATGAGAAATGAGCCCGTTAAGAGTTCACTTCTCCCTTTAGCAGTTATAGCTAACCTTAAACTACCCATATTGTGCAGGGAGGGAGATCAAAACTAAATGCACGAGGAGGTCATCTGACAACTCCAACTTAAGTGCCTTTAGCTTCGAGGCTAAATAAGACATTTTCATAATGTGTTCCCTAATGTTTCCAGTGCCCCTATACTTAAGTGAGACAAGTTTGCTAAGGAGATTGCTTGTCTCAGCTTTCTCATTCTTAGCAAATCTTTTCTCAATCTCATCAAGGAATTTCTTAGCATTCAATTCCTCTGAAATAGCACTTCTAAAGTTTTATGGGATAGCATGCTTCATGATCATTAGACACATGCGATTTGATCACTCCCATCTCTCAGAGTTATTTATTTCATCAGAAGAACTCTTATCCGTAAGAGGGGAGGGAGGATCAATCCGAAGTGCATAGTGCAAATCCACGCATCCTAGAACAATAAGGACACTTTCTTTCTAGAATTTAAAATTAGATCTATTTAACTCTATAATAGAATTTACATTGGCGATTATGGGAGATGCAGAGGAGTTAACTGAAAATAAAGGAAATAACCAAATACAGGCTCAAAATAAAGTAAACTAAACAATACAATCATTAATATTTAGTATTTGGACAATAAACATTAATTTTGTAAAGAGCAGTCTTAAGAATGATAAATAACTATTGAAAATAATCATGTAAGTAATCAAACCATATTTGGATTACCTTAACTACCCACATGAAACCTAATAATTCAATAGAAACTTTATCATTAAATGTGTACATATGCATTCAGTCATGAGGCAGTTCACCTTTGGGTTAAGCACCCCATACAAGAATACAACATACACAGTCATTTTAATGTTTGAAATAAACTGGCACAAGAAGCAACCCGCTTTGGCAAAAATTACTAAATGTGCCAGAGTACTTAATATATTAAAACCAATCACTAATGTCTGTATCATGATAACAAAATTATATCCCAATCAACGCTCCAGTACCGATACTCATGATGAGTACCGGTACCAACAACAATGACCAAGTACCGGTATTGGTCCTTCTATACTGGTACCTTAGTGATATGTACCAGTACTGATCTTATGTACCGGTACTACATCAATACTGGACCGATCCTGGAACCATTACCAGTATCTCACATGTATTAATACTCATCATGAGTTCCGGTACTTCATCGATACCAGACCGATCTTGGGACGTGACCAGTATCTCACATGTACTGGTACCCATGATGAGTACCAGTACACCATCAATACTGGTTTGATCCTGGGTTCGACCAGTATCCCTCATGTATTGGTACTCATCATGAATACTGGTACTCTTTCAATAATGGCAGCGCTTCTAGGGCATGACCAGTATCCCACATGTACTGGTACTCGTGATGAGTACCGGTACTTTATCGATACTAGCGGTGCCCCTGGGGCGTGACCATTATCCCACATGTACCGATACTAGTGATGAGTACCGGTACTCCATTGATAATGGTGGTGTTCCAGGAAGCGCCCAATGGATACCCATGCCCAGCCAGTACCCATACTCATCATGAATATCGATACCTGACCAATCACGGCCCGATTCTAGGGCAACGATCTAAAATCAAGATTTGGGGAAAACACCCCAAATTACGATTCCTATCGAGAAAACTTGATTTGATGATCATATATGGGATACACATGAACATGAAAACCCAAAAATAAGCATTAGTTGGCATTGATTCATCAAGATGGGATTGAAAACGAATCAAACACCAAACTCAAGAATAATCCCAAAACCTAATTGATTATTCTTTAAAACAATCGAAAAGCACTGATTCAATGAATAGGAAAGGCTTTGATACCAATTGATGGATTTTAAAACGTATAAAATCAAAATCGAATGATTTTCTATTAAATCACAAGACCAATCCTAATCATCAAAACATCAACTCATATCGATTGAAAAGAGAAACGATGGAGGGATACCTGAATCCATTGCAACAGAAGCGTTGAGGAGATCACGGAGATCCTCTGGAGCCGTGGGTTGCTTCTCCAACAAGAGGCGATGGCAATGGTACTTCCAGAGGATTCAGAGAGCGAGAGTAAAAGAGAATTGAATGGGGGCGTACCCTTTGGGTTCTGTCATGGGCTCTATTTATAACTTTTCTGCTATGGGATACAAAAAATCGAATGCCCACTTCGCTCTCATCCCTCCAGGACTATAACAGCTTAATATGAAATGAGAATTCCACCCATCCCAGAATTGCATTTCCCTTAATGTTTCTATGTATTTAATCTCATATTTTAATGAGATGTCAATGGTCAATTTACATAATTAGACCGCTTTAATGATCATAAATGTAATGTCTAAATGTATGTATATATTTAACGTATAATTCCATAATAATAATATATGTAAGTTCGCATTATGATTCTAACAAAAAAAATCATAGGAATGCATGCCTTAGTCCTTTCTCATGCGGAGACTAGGGTTTTTCCTCACTAAGGAAAAGAAAAGAGATGAGATTATACGTTGGAGTGTTACATGAGTCCACTCCCAAAACCCATATACTTGTTTATATTTCTCTCAATAATATGAAAGTAAAAAAATTAAAAGCAAGGATAGATATAGATTAAGATTTGAAATCCAATAATATTTAATGACTTCACTAAGTAAATCCACTCATTGATGACCTCAATAGACTATTGCTACTGCTCTACACTAGCCTACTAGTCATTATTAGTTGAAGGACTCAATAGAGTCTAATTCCAACCGCATGAGAGAACTAGCAGAAAAAGGAAGGAAAGGGGAATAGGAAAAGATCTGGAGTATTTCCTTTTTATTGGACTTTTGGATTTTTTCCCTTAACTCCAAATTCCAATCAAATCTCACCTTTGTTGTCACTGGCTACTATGATGTTAAAGAAGGGCAAAAATAAAGAACGGGAAGTTCTAATGCCATTACACCCAACCAACTTTCCTAACTAATAGAATTTCTAATTTGTTGAAATAAAATAAAATTACATAAGTAGAATCGACAAGATTAATGATCAGCATCAAAAAGAGGGGGAAAAGGAGCTTACAAGAGGAGGGGTAGAAGAGCATGGGAGGAGAGAGAGAGAGAGAGAGAGAGAGAGAGAGAGATGTGGGAGAGAATCGAGCCACTAATTAAGCATATGTGATGGATGCCAAAAAAGAAAACAAAATTCTAGGTTGGTATTGCAAGCAAACAACAGGATCTCAGGTTAAATTTATTTTGGTTAAATTTTCAATTCCAAAAATAAGAAAAGAAATAAATCTTATTCTATAACATTCATGATAGCTAAAAGAGATGATTTCTTTTTCATAAAATATCAAAAAGTGTAAATGAATGTTAACACAAAAGTTCACACAACTCTACCATACTAAATTGTATCAATAATATTCAATTATAAAGCAAATTACACCTACAATATTTAGTTACAAACCAAATTGCATAAATGATATTAGTGTTTTAGACAAAATTACATAAGTGAATTTAATTTTAAACTAAATTGTACCATTGATATTTGAATATCACCGATGTAATATATTTATTTCCTTAAAAGGTGAGTTAAAAGGTTCTCCATTATTTTTTGGAGTAATTTACTAAAAGTATCCCCCGACTATGTTTCAATTTCAAAAGGAGTCCTAATTAAAATTTCATGGAATTACATTTCCCAATCTTTCTTAATAAAGATAGGCAGAAAAATAGTTCCCTTGACAAATTAATTTTCTTTGAAAAATACTTTTCTCAATCAAAAACCCAATCCTTCTTCGAAGCTCCTTTACAAAAATAAAGAAAAAGGAAGGCATAGATCCCAATAGTTCATGTGCTGTGTTAGAAGGAGAATGTACTGTAAAATCAAATGTTGACCCATTCAACCTTGCTTCCCATGAGTAGGCATCTTGAGTGTTCCCAGCTTTGTCTTCCATTATGCTGGTTTGGAGACTACCGTGCCAAAGAGTGTTTTGTGATGATGGGTTTGATGTTTGGTTATATGTCCATCCAATGGCATTGTAAAAGATATAACGATTTTCTGTTCCTTTGTTTTTGATAGATCTTTGAAGATGTCTTAGTTATGCGACAAAGGTTCCCTATTAAATTTAGAGGATTAAATTGAGTTCTCCTTTGTTATTTTAATTCAAATTTCTAGCTATGTATATAAATATATATTACACTTTAGAAATGGTAGGGATAAGGGCTATCAACCTGACGTCTGAAACATTGAGAAAGCATTTGTTAACTCAAGCATCTGAAAAAGATTCTACGTATACGTTTAAATGTGTAGAAAAGATCGAAAATTGTGTGCCATGGATGTCTAATTGTCCGCACAATTATGTCCCAATAAGTTTCCCATTTGGGCATTTAAATTTTTGGAAAAGTGAGGGGTCTTCAATCCCCAACTGTTTTTTTAAAAACGTCTCCACACATGAATTTACCTAGACATTTATTTTAAACGTCAAAATTGTTTGATGTACTTGCGCTAAGCTAGAGCTTTCTTGTCATTTATTCTCGCAGAAGTGCCAGTGAACTGGGAGGTGGATACACCATGGGCTTGGTAGAAACCCAACACCAGGTTCCCACCACCCATTGACTACAGGGTTGTACCTATATGATTAACCCTTTAGGATCTGTTTATGTCATGGAATATCCCATGTTTATGAAAGGAATAAGTAAGTCTGTATTTTGCCCTAAACCAAGGTTTGACGACCCTATATGATTAACCCCTTAGGGTATGTTTATGTCGTGAGGTATCTTACGTTTTCACAGGATATTCTATCTTTACGAAGGGGAATAAGTGAATTCATGCTTTACTTTAAACGTGGGTTTCTTCAAACCCAAGTATAGGGTAAGAGATGAGTTATCCCATGCTCTAATCCCTTACAACCCTTCCCCCACATCTCGCACTCTTTCCCCATTTGCCCTCCCCTTCCCTTTTGCCCTTAAAAAAAGAAAAAATCCACTAACCAACATAACTAACAATCCAAGAGTATAGTTATCTTTTGACAATGTATTCATCCTTTCATCCCTAATTTTTAAGTAAATATCCTAATTTTCCATCCCCAACTTATTCCCACCTAATCTCCTAATCACGTAAACACCCCTATAGAATTATCCTAAATTATACGTAAATACCAACCTAGGACATCCTTTGTTTGCAAATTTTTATCCTGTGAAATGCATCCTACAATGTAAACTAGCCCTTGATTTAATACAGTGAACTAGCAACAAGATTAAGCTGAGAAAGCTTTTGGAGTGGAGACATAACAAAGCAAGTTATGCATTGGATAACCTCAATTTGTAGCACTCAACTTTACTTGGCTTTGACTCATCCTTGTACTTATTTTCATCGACCCTGTAGGCAACGGCATTGCAGAATCATCCCAGGAAAAAACATGCTAATAGGTCCTGATCGACATTATTCATAGAAGATAAATCAAATGAAACAAATTAGCCAAACAAGAGTTCTTACTTTTATTTTGTTGTGCTCGGTGTTACTAGTAATAAACATGCCATTGTAGACTCTGTTGTAAAAATTGCAGATATTATACCATTCTTATGTTTTAGTACACCTACCCTCTCCAGTCTCCACATTGAGATAACTCTGTGGCATGCTAAGTACTTAGGGCCTATTTAGAAGGGGGTCTTCTATGGAAAGACCCGCACGCATTTGGGTGGGGATAGAACTTGGGATAGGAAATCCCGTATTTAGGGTCATATCCCGAGACGAATCACTTCCATTAGGGTCTATTTTGAAGCTGTTCGGAACCCTATGTTTGCAAGGGGATAAAGGGCACGAAACCACAAGTTAAGGAGGCTATTAGATAAAAAAATTCCATGGGGGGTAGGTGGAACGTTTTCCCCCTTCGCAACGTCCCTCCCTTCATCCCATGTTCGCCTATCCCATTCCACTTTCTTACAATTTATCACTTCTTCCAAACAGCCTGCTCAAAATAAAGTCTATCCCCTTTACCAATGATCAGATAAGAGCACCGTTTAAAAATCAAATAGGATCTATTGATTCAACTGAAAATCAATGATCTACTGGTTGGATCAATAAGTTCAGGCGATAAAAATCAAAAGTGATATGAATCGATCTGAATTAGATCACATCGATCGATGTAGTTAAATCATCTATCCTATTTGAGTTAAAAATTAAAAAATAAAAAGAAAAAATGTAACTTTATTATACCTTTTATTTTTATTTAATATTTTCTAAAAGCATGTTAAATATATTATAATTAAATATATAAAATAACTTTTTCTACCATGTCTTCATCGATTATTTTTAGTGAAAAATTGATTCAACTCAATTAGAACCAATTGAAATAATACAAACTAAATCAAAAATCAAAAAATTTGATTTTTTTCATGTGTTGACATCATATTGATGTCATTACTCGTTCAGCCGGTGCCAAATCAATTACTAAAAAAATCAAACCAGCACATGTACTAATTGGATTTTTAAAACATTACTTTAAACTTTTATTTTACCATATAAAATTTATCCCCTTATAACTTATTCCTTTTTCCCAACGGGCCTTCAGCAGGTACAGGGGAGGGGGTGTGGAACCTTTTGTCCCTCCATCTCATGCCAGAAAATTTCCCTTTGTATTTCTACAATTGATCTCCTCTTCCAAAGCCTATCCAAATAAAGTTTATCCCCATTTTGAAACACCAAGGAGGAAGCTTCCAAGTTTTATTCAACTGCACAAAGGTTAGCCTCTTAACTTATCTACCCTACCAAATAGCAATTACAATTTTTGCACCATTATGATGATGATGCTCGTCCTTCATAGAGGGGGATAAATAACCCACAAATCTATTCCCTCATATTAACCAAAACTTGAACTAAAAATCTTATCATTCCCACTTAAGTGATATGAATCTACTTACAAAGTGAATCGCCTGACAGACTCTTTTTGCACCGTTATGATTATCGATGGTATATGTCAATCATAATTTTCTTTCCATGCTAACGCTTAACAGCAGAACCCTATCAGCCAAGGAGAATCAGCTACGACTTTGGGACAGTCTGAAAGAGTGTTTCTAAGCAATGGCTGATGCTAGATTCTAAATGGTGACATTCTCATTGAGTTGCTTCCATGGAATTCTCTCAGGATATCAAATGAACATTCAAGAGAGATTTCGGGGATTCTGACTTCATACAAATTAACTTTTAATTAAAAGGAAAAGGAACCTTACATGGGGATTTGTGCAAATTATCATCTTAGCAACAATTATTGTCCTTTCTTTATTTGAATCAAGACTTAAGACACTTGACTCACATCCATTTGTCCAACACAGATGCATAGACTAGCAGCATCTTGCAGCGTAGGCCCTAAGGGCGTGAACCCTGACAGTTGACCATCATGCTGATCTTGGGAGATTCTTTCCTTAATCACTTCCTTAGTCAAATCAACAGCACACACCTATATGATTTCAGTTCATGGAATAATATTTTGATTTAAGTTTTAGACACTGGTGGCTTAGATCTTTGGGACATTGGCATAGCTGGATCTAAGGTTATGGATCTGAGTTTAGCATGACAATTTAATTGCTTACTGATATGTTTCAGTGAGCGGAAGGGTGAATGAAGGCAAACAAAGACATTCTCAGTAAAGATAATTGACTTCCAACCACAAATCACAATGAATGAAAATAATAAGTTGTATAAGAACAAGATCTATCTTAAGCGATTTAGATACACAAATACACCACATTCACACAGATTAATCTCTACAAATATAATACTTAGGCAACAAAATCCATTCTCAACAGCGTTAGCAAAGACTAGTTGCTGATACTTTCATTGAAGCCTTACATTTTGAAGCTCAGGGACCAAATGTTCACAGCAAACACAGAGAGGCAGCATGAAATTTCCCTACCATAAACCAGTTGGGACTACTTGGTGCTCTCCAATAAGCAACACAATCTTATTTACCCAAACTCGACCAATTTTCCAATTTCACATTTTTCTTTTAACCAGTTTCCAAGACATCCTGAGTTAAATTAACTTTTCAACGTATTTATCCACGGCAAGTATCACTGATGGGAGAAATATGGAAGCAATGGCGAGTTCTGCTCCTCAGTTGCCAATAAAGCTACTCTTCCCCTTCATTTCTTGATCACAAGCTATCCAAGGATGAGAACAATATGATGGATGACACTTGCAAGACTTCCATTTCAGAGGACAGAAACCAGCAAAGTTGAATAGGAGCCAACAATGCAATTCACATGGCACGTGCAATTACTTCCTTATACGAATGCCAGGGATGCCCTTCAAGCCCATCTTTAGAGCAGTTCTACGCATAAGTGCAGGGGGCTTCATTAAACCTATTGAAGTGGCGAACCTGTTTGCCAGTTCAACCAGCATGGTTTTATCTCTTCCTATCTGGCGGATCGAATTGTAATACCCAAGCCATGCATGGTAGGCTGCTTCCTTGACACCCAACTCAATATCATGAAGAGAGGATTGTACCTGGATAATAAAACACAAATGTCAACTTACGAGCAAATGACCATAAAATGATCATCACAACCAGTCATGTAAAAGCAGTCACGTTGTTGTGCAACCATAATCTCATGGAACTTTACTCACCCCCAGAAAGCCAGACTCAAGCAGGGCAGTCAAACAAATGTGCCTGTTAAAGTATCAGTTTAGTCAGAATCTAGTTATCTTATGATTGAATTTGTTAGAGTCAGTTATGTATTTTTATATTTCTAGTAGGATTTTTTATGTAATTTTTTCATTCCCACCTCTCTATATAAAAGGGGCTACAATTACATTTTCTAATAATGAAGTTCATTTTCTCCAGCATGACATCAGAGTAGGGTTCTAAGCCGATGTTCAATACCCGCTTGACTCCTCTCTCTCATTTCTTTATTCTACCACAAGAAAACAAAAAAAGGAGAGTTTCACAACCCTAACCGAGAAGGCTCCTACGAGCCACCAGCAACGCCGCCAAGCCTCGTGGCCACCAGTGACCCTCCTCCATGGGAGACCCTTCCGAGGCTCTCCTCCCTCATCTCTTGATAGAGGTCATGATAGACCTCTTCTCCTCACTATAATGCCTTGGGCAGCAGCTACGGGGTATCACTAACGCCACCAGCAACACCTAGGGTTTTCATGAGTTACCTTTGACATGTCACCCAACCCTGTAGGGCACTTCAGTGGCCAAGCATTGCCACCATCTCCCTTCGTTGCACTGTCTAAAGAGCTTCTTAAATCCTAAGCACCAACCTGCTCACATGGCAAGGCAAATAAGGTTGGTTCTACAGTGGTCTAGCGGTCTTATAGTATCCACTGCCTCTTGCCTCTGATCGGTCCGATGATGCTCCGACAACGACACCTTTGCCAGAATAGTCCTATCCAAGCCACCGTAAATCGGATACAACCCCTTGTCTTGCCGTTAGAAGCCCTACAGCCACTTCTCTCTATTTTGGTTCACGTGATCTGAATTCCTAGGTCACCATATTAGATGTAGTGACCTTAGGGCGCAGGTTTTGCCCCTACACATGATTTAAATTCAGTTTATCTACCCTTTGCGTGCAGGTGCATGCTTTTGTGCACGAAAGCACACATACCTGAATGCGTGTTCTTTTGTTCTCATGGCAGACCCAGATTCTACAACTGTGACTTCTGAAGCCAAGATCTCAACCTCTATTCTGGTTTAGGGGACAACAATTAAGTTGATTGGATACCCGAATTACATGTTGTGGTCACGCACGTTCCACATTTGTTGGAGGATAGAAGTTGCACATCTTGACAGATAGGGCTTCTAAACCCAATGATGCTGCAAGTACAAGAAGTGGGAGAAGAACAACTATCTAGTTATGAACTAGTTGACAAATAGCATTGACCCTACCATTGCCTCTAATATGTTACACAAGACAACAAAGGAGATCTCGGAGACTCCAATGTTCAAGAAGTCGGCCGAGTAGGCTGACTATGTGGCTGCATACTCGTCAGCATTGCCCTCTCCGCACTGAGTATCCTTAGGAGGTCCACTAAGCAGACAAGGCTGACTATTCAGGCCGAATACCCGAGTAGCCAATCGAGTAGGTAGCTGATTTTGTAATAGAATAAGTTGAAGTGAAAAGAGGGAAAAATAACAAAATGAGTCCAACATCAAAAAAGAATAACAAATGCCCCCATACAAAAAATATAACTCAACACTCCCCTCCAAGCTGGAGCATATATATCTACCATGCTCAGCTTGCTTCTACACTTCTCAAACTAGGGGCAAGGCAATGGCTTGGTAAATATATCGGCAGTCTGATCAGTATAGGCAAGACATATCGTACGAAGTAGACCTTGCTAAACCAGGCTCCTGGTATAGTGGCAGTCTACTTTCACATGTTTCATCCTCTCATGAAACATGGGGTTATTAGCAATGTATGTTGCAGCCCGATTCTCACAATACATCTCCATAGGCTCCTAAATCTCAACATGAAGATCTTGTAACAAAGATCTAATCCATATCATCGCGGCAGCAGTATGAGCCATAGCCCTATACTCGGACTTTGCACTAGAGCGTGAGACAACACCTTGTTTCTTGCTCCTCTAGGTCACCAGATTTCCAGCCACAAATGTGCAAAAACCAGTAGTAGATCGTCTGTCTCCCACATCTCCTACATAATCCGCATCAGAGTAAGCCACTACAGACATAGGGCCCTTTGTCTTCTGAAATAGAATGCCTCTGCCTAGACAACTTTTGATGTATTTCAACACTTGCATAACTGCCTGCCAATGAGCATCAGTGGGTTTGTCTAAAAATTGACTTAGTTAGAGATAATAACTTCCCAACAAGCTGCCAATAGATCTTTTTGTCCTTTATCCTCATTGTATCTTCAAATAGATGAACTTTAGGATCCATAGGAATGTTGGCTTCCTTGGATCCAAGCATGCATGTCTCCTAAAGAATATCAAGTGCATACTTTCTTTAAGACATTACAATGCCCTGTTTGCTCGTGGCAATCTCAATACTAAGAAAGTATCTCAGCTTACCAAGATCTTTCATAACAAACTGACGAGCTAAATACTCCTTTACCTGAGTAATACCATCTGCATCATCATCTGTAAGAATGAGGTCATCAACATATACCAATAAAGCTACGGTACCAGTACTGGTCTTCCTAACAAACAATGAATGATCAGAAGAGGATCTCTGCATCCCAAACATAGAAAGTGCTTCAGATAGACGCTGAAACCAAGCTCGAGGGCTTTGCTTAAGGCCATAAATAGCCTTACGAAGTTTACATACACACTCCCCCTGAACCTCAAAACTAAGTGGCTGCTGCATGTATCTCCTCTTCCAAATCACCATATAGAAAGACATTTTTAACATCCAACTGGTGAAGACACCATTCATAATGAGCCGCAACAGAAACAATGATATAGACCGTGGAGAGTCATGCTCCAGGGAAAAAGATGTCAAAGAAATCTACCCTACAAGTCTGGGTAAATCATTTGGCTACAAGGTGAGCCTTATACCTAGAAATAAACCTATTAGGGTTGTATTTCAAGGTAAAGACCCATCTGACCCCAACTAAGTGCGTACCAGACGGTAGGGCAAATAACTCTCAAGTCCCTCTATCAGTATGTGCAGACATCTCCTCTTCCATAGCCACCTTCCAATGTGGGTGTAGAAGAGCCTGCTGGTACGAGGTAGGTATCTATGTACTAGATATTGCAGCTATAAAGGCCTGAAATTTGGTGCCAAGAGATCCTACAGAGACAACACTACCGGCGACACGATATTGTGCACAAGACCTCAGAGCCTTCCTGATAGCAATGGGAATATCATCATCTATAGGCAGAGAGAGGGACCCTAAAGACACATGAGCAGAAGAATCATCAGTATCTCCAATACATACCTGAGGAGAGGACGATGGTGGCTCATTGGGTACTGAAGAAGAGGAGGGATGTGTTTTCTTTCTGTATCTAACTGGCAGCTGATATGTAGTACCCTTAAATGTCTTCTCATCAGGTGGTACAAGTCTGAAATCGCCCATAGTATGTTCTATAGTGGATACACCACTATTATGAGAGAAGTCCTCCAAGGTTATAGGAGGTACAGGCATAGGAGCAGCCATCTCTATCTCTCTCAACTGATGACCAGAAGTAGAAAAATAAGGGATAGACTCATGAAAAGTCACATCCGCACTCACATAGTGTTTCTGATGTATAGGATCAAAACACCTGTATCCCTTCTACATACGTGAGTATCCCAGAAATACACACTTAACTGCCCTTGGTGCTAATTTGTCACGACCAGGCCCAAGGAGGTGTACAAATGCCACCACCTAAATGTTTTTGGTGGCACAAGAAATAAGTCTGCATCAAGATATAAGATATTCCATAGAATCTTCTCATGTAAAATAGGTGAAGGAAGCCTGTTGATTAGATAACAAGAAGTAAGAACTGCATCTCCCAAGTAACTATGCGGAACGCTATTCTGAATAAGTAGAGCTCTAGCTGTATCCAGAATATGACGATGTTTTCTATCAGCTATCCCATTCTGCTGCGATGTATGAAGACATAAGGTCTGATGCACAATACCCAGTGATCCATTCAAGTCAGCCAGTTTCTTTGTGCAGAATTCTAATGCATTATCCGTTCGAATTTTCTTAATGCATACATCAAATTGATTTTTCACAAGCACCACAAACTGTTGAATCAAAGAACCAACTTCTGATTTATTTTTCATCAAAAAGGTCCATGATAAATGTGAAAAATCAACAAATAGCAAATAATATCTATAATTCTGACGATCTACCACACGGTAAGGCCCCCAGACGTCACAATGCAGTAAATCAAAGCACGCAGAACTAATAAACTAGATGGATGCTGGAAAACTGGCACGGTGATGCTTTCCCAGCTGACATGCATCACACTGAATATTCATAGCAGGAGACAAGTGAGGGATGACACGGTGTAGCTTATCCAATGAAGGATGGCCTAGTCGTCTATGCCACTACAAGGCACTCCCTGCAGTAGTCGTCTAACAAGCTGCAGCAACTGGATTTTGAAGTAGCTGATACACGTCCGCCTCCTCATGGCCACCACCAATCATCCTTCCTGTCATGCGGTCCTGAAAGATGCATCCAACAGCGTCAAAAATAATATGACAATTCAGCTGCTTGGTAATAGAGCTAACAGATAACAGTTGCATTGCCATGTCCGGCACATAATATACATCAGCAAGATGCATGGAGGGTGTAACAAGTATCCCTCCCATACCACGAATGGGAGCATGTCTATCGCCTGCCAGCTGTACTGAGTGTTCCTGTGGTAGCTTCTGTAATTCCCTAAAACACTGGGAATTTCCTGTCAAATGATCAAATGCACCAGAATCAATCAACCATGATCCTTTCGTACCTGATGCAGATGCATAAGCTGCAGTGCTGGAGGATTGTGGCTGCTCATGAGTCAACTATGATAATCGCTGCACAACTGCATCATAGTCTACCTTTGCAAAAAATACTACTCCAGTACTCACACCTGAAGATGTTGTAACAGAAGCCTGGTTGGCAACAGTAGGACGGCCAAGTTTATTCCAACACTTAGCCTCAACATAGCCAAGCCTTCCACAATACGAACATGTAGGCTTGCCCCGACCACCATTAGTCCTGCCCCTGCCTTTGCCACGAAAGAAGCCTCCATGACCACCACGAGTGCTAACAGTAGCATAAGCTGAGGACGTATTGGCGACAACAACATCATGAGTAGGCTGTACTTACATCCTACTCAGCCTCCTGTAAATCTCCTCAATAGGAGGAAGCTCAGAGAGTGTCAGAATTTGTGAACGAGCCGCAGAATAGTGATCACTCAGCCCTGCAAGGAACATGTGAGCTGCAAACTCCTTCCTGTGATCCCTGCATGTAGAAGTACACATCGGTCTACACGCATTATATTTCTCCAATAATCCCTTCATAATAGACCCCACTTAGTGTGGGAAAAGGCTTGGTTGTTGTAATCCCTTCATAGTAGAGTAGTACTGAGATACTCATCCCTTCTTGCTTGAGATGGCATAAGTCAGAGGATCTGAAATACTTGAGTTGAATTCAATTCATGTGAATACGCCACTTCAAGCCATCCCACATTTCTTTGGCAGTGCTGTAGTACATAACTTCATCACCAATTGTTGGAATGACGCTATTCAAGATCCCGGCTCTCACCATAGCATCATCCCAGTTCCAAGTCACATATTTTCCAATTTTCTGCTCCGGTGGTGCTTCCATAAGCACATGCTTCTTCTCATGACCTTCCACAGTAACAAGAAAGGTCTGAG
This sequence comes from Thalassia testudinum, assembly GCA_037157565.1. Classification (NCBI taxonomy): domain Eukaryota; kingdom Viridiplantae; phylum Streptophyta; class Magnoliopsida; order Alismatales; family Hydrocharitaceae; genus Thalassia; species Thalassia testudinum. The sequence goes on from JAZHRO010000024.1 coordinate 96,745,948, forward strand.
ACCAACGGGTGTAATTGGTCTCATCTAATTTCGTAATTGGAGCAAAGAAGGGGCTCTTAGACACCCCACTTTCTGTATTCTGTCCTGAAGACACATCAGAACCATCTGATGCAGACACTATAACTCCAAGCACACAAGATTAAGCCCAAACAACAGGTCTGAAATCCTGGATAAATAGCACCAACAAACTTAGGGAATACACACCCCACAACTCACAAACCAAAGAACAAGACTTCACTGGGGAATACACAGCCCAAAAATCATCAACTACGGGGAATACACACCCCAAATTAGGTCAAAAGATCAAGAAGTTCATACCATCCTGTTGAAAGTTTTTTTTTTTTTTGCTTCAAACCCTCACCTCCTCGGAGAGAGATCAAGAGCAACCGACACCAGTGGTCCTGCAGCTGCAACAGGGCAACAGCAGCACCGTCACGAGGTGCTGCGACGCGAGGAGGGTCGCTGCAGCAAGGAGATCTGCTGGTGGCAGCAACAGAGGGGGTGCTACAGTGCGAGGGGCAAGTTGCGCCTCGATTAGGCTGCTGGCGACGGCAGCAGCATGGTGGCGGCAGCAGCGGGGGGTGCTGCAGGTTGCGCCTCGATCAGGCTTTTGGTGGCGGCAACAACGTCGTGGCGACAAGCAGCGGGGGGTGCTGCAGTGAGAGGGGCAGGTTGCTCCTCGATCAAGTTGCTGGCAGCGGCAACAGCATCGTGACCAGGTGCTGCGGCACGAGAGGCGCTACAGCAAGGAGGGCTACTGGCGGCGCAAGGAGCCGACTGCGCCCCAGTCAGACTGCTACGCCGCAGTCTGGCGCGAAAGGCCAGCTGCAGTAGCGGCGGTAGTCGATGTTATCACTGCTGTGGCGATGGTCCGGCACCGGTGTGGCCGCCGGTGGTGGCGGTGGTCGCTCCGACGAGGGGGCTTAGGCAGGGTTAGAGTTCTGTTTTTGGTGGAGACCTCAACCTTGGCTCTGATACCAAGTTGAAGTGAAAAGAGAACCATCTCTTTACCAAGCTGTCCCTATGTCTCTTTATATAGAGAGAGACAAGGGAAAAATAACAAAATGAGTCCAACATCAAAAAAGAACAATAAATGCCCAATACAAAAAACATAACTCAACGGAATATATTTTAGGTTTGATTTTTTTTTAAAGTATTCTAGGTTTGATTTTGTTGTAGGACTTATTGCTATGATTTTAGGTATGAGTTTATGTCTCATTTTAATTGTGGTTGATGTTTATTATTTATGTATTATTTGTCAGAACACAAATTTTAATAAGTTAGCTAGTTATTTTATTTTTTAAAATAAAAATATAAAATAGCATACTCATCCGCATATACATATAGTCTCTATGCGGTGACCTAACCAACTGCATATTGCATATCAACTTCTTGAACCTTGGGAGACTGGAGAAGAGGTGTTCCCTATAGATGAGCAACTCTAGTCATGCAGACATCTACAAGCATATATGAAATATCAATCAAGGCTACATGTCCTTGATTGCATATTTCACTACCTTCGAGGGTCTATTCGAGGAGTTAGCCGTATTTTAGCTTGCCTGCTGTGAGAAGCAAGTTACTGAATGTGCAAAGTGGCAAACCTATTGGGTTTTTGGATACCTTAGAACCATAGTACCAATTAGCTAGAGTCCAAATACTATCTTCCGACTTGATACCTGACCTAGAGATAGTATACAACCGCCTCCAAGAGATAGACGATACACCACCTGTTGTTCCTACTATTGTGTCTGACACCTCTACCCACATCACCTCTAGAGGGAGACGTGGTTGTTCTGGCGGCCATGGATGAGGACATCGCATCTACTCTCCTTGCATTCATTGCAAGGGAACTAATCATAGGTACTAGGATAAGTTCAACAAGCCCACTTAGGCAAATCAAACTTCTATTGTCGAGTCCTCTATTACCAAACTATGACAGAGTAGTCTTCTCTATCGTTTACTACAAATGAGTTACATTGTCTGAGATGTTTACTAAAGAGCAAGCCCTCCTCTATTGTTACTATTGCCACAACTCTTGTTGCCGATACTACCGCTACTACCTTTGACCAGATCACTACGTCTGGAGCATCCGATCCTACCACTACCCATCATAACGATGGTAATGACTCATGGGAGATCTGAGCAAAGGATCCTCGTCTCCCACTCTGTGACTACCTACCTTTTGACTATTGTTGCTTGGAAACTTTTTCCCGTTTACTGCTACTATTGCTACAACCATACTATTATCATATATGATTGTTACTTCTGCTACAGTCTTCTAACGTTTGTTACTGCTGCTACTTCTACTACCTGAGATCATCTCTCATCTACTACTACCTGATGTTGCTTGGGATCATCTCCCACTACTTGCCTGTTACTGCTATCAATTTACTACGATTGCTACTTCTACTACAGTTGCAACCTACTCTAGTCTGCTGCTCCTCCGAATGTCTACATTGGGGGAGAATTATCTTTTGTTTCCTATAACAAGTTGGACATTGCACACTCCAACTTGAAAAGTGTTAAAGTATTAGTTTAGTCAGAATTTAATTATCTTAAGATTGAGTTTGTTAGAGAGTAAGTTACGCATTTTTATATTTCTAGTAAGACTGCAATTTTTTCGTTCCCACCTCACTATATAAGAGAGACTACGGTTACGTTTTCTAATAACGAAGTTCATTTTCTCCAAATACAGGTGCACCAATAGTAAACATGAAGAGGTATTGCCATGAACCATAGAAACTTAGTGATCCGTTAAACAAAGCTTAACCAACCATTATCTACACAAAACATGGGCTCATGACAAAATGTTGCATCTTTAAAATGTAAACATGGATGCTACTCAAACCCCGGGGGAAGCAAATCATTCTAGCTAGGACATTTTTTGAATAGGTTCAAATTGTTGATATTAACAAAAGGGGTTTTGACATATATGTCCCTGTCAACTTTGGCAAAGACGTATATACCCCCATTATTTTCATATATACATATATACGCCTTCAAATATCCACTTATTTGAATGCCCTTATGAACTTTGAAGACTAAAAAATAAAGTAATTTTTATACCCATATCCTTTATTGTATCTCACAGCAACAACCCCCCCACTTGCTCTCCCTCTTCATTCACCTCTCCTCCCCATCTCATCTCTTGTCCTCTGACCCACCACCACCACCACCACCCTCCTCCACTCGCCTTCTCCTCCAACCCACCACCACCACCCTACTCCTCAGATCCACTATCACCTTCGAACAGCCACCACCACCCTCATCCCCTCTTCCACCCACCTCCTCCGACCCACTATCACCACCTCCAAATAGCCACCACCACCCTCAACCCCTCTTTCACCCACCTCCTCTAACCTACCACCACCACCACCCTCCTCTGACCCACCATCACCACCTCCGAACAACCGCCACTACCCTCACCCCCTCTTTTGCCCACCTCCTCCTTTGCCCCACCACCACCACATCTGAACCACCACCCACTTGCTTCACACCTCCTCCGCTCCTCTACCCCTCCTCCGTTGAAGCCCTCTGCAACCCCCCCCCCCCCCTCTTGTTGCTCCTTCCACACCGTTGTCACAACCATCGCAACTGTTGTCGCAACCACGGCTGCACAAGGGGGGAGGAGATAAGGGATGGGAGGTAAGGGAAGAGAGGTGAAGGTTTGATTTGAAAGAATGAGAAAAAAATTAACGTTTTTTTTTTTTTAAATTCTTTAATTTTTACTCTAAACTTTTCTTAAGGTAATGAAACTTAATAAATTGAAATTTGTGGGATCATTACAAAGGGTACATGTGTAAATACAAAAACAATGGAGGTATATACATCTTTGTCAAAGTTGACAGAGGCATATATGTCAAAAGCCCCTAACAAAAATGTATCATGCCAAATCATATGTAAAAATTTCAAGTACAAGATTGCCATTTTACCCAATTTGACTGTCAGGATGAACCAAGTTTTTAAAAAGACACGGGGAGGCAATCTTTGATGCTACACAGGGACTTTAAAAAGGAATAGATGCTACTTAAGAAAAATAGTCATCAAGACTCCAGGGTTCGTTAATCCTTTTAGCTGTGGTGGCCTAATAATTCTCCCCACATCCAAAGACATATATTGGCTTATATTTCCAATATAAAGCACCTAGTGCTTCTAAAAACACAACATTCTACTCTAGCCAATGCCCAATGATACTGCTCCTTTGTGTGAAGTTGACCAAACACAGGATCAACCAATCTAAAAGTCTGTAGAAAATATTTACAGCACATCCAAGAACAACGGAAGCTTCTCCTATTCACCAGCCCTCGACTCAATCCATATCTTGTGTTCATCTCAGGGCAAACCAGAATGTTAGCAGACAATTACATAGCCAACACTAGTTATACAAAAAAGACTTGGTTTTGATTATTCATCATGTTGTAGATTAAAAGGTGCATGACCACATTTTAGTGTTGATTCTCGGTAGCAAGACTGCAGACCATTGTCCCCCATCTCTCCCTCTTTCACCAACATTCCTTTCCTTCCAGTGCCCCACATCAAAACACCTAAAGAGGACTGTGAAAGAAAAAAGGGGGAAAAAACAGAGGGGCTGCTGTTGCTCAGAAATCATCTATCTTGAGTGGCAGAGCCACATCAGCAGCAACAGTAAGCAAGTGCCCTTGCCTTACATTCCCGCTGTTGCTTCACTAAACCATGCTTATACTTTGCAGTCTGCAAGCAAGCAGCTAGCTAACAATTAAGCATCTTCCATGGAGAGGGTTTGGCGATGGATAGACGAAAGGAGGGGAAGAAGAGCGGATTAAGGTGTGTGCCATTACCCAACCATCAAGCTATTGCTAAGTGCAGAAGTTAGGGCATAGAAGAGAGAGCTCAAGAAAGGGAAAAAATATCCTAGGTATAATCCTGACATGCAAATGGCAAATGCTGTTAACTGCAATATAGAAAAAAGTTGGAAAAAAGGTGTAAAGAAGATGGTTATATTTGATATCCAAAGCCTCAGGAAAAGGCTGCTAGCAGCATTTCCCCAGAGTCAAAACTTGGAAAGTTAGATTATCTGCTAATATGATTTTATGCATTAAGTAGTTAATCCTCAGAGATGTTTATCTAGGTCAACTATTAGTTTTGAATGTCTATAACATTTGTACTAAAAGTGACAGAGGTCAAAAATAAATAAATAAAATAAATCCTGGTCCAACTAGCCAAAACAAAGCGAATTTCAAAGCAGTCAAAAATTCTACAACCAATATAGTATACAGGTTCATCTTACATACTAAAAGTCATTTCATTTGGTTCTTTTAATGGATAACTACTCAACCTAGAGAGTTGACATTTTAAAACGAAGTTAAATACTTAACTATGAGAGGGCATACCTTTGCCTTCACATCAGGGTGCAACTCTGGCAATAATGACTTCTCAATGGGAAGATCCTTTATTTCATCAATGAAATACTTCTCCCATGGTGCAAGAAGCAGAATACCTTTTCCGACTTTACCTTTGCGTCCTGTCCTTCCAAGTCGACGCATGTATTGTTCACGATCAGGAGGGAGACCCACCTAAGCATCAAATCAGAGTTATAATCACCAGAAAGCCATTGTCTTTCAGAATTATAACAAAACATCCATGAATCCCGGCTTCACACTCACACAAATATAATCACCTAAGCATCAGTTAGTCGTCATTACTATTTCAAAGTTCATAAGTATTAATAACTCCTAGCTTCCTGTGTTAGAATTAACCCTTAATGTCTTCCATGTGACTGGGATCAAATGGCAAACAATGAGTCCAATTAAGTTTAGTGGGTTAGCCTGATTGTTATAGGATCGACATTGACGGTTAGTGTGTGGAACAGGTGGTTACCACTGGGAATAACTGCCTTCTACTCCTGCCCAAAATAAAGGTCTTTTGCTACCTTTTGCAACCAATAGGACATAACATATACCAAGAAACAGATACGAGTCTCTTCTCACTGACAAGAAGGGCATCAAGGTAAAGGGCAAGGGCTTGAGAAAGCTCTCTAACAAGTTGGCAACATGCTTCAGGATAGGGAAGACATTTCCACTACCCTCGAGCCACAGTGTTGAGGAGATTCAGGGATCAAGGCTAGTGTTCAATCATTGCAGTTTTGCAGCTTTTGTTAGCGAGTATCAAATGGAATGGAAAATCACATATCGAATTGTTTGCATGAATGAATGACCAATCCAATGGAAATAAATGTATGTATACAGTTGAAATTATTATGGTTTTCACATGAAAAATTAACCCATTACTTTTTCAAAAAAAGAAAAATTAACCCATTAAAGTGACCTCTTGCTTAGCATCACGTTAACCACAGAACTACAACCTTAGTCAACCTGCACTGACATATAAGTTCCAAGAAAATATAATCCTACTTTTCAAGGAGGACTGCATAGAAACAGAAGGGGAAAAAGAAATAAGAAAATGAATGCGTATTGCACCTACAATCTCGTGCATCAGAATTCAAGAAGGTATGTAGAAAGAATCAAAAGGTACATGCATCTATTATAGTTTGTTGCCTTGTTTTAAAAGTAAGAGTTGTAAGTGCAATAGCCATTAGTGCGAAGCTTTTCTAAATACTACAAAACAAAAGTCTACCTGAACGACCAGAGTAGCATCAGGATAATTCATTCCACGGGCCGAAACATCTGAAGTAACCAAAATCAATTGTTTAGAATCTCTAAATTCATTGGAGATCCGTGTCCTGTATAATTGAGGCTTGTGGGAATGCAACTCTCTAGCATTCATCTTCACATTTTTCAGAAACGTGTAAACAAGTGCTGTCACCATGGCTGTTGTACAGAAGATAATAACCTAGATGGAAAAAAAGTTATAGCATTCATGAAAGAAAACATTAAATAACTGGACAGAATCTGAAATCATTGAACATGTACCTTGTACTCAACTTCCTCTGCAACATGCTCCTTCAGAAGCTGGTAGATTATTTCAAAGTGATTTTCATGGGGTCCCACAATACACGATTGAAAGACCTATAGATCAACAACATAATGTGAGCCCTAGTTGCTTTCTTTTTCAAGTCCAATTGTCAAATCAATCCATGATTCAGCAGCACAAAAAAAAAAAAACTAGGAAACAATATACAATCAATCCTGAGCAGATACCAACCATTCCTGCAAAAGTGCATACACCAAAAGAAGAAAGAGGACCCAACACCACCTTTACACAGGGAGGTGCAACTTCTGATAAAGGGAATTGTCACACCACCCTCATACAACCTTCACCTCCAGCCACAATGACCACAACTGGGACAAATGGTGTGCCCCCTGCTCCCTCGTGTAAATTCTTAACTATCACCATGGCATCTTTTTGTGTGTTTCGGGGGGGTGGGACTGTGTTTCTGTATCTACCTAAAACTACATTGTCACAGAAGAAAAGGGAGGAAGAAAGAGGCTTTGGTGAACCATCACACCTGACCATCTAATGGACCATAAATTCCAACCCTCACCTCATTGGATTCTCTTCTCTCTCCCACTCCCTGGAAGCCACCTTCCCTCCCCCCCAGCGAGTCTGCAAGGACATAGATGATGCAAGCCAGATGTGACTCATTCCGCTTCGCCCCTCTCCCTTCACTTTGTACCCTTTCAAACAGCCACTGCCTAAAAAGACTGCCCAAGGGGTGCCTATCAACTATTCAACACAATCTGCAGTTCTAGAAGCATCTTTTGCCAGATTGCCTGCACTCTAATGTTGCTTGTACGTCTGAGATCTCTGTTTCCAGGTTGCCTATTCTCTGATGTAGGTGAGTTCCTTCATTGAATTCCCAATCATCTTTCACATTCCCTGACTTTCCATCATTGAAACTCTGACTCTATCAATCCAAGGTTGGGTACTCAAGGATCAACATTCTTATTGAAAAGGCTTCATAGGCTTGTTGGTTGGCAAAGCAGACTCTACTTGTGGGGAGGTAGGGGGGGGATGTTCTATTGACGATTCTACTTGTTAACTTGTCTAGTCATAAGCCACCTAAGGAAGTTCTAAAGAAAGTTGATGCTATTAGGATGAGGTTCTTCTAGACAAGGGCAGGCCACGAAGGGCACTACTTGCACACAATTGCTTAGGATGTTATCTACAGGCCAATTAAGCATGGAGGCTTAAGGGTGCTCAAGCTATGTGATTTCAACGATGCCTTATTGGCAAAATGGTAAGAGAAGTTTGCACAATGAGCACTCCATCTAGCATCGACTTATGATGGTTTCCTATGTGTCATCATAGGATGTCTCAAAGAGAGCTGTGGTTCACAACAACGCTTTTACTTTGCAGAGGGACCTCTATGCAGTGATAACCAGAATCTCCTTTCTTAAATTAGTGTTTAGTGATGAGAAAACTTTCAGGTTTTAGGAAGATGACCAGATAGGTTCCAGAGGTTGTATTATTTGTCTGTTTCTAAATTTCATTCTGTGCAGTTTTGCTAGGATGTCCCAAGGGAGGCCAGCACGGGGGCAGGGATCCCTAGGGTTGGTGAAGTGGATCAACAAATATTGACTACACCACAGAACGTTTGCCCGAAAGAGGGGATTACAGACACTCTGGCATGGAGTCATGATGCATTTTCAATTAAGGCCTACTGTTTGCTTAAGGCTAGATTACATAACACAGAAATTGCATTGGATTTCTTTCCAATCTAGAAGATGAAAATCCATTTAAAGGTGAAATATTCTTGAGGCTACTAAAAAAGGGGATGATTGATTACAAAGGTAAGACAGAAGTGGTAAGTGCAAGATTCAGACACTAACTATGCATTTTGTGCTTCAGTGGATGAAGATGGTGCACATCTTTTCCTTGTAATTGTGTGACGGACGGGTAGGACTGCATGTATATACTGGGAGTCTATGACTAATGGCAGATTCTTTGAAGAAGTCCCGGACGTGCTGCTAGAGTGTACAGGCAAACACCTTGCACTGGATTCAGACTATGCAACTCCATTGTTTTGATATGACTACAGAGGAATAAGACAATTTTTTCTTTAAAAAGGACTTGGGTTGAAAATGTTGCGAGGGAAGCCTAAGCTTTTTTTCTTTTTGGACTCAGCAATTGTAAGGAGTGGTTTTGATTTTGAAATAATGAAGTGGATGACTCCTGACCTCCGATAGCCATCCTTGGCCCTTCAAAAAAAAAAAAACCCTTCCTTCTCAGGAATCAATGGAAGAACATGATCTTTAAGGGTGCCCCTTATCTTCCAAATAAACCTACAATCATGCACTAAAACTAGATTCAGAGGGTGGTAGGCCCTCCTAACCATGCACTTGCGATACTTCCATACCCACCCATCTCTTCCAACTCCCTAGGAAGCTCCACTGTGCCATTCAATAGAGTGGAAGGTAAAGAGGGCATCCATTGACCATCCAGGAAGAAATCTGACACAAAAGGAAAGGGTGCTAAAGCCAACAAAGCCAAACCTTAGTGATGATGCCGAGGAGACTAGTTATGCATCTGAAACTTGAGCCTTTTGCTTCCCCCAACCAAATATACAATGAGGTTTAACTTTCTGCGGTAGTTTGGTCATGCCCAACCCAACAGATGGTGAACCCTCAGAAACAGCCTCTATGCTTTCCCATTCAATGGGGTCACGGCAGGAATGACTTTGATAAGCATGTTAGATGGAAGTTTTCTTGATTGGAAATAAAAGAGCTGAAATGAGATGGGCACCACACACCAATCTAGAACCTTTGCTTTCATACGGTTAGGAATGAAGGAGGCCACGTGGACAGCCAGGTGGCAGCTAGCAGGCAATGTGGCACTGCCACGTGGCAGCATCTGAAGGGCCCATCAGGGCCGGCAGCTAGAGGTCCAAAGGACCAAGTTGGTTTTTGTCCTTAGAAGTCAATTTGCTATTTTTAGTAGAATTGTTTTAGAAAGTGAGTATTTACTTTATCTAGAGATTTGATTGGTTGTCATATGTTTCCTAATTAAGGGATATGTTCTCTCTATAAAAGAGAGCCTTCCCTCTTTGTAATTCCTTGAGTCCATAATAATATTTTCCAATTATCAAGACTCATCTCCTCTCTCCCTGTTCAACTTGTGAACAACTCCTCACATGAGACTGTTTTTCCCACACACAAGGAGCCCCCACGCTCCGGACTGTGCCAACCTTAACATGGTATCAGAGTATTCAGTCTAAACTCCTTGTGCGTGTGGGTTATTTGACCGTATGTCGGTCGTCCACACATCTAGAAAGTCCTCGACAAATCCGACACCTTACGCGGAGAAGGAAGACTTAAAAAGATGACAGAGTCAACCACGAAGATCAGAAATGCCAAGTTATCAAGAGAAGGCAAAAAGAAAAAGAAGCAAGCGAAGATCTATCAAATTATTTACATATTGACGTTCTATACCCAATTTTTTACTCCTTCAAAATAGGAGATTCTCCCGGAGAAAAAGATGTCAAGGAGAGGACACTACAATCCACGCGACGACTTTCGAGGTTGCCAAAAGGAGCGACTTCCCAGGTTGTGAAAAGACTAGTGGTTGATCCAAGAAGTTCCTTTCCTAAAGATCTAAGCAAGGCGCAAAGACTACCATGTGGGACTATTAGTACCTCACGTGTGGTTTCTCTCACGTCTGTCGATCTTGAGAAGACAAGTCAATGGTAGCCATCGCGACGACTTTTCAGGTTGCCACAAATGCAACGACTCCGGAGGTTGTAAAAGGTTACACTGTTGACTCATTAAAGGGAAAGATCGAGAGCATGGCTCTTGAGGAAGATGAATGGTGAGGCGTCCAACCTCACAAGTGGAAGACCAAGTCGTCGACCTTTCGGCCTTCGACTTAAGAGAAAGTGTTATGAATGAAGGCCACGTGGCACTGCCACATGGCAGCATCTAATGGGCCCATCAGGGCCAATGGCTAAGGTTCAAAGGGACCAATTTTGGGTCTGTTCCTTAGGAGTCAAGTTTGCTATTTTCAATAGAATTGTTTTAGGGATTGTATTTAAAGATTTGATTAGTTGTTTGTTTCCTAACTAAGGGATATGTTCTCTCTATAAAAGAGAGCATTCCCTTTTTGTAATTCCTTGAGTCCATAATAATATTCTCCAATTATCAAGGCTCCTCTCCTCCTCTCCCTGTTCAACGTGTGAACAACCCCCATGTGGGATTATTTTTTCCATGCATAAGGAGCCTCCACGCTCCAAATTGCGCCAACCTTAACACATACCATACCATAGAAAGAAGCAATATTGATTATTTTTGCAATGGTCTCCTACATTTATAGACTATTCAGGCGTCCAAATTGAAGTACATTGTAGAAGTGCATGATAGAAGGACAGCAACAAAATAATGCACCCAAAGTTCTGTAATTGCACAAAGAACTAGTGAAAGTACCCCATAAAGGACTAGTGCCAATTATCCCTGTTGGAGAAAGAGAAGCATAAATATCTTATTCAATAATGAAACCCTAGGCCTCTAATTATAGAGACTTTGGATAAATTACATCATAAGTCCATGCCAGAATAAAACCTTACATATGAGAAACACCAATAACTCTACCACTCCCCCTCAAGCTAGAGCATATATATCTATCATGTCCAGCTTGGAACACAAAAATTCATGATGCTTTCAGGGTAGAACTTTGGTGAAAAATTCAGCCAGTTGTTGTTCATATGTGGTAGTAGGTGTGCAGATCTGTCTTAAAGTGACCATGGCATGTACAAAATGGTAGTCCACCTCTATATGCTTAATGTGCTCATGAAATACTGGATTGGAGGCAATAAACGTAGTCGAGCGATTGCCACAAAACATTAGCACTGGAGTGGAAGTAGTAAAACCAAGATCTTTCAGGAAATTCACTAGCCACATAACCTCATAGCTAGTATGGGCCATCGCCTTGTATTCAGCTTTTACACCAGACCTGGACATTACGGTCTATTTCTTACTTTTCCATGTTGCAAGGTTACCACCCAAGAAAGTAGTATGCCCTATTGTAGACTTTCGATCCTCCAGACTACCTACATAATCAGCATCAGAACATGCTTGGACTTTTTTTTTTTAAAAGGAAAAGGGGTGGTTATCCTTGCAATAACCCCCCAAAATATGTATTAAAAATGACCTTGGGACCAATGGGTTACAAGAGGTTACACATCAAGCACTAGTTTCCCAGAAGTGCACCAACACCAAGATAGATGAGATAAAGTTCTCTACGTAGGGGGTTTGGCCCCTAAACACCATTGCATTCCTCCCTAGCCATACACCCCACAACGCAACCAACACCCTCGCAATCTCCTTTTTGGACCTAAACACGCACTGCTCCGAGACCAGGTTGCCCCTCCTAAGTAACACCCAAAAGAGCTCCTGGCTTGAGCGATCCACCCATCCAAGATCCAAGCACCTCCATACTGGGGTGGAGAAATGGCAAAAGAAGAGGTGCTCTATGTCTTCGTCCCCTCCTTAGCATAGAGGGCACACGGTGTCTGCATCATATGCCCCCCTAGCCATCCATATCTTTGTCATTATCCACCCCTTCCTCAGCAGCCAGGCGTAGATTCTGATCTTCAAGGGGAAGCTCACCTTCCAAATGACCTTGCAGTCATAGAGGAGGTCCGCATCTGTCACCATAGCCTTGCTACGCATCCTATCATAAGCCTTCCTCACAGAGAAGTGGTTGCCGTCCCAGGCCCAGCAGTCCTACCCTCCTTCCATCCCAAAGTGCTCCAACTCCCGCTGTAGGGCTAGAAATTCCTCCAATCTGTGGTCTAATAGGTTCCTCATTGGCGTAAGGCACCATGTCCCCTCTTAACTTGCTCCAACCGAGGCTTCCTTGTCTAATGCCAAAGCAAACAGAGTTGCAAAGCAAGAAGCGATAATGTCGTCTCCCATCTAATCATCCGTCGAGAATCTAAATCCATGCCTCCATCACCTCATTAAGCAAACCCGATCTACAACGCATCATACCTTCAATCCACTTGGTCAACAAGCTATCATTCATAAACTCCAGGTCATGCACTCCGAGGCTACCCTCCATCGGCCTGTAAACGTTATCCCATGCCACTAGCCTTGCCCCCTCCCCCAACTCTCCAGCATTAGCCCAGAAGAAATCTCGTATCAACTTGGTTAGTCTTCTCGCCACCTTCTTTGGTAGCTTGAAGACGGACATGAAGAACGACGGAATGGCGGAGAGGACAGCCTTCATCATCACCAATCGACCCCCTCTAGATAGCATCCTGGAAGACCACCATGCTAGCCTTCTTTCCACTCTCCCCACCAACGGGATAAAATCCCACGCACAGAGCCTACCGTTGGACAATGGCAAGCCAAGGTAGGGTAGGGGCAAGGTGGCCATCGGCGTGCCCAAGGCCCTTGCATAGCTCATGGCCTCGTTGGTCCCCATCTGCATCGGAACAGAGGTTGATCTATAAGCCTGATGCCTCTCCGAATACATGTAATAGCATGCGCAGTCTCCTCATCTCCTCTATTGAACCCTCCATGAGAAACAAAATATCATTTGCATACTACAGCACCAAAACCATCACCTGCCGTAGTGAGACACCTGAAAGCAATATGCATGGACATTGAGATAGTAAGAGGAAACATTCAATCTATTATTCCTTGGAAACCCTACATCTCTTTATATATGAAGAGGGATGTGGGTAAATTACATAAGAGGACCAAAAGAATAAAGAAAACATAAAAAGCTATGATAAAGCAATAAATAAATAAAGAGGAGATACTGTAACTCTCCACCTCAAGCTAGAGCATAAATGTCTATCATGCTCAGCTTGTTACAGCAAATATCAAAGGCAACTTTGCTCAGTGGCTTTGTAAAAGCATCTGCTGTCTGGTCCTCTAAAGCAATTAGAGATGTGTAAATGACAACCCTCTAAATAAAATCTCTAGTGTAATGATAATCTATCTCCACATATTTTGTGCGCTTATGAAACATGGGATTATTGACTATATATGTGGCTACAAGATTGTCACACCTCATCTCCATAGGTCCCTTCGTCCGCACATGTAAATCTCACAGAATGGACTATACCCAAACCATCTAAGCTGCAATTTATGCCATAGCACGATACTTTGATTCGGCACTAGATCTAGCTACCACAATTTGCTTCTTGCTTCTCCATGTCACTAGGTTCCCTGCTACATATGTACAAAACCTCATAGTAGACTTGTGATCTACAAGGCACCCAGAATAATCTGCATCAGAGTATTCTACCATCGTCGGACACCCCTTACTAAACAATAGACCATGACTTGATGTCTTCTTTAGATAACTGAGTACCTGCATTGCAGCATTCCAATGCTGCTTAGTTGGCTTCTCTATAAATTGGCTAAGCTTTCCAACTGCGAAAGAAATGTCAGGCCTAGTAATGGTAAGATATAGAAGCCTCCTAATCAACTGTCTATAGCTCCTGAGTTGAAGAAAATGAACATTCTTACATTACCAAATAGTCCCTTCACCTCTATATAGGTGAGGGAAAAATTACATCATAAACCCACTACAAAAATAAAAATTAACGAAACACCCTTACTACAGAAAACAAAACTCAATACTCCCCCTCAAGTTGGAGCATATAAATCCATCATGCTTAGCTTGTTTCTACACTTTTCAAACAGGGGCAAGACAACGGCTTGGTAAACATGTCACCAATCTGGTCTGAGGAGGCAAGACAAATAGTACGAAGCAAACGTTGTTGAATCAAACTCCTGGTGTAATGACAATCCACTTCCACATGTTTTGTTCTCTCGTGGAACATAAGGTTGTTTGCAATGTAGGTGACAGCCTGGTTGTCACAATGCATCTCCATAGGCTCCAGAACATTAACATGAAGATCCCGTAACAGAGATCTGATCCATATCATCTCAGCTGCAGTATGTGCCATGGCCTTGTACTCAGACTCAGCACTAAAGTGTGAAATAATATTGTTTCTTATTTCTCCAGGTCACCAAGTTCCCAGTTATAAATGTACAGAAGCCGGTAGTAGACCGCCTGTCACCAACATCACCTGCATAATCTGCATCTGAGTATGCAACAACAGACATAGATGCCTTCCTCTGAAAAAGAATGCCTCTACCTAGACATCTCTTGATGTACCTTAACACCTACATCACAGCCTACCAATGAACATCAATGGGCTTATCTAAGAACTGGCTTACCTAACCCACGACAAGGCTAATATCTAGCCTAGTGATAGTCAGATAAAATAGCTTCCTTACCAGCTGTCGATATGCCTTCTTATCTTTTAGCTTTACAGTATCCTCAAAAAGGTGAATTTTAGGATCCATAGGAATATTTGCATCTTTGGATCTTAGCATGCCTGTCTCCTGAAGAATATCAAGGGCATACTTCCTCTACGACATAATTGTCCATTGCTTGTGGCAAACTCAATGCCTAAAAAGTAATTCAGCTTTACAAGATCTTTCATGACAAACTGGTGTGCCAAGTACTTATTCGCCTGAGATATACCCTCTGCATCGTCACCTATAAGAATAAGGTCGTCCACATACACAAGTAAAGCTATTGTACCCCTACTGGTCTTCCTCACAAATAGTGAATGATCTGATGAAGATCTCTACATCCCAATAACAGACACCTCAGACAGGCGCTGAAACTAGGCTCGGGAGCTCTGTTTAAGACCATAAATGCCTTTACAAAACCTGCATACACACTCCCCCTGAACCTTAAAGCCAAGCGACTGCTGCATATAGATCTCTTCCTCCAAGTCTCTGTACAGAAATGCATTTTTGACATCCAGCTGATGTAACTGCCATCCATAATGAGCTTCAACAGAGATAAGAATGCGAACAATGGAGAGTCATGCAACAGGGGAAAACGTGTCAAAAAAATCCACACCATAGGTCTAGGTGAATCTTTTAGCCACAAAGGTAGGCTTATACCTTGAAATAGACCCATCTGGGTTGTATTTCAAGGCAAAGACCCATCTGGCTCCAACAAGGTGCACGCCAGACAGTAGAGGTGACAGCTCCCAGGTACCTCTGGTAGTAAGTGTAGACATCTCCATAGCTGCCTTCCAGTGTGGATGTAGTAGAGCCTGCTAGTACGAGGTAGGTAACTCAGCACTGGATATAGCAGCTGTGAATGCATGAAACTCCGAACTTAGAGAATCAGCAGAAACAACACTTCCAACAACACGATACTGGGCACAAGATCGTAGAGCCTTCCTGATATCAATAGGGATATCATTATCAGTACTCATGGAATCAAGACCTAGAGAAACATCCACAGGTGACAGACTCTCACCCTTTACACCTGCTGACACTGTATCTGAAGAAGCCTCCTGAGTAGAAACAACCTCTAGGTTATCAACACTAACTTGAGGAGTCTGTGGAATAGGTGGAGGGGGCTTTGCTCTATAAACAACTGGCAACTGATAGGTGTGACCCTTGAAGGTCCCTTCATCTGCTGGTACTAGCCTGAATGTGCTGGTAGATGGCTCAGTAGCCTGAGAAGGGCTACTACTATTTGTAAATATACTGAATGATATAGGAGCAACCGGTACAGGAGCACACTCTGCACCGGCCTGGCAGCAACAGTAAAATAGGGTACAGCTTCCTGAAAGGTGACATCTGCACTAATGTAATGTCTCTGGTGTAGGAGATCAAAACACCGATACCCCTTCTGAGTACGAGAGTAGCTAAAAAACACACACTTGACTGCTCTATGTGCTAATTTATCGTGCCCAAGTCCAAGAAGATGTACAAAAGCCACACACCCAAATATCTTGGGTGGAAGACCAAACAGCTCGTCATTCAGATAAAGCACCTACCACAGTATCTGCTCGTGAATTACTGAGGAGGACAATCTATTAATAAGGTAGCAAGCTGTGAGAACTGCATCTCCCCAGTAGTTCTGTGGCACACTGTTATGGATAAGAAGGGCTCTGGCCATATCAAGGATATGTCTGTGCTTCTTCTCTGCGATTCCATTTTGCTGAGAGATGGGAGGACATGAGGTCTAATAAATTATGCCATGTAAACCATAGAATTCTGCCAGCCGACAAGTACAAAACTCCAATGCATTATCAGATCTGAGAGTCTTGATGCAAACATCAAACTGATTCTTTATTATCAATACAAACTTCTCAATCAGTGGACCACTTCAGACTTATTCTTTATGAGAAATAGCCAGGACAATCTCGAAAAATCATCAACAACAATCAAATAGTACTGATGTCCTGCTCTGTCAGGAGTCCTACTGGGACCCCAAACATCAAGATGCACTAACTGAAAACACGAAGACGAACGTGGTCCAGTAGCAGCTGGAAAGGAAGATCTATGGTGCTTCCCAAGTTGACATGCATCACAAGTGAGTTGTGTAGTTAGGGATACATAAGGAATAAGCCTGCGTAATTTCTTCAAAGAAGGATGGCCCAACCATCTATGCCACTGGAGAGCACTTCCAGATGTAGTACTGACCCGACATGTTGCAGCCATAGGACCCTGCTGAAGTCGGTAAACACCTCCTTCATATCCACTACAATAGTCTTCCCTGTCATTCTATCCTGGAAAAGACATCCACGCTCATCAAAGATGACACGACAATTCATCTGCTTAATGATTTCACAGACAGAAAGCAAGTTCATGGATAAATCTAGAACAAACTGGACACGATTAAGCTGCATAGAAGGGATAACATTAATTTCCCCCTGACCACTAATAGGAGCAAGTCACCTATCAGCCCGATACTGTACGACCTCGAGAGACAGGTTGAATCTATCCAAAACACTGCAGATTTCCAAATAAATGATTGAAGGCACCTGAATCAATCAACCACGTCACACCAGTGGCTGGAGTATCACCTACGGTGATTCCTAGCACAATCTCTGACTGAGACACTACCATGTTCACTGAAACACACTACCATAAACTGATTTTAATGCACCACAGAAAGGGTACACATCCCTGAATTTCTTCACTCAGATATGAAAACTGACAGAAAATGAGGAATACACACCCTAACAAATACACCAAACGGGGAATACACACCCCAAAAATCTCCACTCACATGCGGTCAATACTCAAGGGGAATACACACCCCAAAAGCATACATCAAAGGGGAATACACACCCCAAAACAAACAGAAACAAAGTTCTCATTTGATTATACCATCCAAGAAGACCTTTCAAACTCCTTTCCGGAAGATCCTCGCTCTAAAACTTCATCATCAACACGTGGAGGATCTTCCTAGACCCTGAAACAAAGGAAATAGGGATCTACAACCCTCTCCTTACTGCCGGAAGATGTCCAGCAGCAAGAGGAAGGAGGTGGAGAAGAGTAGAAGAGGCGAGGCTGCCCCCTCTACACCCCTCTTGCCATAACCAGCGGCGGCGGCGACGATTACAAGCCGACGATGCTGCTGCTACTGGCAACTACTACGACGCTAGTTGGAAATGGTGACGCTGCTGCTGGAGGCGGCGGTGATGGTGGCAGTAATGGCGAGCTTAATGGTAGGGTTAGGGTGTTCTTGGTGGAGTTCTCAAATTGGCTCTGATACCAAGTTGAAAAAAATGAACATTCTTACATTACTAAATAGTCCCTTCACCTATATAGGTAAGGGAAAAATTACATCATAAACCCACTATGAAAATAAAAATTAACGAAATGCCCTTACTACAAAAAACAAAACTCAACATCCTACTATCCACAGGTTTTGCATCCACATCATACAAATGCACCTTGGGATCCATGGGAATGTTAGCTGCTTTGACTCCTAACATCCCAATATCTCCAAGAACATCAAGTGCACATTTCCTTTGGCTCACTACAAGCCATATTTTCCTCTAGCCACCTCAATACCTAAGAAATACCGCAAAGAACCCAAATCCTTCATAACAAATTGTGCTGCCAAATTCTCCATGACCTGTATTATTCCAATAGTATCATCGCCAGTAACAATGTCATCAACATAAACAAGGAGTACAGCTACTCTATCAATCTTCCTAGTGAACAAAGAGTGATCAGACATAGATCTCTTCAAGCCCATGCTTTCCACAACCTCAAACAATTTATAAAACCATACACGAGGACTCTGCTTGAGTCCATAAATTGCCTTATTTAGCCTGCATACAGACTCCCCCTCAACCTCAAAACCAAGGGGCTACTGCATATACACCTCCTCCTGAAGATCTCCATAAAGGAAGGCGTTCTTCACATCTAGTTGGTGTAGATCACAGTCTCCGTTTGCTACCACTGAAAGAAGTATACGAACAATCGGGAGCCTCACTACTGAAGAGAGTGTCAGAAAAGTCCACTCCATAGATCTGAGTGAACCCTTTTGCCACCAAGCGAGCCTAATGTCGAGAAATAGACTCCTCAGGGTTGTATTTCATGGCAAAGACCCATCAACAGCCAACCACTTGAGCTCCTGCTAGTCTTGGTGTAAGCTCCCATGTGCTACGAGAGCGAAGAGTCGCCATCGCCCCCTTCATAGCCTGATGCCACTCAAGATGGAACATGGCCTCCTAGTATATAGTAGGTATGGTAGATGCCATGAGAGTGGTAGTGAAAGCAGCAAAACTAGCACTAAGCACATCACACACAAACGCACCAGTAACACGATACTGTGCACAACTACGGGGTGCCTTCCGAACAGCTATCAGAAGATCAATATCCTCTTTGATAACTATGGCATCTTTCTCAGCGATAGTATTTGAACATGTAGAGACATCATGAGGCATAGAAACATCAGTATCAACACATACCTGTATGGGGGAGGATGATGGCACTATGGTAGGAGAGTGGGGTGGTAATGCATGGCTTATATGACATTAGAATTTGATATACCACTTGTGGATCTTGGAACTTATTATCACCGAGATCCACTGACGACTGAGCAGGTAACTGAGTAGGTGAAAAGTCACCAAACTGAATGGGTGGAACAAGCATAGGAGTCGACTGAGATGATCAATCCCAAGGCACAAAAGAAAATTGTCTTGTTGTAGTAGAGAAATATGGCACAACCTCATGAAATGCAACGTCTGCACTCACATAATACTTTATGGTAAGGGGATCATAGCACCATTATCCTTTCTGGATATGAGTATATCCCAGAAAAACACACTTAGTAGCTCTTGGTGCTAACTTATCTCTGCCAGACCTGGTAATGTGTACGAAAGCAACACAACCAAATGTATGAGGTGGCACTAGAAAGAGATCACGGCCAGGACGTAAGATCTGTCAAGGAATTTGTTCTAATAACACAGAACTAGGCATCTTGTTGATAAGTTAGAACATGTCTATATTTCCTCTCAGCTATCCCATTATGTTGGGATGTATGTGGGCATGTAGTTTGATGCACACTGCCATATAGCCTGCAAAATGCACGCAATCTCGATGTACAAAATTTCGATGCATTATCTGAGTGCACACACTTGGCAATAGTAGAAAATTGAGTTTTTACTTCAATAATAAAATCTTCTATATCTGTACCCACATCAGACTTATTCTTTAGAAGAAACAACCATAACATACGAGAATAATCATCCACAATATTCAGATAATACCGATGTCCCAATCTATCCGATACTCTATTGGGATCCCAGACATCCAGATGAAGCAAATAAAAAACAGACTTAGACATCGAAGAACTAGCAGGAAAAGTAGCTCAGTGATGTTTCCCAATCTAACATGCATCACATCTGATCTCAGTAGCAGGGGACAGATAAGGGATGAAACATTGTAGCCTGTCCATAGGAATGTGTCCAAGGCGATGCCATTGAAGTGTAGTCCCAATAGTAGAACCATACTCGCCATGACATAAAGCAAGCAATGTACCCCCCATCTTCATGTCCACCACCAATCATCCTCTCTATGAGCTTGTCCTGTAACACACAGCCCACATCATCAAATATAACACAACAATTGATATCATTTGTTACTCTGCTAACTAATAACAGGCCAAAAGGAAACTCTGGTACAAATAAAACACAAGACAGTTGTAAACTAGGAGTAAGAGAAACCTCCCGCTGTCCATCAACCCTGGAGTGATGACCATCAACAACCTACACTGTACATCCTAAAGTAACGGACTGAAGATGCTGAAAGCAGGACTTATCACCACTCAGATGGTGTGAAGCCCCAGAGTCTATAAGCCATGTAGATCTACTATAATGTAGAAGTACAAAAAAGCTAGAATCACTCTCGATACATGAGGAGGCAAGGGCAGCAGTATCCGATGGTGATGGAGACTCCTGTGTCACCTGAGCAAGTCTCTGGGCAAGAGCATCAAACTCTGCTCTGGGAACCATATTTGTTTCTGTCTCAATGGTAGTCGCAACCTGATTGGCAACAGGTGGTTTACCATGCTTAGTCCAACATGTGGCCTCAACATGTCCAATGCATCCACAAAACAAACAAGTTGGGCATGGTTTGTCGGGTTGCTCCCGACCCCGACCACATCCATGAATAGTAGAACCACCACGTCCTTCACAACCACCCATAGCTGCAAAGGCAGAAGTCTGGCCTGTAGTCTCTAACGTAGTAGTACAGACATAAGTCTACTAACTCAACTGTATGCCTCCTCTAGAGTAGGAAGTTCTGTCAGAGTAAAGCATTTGGGGTCGTGCTGACTCATATTCCGAGCCTAGTCTAGAAAGAAACTTAAGTACCACAAATTCCTTGCAATACTACTCAACTCCGTATGGCACAAGTGCAAACATGTCTACAAGCATTATAATTCTCAAGTAACCCTTCAACTTGCCATAATATTAAGGCAAAGAGAGATCCTCCTGTCTGAGAGAAAAAGTATCATGAGTGATCTGAAATACCTCACTAGAATTCTTCTCATGAGAATACATGTCATGAAGAGAATCCCACATCTCTTTGGCAGTCTTGTAATATATGATTCCATCACCAATATGAGATGCTACAACATTCATGATCCAGGCTCTTACCATAGCATTGTCCCTCTTCCACATGGCATGCTTCCCAGTTTGGTTAGCAGGCTTTGTCTCCAGAAGGATATGTTTCTTATCATGTCCTTCAAATAAGGAATGTCTATGACCAATGTCCATAGTTGGTCTCATCCAACTTCATCATGGGAACGAAGAACGGATTTTTGATGTTCCTAGTAGCTGAGTTGACATCCGATGTGACTTCGAACGATGGAGTAGCCATCACGCCAAACGAAGAAGGAAAGACACCAAAGACGGATCTGAAATCTGATTTTCAAATCATGCAGGCCATCAAATCATAAGGGAAAAGATCCTAACACAAGATTTGGAAAGTTGGAGTTCCAAAAATCGTGTTAGGGAGAAAACCCAGCATTACTAGGATCAAACAGAGGTGCACGTGAGGTAATAGACCCCCATCAGCATCGTCCAGCAAGGATTTAGGGCTCCCTGCCACTGTTGCTCAAGGTGGTGGCAACCGCCGGCCACGCCCCTACCGGTGGGGGTTGTCGTCACATGTGTGGAGGCGACACGTGAGAAAGAGAGGGCTGTGAGGCGCCTCTCTCAGCGGCTAATCACGACAACGCGATGACGAAGGAGAAGAGGGATTTCAGAGGAAGGGATTGGGAGCTAAGTATTTGGTGGGATACCAAAGCGCCAATCTAGGATTGTTGCTCTGATACCAAGTCGGAGGAAACATTCAATCTATTATTCCTTGGAAACCTTACATCTCTTTATATAGAGGGAGATGTGGGTAAATTACATAAGAGGATCAACAGAATGAAGAAAACATAACGAGCTATAATAAAGCAACAAATAAATAAATAGGAGTTACCGTATCAGAGATTACTATTGTTTTTCACAAATATCCATTTTCCTGAACTTCCCTTCAAATACTAAAGAATAAGACACTGCATGATTCCAGTGACTATATCGGGGATTCTCCATATGTTGACTTGACCTGTTAACTACAAAGGTGATTTCTGGTTTAGTGACAATGACAAAGAAGTTTGCCAACAATACTCCTATATCTCCCTTTATCCACAAAAGGGAGGTCTTCCTCTTCACATAATCACTGAAGGGGCTCTATAAGCACCATCGACAGCTTAGCACCTAACATCCTACTTTCTGTAAGTAATTCAAGTACATATTTTGTCTGAGATAGTGACATTCCTTTGGCATTTCTGGCACATTCTATGCCCAAGAAATATTACAACTTGTCAAGATCCTTAATAACAAAAGTGTCCTAAAGAAATGTCATTCTCATGAATACCTCTGGTATCATCTCCTGTAAAAACCATATCAACAACATATACTGCAAGAATTACAACACCAGAGTTCGTCCATCAGATAAAAATAGAATGGTTAGAAGTAGACCTACAAAACCCAATATGCTAAACAGCAACACTAAATCGCTCAAACCAAGCTCATGGACTCTACTTGAGTCTATATATAGCCTTCTTTAGCTTGCATACCTTCCCCCTTTTAACCACAAAGCCTGGTGGTTGAGCCATATGCACCTCTTCCTGTAGGTCTCCATAAAGGAAAGCATTTTTGGCATCTAACTGATACAATGGCCATCTTAGGTTAACAATAGATAAAATTACTCAAACCAAGTTTAATCTAGCAACTAAAGAGAAAGTGTCAAAATAGTACACTCCATAAGTATGAGTCTATCCTTTGGCTACCAACCTGACTTTAAGTCTCTCAATTGACCCATCAGGCTGATATTTAACAGTGAAGACCGATCTACAGTCCACAACCTTCTACCCTGGGGAAAGATCAGTCAATTCCCATGTACCACAAGAGAGAAGGGCATCCATTTCCTCCAGCATAGCCTATCTCTAACCTGAGTCCTGCATGGCCTCAGCATGATGCTTGGGTAACACCAAGATTGAAAGAGTTGTAGAAAAACTCTGTAGTGCTGGACTGAGATGATAAGTAGATATAATTAGCCATAGGTTGTAAAGTACAAGATCTCACAGCCTTGCTATGTGCAATAGGCATGTCATCTATCTGGCACTAAAGATCACCCAATACTGATGTAGGGATTGAGAGATGTTTCCCTACTCCTCAACTTGCATAGTTGGCAAAGGGGCAAACACAGATGACTTGTGATGACGATCATCTGTCTGAGAAAATCACTCAAGAGAAGCACCTTCAACAGAGAAATAGGGCGCATTCTCACTGAAAGGCACATCTGTAGAAACAGTATCATCTCCTAATCAGATCAAAACACTTGTATCCCTTCTGGGTTCTAAAATAACCCAAGAAAGCACATTTTACAAACCGAGGAGAATTTATCTGGGACACCAAACAAATGAACAAAACATGTGCATCCAAAAATACACAGTGGCAATGCAAAGGTACTGGCATTAGGTTGTATTAAGGAAAGTGGAGTGGCTCCATCAAGTACTGGAGAAGGTAATCTGTTTATAAAGTATGTGGCAGTAAGGATAACATCTGCCCAAAAATTTTTAAGAACATTCGTTGCTAACATTATGGTTCTAGCAACATCAAGAAAATGGCATAATTTTCTTTCAGCAATGCCATTTTGTTGAGAGGTACAGCCACAAGATGTTTGGTGTAGTATACCATTGGTGGATAGGAAATCATAACTTCTTTTTACATAAATTTCAAAGCATTGTCACGAAAAGTTTTAAATAGAAATTATGAACCTCATTAAAAAATTTAGAAATTTCATATCTACCATGCAAGAGATATGTCCATGATAAGCGACTAAAATCATCCATAAACACCACAAAATATCAGTACATACCTCAGTGGACAACTCTACAAGGTTGCCAAACATCACAATGAATGATATGAAAAGGAGAATCACATCTTTTATTGTTTCTAGACGGAAAAGATGCACCGTGATGCTTGCCAAGATGACAAGCTTCACAATCAAAATTATTCGGAATAAAGGACTCTGGAAACATTTTCTTTAATCTGGAGACAAATGGATGACCCAAACAACAGTACCATAGGATAGGTTCCATAGACATAGAAACAACACCAACAAATAGGTGACGAGTGTTAATGTAGTATCATAGCTACAGAAATCGACAGTCGGTGAGGTCACCAACTAAGGAGTATACGGTATGCGAGTGATTAATCAAAGATTAATCGATGTAGTATTTTTAATATTTTAATTTTTAAATATAATTATATATACCATTATACATATTAAGTATACTTATATATGAATTGAAATATTACATATATATTAATATTATTTTTTTGATATACATATTCTCTTAAAATAGCTTCTAACAAATAGCTATCAATATCACAACACATAAAATAAGTCAACTAAACTAAAATTGGTGTATCATAAATCTAAAGGAGACAAGTTGGGGTAAAGGACACAAGAAAAGGGACTCGGGACCAAGGGTTTTGCTTAGGGCTAAGGCTTTCATGTGTTGGGAACTTGGGGTAATGGGAGAAGTCGAGTTTAGTTGGGTGCATTTTGGCATCAGATTTAGTTGGGTTTTGATTTGGGAGTGCATTACATGTATCAAAGCTAAAAAAAAATTGAAACCTTAAAACTTGGATGACTAATTGGTTAATTAATCGAATAATCGGCTGATTAATCAAGTAGACCAACTATAAGGCCGAATATAGGTACTTGGTTCATTTTTGGACTACATACAATTATGCAACCGATTAATCGATCGCATAGATCAATTTTTGCACCCCTATGTAGTATAATCCACCACGCTCAATCCCCCCACCAATCATCATCCCCATCTGGATGTCCTGAAAATACACAAAATGTTCATCAAATATCACTTGGCACACAAGCTTGTTACATGAGCAATATACCGAAAGTATACTCAGGAATAAATAGGAAAGGTACCCCCGCTGGCCTTTTATCTTTTCCAAAACTCGCACGTGGAAAAATAAGCATAAGCCACAGAACATACGAAGCATTCCACAAGAAACAAAATGAAAAACAAACTTTCTCTTTCTCCATTACAACAAGAAATGGCATAAAGCCTACATGAAACCAATGAAGAGCCATTGCATTATAAGGTAAAATTGGGAAGAGTGCAAAACACCAAAAAAGCCTAATTCCAAAAGGCAATCGCCCTCAACACGCAACCATGTGAAACACAGCAGAAGATGCCCGCTAAAGAAGAGGACCGACATAACTAAGACTAGTGCCCTCGCCTTGCAAAGCCCAACCCATCACCCGAGCCCAAACTGGACTAATCTAGGATGGCCCATCGCCAGTCAACCTGAAGTGTAAAGCGGAAGGCAACAAATCCGACTCGTCCGAAAGACGAGACTCCACTCTTCCTCGAGAGAGAAAGACCAAGCTTGATTCCCCCGAGAGAACAGGGGGCGAGGGGGGGGGACTACAGTCAACCAACCCAAAGAGAGGCCTCAGATTCTGTTGGGGATCCATCATCACCAACCCTAGAGATGTACACCGAGAAGACTGTGCAAGCACCTCAAAGGGCACAATGCGTGCAGAGTCGTCGCCCTGGCCAATGCACTACACCCCTACCAAAGATCCTCAACCCTATCAGAGAAAGCAGTCCGACAAAATCGAGCAGACAAATCCCAGTCGGTCCACCACCATGAGAGGGTAGGGCCGTAGGAGCACTTTGGCCGAAAGTCGAAGCTTAGGCTGCTACAGTGAAGTCACCCTCACAAGAGCAGGGTTGTTAAAAGGAGTAGACACAAGCCAGTAGTAGCCCTGGTCACCATTGGCCCACCCATGAAAATCGACCAACTCGGAAGCATCACCTCCAAACGTTTCCCCACCATGGAGCGTAAGGGTCACAAATCGGCTTGGCTAGAAGCCAACACTCCCAGCCACGTCAGCGAGGCCTGCACTACGGGGCTAGAACACCCGAGAGGACCAACAACCCCTTAGCAATCCAACTAAAAACAGAGGCCTCAAACCACCATTGGAGGACCACCCCAACCCCACTGACGCGAGACAAGAGGACCCAGCCAACCAGCCCAACCTGGCCATTTCGGGACTAGCTTTAAGAGGAGGCCACGACAAGTGACCCTACCCAAACAGAAGCAGCCCACAACCCCATAGCCTGAGATGGCCATCTCGAGGCTACAAAGGGGTGAAAGGTCGTACCCCCACAAGGGCCCCACATGGAGGGAAGCCCTCAAATCGTCTCTCTGTCAAGATAGTTGACAAACCTGCGAGGCTAACGCTCTGACTCAACGAAAGGGTAATTAGTTCATGGGAGCCTTCATAGAAGGCACGCCCACGAGATGCACAGCCAGCAACCCAACCGGCACATCGACGTGTAAGGGTCTCCACCTTGGTTTGCAAGGATGCAACTTGACTATGCCCCAATTGCTATGGAACCATAAAGGCCCAGCCAACATTTCACCAACCCACCTACAAAACACCTCTCATCGATCATGATTAAAAAAGGGATATCCACCCTTAAAGAGAGCCTTCAAAAAGTAACTAATAAGTAAAAACCTACTTGCCAGCAACAGGCCCTAGAACCACAACCTTCATAAAAGCCACCAGGCAACACCCAAGCTCAGCAAGGCAACAACAAAAGCAGAGGCATCACCACCATAACCACCCAACATCCACATGAGGATTGGGATAAGGAAAGAACACAACCCATATCGCCCCATTTGTAGGCGAGACGAGGAAGACGAGCGCACACATCCCTTCAATATATCTCCCTGAAACTACATGATTCACAATAAATGCAACATGAATGCTCCAAGTGCTAGTTCCCTGAACAGGCACGACAATTACCGAGGGCAGCGATAATGCTCGTAAAGGTGTAGACCCCGCGAGCAATCTATGATGCACTCCCTTTCGAGAATGGATTGGATGTGACGACACTCGCCTCAGGTATCCCGAACGACATAATAGTAGTGCCATCCCGACCACCTCGAGTCAACGATTGAGGCAACCACTCGCCTCAACAAGGAGCAAGGCTTAGAGCGACAGGCAACCCCAAAAAGCCAATCCCACAGAAAAGATAGGAAAGGATCTCGAAAACAAGCAAAGGCGCAATATCTACCTCAGTCGACCATCAAGAATCAACAACAAGCTACTGCCCACCAAGTACCTGGCCCAAGCACTAACGATAGGAAAAAGACGTGACGTACCGCAACCCACATCTCAACTGTTCCTACAACATTCGTGAGTCAGGTCTAGTAAGATGGAAAAAGGAGACAACTCAGGATAGCAAGGCAACATCCCCATGAGAGAAGTAAGCCAAACCCAAGTCCTCATAAAATCCCATCAAAAGTTGCCCATGCAAAGTGAAGCTAAACACCGGTCCAAAGGAGTAGAACACCATCAACACGCACCCCCAGAATTGACACCTAGCATCAGGTGAAGACAAAAGAGAGCCTGTAAAGTACATGCGCCACTCCTTGAGGTCAAGCCCCCCAACCCGGGTGAGAGTTGAAATGAGAGCACACCCGTTGCACGAGGAAGGTGCCCCCAAGACTCTCTCGGGGTCGCACACCATAAGAAACCAACCTCACTAACTGTGACATAAACCTACCCAGACACTCCACGTCATTGGGCATGGGGTATGTGCGCGTGGCAATCACCACCCAGTGGGACAAAAGGCAAAGGAGCCATACAAATCCACACCACCCTAAAGCCGATGACACCAAACTTCCTCACCTTCACAACCCCCCCACGAGTGACTCACCAAAAGCCAGCATGAGGCAACAACACTAAATGGCAATAGCACACACTCGACCTTTGCTAGCCCAACCCAACGAGCAAAGGTACAAACCCCCAAGGGTCGAAGCCATTAATGTCCCAAACAAAGCCACCCAAAAATCAAACTTCCTTACATAAAGGGGACCCCAACTCACACGCAGACACACACAATGACTACCCGACCAATGTTCTAAAGCCCTCATAAAACACATCATAATAGGGAAGGAAGTAAGCAAACACCAACAACAAACTACATTTTTCATTAAAGGATGGTGAAACACCAAGAAGAGCCAAAATGGCCAACAAAAAATAGAAAAGAGGGACATAGGAAACCAAAACACCAAAGACCCCAACAATGCCGACCAAAAGCAAACCAACGACACCATCCAGACTACCTGTCCACATGATGCAACCCAATGGGAAGACAGTCACATTGAGGCCCACCTGAACCCAATGTTTAGGATGTCGACCGCCCAAGACGAGTAGGTGCCCGCATAGGCGTTAGCGGACCCCTTCCTGAACTGAGTAATGTCATGCGATCCTATAAGCGGGTATGGACGAGTAGGCAGACCCAGTAGGCATTTACTCGACCATCTGCTCGCCTAAGTTTGAGATAGAGCCATTGGTTGGCTCTTCTTGAAGAAAAAAACCCACGAAAAAAATAATTTTAGGGCCCACTTAAAAATCAAACATCTTGGACGCCCCAATAAAATTTCACCCAACTAACCCGCAAAAGAATCGATCGATTCTAGACTTCAATGCAAAATCCCATACCTCTTCATTGCCCTTGTCGCAAAGTCCTAAACCCCCATTGCCGACCTTCAACATCTCTGATACCCCCACGCTGCCATCACCCTCTCGTTGCCATCACCCTACCATCACTCTATCCTTGCCATCAAGCATTGGAGCCTTGGAGGTAGCATCATCATCAACCCTCTCGACCAACGTTGAAGGCTGCAGTGCACCCTCACAATCTTGGAGGTAGATCCCTCGGTCTAATTTTAGTTTTAGGTTTTTTATTTTTAGGGTCTGATTTTTATTGGGCCCGGTGTGACTTGTTCGTGCATGTGTCTCAAATGTGAAACATTTACAAGATGTGTCACATATCTCCTCTCTTTTGAGTTTTATGGTTTGAAATTTCACTGCAATGTATGCATTAGTATATATCATTCCTAATATTAGATAAATAAATTATTTGGAATCCCTCGAACTCTAACTTTTACATCAATTTTCGAGTCAAATTTTTGTTCTAGGTTTTTTATTTTTACATATAATTTTTATATCAATTGTTTGTGTTCATTGTCATTGATAACAGGTTTTGATAGGATCAATGGCCGATTCATCTAGTCAACCGACTTCTGATAGTTCATCCACCTCGAGTATGCCATTTTATGTTCTACAAGGATCTAATGATCTAGGTTGAAAATACACCTATGTTCAAGTGAAGACTGACCTCAATACGGTCACATGTCGACTTTGTGGCAAGGTGGTGAATGGGGGAATAAATAGAATGAAGCAACATCTTGCTTGTATCAAAGGAAATGTTGCACCTTGTCAAAAATCTAACCTTGAAGTCCAAAACTTATAAAGGAGAGCAAACTTCAAAGAAGAAGCAAAACAAAGCTACAGCTGTTCAAGAAATCCAAGATGAAGTGGTCATTAAAACAAACTCAACACACTCAATTGAGGTCGAGAGGGACGGTAAAAGGCCACGAATGTCAAAAACCACTTACAATAGTGGAATGCGTCAAACCATAATCAAGGATGCATTTGCCAAGGGAAAGAGAGCACGAGTCAACAAGTTTGTGACGAATTTTTTTTATGGTTGTAACATCTCTTTCAATGTAGTCACCCACCCAGCTTTTATTCGTATGTGTGAAGCAATTGGATAGTACAGTAGGGGATATAAGCCTCCTTATTATAAGCTCACAGAGACATTATTGTAAAATGAAGTAAATGAGACAAAGAAGAATCTAGAAAGTCATAGGGAGTTATGAAAGAAAGATGAATGCACAATTATGACAAATGCATGGACAAACATAAGGGGTACAAGCATCATGAATTTTTGTAAGCTAGGCACAAGCTTTCTAAAGTTCGTGGATGCATCTGTCGATTTCCATACTGCAGAGTATATTTACTCTTTGGTTGATAAATGTGTTGAGGAAGTTGGACATGATAATATTCTTTAAGTTGTCACGAGCAATGCCTCAACAAATTTGGCAGCAGGAAGACTTCTCAAGACCAAATATCCTAGCATATATCGGTCCTCATGTGCCACTCCTTGTATTAATTTACTGCTTGAGGAAATTGGTAAAGAACTAAAGGGGAAGAATACCATTACTAAGGCAAAAGAATTGACAATGTTCATTTTCAGTCATGCAAAAACATTAAACATGATGAGGCAATTCACACAAAAGAAAAACATTGTAAGACCTGGTCAAACGAGATTTGCAACTTTTCTCACTTTACAAAATGTTATGGATAAGAACGAAAAGTTAATGATGGTTTCTTTCGATGAGTAGAGAGCTTGCAAGTGGTCTAGAACAAAGGGAGGTGAAAGGGTTGCATCTACTATTTACAGCGCTACTCGATGGCAACAAGTGACTTTGACCTTAAAGGCCTTCTCTCCCTTGGTTCATGTCTGACATATTATTGATGGGGACCAGAAGCCCTCAATGGGTTTTGCATATGGTGGGCTTGAGGATGCCAAGAAAGAGATAAAGGCTATATCTAAAGATGCTGAAGTACAATATAAGCCATCATTGATGCCATTGTTTCAAAGTCAAAAGGCTTGATTCTCCCCTTCGCCTACCTGCCTACTGTCTCAATTCATATTACCATTATCGAGATAAAGATATGATTGAGAAGGAAGGTACCACGACGAATGGCTTCTTAGAGTGCATGGAAAGTTTCTATCCTGATATTGAAACTCATGATATCATCACAAGGAAGGACTTGAATATTTATAAAAAGAGTAGGGGCTCATTTAGTAAACCAATTGCTGTAAGACAGACTTATAATTGATGATGACTTCAATGCAGGTGTTCAATACTCATTAAAATATGTTCATTTGTAAGTAAGCAACTTATATATGGTTAATTTTTAATTATATGCTGCAGCTAATTGGTGATCATTATATGGGTTGGAGACAACACCTTATTTGAAAGAGATGGCTTTGAAGATCCTAAAGTTAACATCATCTTCAATTGGGTGTGAAAGGAATTGGAGTTCTTTTGAAGCGATAACGTTAAAAATTATGGTCATTAATTAATGGTTGGATTACACTTTGAATCAGTGTCATTATTTACTTAACAAATAAACAAATTGCAAGTCCATACAAAAAAAGGAACAAACTTGAACTTAAACGAATGGATGTCTTAGATATGTCAAGTTCAATTCCAAGTTGCGGGAGTGTCAATTCAAGAAAAAAGATCCCTTAGCCACAAAAGATCGAGCTCATGTTAGGGATTGGCTAGAAGGCGGTGAAGGAGAGCAAGAGGTGTTTGAAGGAACGGGGTTGGCATAGAACTTGGTTGCTGAAGCAAGTGGTGTACAAGAGTTGTTGCAGAACAGGAGTCAAAGGCTTGCATGTCCCTCAACAACATTGCAAAGCTTAGATGAAGAATTTCCATCAGATAAGGAGACTAATGAGGAAGATAATATCCCCGTCATAGATTTTGAAAATGGATCTAATTCAGAATGACTCTTTTAGGCTTTTAATTAAGTGTTTGTTTAGATAAATATTTTGAGTATTTAGTTTGTTATCTTAACTAGTTTTTTAGTGTTGGCGCACTATTTTAAATGAACAATAGATTGGCTACTATTTTGTGTATGAACATTTGGATTCTAATCTCCACATTTTCTTTTTTCAAGATATCTAATCTTTTATATTCTAGGTTGTATAGTAATTAAAGAGTACAAGTATTAATAATATTTTTTTATTATATTGCTTGAGACAGTTGCATAGTTATACATTACATATAACACAAAATTGAATAAATTAACTATTTTTTTAAAATAAAAAATGCAAAACCACATACTCGTTTGCATACTCGTCTAAATACCGCATACTCTATGTGGTGACCCAACCAACCACATACCGCATACCGACTTCCTAAACCTTGATTGAACCTATCCGATGTAAACTTAATTGAGATCACGAACGACCACGAAGGGATGTCCTCTGTTAGCCCCTACGGTCTAGAGTTGTTTGTGTTTATCTTGTTATTTCTTGAGTTGTAGTATTTTCTATTTCTTTGAAGAGAACTTATGTAATTTTTCCCACCTCTATATATTAAGGGGGTAGGGCTATGGAATAAAGCTATTTGATTCATTTGTTCTAACTTGGTAACAGAGCAGTAGTTTTAGATTGATGTCTATACCCACCTTGATTCCCGTATCCCCTCTCTCTACCCAAAAAAAAACAAACAAAACTTATCGGATCTTGAGAAAGTGCTACCACAATCACCATCGGCCTTCGTCGTCAATGGCCTGATCTACTCAAGACCTGCTCCCATCATGCAGCGCCAATACCCAACAATGGCAACACTGCCCCATAGCAGTATCGCCAGTGCACCAGCGACACCGCTGGTGCCCCAACAGTGCCTCCATCGAGCAGTGCTGCCCTTGGTTGGCTTCTACACAGCCCGACACAGTCGTATATGGCCACCCTACATGGTGCTAAACCCACCTAGCACCAGTGATTTAAATGCCGTTGGCAAAGCCTTTTTTGGGAAAAGCCCATGCCGACATGATAAAGTTGTCGAAATGCAGGGATATCGTCGGCATGCCATCGCATGGTCAATATACCATCAGCATGGTCAACATGCCAACGAAATCGATGGTCATGCAGAGGCTACTGATGATTTTTTTACTATTATCATTTTTGTTGGTATACATCGGCATGCCTTCGGTATTTCCACGGTGTACCTTCGACATGCTCATCGACATGTCCATCGAAAAATGAGCATTTCCACAGCATGCCCTCGGCATGCCTACGAAATGCACTTAGAATTTCATCGATACGACGTCGAAATTGGCATTTCGAACCTTGCCTAGCACCACCCCTTGCAATGGCTAAGCCTTGACGTTAACCAATGCCGCCCATGTTCCCTCTGTGTAGTGCTGAAGCCCCTACGTCGCCCAGCTATTGGCATCCTACAGCAGATCCAGGCACTGTTGCACCTTCTACAGCTTCTTCTCAACAGTTTTAGTGAGATTTGAGGCTCATAGCACCACCCACGATGACTACAATCCATTTCCTACTACATAGTCCACCATATATGTTCTCATTCTGATTGGTATGGACTTGAATTTTTTTTATGGTCTAA
The DNA here is from genome assembly GCA_037157565.1 of Thalassia testudinum. Classification (NCBI taxonomy): domain Eukaryota; kingdom Viridiplantae; phylum Streptophyta; class Magnoliopsida; order Alismatales; family Hydrocharitaceae; genus Thalassia; species Thalassia testudinum. The sequence goes on from JAZHRO010000024.1 coordinate 96,779,843, forward strand.
TTCTCTTGCCCCCTCATATTCGTTGATGTTGGCTTATTCTGGTCGAAGTAGTTATAGTGCCTGAACATTTTCTTGAAGTGACATTGGAGAGCATCTCTGAATCTGGGGCCTACAAGAGCCCCTACTATGGTTCCATGGTGAAGTCAGATGGGATCACCTGATGGTCACAAGCATGTTTGTTGATCGAAGGTCATGATAGGAAGCACATTTTACTTTGATTAGAACCAGCAGAGAAGATGTTCCTACTGCTGAGTGAAAGCATTCAACGTAACAGGAGAGTCTGTTGACACTGTTAATATTTCTAGGAGTATGAGACATTGCTTAGTGTTTTTAGTCAGCATGGTGCATCTCAAGCAAGGGTTTGTGTCAATCTCAGGTAGAGGAAGGAGATTGGCTTATGGATTCAAGTGCATCTCGGAACATTTGTGGTGATGTACGATAGTTCTCCACTATTTATCTAATCTCACAAGGCAAAACTGATGCACGTTGATGATGGGAGACATTCTCCCATATCCAAGGCTCAGGAAGTCGATCTGCGGTATGTGGTATTCGGATGAGTATGCAGCTTTGCATTTTTTATTTTAAAAAATATAAAATAATTAGTTAATTTACTAATTTTATGCTATATGTAATGTTATAACTGTACAACTGTCTCAAGTACTATAATAAAAAATATAGTTAATACTTATACTCCTTAATTACTATAAAATCTAGAATATAAAAGACTAGATATCTTGAAAAAAGAAAATGTAGAGATTAGAATCCAAATGTTCACTAAAACAACACAAAATAGTAGTCAACAGGGTTCATCCAAAATAGCGCCCCAACACTCAAAAACTAGCTAAGATAAAAAAAACCAAACACTCAAAATGTTCATCCAAACAAGCACTTAATTAAAAGCCTAAAAGTGTCATTCCGAATCAAATCCATCTTCAAAATCTATGGTAAGGATATCATCTTCCTCATCAGTCTCCTCATCTGATGGAAATTGTTCTTTATCTAAGCGTTGCAATATTGTTGTAGGACGTGCAGACCTTTGACTCCTATACTGCAACAACTCTTTTGCACCACTTGCTTCAACCAAGTTCCATGTCAACCCCGTTCCTTCAAACACCTCTTGCTCTCCTTTGCCACCTTCTAGCCAATCCCTAACATGAGCACGAATTTTTGTAGCTAAGGAATCTTTTTTCTTAATTTGACATATACCAAGCCATTCAAGTCATTCATTCTTTTAAGTTTAAGTTTGTTCCTTTTTTTTGTATGGACTTGCAATTTATTTACTTATTAAGTAAATAGTGACACCCAATAAGAAGTGTAATCCAACTATTAATTAATGATCCTAATTTTTAACATTACCATTCAAAAGAACCCCAATTCCTTTTGCACCCAGATGAAAATGATGTTAACTTTAAGATCTTCTAAGCCATCTCTTTCAGATAAGGTGTGTCCAGCCCATATAACAACCACCAATCAGCTGCATCATATAATTAACCATACATAAGTTGCTTTCTCACAAATGAACAAATTTTAATGGGTAGTGAATACCTGCATTCAAGTCATCATCATTTACAAGACTGTCTCACAACAAGTGGTTTACCAAATGAGCCCCCACCTTTTTGTAAATATTCAACTCCTTGTGAAAAGATCATGAATTTCAATATCAGGATAGAAACATTCCATGCATTTCAAGAAGCCATTCATCGTAGTACCTTCCTTCTAAATCATACCTTTATCTCCATAATAGTAATATGGATTCAGATAGGAGGCAACTAGGTGAAGGAGAGAATCAAGCCTCCCTTTCAACTTTGAAACAATGACATCAATGAATAACTTGTATTGTACTTCAACGTCTTTAAATATAGCCATTAATTATTTCTTGGCATCCTCAAACCCACCACATACAAAACCCATCGAGGGCTTCCGACCCCCATCGACAATGTGCAAGACATGAACCAAGGGAGAGAAGACCTTTAAGGTCAAAGTCACTTGCTACTGCCAAGTAGCGCACGATGTCCTTGTATGTGAATTGCCTCATCATGTTTACTGTTTTTGTACGACTATAAATGAACGTTGTAATTCTTTTACCTTAGTAATGGCACTCTTCACCTTTAGTTCCTTACTAATTTCTCCACAAATTAAATCAATGCAATGAGCTGCATATGATGACCAATATATACTAAGATATTTAATCTTAAGTAATCTTCCTACTACCAAATTTACTGAGGCATTGTCCGTGACAACTTAAATAACATTAACAGCTCCAACTTCCTCAACACATTTATCAACCAAAGAGTAAATATACTCTGCAATATGGGAATTAGCAGATGCATCCACGGACTTTAGGAAGCTTGTGTTTAGCTTACAATTCACACAAAAATTCATGATGCTTGTACCCCTCATGTTTGTCCATGCATCCGTCATAATTGTGCCATCTTGCTTCCATGACTCTCTATGACTTTCTAGATTCTCCTTTGTTTCATTTACTTCATCTTGCAATAATGTCTTTGTGAGCTCATAATAAGGAGACTTATATACCCTACCGTACTATCCAATTGCTTCGCACATACGAATTAAAGTTGAGTGGGTGACTACATTGAAAGAGATGTCACAATCATAAAAAAACTTCACCACAAACTTGTTGGCCCGTGCTCTCTCTCTTCCTTGGCAAATGCACCTTTGATTGTGGTTTAACGCATACCACAATCCCTAATGATTTTTGACATTTGTGAACATTTACCATCCCTTTCAACTTCAATTGAAGGTGTTGAGTTTGTTTTAGTGACCACTTCGTCTCTCATTTCTTGAATAGCTGCAGCTTTCTCTTGCATCTTCTTTGAAGTTTGCTCCAAATAATCCTTCATACGTTTTTGGACTTCAGCACTACTAAAAAAATGGGATATGCCATCGGTTCCTTGTCGTCGTTATAAAACCGACAACAAAGATATTTTTCCCGTCACTTAATAATATAAGCGAAGGTGAAGGCATGTACTCAACCTACCATCAATTGAAAACCCGCAATGAACGGGCACTAGGCATTAATATTTCCCGTCGCTTTATAAAAGGATGGTAAATATATTTTTGTCGTCGATTAGTGTACAAAGCGACAACTAAAAGACGGATAAAATTAGCACCTGAAGTTTGGGCGGGTTTTGCAGTTTAATTTTGACTTATGTCGTCGATTGGTGGCAAAAGCGACGGTGAAACGAAGGTTAACATTAGCGCGTAATATATGGGTGGGTTTGATTTGACTTCTACCATCGGTTAGTGGAATAAGCGATGGCAAAAATATGTCGTCAGTTAGTGGAATAAGCGACGGCAAAAATATGTCGTCGGTTAGTGAATAAGCGATGGTGAAAAAAAGGTTAAAGTTAGTGCTCAAATTTGGGCGAGTTTGATTTTGACTTAAACCGTCGGTTAGTGGAATAAGCGACGGGGAAAAGACCAATTAAAATTTCTAGCCAAAATTTGAGCACGATGGAAGGGGGATTTAATTTATCATTTACCGTCGATTTCTAAGATAACCGACGAGGAACAAACCAGTTAAATTTTCCAACCAAAATTTGGGCGCGATGCAGTTGGGATTTAAGTTATCCTTTATCATATAACCGACGGTAAATATATGTTCATGATACTCTCGCAGAGTCCCTCCTCCCCGCACAACTGACGAAGACCCTCGCCGCACCTCCCCTAATCCTCCTCGGCGAACGCCTTCGTCAGTCACCAATGCTCCTCAGGTAGCTCCTCACCGTCCCGCCCTCCTCATCCCTACCCTCCTCTGCCTCTCCTCCTCCCCGCCATCCTCCTCCTCCTGCCGACATCCTCCACCATCCCTGACCCTTGGCCTACCTCCCTCCTTCCCAACCCCCTCCTGCCGCCCCCTCCCCGACTCCTCCTCCTCCTCCCAATCCTGTTGTCCTCCTCTGCCGTCCTAGACCCCGACGCCTACCGCCCCCCTCCTTCCCGACCCCCTCCTACCGCCCCCCTCCTCCTCCCTGACCCCCTCCTCCTCCCCAACTCCTCTCCCTCTTGCTGTCCTCCGCCATCCCCGACCCTGACACCTGCCGCCCTCCTCCTTGCGGCCCCCTTCCTCCTCCCCGACCCCCTCCTCCTCCCCAACCCCTCCTGCCGTCCTCCTCCTTCCCGAGCCCTCCTGCTACCCCCCTCCTCCCTGACTCCACCTCCTCCTGCTACTAGGTCTTCCCTTCCTCCCCATTCCCCTCATCCTCCTCCACTGCCCCTTCCCTTCCTCCTACTCCTCCATGCCCTTCCTTACCAAATCCCATATGACTTTAGTAAAACGGTTGAACAATTTTCACATTTGAACTTGTTTTATAACACTCTAAATACAACTTCAAAGCTCCACTATTGCATTCAAAACAAATGCATTTCTTTAGTACTTAGCATGTGTATGACTACTTTGATTTTCTATAAATAAGAATAAATGAGAAAAATGAGTTATAGATTGACATACGAAGAATACTAAGTCCAAAGTAGAGACCAAGATAGTCATCCAACTCCAATCGGGTGTTTGCTACCCTTACCTAACTTTGAAGTCCTTGAAGGCCAAAGAAGTAGAGGTGCTACCTAGAGATAATAGTTGAAACAGTAGGTCAAATCTGATCCAAAGCTGCTAATGCAATTCGATAGCATCTAGTCCTTTTGATTCTCTATTTAATCCACTTATCTTCAATCTCAAGAATCATATCTCTTGATGATGTTACCCAAACTCCAGGAGCTAACCAATTCGTCACAATGTGTTCATAATCTAGCTTTCAAACCATCTTTATGATGTTACCCCAACTGCCATCACCCATCGTCCTCTCCTCTCTACAGCCACCCTCCTTATCCACCTCCACCTGCCCCCTCTTCCTCATCTCCTTCTCCTACTGCCACCCTCCTCCCCATCCCCTTCTCATCTTCCTTTCCTTATATCAAATTAATCACTTAAGTTATTAATAACATAACGGTTTATTACTTAATTTATTATGCGTTATTGAATTTATAGATTGTTGGTAACGACCACCCTCAGAGGTTCTAGTACATCGGAGGTATAATTTCATTTTTTATAATTTATTTTTATGATATTTTAGGATTATATTAGATGTGAGGTGTGCCCACATATTGTCATTTTTTTTAATGTATGGTGGGGTGTGCCCACTTTTATGCACTTTATATTTTGTGTGATGCACTGTTATTGTGAGGTGTACCCATGTTTATTATGTATGTTATTTTGATATGCAGGTTTACGAAATAAAATAAAATTTAAGAGGAAACTCTGTCAAAATTTTAAAATTCTTTAATGTTCAATGTATTGGTTGGTTGGGGATTTAGGGTTAGTTTGAGCTTTGGTTAGGTTTTGTTAGGATTTGGGTAGGATGATGGTTGGGTTTGGGATGGAGATGGGATGGTTTAAGATGGATGGGTTATGGTTGAGATGGTTAAGACTTACGGTTGGGGTCTAGGTTAGATGATGATTGATTTGTATTTGGAATTGAGCTTAATATATGTTGTTTAGGTTTAGTAATGGGTTGGGTGTAAGGCTAGGGTGGTAGGGTTGGGATAGGGTTTAGAGATTAAGTTGGGCTTTATGCTAATCTAGTGCTCTTACTCAAGATTGCTGTAGGAAATATATGATGTTGGGTTGTTGGATTTAGTCTCATATAATGTGAAAACTTGACACTATATTATGAGCTTGTATGTTCTAATTAGGAATTTAGGATGCATAATTTCTTATTGATTTGAATACCTTGATTTATATTCTAGTGCATTTAGTTGTTGCATTCGTAGTTGATTGTATTTGTAAACATTTAATTGGTAGAACATCATCTCCATTAAATTGTGATTTGAAAATATATTTCTCAAAGAGATCGAATTGGTTCATTTGTTATCTGCTTATTTTTCGTACTTAAAACTAAATTTTGCATATTACAACAATGTAAGTATTCAATAAATGATGAGATCTTAACAAGGAGTAAATAACATTTTTATACATTTCTTTTTAGCATGCAATAAAAATAATTTTATTTCTTATCTGCTTATGTTTATGTCTATGTCGATTTCTTTGCAATTATGAGTATTATTTTAGACACACTTGCTAAAAAAGATATATGCACACGAGGCCAAACATTAGGTATTCTAACCTCTAAGGTAAAAGTCCTCCGAGTCAAATTATATCCAAATTACTCACCCGTCGAGACTTATGATCATATTATACGGACAATGCAAGAAGTGTATGCATACCTAACTTACATGCATGATCTGTCGTCTTTGTAGCATGCCATAAGACTCGATCAACTTTAGTTTGGTAAAGTACCGAACTAAAGAAGGTCCTTAAATATCTAATCACAACTTAGTTTTGCTCGTTACATGTAACCTTGTGCGGTGAAATTTCGGTTGCTTCTTCCTGCTCTTCTCTGGTATACCAACTAATCTTATCTAATTTCCTACAGTGCCCTTAATTGGGTATTAAAGGAAATCTAGCTAAGATTAGTATTGGAGGGTATACTGGAGAAGTGTAGGGAGATACTGTCAAAATTTCACCGCACTAAGGTTACACATAACGAGCAAACCTAAGTTGTGATCAGATCTTTAAGGATGAACTATAAAGTGAAAATCTTAATCAAGATACACATCATCGAGTCGTTTCTCTTCCTAATAAGTGATTTATTTACATTAAATTTTAAGTTGCAATGGATAAATCTTGGATTGGATTGCAATTTCATATTACACCAGTTATAAGGATGGAGTAATTTCATTCTTGGATTGAGCATTTGATGACACTAGGAAGATATTTAAGCGAGGTCAATTTAATAATATCTTCTACCCATGCAGAAGATGTTTGAATGGTTCCTTGCATGATCATAATACTGTACTCGAGTACTTGATTTGTAATGGGTGGTGACAGCATTACACTACTTGGGTAGCTCATGGAGAGTTGACTAAAAAAGTCACAAACTTTGAGAACACTGTTGACAAATAGATTGACGAGAAAATTGTTGATAGCGAAGGTGAACAAATACAAGAAATGTTGAATGAGATGAGAGCAAGAGAAGATATAAATACAAATGAGGAAAATCTGTTCAGTTGTAATCCGTTTTATGATGCTGTTAAGGCGGCTGAGGATCATATTACTGCCGGTGTTACGAAAATGTCAAAGTTGTTTTTGTTGAAGATGTTTCAACTGAAGGTAATGAATAGAGCTAGTGTTAAATTCATGTCAGAAATACTTTAGTTTATTGCTGAGCTGTTGAATAATCTTAATAGTTTTCCAGCTTCATGGTATGAGGCAAGGAAACAGATTCGTAAGCTTGGTTTGGACTATCAGAAAATCGATGCATGTCTGAATGGCTACATTCTTTTTAAAAATGAATTCGCAAACTTGAGTAACTGTTCCAAATGTGGACTTCAGAGATATAAAGAAAGTAAAAATGAAAGTAAGAGGAAACAACTTCAAAAGGTTCTTCGTTACTTCTCACTGACACCTAGGCTTCAATGCCTTTTTATATTAACTAAAACTACACGGTGGATGATATGGCAACAGGATTGTAAATCACAAAATGGAAGAATACGTCATCCTATTGATTCAAAGAAGTGGAAGAGATTTAACGAAAGAAACAATTCATTCGCTTTAGAAGTAATAAATGTGCAGTTGGGTCATGCTAACGATGGATTCAATCCATTTAAAAGTATATACCCATCGTACTCTATATAACCAGTGGTAATGATCACTTATAACTTACCTACCTAGTTGTATATGAGATCGTCATTCATGATGCTGACCATATTAATCACCGGTCCAAAACAACCAGGAAATGCAATAGATGTTTATCTCCACCCATTAATCAATAAATTAAAACAGTTGTGGTACACCAGCGTGAAAACGTATGATGCAGAAAAGAAAGAATTTTACAATATGCATACAGCATTGTTGTAGGTCATAAATAACTTCTTGGCATACGCAAATTTTTCAGGTTGGAGCACTAAAGAAAAGCTTCCTTGCCAAGTCTATATGGAAGACACTCAGTACCTACGACTGCCGGAAAGTAAGAAATTCTGTTACTTAGAACATCGCAGATTTCTACCTATTAAACATAGATGGAGAATGTCACAGTTCAGGAGTAAATTTGATGGCAGGACGTGTCTGTATTCAAAGAAAAATCCAAAAAAAAACCTAGTACGGATTCTATCAAATTATCGAGTCAGGTTATAGTGGAGGGATTACAAGAAATATGTGAGATACGGTTGAGTCGACCATTCAAACAAGACCAGACAACCTCGATGAATTCTGGATTTCGAAAGAAAAACATTTTCTTTATAGAGTTGTCATACTGGAAAGATCTTACAATACGTCATAATTTAGATATTATGCACATCGAAAAGAATGTGATTGATAACATCTTAGACGTATTAAATCTGACCGATAATCCAAAGGACATGGTGAAAACAAGAAAAGACATGAAGAGTTTACGGATACGTCCGGAGCTGCAAATTCATGAGGATGATGGCTACTTCCCACCTGCTATTTACAGCTTAAATCAGGATCAGAAAAGTATACTACTCTCCTTAAAGGACATTCGAATGCCAGATGAATTTTCTCGTAGTTTTCCCATTGTGTGAATAAAGTAAAGAAAACGATATCTGGCTTGAAAAGTCATGACTCTCACGTTTATATGCAAGTATTGTTTCCACTGGCGATACGGCGCATACTGCCAGAGCCAGTTGTTGATTCATTCACAGAGATGAGTAGATTTTTCAAGACTGTTTGTTTGAAGACACTACAGAATGATACGCGACACAAGTTTTCTACATAGGGGATGGGTTATACCAATAAGAACAGTACCGCGCAAGCATTTTGACGTACAGTCTGAAGCATACCAAGAATTAACGGAAGGTCATATAGATTCAAATGCAGTAAATGTAGACATCTAAGGTTAGTAACAATTTCTTTACTTTGTTTCATTTCCGTTTATCTCAAATTCATATTCAAATATAAGAAACTTAAACAACTGACATTTTCTATACATTATAAATACCTAAACTTAAACCAACCACACACACATGTGCAAAATGTTACTCTTACTCTACTGTCATTTTAATTACTTTTATTTTTTAAATTACAGGTTATCGGTAACGAGCATACTCGAAGGTTGTACTTAGAGGTATAATTTCAATGTCTTAAATTTAATTGGATGAAATTATAAATTTTTACTAGATGTGGGGTGTGCCCACATATTATTTTTTATTTCATTGGATAGATGTAGGGTGTACCCACTTGTGTTGAAGTTTTATTTAGATGGATGTCTGGTGTACCTACTTATTTATCTTTGCATTTTTTTATGTGGGGTGTGCCCACTTTAATTTTAACATGCAGGTCTATAGAGAAACCTCCAAATTTAAGGAAAAACTCTGCTGAAATTTTTAAATATTTCATTTTTGTTTTGCAAACTTTTTTCATTGATGATTTATATATTAATGATTTTCAACTGTATTAATTATTGTATTTTATACTTGTTACATATGAAGTTGTTTAAGAAAAATCCCAAAAGAAAGGGTCCTCCTGAGACAGCCATCTATCCAGCCCAATTCGTCTCCTCAAGCTCAGCCACCCCCCGACAGCAGGTTCAGCCATCCCCCAGCAGCAGACTCCCCCCAGTCATGTTTCGTATGTCCCGGGGAAATGGCACGATTACTACATGCGTGGGGAAGGGAAAGGGGAAGGAGATTGCTCAAACCTTGCCAGAGCAAGTAGAGGATGATTCAGATTATGGAGCATCAAATGAGGAGGGAGAGGAGGGGGAGGAGGCGGGAGAGGAGGGGCAGGAAGCGGAGGATGAGATGGTAGGGAGTACATCTCCAATTCATGTGGATCACTTACCAGCGGGCACAAGTTGGGGTAAGAACTCATATACCTTTAAGTTTAAAATTACTTATATATTTTAAAGTTTATTATAACTTCAGAAATATATAATGGATATGATTAATGTTTACGCAGGTAAAGTAGGAAGAGGACAGGGGAAGACAGAATCTAGACCTCCAACATGTCCCCGAGAGTCTGAGAATAACGATCAGGCTTAGAACCAAAAGGGAGGCGGAGAATTACCCGCAGAGTTTAAGAGGCAGTTCCTCCGTCAGTTGGAGGTAATTTCATTTATCAAAGTTATTTCTTTCATAACTTTATTTTAAAATTATTATAAATTAAGATTAACATATTTTTAAAAAAAATTAACGTAGGCAAATTACGATTTGGGTATCGACCCCAATGCCTCCTGATATATTCTTAAACACGCCTCCAAAATCCACAAAGATTGGAGGACGGAGACCAAGAGAAATGTAATACTTTTTATACATTTACATTTTTATTATATACATAATTTCATATATTATTTCTAACAATTTATATTTGGCATTTAATTTTTTTCGAACTGTAGTTCACTTGAGGAGGTAATGGAGAATTATCCTTCTGATGTCATGCCTGACGATTGGAAGAAGGCATGCGAGCCTCGACTAGATCCGAAGACGGAGGTTAGTAAATGATCAAAAATTATTTTATTAATTTCATATAACTTAAATTCATAAAAAATAGTATTGTATATGTCTACAGAAGCAAGCAAAAAAAATAAAGCCAATAAAGCCAATATTGCCTCGATCTGTGTGGAGGCAAAGAATCCATATAGCCGACCCCACTTAGTGTGGGAAAAGGCTTGGTTGTTGAATAGAGCTAAAGCTCCACCACAAACCCATTATTTGGGTCGAAGGAGCATCGAAATGATCAGGAGCAGTTATGTAAGTGTTCAAATTACTTTTTAGTTAAATATTACTTAATTTTTAAGTTATTTTAATATAATTATATCATTTTTATATTTTCAGTCCATTGCACATGATGGGATGGAAATGACTATGATAGATATCTACGAGGTCACCCACAGTAAGGCTGCAACTAAAGGTGCTCGTAAGTGGATTCATGAGTCATACCAGAAAAAAGACGTAAGTTTTCTAAACCCAAAAAATTTATAACTTTATATATATATATATAAAATAATATTTTTAATACATTTAGGAGCAAATGGTAAAATTAGTACATTCCCCACTGACAAGACCTCCAACAACGTCCAACAACCTTTGGACGCAGAGGCATTTAGGAGAGTGATGCCACCAAAACACGGTGGTTTCGTTCGTAGTGCGGAGAGGGCATACACATTAATCACCTAGTATGGGAGGAAAGGTGTCTCATCTATAGTCGTCGATCAGCTGCATCAAAAGATTGACACACTACAGAAACAAGAAGAGAGGGAGAAGAGAAAGGTAGAGATGAATAAAATAAATGCCATGATGATAAGCTTCAGACGCTTATAACCCTTATTCAGAAGAAGGATCAGTCAAAGAAGTTGTTTTCAACAGACCCTAGCATCTACAGACGAGACGATGACTCTATAAATGGTACAAGTAGAGCTGGTGGCATTGGGATAGCTGCATTTTGATTTTTATCAATTTTCTTTTATATTTTTTATGTTATCTTTTTATGTGAATATTTCATTTTCAAACTTTTATATACTAGATTTTATATTTATGAAATATAAACTTCTCTTCATTTTCATTACTTGTTTTTCTATAAAAGCAAGTCTTTTAATTAGGTTTAATAGTTAGTTCCTATCATTTGGTAATTTTAAAAAAAAAAACCCATACATTTGCTATCGCTTATTCAAATAAGCGACGGCATATATATGACGGTAAAAATATTTTTGTCGCTTATCCTAATAACCGACGTCATATAAGGTTCGAAAGAATCACAATTCTCATTTTATGTCATCACTTTTTAGGATAAGCGACGGCAAAAATATTTTTACCGTCACATATATGTCGTCGCCTATTTGAACAAGCGATGGCAAAATCTTTTTGCAATCATCTCTATGCCGTCGATTTTAAGACAAATGACGGTAAAAAAATTACACTTATAGAAGCGAAGGTAAATTTACTTAAACGATGGCAAAAATAAAAAAAGGGCACGTAAAGGCGGAAAGAAATGACTTACACATACCGTTGCTTTTGAGAAAATCAACGGCAAATATAATTACCGTCGATTTTGAAACGACGTCAAAATATCCAATTCGTCCGATGGTCAAACATTATTTTGACGTCGGATGTGACCTCTAACCGACAGCAAAATGAAACAGCGACAATAATGGCGTCACTGAGTTCCTTCGATGATTTCAGCTTTGCCGTCAGTTTTTAATCGATAGCAAAAGTATGTTGTAGTGCAGTCAAATTTTTGGCAAGGTGCGACATTTTCTTTGATACAAGTAAGATGTTGCTTCATTCTATTTATCCCTCCTTCACCACCTTGACACAAAGTCGGCATGTGACCGTATTGAGGTTGATTTTCACATGAAGATAGCATATTTCCAACCTGGATCAGTAAATCCTTATGGAACATAAAATGGCATACTCGGGGTGGATGCACTATCACAAGCTTGTTGACTTAATGAATCGACGATCCTATCAAAACCTATTATCAATGACAATGAACATAAACAATTAATATAAATCAAAATTCTAAAATGACAACTAAATCAAAAAAACTTCAAATCAACATAAATCAAAACATATTGTCAAGAATCTAAAATGAAATCTAGATCAAAAACCTAAAATCAGACCCTTAAAAACCAAAAACCTAAAATTAAAGCTCACAGCCACTGAAACCAAATGTAACCTAAATCCCCATTGCCACTAAAACTCTAAACTCAGACCCTAAAATGAAAGCTACCTCTTGACACGAGCTTGCTGCCACCGCCAATCAAAAGAGTGCTTTAGCTAGCGCTGCCTTCAATGATGGCCTCAGCAGGCGATGGCTCTGGTGGGCAATGGCTTCAATGATCGTAAGAGGCTTCAGTGGGCGATGGTAGCAATGAGAGGTTTAGGGCTTTTGGCAACAATGGCTTTGGTGGGCGATGGCATCGATCTTGAGAGGCTTTGTGTAATCGTGAGAGCTTTAAGGCTTTGGCGATGGCAGCGATGAGGGTATCGAGGATGGGCATTCACAATGGTAGCATCGTAGCAATGACCATGGGGTTATTTAGGTGACATTTTACTTGGGGTATCCAAGATATTTGGTTTTTAAGTGGGTCTTTTTACGTAGGACCCTAAGGTTATTTTTTACGTGGGTTTTTTTCAGAAAAGCCAACCAATGGCTTTATCTCAAAATCGGGTGATTGTAATGGAATAAACACCTACTCAGTCTGCCTGCTCGTCCAGACCCGATTATAGGCCCGCATGGCATTACTCGATTCGAAAAGGGGTCCACTGATGCCTATGCAAGCACCTACACAGCCTAAGCGGATAACTTCCTAAACACTGCCCATATCTAGTAAGGGGGAGGTTTGTGTGACTCTGCACATGAAGTTGGAGAACATTTTTCTGACCCCTGATTTCCCGTTGAATCTGCTATCAATCGGTTGGATTACGAAGGAGTTGAACTGCAAAGCAGTGTTCGATGCAATTTCTCTCACGTTTGAGAATGTTCTCACATGGCACACCATTGGATGTAGTCGTAAAGAAGGTGAAGTCTATCATCTTCTACAGTCAGCCTACGCAAGCCATGCATCTCTCTCGTCGAGCAGTACCTCTAGCTACTTGTGGCATCTTCAAGTAGGCCATCTCCTACTACCAAAGCTTCGGAGGATGTTACCACAAATTCCACCAACTACCACTTTTCATTGTAAGGCGTGTCAACTCGAGAAGCACCATTAGAATACCTTCCTAAGAAGTCAACACCGAGGGTCTTAAGCATTGTTCCAGTTGCATTATCTGGACATTTGGGGACCTAGTAGGACCCTAGATCAGTTAAGGGACCAATTTTATTTGGCGATTGTGGATAATATCTCATCTCACCTAGCTATTACTGTTGAAAGCCAAGTCTGAAGCCAGTGATGTGATTGTGCCTTTTTTGATAGAGATCCAAAATCAGTATGAGGCGAAGGTAAAGATCATCAGGTCTGACAATGCTCCGGAGTTCAACACTTCTCTACATATTTTTTATAGAGATCGTAGCATTATTCAGCAGACGAGTTGTCCCCCTACATCTCAACGAAATGGTGTGGTAAAATGGAAGCATCGGCATATCCTTAATGTTGCATGGACACTCTTGATTCAGAATGGTGTACTAGATAGATATTGAGGAGATGCAGTGTCAGTTGCATGTTACCTTATTAATCGAATGCCCTCACAGTTCTTGACAAGCAACTCCCTTATTCCAGCCTATTTCCAGACTAATCTATTTGGGGTATCACCTTGGGTCTTCGGATGTGTTGCATTTGCGCATATTCACGGACCCAATAGGGATAAGCTTTCTCCCTGTGTTGTCAAACGTATCTTTCTTGGGTATTCGAGGGTACAAAAGGGATACAGATGCTATGATCCTGTTAGAGGATGCCAGTGCACCGGTACAAAATGTCACTTTTCACAAGTATGTTCTATACTTCTCTACTGCTGGGAGCTACCTCTCTCTTAAGGTTTCTGAGGCACCTATTCTTATCCCTCCTATGCCATTGGGGCGATTCCAATCACCGAGTCTATGTTGTCACCATCAGAACCACCACTCTCTGAACCTAAGAGATTTCACGAGCCTCTAGTTGCATGCAAGCTTCCTATTACCAATCGACAGCCATCCTCTTCCTCTACATCTACTCCACCTTAGCCTCAGGTGACAACAGGAAATTGACATACTGAAGAGACGATACATAGTGATGATGCAGGTGATCCACCGATTGACAATGGTGAGGCTATGCCTAATGCTAAGAGGGAGTCCTTTGAGCCAGATGATCTTGATCTTCCCATTGCCGTTCACAAGGCACCACGAAGTTGTCCACGATATCCCATATCACATGTTGTGTCCACGGATTTCTTAAGAGGTGCCTTTACCAAGTTCTGCTATGCTCTTTTTACCACATATGTTCCTGCTAGTCATTAGCACGCCATATTTGATCCAAAGTGGCATTAGGCCATGGAGGACGAGATGGTTGCTCTTCACACCCATGGCACATGAGAACTTGCTGACCTACCTGAAGGAACTTCAGTTGTTGGGCGCAAATGGGTGTTTACCATCAAGTCCAACTCCGACGGGACTGTTGGTAGACATAAGGCCCGACTAGTAGCAAAGAGGTTTACACAGACATGGTGTGAATTTCTTTGACACATTTTCTCCTATGACCAAGCTTCCTATAGTGCGCATCTTAATATTTGTTGTAGTCTAGAACGATTAGCCACTTCATCAGTTGAATGTAAAGAATGCATTCCTCTATGGTGACTTACAGGAGGAAGTTTATAAGCAGCAGCCTCCGAGGTACGAGACTTAGGGAGTGTTCTAGAGTATGCCGATTACAAAAGGCTATATGTGGCCTAAAGCAAAGCCCCAAAGCTTCGTTCCAGAAGCTATCTGAGGTTATGAGACCATTGGTTTTCAAAGACCATCGTCTGATCATTCCCTGTTGTTAGGAAGACAAGGAAAGGAGTAGCTGTGATTCTTGTGTATGTTGATGATTTAATCATCACGGGAGATGATGGGCCGGGCATAACTGGGGTCAAGAAGTGTCTTGCATGGAAGTTTGTCATGAAGGACCTTGAACCATTGAGATACTTCCTCGAGATTGAGGTGGCGCGTAGCAGGAAGGGCATAGTGCTATCCCAAAGGAAGTATGCTCTTGATGTTTTGCAGGAGACCGGCATGCTGGGAGATAAACAAGTCAATATTCCCATGAATCCCAAGGCTCATCTCTATAATAAGAAGGCAAAGGCGATGGACAACAGACAATACAGCGGGTTGGTGGGGAAACTCTTGTACTTGAATATTACTAAGCCTGATATTTCTCTCACAATTAGGAAACTTAGTCAATTCACTGCCAAGCCAACGAGACAACATTTGAACATTGCAATGATGGTACTAAGGTATCTGAAGAAGGCACCAAGTTGAGGGGTTCTGTTTTGCAAAGGATCTCCATGAGTATGGTAGCTTACTCAAATGTGGACTATGCAGGGTACCTGGTTGATAGGAAGTCAACTACGGTATTTTGTACCTATGTAGCAAGGAACCTCGTGACTTGAAAGAGCAGGAAGCAGGCAGTTGTCTCTAGATCCAGTGCTGAGTCAGAATATAGAGCCATGGCACATACAACTTCAGAGATGATGTGGGTGAGATCAGTTCTAACTTGCATATTTCAGTTGACACCCCTATGGAGATGAGGTGTGATAACAAGATAGCCACATACATAGCCAACAATCCCATGTTCCACGAAAGGACCAAGTGCGTGGAAGTTAACTGCCATTACACACGTGACTTGATCCAATGAGGCCTTATCTACACTACTCCAGTCTCCTCAGATGACCAAACAACAGATATCTTTATGAAGCCCTTGCCATGATCATCCTTTGATATTTGTTGTTCCAAGCGAAGCTTGATTGACATTTATGCTCTAGCTTGAGCGGGAGTGTTAGCCCTTACAATCTAGAGTCATTTATGTTTATCTTACTATCTCTTGAATTGTAGTATTTTCTATTTCTTTGAGAACTTATGTAATTTTTCCCACCTCTACATATTGAAAGATAAGGCTATGGAAAAAAGCTATCTAATTCATTTGTTCTAACTTCCTTCACATAACTTAGGCCACTGCCAAAACAAATTGAACGACCACCAAGACATGCTTACTCAACTCCTCCCCCAAATGAGTGCGATGACCCTCCATCGAAGGATCGGGGGCAAAAAACTCCATCACGATGGATGGAGCGTGAGAGGGGCAGAGAGGGCGTGAGGATAGGCGATAAGGAGAGCGATCTGAGTAAGGGAGGAGAGGGAGATGCAAGGTACTTGTCGAAGGGGGAGGGCGCAGGAGAGGACTGGTCAATCATGGCGAGGCGGATTCTCGCCCCGTCGCTGGAGGGTTTTCCATGGAGGCGAAGCAGCAGCGAGGGGGAAGTGCTTCAAGTGTCTGGGGAGCGATCATTAGGCGCGTGACTGTCGCTAGCCGTGGCGATGCTGGGCATGTGTGGGCTTAGGGCACAGGAATTTCAGCTGCCGTGGTGACCGAGATCGGGGCACGGGAAGACTACCACCGCCACCGCATGGGGGAGTGCCATGGGCGGAGGTTGATGCGCCCTGGTTAGAGGGGATGAGGTGCCTGAGAGAGGAGGTGGAGAGTGGGCTGGTAGGGGAGGTGCTTGGAGGTTAAGCTTCCAGGGAGATGGTGGAGGAGGTGTTAGAACGGGACCTGGAGCGGGAGGGGGTTACGGTTGTGATGTTGGAGAGGAGGAAGCTCTTGGTCATCGGCCTCCCTGTCACAAGGAGGGATGAGCTCTGTTTCGTGGAGGTCAACGCCAAGGTGGGGAGGTGGAGATGGCGACACCCATCACCACACGATGGGGCTTCCGTGGAGAGGCCACCGGAGAAGCCGATGTTTGAGGCGTCCATTGAAGGAATACCATGGTGGTTGAGGTCGGTGGAGGTGGTGGAGGTCGTGGTCTCTCCTTTCGCCCACCTCAGAGGATGCTCAACAGCCGACCTTTCCGGAGGTCTGGTGATGGCGGCAATCAAGATGAAGATCGGAGTGAGGCTGATGGATAGGGTTGTGTTGCGACTAGGGAGTTCCTCGTGGGTTGTCTCCTACGTTGTTCGAGGAACTTGCCAGGGACCTGAGGCGATGGCCGAAGCAGATGTGTCGGTGCGAAGGAAGGAGAAGCATCGTCTAGTGTAGGCGAGGGTGACTCGAACAGCTGCTGACGTGGAATCGAGGCCCAACAGATCAATGCGGATCTTGTCTGAGCCACAGGATTCACCCGAGATTGGCGCTGCTCTGGGGGTTTCGGGAGTGAAAGAGGCCGAGGAGTGCGTTAATGAGCGACACGTGGAGCAGCTGGCGAGGGTTTTTGAGGGGGTCGAGGTGGCGACACGTGCGGAGGAGCACTCACGTGTCAAGAGCGTGGATCCAGATCCGCGTGGAAGACCCAACAGAAGCCAGGACGAGTTCGGGAATGCAGATCCTTCTTCGGACTCAAGTGAAGGGAGGAGGCAAACTCAGTCTCCTGTGAGGGCTTGCTCGAAGAAGGGGAGCTCTGTCGATCTCTCTTCCTCGGAGGGGGAGAGAGCCCGACGAGTGGCCTATGGTGCCATAGAGGAGCACACACGTGCTTCCGGAGGGGATGGTGGATTCTCTGCAGCGAAGAAACCGCTGCGAAGATCCGAAGGAGCGGAGGAGGCAAGGGTACCGATGTGGTTCTGACGACACCAAAGGAGAGCTCCGGTGGAATGGTGGCCGGCGCGGCTGAGGTCAGGGCCCAGCATGAGATGATGGGCCAGGGCCTCAATCTGAGGGCGATGGTGGTGCTCCATCGCAGCAGGTGTTTGGCGTGCAGGAGTCATCCAAATGCAGGGAAGAGATCACCCTGATGGGGTGGAGACCTTGCTTAGTGCAAGGTGGTAGAAACAGCGCTCTCCGGTATAGGAGGAAATGGAGTTTTCGTGGAAGCCAGAGACTGAGAGAGGTGGTTGATGGTCGAAGTGTGATGCCCCAGCTAACACAGCAGAAGACACTGCTTGACAGTACAAATGATGAGGTTCGTAGGACGGCGAAGGTGTATGGGTTCTGACAAACCAAGGTGGAGGCCCAATTTGGTTCTAAATGAACGAGGTGATGACATGGAATTCCAGGGTCTGAACGACCCTGCTAGGAGAGCGTCTTTGGGGCGTTATATTCGCATTTGGAAAGCTGATGTTGTGTTGCTTCAAGAGACATAGCTGGCTGACTGCGATATCCGGACATGGCGATCATGTAGGGTGTGTGGTTGGGGAGAAACGGGGTGATATTCAGGGAGGAAAGACTATATGTGGAGAATTTTGTTTCGGCCATATCTTCCCAAGTGATGTTTTGGGGACTACTCTGTAACCCTGTTGTAACCCGTTTGTGATGGAATGAATTGATTGTGGGTGGTTATCATTCAGATAACTGCCCTTTCGCTTTTCAAAAAAAAAAACTCCACGAGATCTGGGTGGAGATCGTCTCGCACCTCGCGCCTGAGGCGAGATAGGTCTCCTTCCACCATTCCTCGCCCAACGCCATGACTGCATCAAAATCCTTCATTAGGAAATCAAGCCTTCCCATCAATTGTGAAGCGATCACCCAAGCTTCATCCCTTTCTGTCTGCATTACCTCCACCACACTCGATAGTTTGACACAGATCCTCTTGTTCAAGGCCTTCCGAACGCAGAGCTACTATGATAGCTCGCTAATAATGTCGTGCAACTCAACAGGTCGCCAAATAGCCCTTTCCAGCCTACTAGAATGGGCTTCCAATTGAGTAGCTTGACCGACAAGCACTGCTCTTGACGCCTGAGGTGACCTAGTTCAAGGCACTCCACCTCAGCTTAAGCAAAACGATTCTGGTGGAAGGAAGTCTCCTGCTCCACCCTAGTAAGGATGCCCTACATCCTAGTGAACTCCACCCCACCCAGATTCTTTAAGGCCAACCTCTCATCCTCAACCTTCTCTCGAGCAACTAATGCCTCATTTAATTTAG
The DNA here is from genome assembly GCA_037157565.1 of Thalassia testudinum. Taxonomy (NCBI): domain Eukaryota; kingdom Viridiplantae; phylum Streptophyta; class Magnoliopsida; order Alismatales; family Hydrocharitaceae; genus Thalassia; species Thalassia testudinum. The sequence goes on from JAZHRO010000024.1 coordinate 96,799,397, forward strand.
TGTGCAAAGCCCATGTGTCATGACAACAGCATCTACCCAAGATGTTGCATGCTTACCAGCAAAACAAGCACACCGCCCAACCTTTACACCAAGGGAAACAAACATGGCACCACTATAGATGATATCTTGCTCTATTACCTCCACCTACAAGTAGGAAGGTCAACTTAACTTAGCAAGCAGGAAAGGAGCCAAGGATGCATACCACCCGGAGAAATTTACGATACACATGGCATAAGTTTGAAGGCACCTAAGGCAAAGATATTCACTCAAGGCTGGTGGAAAGCAAGCTCACCTTATTCTCAATTCGAAGGCTTATCCGCTCAAAAGCGTTGGGATGGACCTCTAGTAATTCGCAGGATGAACAAACCCTAGAGGCCCATTCCCACAGTATACACGCCTACTGAATGATCGTGACCACCTTCAACAAATCAACCCCCGCATCCCATGCCCGAATAGCTTCATGCTCCCTTTCTTCTCGCGCAACACCTGCCTCCACCTCCTCGCCCCTAAAATGCAAACAAGACGAAAGGACGACATAAGGAGCAACGCTTTCAACTGGCTGGCAACGGAAAAATTGTGAGAGGGACAAGGAGGGGAACCTCGAGCCCCCACACAAGAACCTGAAACCTCACAAGGGGAAAGAGAGGGCCCTGGAGAAATAGGCAACCAAGCCCCTGAGGCCTCCTCCCCCAATCACGAGGCAGTACCCTGACCCGAAGACAATGCCTCAACACTAATAGGAGCGCCCGAGTGGGCCCCTTCCCGTTCCAAGGCTAGGCTTCTAGAGCGATCAATTAGGAATTTCACCTGAGGGGAGTAACGAGGAGCAAACCCTGCCCCCTCACGAAAGGACAACTCAAGCACGTCAGAAGTAGTTTGTCATACCTACCCTCACACCGAGCCCTAACGTGGAACAAAACCAGCCTGAAAATCGCGAGCCTACCTCTTCAACGAAGGCCATTCCTCATTCGACAAGGATTGAAAACCTCCTCCACGACAAAGACCCCTCAGGACATGAGCGAAGTGCCAAAAAAGCTTTGAAACACAAACTTGGGTAAGGGACTAGCCCACCAACTGATCCCAAGGACAACCCCTCCAACAACAACAACAACCAAGCCTTTTCCCACACTAAGTGGGGTCGGCTATATGGACAACCCCTCTAAACAAAAGCAAAAAAAAAAAAAAGCAAGGCCCCCAAATCAACTCGCCAAACAAAACAAAATAACCAAGGTAAGAAAGCAAAACCACAACCCCAACGAGTAGCCCAAACTCCAACAGAAGAAAACATCACCCAGTCGACCATCCAGTAAAAGCCTAACCACAAACAACGGGAAGGGCAAGCACAACCTTGCCCAAGAGAAAGAGAACCTCCCTTTTTACCACGATTAATGGATGACATCCCGCACTCCAAAGGAGGAACAACCTGCGCAACCTTAACAATAGCAAGTCAACTCAAACCAATAGCTCCTGGGCAAAATCAGGGAGTAGTCAATGACGAAGACCCACCCCCGAGCAAGCACCACCCTATATAAGGTGAAGGCAGAGGGTCGCATCACTGCCACCCACCAAAGCAATCACATCAGCAATTAAATGCAACACAACCGGCATAAAATCATTGGCCTAGGAAGGCACGGCAAACACCACACCCCTAGAGCTTGAATACACAACCAACGTCATCCCATCATAAGCTTGCCATCGCTAGCATGTTAAGGCACCAAACAACTACCACCCACTTAAAGCCCTTGAAGAGCAACTAATACGACAAGGGCATCACCCCATGAGAGTGAAAGGAGCCAGTAATCACAAAAAGAGTGACAACCCCGCAACAAAGGAGATGAATAATCCTCCCACCACAATACTGAGGCAGGTAGGACAAAGATATCCCCCCCAAGAGAGAAACGATGAAAAATCCTCCCGCCTTAGTACCAAGGCAAGTAAGACAAATATTCCTCTCTTAAGAGGGCGAGAGGGTGAAAAATCCTCCCACCTCAATACTAAGGTGGATAGGACATAGATATTCCCCTTCCAAGAAGGCAAAAGGATAACAAATCCTCCTGCCTCAGTACCAAGGCAAGTAGGACACAGATACCTCCTCCCAAGAGCGAGAGGATGAAAAATCCTCCCACCTCAATACCAAGGCAAGTACCACATAGATAGTCCCTCCTCGGGGAGAAAGGATAAAAAATCCTCTCGCCTTTGTACCAAGGCCAGTAGGACACAGATATTCCCCCCAAGATAGGATGAAATATCCTCCCACCTACGTACCAAGGTGGGTAGGGCACAAATACCTTAAGAGATGAAAGGATGAAAAATCATCCTGTCTCAATACAAAGCAGGTGGGACATAGATAACCCCCCTAAAAAAGAGATGATGGAGAATTCTCCTACCTCAATATCGAGGTAGGTAGGACATAACCCCTACCAAGAAAGAAAGAGGACAAAAAATACCCCCACCATCATACCAAGGTAAACAGGAAACAAATAACTTCCCATAAGCGATAAACGAGAAATAAGAGGACCTTCTGCTTCAACAAAGACACAAGTGGGTCCATGCAAGTAAACAGATCTTGCTAAGTAGCGAAACAATGCACAAGAAGCAGGCAAAACTATCCTACCAAAATATCAGGAGCCCCGACAGTCCACCACGAAGGTAGCACCTCCACCTTCCCCACTAAGCAAGGGATACAATCAAAACAAAATTACCTAGATACCCCAAAATCACTGGTGCACCCGAAGGCTCCGCCCAAAGAGCACCATCTCTCCAATAGGAGATCAGCAAGGACGCGAGGGTAGCACCTACCCCTAGCCCAGCTAAGGGATAGTTGTTACTTAGAGCCAAGGGGAGCCTCCAAAGAGGACAATTTTACTGTCGCAGCTGGTATGGCCGAACTACGAGTGGGGGCAACTAATGAAGGAAGAAGCGACCCTAATGAAATGGCCCAAAACAAAGAATAAAAGCCCACTAAAAAAAGACCAAGTACCAAACCACCTCAAGGCAAGACACCCCTAAGACAACAGAACTCGCAGGCTGGCCCAACCACTAACCGAGTCAGACCTCGAAACCTGCTAGCAAAATCCACCTCGACTAAAGAATGGGCTAACAGGCCAATCGCCACCACTAGGGCCTAGGCAATAAAGACCAATATGGAGGTCCAAGAATCAAGGCAATGGCACAAGAACAGAGGTATCGACGTGGTCAACAAGACAATCCAGAAAGATTATGCTCTCAATATATGTAAATGTACTCATCATTATTATTATTATCAAGATCCCTCATATAAAGGATGCCCAAGCACCCTAGAAAGGGGGCACAATCTCTCGTAAAACAAACATGTTCCGTTAGTGCATCTTGAAGGAAAATGCTCCCTCCGACGTACACCCTTGAGGTGAAACTGGGTCACCACTCAACTAGCCCTTACTCTTCTTTGGTGTGTCACAATTTCCCCCCATCTTTCATGTCAAATCCCCATGGGATCAATCACATTTCCTTTTTGTTGAATCAAAAAAGCATGTACTGAAAAAGTATGGAAAACTTATACCTTGGAATTAGTTTCTCCACTTTGTAGACCAACTGTGTTTATGAAAACATGATCCCTCCTCAGTACAAGTTGTGAAATCCGGCGGACCTGACAATCTAGGACATTTAGAGTTAAGCCTGGCAAGAATCAATGTGATCCAAGAACTACAAGTTAAAGCAAATGGGCTGCAAAGCATCCAACCTCCTTAGGAATGGCAGCTGAAAACAACAGGGTCTGCCTCTGACGAGGCAAGCAATCAGTAATCTTCTCTACATCACTTCGAAATCCCAAATCCAGTAGATGGTCTGCTTCATCAATTACAAGTAGTTTTAATCCCATTAAGCGCAAAGAGAAGCCCACTCTATTCTCGATGTGATCCAATAGCCTACCAGGTGTTGCAACTATGATCTACAACAAACAAACATCATGAACTTTGTCACGTTTCAGATTAACATGTACCAAATGATACATACAGGATTGCAGAAATCCTGCTTGGTAAAACAATCTGCATTCCCACTAATATTAAAATTTTATGTAATGTGTACCAACAGAAAAAAAATTGGAATCACGTGTTTATATGAACTAACAGGGCTCAGAAATGCTTCCAGAAAACAGATCAACCTAAGCATCAGTAACATGGTTTTCAGATTGAGAAACCTGTGGAGGATTTGACTCCAAAAGCTGCTGATCAACTTTGAAACGTGTGCCACCAACTAGTGTCTGAACAGTGAGGCCTTCATGGTACTTTAACAAGGCATTTGTCTCAGCTGCTATCTGACTGGCAAGCTCCCTTGTTGGACAAAGAACAAGAGCTAGTATAGCAGTTGACTGATGATCCATCCCTTGACTTGAGCCTTTGAGAACTGCTTCAATTGCAGGAAGCTGCTTTTTTTAAGTACATCGTTCAAGACATAACATGCATAAACAATAGTTACTTAAAGACAATAGAGAAACCAAGACGATATACCAGAAATGCGATGCTTTTGCCAGTGCCTGCCTTTGCTTTAACTATGACATCCTTACCTGTTCCAATCAAAAAATGGTGGTAATTTTGAAATATAAGAATTAAAATCTACTTCTTTAATGCAATGATCTGTGAATAAGAAGTGGGAGCTTGGTGACAACCAGAACAGGTGCTACATACTAACATGTCAAATTAAGAAAAATAGGCTTAAACTATGGCACATGTTGAATACAAAAATGACAATAAAAATTTCTTTTCAGAAAAAATGGCAATTAAAATGTGACGACACCTTGATTTAAATAGAAAACTCCTCTCTATGAATAGAAGGCCATAGGACAAGTGGCAAAGAGATAAAATGAATCTCAAAAGAAAACGACAATGCAATGGACTTTATATAGGTCTATGCTCCTACCCTAATTGCAGTCCAAAGTGGTGTGGAATCAGACTGAAAACCCAAAGACTACCATTAAGTAGATTACAAAATTATCCAATTACATGACTGCTTAATATATTGCATCTCTCAACACCTCATAGACCTGGAGCATGTAATATTCAACTTGTTGCAAACTCAACTTAGAATCCAATATTGTGTTTTATTAATGGGTTATGGTTTGACATACAGGAATCAAGTTCTCTAAATGCAATGGGAAAGCCACCAAGGGATTGGCTCAGTGGTAGAGCACCCCTTTAGTATCCAAGAGGTCATGGGATTAAATCTCATGCCTACCACATTTACCTTCTCTAAATGCAATGGAAAAATTGCTTAGACACCAGTGAATGAGGCTTGTTGGTCATACTATAGATGCTTCTGTTAAACGCATCTAAATCTCGTTGGACAGAATCTTTTGCCGATGTACTATTTCAAGACATTCCATATATGAGCCTCTTCAGGCAAGATCAGAGCCAGAAAAATTCGAAACCTAACTTTTAAAAATTAGTTTAAAACAAAAACTTTATTGTAATTATCTCAATTCCTATGCCTATGAATATTAAAAATTAACTCACTTAAATGGTCATTATCACATTGATAAATAACATTTACATCTGGATTATCTCTTGATTTTTGAGAATCGATTCTTATCTTATGACAAGTCAACACCTCCATAAAAAAAGAAAAATTTTGGATTATAACTAGAATTCATTCATCTCAAATTTCAAAGAAAGTAAATAGAGTTCATCCCTCGTTAACCCCTACGATCTTTTGCTATGTTATTGTTAATGCCTTAGTTATATTTCTTTATTTCCTTAAAGAGTACTATTGTAATTTTCCAACCTCCATATATCAAGAGGTAAGTTATGGAATAAGGCTACTTAATTTATTTGTTCTAACTTAGTATCAAAGCAGTGATCCTAAGTCGGTGCTTGTACCCTCCTTGATTCTCATACCCCCTTCCACTCCACCAAAAAAACCCCTAATCCTAACAAGTTCTCGAGGAGGCGCCGCCACCACCACCACCGTTAGCCTTTATCGATCAATGGACCATCGATCGGCCTTCTTTCCTCATAGCACCACCTCTCCACACTGCGCAACCACTGCAGCATCACCCCAGCTGCTATAATGCTGCGTCGCCACCCCCTCCATTGTGACTCTACACCATTTCACCACCCAACACAACCCTACAACACTGCAGCACCACCCAACGTTGACCTCAACGTCATCCAGCATCGCCATCTCCTCCTAGTAGCACCACCATTGCCTTCTCCCTGCCTGTACCATAGTCACACCTCCATCGAGGAGGGTTCTTTGGGGTAGTGCAAGCCTTGCGCCGCCTCTAGAGGCCATGTAGGTTGTTCGACAACTTTCTGCAAGTGTCATTCAATCCATCATTGGTCACCACAAAGCCAACATGGATCGGGTGACTTCTTTCTTGCTGGTTGTGAATCATCTCTTGAATCCATATCAATCCTGATGGTTTGATTTTTTATCTTCTACAAGAAAAAATATTATTTGTAGTCTGGTTGAAGCAAGATGGCATCTAAGAGTTCGTCTGAGGTGACATCGAAGCAAGTTCATAAGATGGGGGGTACAAGAGCCCCTTCTTTGGTCCCATGGTGAAGTTAGATGAGACCGATTATGCCTAGTGGCCACAAATCTTTCTGATGACAGTGAAAGGTCATAGCAAAGAGCATGTTCTGCTTCAATCAAAACCATAAGAGAAGACCACGAAGAATACTTCCTGGAAGAAAGATAATGCCATGGTCCGCACATGGATCATGAATTCAATGATCCATAGAATTAAGGATGAGGTCATGCATTACTGGACTGCTAAAGAGATGCGGGATAGTTTGAGAGATGCATACTCCCACGAGAAGAATTCTAGCAGGGTATTCCAAATCTACAGCAAGCTCTCTCAGCTTCATCGGGAGGGTTGCACGTTGTCCCACTATTACTTGTTAGAAGGTGGCGCGTTATGTTATTTTTATGTTTATGGACCATGGTATTATTTTCCCACACCTCCTCTTATAAAGAGTTGTAGGGCTCCCCATAATAAGATTTAACGGATTCTATTACGCTACTTGATATCAGAGTACCGGTCCTAAACCGTGGCTCTAGGTATCCCACCCCTAAGGCCTTCTGAAACCCTAACCCACCTAACTCCCTTCTCTCCCTCTCTCTTCAGCGTCAGATCTACCTCTCTAGCAACACTCCACGCGAGCACAGCGATGGCACAAGCAGCAATAGCCATGGAGCGACATTCTGTCCCTACTGTGAGCGACAGAGGTAGCGCGAGTGAGGACATTGGTCGCCGACTCCACCTCTGTGGTGAGCAGCAACGATAGCAAGCGACGGGTCCGCGCTTGCTGACCGCAGTTAACGGTGGTGGTGAGGCTTTAGGTTGACGAAGCAGCGACCAAAGGTGACGATCGACCTCACCGGCAGCGGCGACAGTAATTCTTCAGGCATCTGCTGCTGCTACAGGTGGTTAAGAAGGGTTTGCAGCCCTGATCTAGGGGCTGCATCTCTTGTAGATGCAGGGAGAAGCCCTCCATTCTCTTGGGGCCATCTCGAGTGCTCTCCCCACACCCAGGTTAGGCCAATGCCTATCCAAATGGGGGGTATTTGTCAAAGATGCAAATCTAAACACATTGTTTTAGATCTATTGGTGTTCGTCGAACATTGGTATGATTTTCTCCAGTTTGATGGATCGATTTTCAGGTGTGTATTCCCCGTATTGCATGCTTCTTGGGGTGTGCATTCCCTATTTTCTTTGGATGTGGTCTGTTCGACACCAATGGCAAAATCTGTAAGTCTAGTGCATCAGGAGGATTACAAGAGCCACCATGGAGCGAAGTGGCTAATCAACTCTAGTGCGTCACAACATCTATGAGATGATCAGATCTATTTTCATTCACTACAGTTCGTTCCCCCTGGAAGAACTGTACAGGTGGCTAATGGTAGATACACCCCAGTTAGGGGTAAGGGGGAGGTGCCAGTGACCCCCAGTTTGTAGCTGTTTGGTGCGTTGCATGTGGCAGAATTCCCACTAAGTATGTTGTCCGTAAGCAAAATCACGAAGGATCTCAACCACAGAGTGATCTTCGATGGTGTTGGATGTGTTGTTCAAGACAAGCTCACCGGGAGGATTGTTGTCAAAGGTACTGAGGAGAATGGCATTTACAGTTTGGCACAGGAGTCGTTTGCAGGAGTTACTCGATATGGTAGCGGGAGTGTTCTACAATGGCATGTTCGTCTTGGCCACTTGTCTCTAGATCGCCTTAAGAGAGTGACATCACATATTTCCTCGACTACTACCATACAGTGCGATGCTTGCCAATTGGGTAAGTACCATTGATCCTCTTTTCCAGCTAGCACCTCTCTTGGATCTTTGACATTATTTCAATTGCTCCATATAAACGTATAGGGATCGAGCAGAGTCCCAAACCAAATGGGACACCGGTACTACCTGGTTGTCATAGATGATTTCTCTAAAGCCACATGGGTGTTCTTGCTGAAGAGCAAGGCAGAGGTTGGAGTATGCATAGAGACTCTTCTTCTGGAGATCAGCATACAGCATTCAGCCACAGTGAAGATGGTGCAGATTGATAATACTCTTGAGTTCTGCACAGCTAGACTTAAGGAGTTCTACAGGACCCGTAGGATTATCCACCAGACCACTTGTCCTCCCACTTCGCAGTAAAACAGAGTCGCAAAGCAAAAGCACAGGCACTTGTTAAATGTTGCCCGTACACTATTGATTCATCACAATATGCCGGGAGGATGCAGTTCTGACGACTTAATCTCATCAACAGGATGCCTAGCTCAGTTCTTCACGAGCAGATACTAATTCTTCTGCATCCAGACGATGAGTTATTTCATGTGCCTCCCAGGACCTTTGGATGTGTTGCATTCTTCCATGTACCGTCACTTGGTCGTGGCAAGCTGGCTCTTCGCACTATCAAGTGCATATTTTTTGGGTACTCTAGAACACAAAAGAGGTACCGTTGCGATGATCCTCTTCAAAACAGACATGTTAGCGCCGATGTAACTTTCCATAAGAATACACCATACTTCTCAGTCACTAGACAGAGGAGCTCTTGTGATGATATTGCCTTTCTTCCCCTGTCTGTTCCATGTGCAGAGACTCAGGTGTCTACTTCTTAGTCCAAACCTCCAGTTGATAGACAGATGAGCTCTTCCTCCTTGGATAACTTTGAGAGATTGCACAGGCTATTACATACCCATCTCAAGAATCACACTAGTTTTCAGAGGCCTCCTCCCTCACCAGCGATTGATGGTTCACAGGTAGTTGAGAAGGTACCTAATGCCAGTGACAATTTGGTTAGACTTGACTCCCCTGACAGTGATCTGTGAGGATCCTTCTGCAGCGACTCAGTCAAATGTACAAAATGATTCAAATCTCCCTATTGCCATTAGGAGGGCACCGCGCACCTGTGAGTCCAGATACCATATCGCAGGCAGTTGGCTATCGATGGTCATGCTCCTTAGTTTAGCAACTTCTATCAGGCACTTACAACGTCCCACCTTCCGTCTACCTACCAACAGACCATGCTTGATCCAAAGTAGCGTCAAGTCATGGAGGATGAGATGGCAGCACTTCGAAGTAAAACAAACTTGGGATCTCATCTCACTTCCTACTAGCGCACGACTGGTTGGCTTCCGATGGGTCTTTGCCTTGAAATACAACCCTAATGGATCTATTTCAAAGTATAAGGCAAGCAAGTAGCAAAGGGGTTCACTCAGACATATGGGATGGACTCTTTTGATACCTTCCCCCCCGTTGCACGGCTTGCCCCTATCCGGATACTTATTTCCATAGCTGCTCACAAAGACTAGCCGTTATACCACCTTGATGTGAAGAACGTCTTTCTCTACAGCGATCTTTAGGAGAAGGTTTACATGCAGCAGCCCCCAGGTTTCGAGGTTCAGGGGGAGTGTGTGTGCAGATTGAGGAAGGCAATCTATGGATTGATGTAGAGTCCCAGGGCCTGGTTCCAGAAGTAATCAAAGGTGCTCCACCAGATTGGTCTGAGACGCTCTACTTCATATCATTCCTTATTTACTAGAAAGACTGACAGGGGGACTGTGGCACTCCTGGTATACGTTAATGATCTTATCATCACCGGGGATGATAGAGATGGGATAGATAAAGTCAAGAGGCACCTATCAGAGAAGTTTATCATGAAGGATCTAGGATAGTTGAGGTATTTCATAAACATTGAGGTTGCACGTGGTAGGGATGGAGTGGTGCTCTCGCAGAGGAAGTATGCTCTTGATCTTCTTTAGGAGACTGGCACGTTAGCAGCTAAGGTTGCAAATATTCCCATAGATCCCAATGTCCATTTACATGATGAGAAATTTGAGGCAGTTGACAGTAGGGCCTACAGGCAGTTGGTGGGTAAACTCCTTTACCTCGTTGTCACTCGTCCAGACTTGTCTTTGTCTGTTGATAAGCTTTAGCCAGTTTATGGATAAGCCAACTAGGCAGTACTGGGAGGCTGCAATGCAGGTGCTTAGGTATGTAAAGAAAGCACCAGGAAGAGGATTATTGTTCTGTAAGGGAACGCCCATGGGGATTGTAGCATACTCTAATACCGATTATGCTGGCTGTGTTGGAAACAGAAAATCTACCACAGGATTTTGCACCTTTGTTGTAGGCAAGCTGGTTACCTGGAAGAGCAAAAAGCAAGTAGTATCTAAATCTAGTGTACAGTCAGAGTATAGGACCATGGCCTAAACAGCCGCTAAGATGGTTTAGGTCAAGACAGTTTTGTCAAATCTTCATGTTTCTCTGAATAGCTCTATGGAGATGTGATGTGACAACAGAGCAACAACCTACATTGCCAATAACCCTATATTTCACGAGAGGACAAAGCATGTAGAGATTGACTGCCATTACACTCAGGATCTCATTCAGCATGAGACATTACATACTACGAGTGTCACTTCTGAGGAGCAGGTTGCATATGTTTTCACAAAGCCCCTTGCAAGATTTGCCTTTGAAGCATATTGTTTCAAGCTAAGCATGATAAATATTTATGCTTCAGCTTGAGGGCGGGTGTTAGATGGTGGCGTGTTATGTTATTTTTATGTTTCCTTATTCTATATGGACCATGTGTTATTTTCGCACACCTCTTCTCTTATAAAGAGGTGTAGGGTTTCCCATAATAAGATTTGACGGATTCGGTTCTCCTACTCTACTCAACCCTAAAGAGTCTTCTGGAGAAATAAAATGCTTGTTGGCTTGTGTGCACATACGCTACTCAAAGAGCTTATCACAAGGAAGCAGCAGTCTTTCAATTCTTGGTTGGCCTTAGAGCAAACTATGTGGCAGCTCGGTCATAGCTTGTTCTATGTTAAAGTCTCCCACCTTGGAGGAAGCGTACAGCAAGATAAGTAGGATCTCAATTACCCTAACTGCTACAGAATCTACAGGGTAGACCTCAGGCCTTGCTACTATTTAGGGTCATGGTCGAGGCACTCCAGCTACACGAGGCAGAGGTTGACGTCCTGGATCCATTAGGGGAGGACACCTGACTTGCACATACTATGGAAAGCCAAGGCATATAGAGAATAATTGTTGGACCAAGCATGGTCTCCCTCCCATGGCCAATCAGGCCATTACTACTATAGAGCAACCTACTAATACTGTATCCATGCCTGAAACAGATTATGATGAGCTACTTTAGTGCCTTACTCAGTTGTCACAGGAGGCATCATCCACTTCAAAGACTACAACTTTTGCCACTTCATCAACTATAGAGTTTGCCTTCTCCACTTATGTTGATGCTCCATGTGATACAAACTTGGATACGGATTAGTTGGTTGACTTTGGAGCTTCACGACACCTCGGTGGAGATTGGAGGTGTTTCCATTATGTTAGACTTGTTCCTCCAAGGAAGACAATGCAAGTGGCAGATAAGAGGAACTACTGGATTGCTAGACAGGGAGGTCTTAATTAACCCCAATTGATTGACAAATTGTTTTCTTATGCTCGATTTTGCTATTAGTTTCCTATAGTAAAATAACCAAAGAGCTGAATTGTCGTGCTATATTTGATACCACTACTTGTACTTTTCATGATATCCTGATGGAGAGAGCAATTAGTGGTAGTCATGAAGAAGGGGGGTCTACCACCTATTCCAATCTTCATTTGCTACTACTTGCCATGGAAGTGTTAGTTTTACAACTAGATCTCATTTCCGGTGACACCTTCGTCTTGGCCATCTTCCACTAGACAAGCTTCATCATGTTGTACCCCTGCCATTACTTGTAATGCCTGTCAACTGGGCAAGCATCACCAAAGTACCTACCGTGGGTCCATTGAGATGTTCCAACTGGTTCATACTAATGTATGGGGCCCAAGTCATATTCCTGATCAGTTAGGTCACCATTATTATTTGACCATTGTTGATAACTTTCCCATCTATCTTGGTTGTTTCTGCTAAAAAATAAGTCTAATGTTGGCAATATTTTGAAACAATTTATTTTAGAAATAAAGAACCAATTTCACACTTTATGTTAAAAATATTCGTTCTAACAATGCTCCCAAGCACATTCTTGATGTAGCACGCACCTTATTCATCATAGTGTCCCCACTCTGTATTAGGAAGATGTGCTCACTACATGTTATTTGATCAATCGGATGCCCACTTTTGCTATTCATAAACAAATTCCCTTGTAAGTTCTTTATCCAAAGGGTAACTTGATTCATATTCCACCTCGGGTGCTTAATTGTGTTGCTTTTGTTCATATAGTCAGCATAAGCTTGCTCCTAAGGTCGTCGAGTGTATCTTTTTATGATATTCTCATACTTAGAAGGGATATAGATGCTATGATTCTCACTCGGAGACACTGTGAGTGCCGATGTCACTTTCCACGAGTCTAACCCACACTTTTCTACTATCAGGAAAGGACTTTCTCCAAAGGTTGCTGAGGTACCCATCCCACCTACGCCCCTGAAGGCGATTTCAATCACTAATCCTATGCCCACCATCTGAGCCAGCACTCTGTAAGCCTGAGAGGTTTCATAAGCCCCTTATCACATGCAGGCTTCTAGTCACTTACAAGCAACACCCCCCCCCCCTTCTGCATTAATTCCTCCACCTCATGTGAGCACAGGTGATTTACAGACTAATGATGTTGTGCCTAGTGATGATGATCCAGGGACATGGTTATACACTTCTTCCTCTGCATAGCCAAAGCCAATACATCAGACTATTCTTGCTCCTGACAATCTTGATCTCCTTATTACAGTCCGCAAAGCTCCATACAGTTGTGTCAGATACCGTCTTTCTAATGTCATGTCTACAGCTTTAGAGTGACCTACAACGTTTTGTCATGCTTTGTCCACCACATAGATTCTGTCATCTCACTAGCAAGCTATTCTTGATCTAAAATGACGTCAGGCCATAGAGGATAAAATGGTTGCACTGTGGTCTCATGGCACGTAAGAACTTGCTGACTTACCTTCAAGCACATCAATTGTAAGGTGTAGATAGGTCTTTACCATCAAGTATCACCCTGACGAAATGATGGCAAGATACAAAGCCTATCTTGTGGCTAAGGAATTCACACAAACCTATGGCATAGACTTCTTTGACAAGTTTTCACCTGTGGCGCGACTGCCTACTGTGCGGATTTTGATCTGTTGTTGTGTAGAGAGATTAACCCCTTCATCAGCTTGATGTTAAAAATGCCTTCCTGTATGGTGACTTACAAGAGGAGGTGTATATATAGCAACCTCCCAGCTATGAGATTCATGGGGAGTGTTCCAGAGTGTTTCTCCTGAGCAAGGTGATCTATGATCTGAAAGGGTCCCAAGGCATGGTTTCAGAAGTTGTCAGAGGTGATTGAGACATTGGGCTTTCAAAGGTCCTCATCATAGCATTCCTTATTTGTCAGAAGGGCTACAGGTGTGCTAACACTACTAGTTTATGTTGATAATATCAATCTTACAGGGGATGATAGACTCGAGATTGTTGAGGTCAAGAAGAGTCTGGCAAACAACCATCATAAAATATCTTGGACCTCTTAGATATTTCCTTGAAATAAAAGTGGCACAGAGCAGGAAGGGTATTGTACTTTCCTAGAGAAAATATGCACTTGTTGCAAGAGACTGGCATGTTGGGACAAAGTCAACTAATATTCACATGGATCCCAAGGCACACATATATGATGAGGCAAAGGTAGTGGATAGTCGGCAATATAGAGGATTGGTGGGCAAACTCTTTTATTTGACTATTACGAGACCGGATATTTCCCTTACAGTTGGGAAATTAAGTCAGTTCATGGATAGGCCTATTAGATAACATTGGAATGTTGTAATGAGGGTACTTAGATACCTGAAGAGAGCACCAAGAAATGGGGTCCTGTTCAATCCTACTTCCAATCCTAATCATAAACATTGAAACATTAAATCGTAAACAAACTAAAACATCTCTTATAATTTGGAAAGAGGAAAACATAGAAAGAGAATTCCTAAAAGTATAAAATAGATAATTTCTACTTTCCTAAATATTATTTCCTAAATCATCTCTTAACACCCCCCCAAGTTGAAGTGTTACAAAACCCAACTTGTAGGAGCAGTGCAACAGGAGAGCTCCCCCCATCTGATGCAACCCGAGGCTGGAGTAGGCAAGCAGGCAAGGTAGGCATGCAGTCAGATAAGCATGTAGGCAGTCATCCCTTCAGCAGTAGAAGCCAAAATCTATTCGAGTTAGAAAAAAAAACTAATTCGAAGACCTTTTGGTAGTCGAGAGGCGATCCCAAGCAAGTTGCAGTAGTAGAGTAGGTGATCCCACATTATGGTGGGATAGGGGAGTCAATCCCAAGCATTAGTAGGGGAGACGATTTCAAGCAGTGACCAATAAGGAGACAATCCCAAGCAAAGGAGACGATTTCAAGCAGTAGTAGTCACTTTACACCATCAAAAAATCCTTCTCGCTATGAAGAGGCAAAACTAACATAGTAGAGAATTTACATATGAGTCTAAGTGCGTGGCTCAATTGTGGCTTGAAGCTTCAATAGTCCTTCGAGCCAGTTGCAGCTTAGGCAAAGTGTATTTTTGCGACATCAGTAGCAATCGCACTTGCAACAATTGTAGGAGAGTTCTTCACCCTTCAGAAGCTTCCTGAGGTAGTCCACTCAATTGAAGGCTCTTTGTTCAGCATCGTAGAACCATAATTTCACCAACCAAGAAGAAGACTATAAGCTGGTCGAAGACGATGACCAAATCATCGAACCATACCAAAGCCGATTCGATCTTCTCGCATGGCATCACCCAATCACGCAGTAGCCCTAACCATGTGATACGGGTCCATGCAGCAATGCAAGGACCAGATTGGATCCCCTAAATCAACGTTGCGTCGAAGATAGGCCAAGCACTAACGCTTGGCAACATCTTAAGCAAGATAAAGATTGATGCAAAGAGGAGAAAGAGAACTGAGATGAATATCTTGACAATAAAGTGGCACACAATGTCGCAAATAAAAGCCATGGGCCTACGCACACACCCCAAGGTAGGGAGGTGCCAGTGACACCCTTAGAGCACGGTGGAACACATTACGGTCCCAGGATGTGTCTACTCTCATACCATGTAGAGATTTTTGTAACTAGAATTCATTCATCTCAAATCTCAAAGAAAACAAATAGAGTCCATCCCTTTATACACAGGAAGGGATCAATCCTACTTCCAATACTAATCCTAAACATGAAAACAAATCAAATCCTAGATAAACTAAAATAACTCTCCTACAATTTGGAAAGAGAAAAACATTGAAAGAGATAATTCCAAAACATAGAAAGAGATAATTTCTATCTCCCTAAATACTATTTCCTAAATTATCTCTAACAATTAACAATAACTAGATATCATTAAATAATTATATGTACCTTTAGCAAAGAAATTTAAATATAGTAATTAAGATTATGGGAGGAAAAGCTTAACTGATCAGACGTAACAAGCTTTCATTATATAATAAAATTTTAGAAATAAAATGCAATTTAAGGGAGGAGAGAAAGAGAGTTGTGTGCAATGAAGGGGACCACATGAGATTGAATTAGTTTTTGTTGATATTCTTGAAGTTTAGCTCTTTTTCATGTAAATTCGATATCTAAACATGTATTCTTAAAATTTTCCCACATTGATTGAATAAAAAGCCTTAGGTGGAGATGGGGCGCACATGCTCTCCTGGATCAATCCATGTCTTCAGGCTCTCTTCTAGAACTTTCAGAAGCTACATGATTTAGCATGGACAACAGTTTCCAAATAGCTACTTATCTGAATGGGGGGTGGATCTTATGCTTTTGCAAGAGATGAAACTATAGGTGTTGGACAGTGCTACAACGAGGGAAATTGAAGGTTTCTTGTTGCAAGGTTTTTTTTT
Organism: Thalassia testudinum; assembly: GCA_037157565.1. Classification (NCBI taxonomy): domain Eukaryota; kingdom Viridiplantae; phylum Streptophyta; class Magnoliopsida; order Alismatales; family Hydrocharitaceae; genus Thalassia; species Thalassia testudinum. The sequence goes on from JAZHRO010000024.1 coordinate 96,815,725, forward strand.
AAAAAACAAAATCGAGAGCCAATATTATTCATCCCCCACTCCCTGGAGGCAAACAAAAAGACAAGAGGACTAGGCCAAAACCTGTCAGTACAGTAAAGGGGACCACGACTCATGGTTTAGTACATTACCAAAAGCAAGCAAAAGGCAACAGGTACACAACAAAAACCCTACAAGGGAAGAAGCTATACAACATATGGAAATTGCACCTTGTCGAGGGAGAGAATACCCTGAATCTTCCTAGGAAGCAAGTCAGCATCGTCAAAATAAATCCAGTCTTTATCACCAAGATCCACAATGTGGCGAGCCAAAGAGTTGACCGCACGATGAACATACTCCAGCGAAACAATACGTTGCTTTTGGCCACTAAAGAGCTAGAAATCAAACTTAGCGTACCACAGGATTTCCAATTTCCCATTCCACCAATAATACAACAGAGACGAGTCTATCTTAACCTGAAAATTCAACAAAGAAATAGCAGAACAAGAGAGCGCATTCCAGAGAATATGAAGAACAGCGCAATCAGAATGAGTGGAATGCATTTTACAGGCAACACCCTTAATAAAATTACCATTGCAGTTTTTGACATCCCAGCCACCATAGATATTATTATCACCATAGGAGATGCTAGCATTAAGCTTAAAACCATAAGTGGGAATACTCCAAGACAACACTAGAGAAGGGGGTTTTTGGGAACAGAACCAAGTACGAAGGTTAAAATCATCCCATTGGCACTGTAAAATATAGGCGAAGTTGTTGGGGGGAAGTTATCATGAATAATGCGATTCCAAATAAACAAGACGTTAGTCCAAATAAAGCAGATTAAACCTTTGTTGATCTGATAAGAAGAGCTACCCGAAGAATGCAAGATGTTAACAAAGCAGGTAGGGGAAATACGAGCATGGTGAGCCTGGTCAAAGACCCAGGAAGCAACATTGTTAACAAGCAAACTCTCCCGAAATAAATGAAGGGCGGTCGCACATTAAGCAACATTGCAACAGACACATTTGGAAACAAGGGGAATGCGAAGCTTCTTAATATTATCATCTATTGGTAAACTATTATGAAGGGGGTTTGGCTTGTATGGATGTAGATAGGTTAGGGGGCCATATTTTTTGGCTTGGAGAAAAGTTCTTGAAATTGGTTCAACTTACATTGGGTGATGGGTTATTAGTTTTTCCTGAAAGTCAAATGGGACAAATTTTGTATTCATTTCTTTGAAAAAGAAAAGGGGGGCTAACAAAGTTGTAAACCCCTAGCTTCATGTTAGGAAATAAATAAATTAGGATTATTTACTTTAGCGTTTACTATTTTTAGTATTTGATTAGTTTCCATGTATACCCTTTATCTTTCTATATAAAGAGGGTGAAGGTCTTCTCTCTTTATGGAATTACATAATCATTTTCCCATAATTCCACATGGTATCAGAGCGGGTTTGATCATGTGGGAAAGAAGAGGAAAAAGGAAGAAACCTTAGAGGGGGGAAGGCCCTCCAGCGGCATCGTCGGCCTCCAACGAGCCACCGGAGAGGCCCTCTCCTCTCCCTCACATCTCCACCACGATCACATTGTGGCCCCTCTCCACGATCCTACTCGCCCCCTTGCACACGGACCACGCTGCAACTTCCTCAATGCAGAGGTCAAAGGAGGTCCTAACGGCATACTAGGTGTCTGCGAGGATGCAGGTGCGAGGAAGGCGGCGATGTGCTGGAGGTCGAGCATCTCACCGCGGCGCTTGGAGGCGATGGACGATAGAGATTGGCCCAATAAGGGCGGCGGATTCTTCCTTCAGTGATGGCGAGACTTCGACTCTTGTCAGTCAATTGGATCGACTATCCAAGGAGATGGGCCTCACGAAGGTCGTCGTCCTCATCAATGCAGCATACACTGGATCGATCCTTGTTCGAAACGACAAGCTGTCAGAGATCCTCGGGGAGCTTCAGCTACTGCTCAGGAACGTGGAGAAGTCAACGGCAGAGGAGAACGAAGAGCTCTTTAGGGTTATTTATGTTTAAGTCTAGTCTTTTATTTTCTTTAAAGATGAGTCTCTAAATGATGGGAGTATTTATCAGTAATCCCTTAAAGTTTTGAGTTATCTCAGTTGGGTCCTTATATGTTGAGTTGAAGATACAACATTTGAAGATGGGAGTCACCTAAAGATGTCAAAGTTCGGGCAACACTCACGCACCTCAAGAGAAACCGAGCATTGACTAGCTCTGTGAGGGCGTACAAGAAGGGGCACCTAGGGTTGAAGACACGAAGAGCGGACTACTACGTCGACGAGAGTGGATCTTCACTACCTTATGGATTCAAGACTACGTCATCTCCCACATCTTCTCTTGCAAGGGAGTGTTAGGAAATAAATAAGTTAGGATTATTTGATTTAACATTTACTATTTTTAGTATTTGATTAGTTTCCATGTATACCCTTTACCTCTCTATATAAAGAGAGTTAAGGTCTCTCTTTTTGAAATAACAAAATCATTTTCTCATAATTCCACACTTCATCAATAAATGCAATCAATTATATCGGGAGGAGCATAAGGAACAAAAGAGGTAAAGAACTCCATGAACAAAAACACACTCCCCTTAGAAGACGGTGCCATTGTGCTCCAACTGAATGCACCAAAGCAATATGAAGGCTCTCCTTAACTTATCCTCATCCACAACCATGTGATGGATGGTGGACCAAAAGTCATCCAGGCTCGAAGGAGACTTGGAGAGGCCAATTCGTAGTTGTGGACCAAACATTCCTGCATGAAAGGACAAGTAAAAAAGAGATGCTTTGAATCTTCCAATCCTTCTCCACAAAATGTGCAACTGAAGACATCCATTATCCATCTTTGCCTATACTCACAAGTTACCATCATCTTCCCTCTTAGGAGCCATTAGAAGATTTTCACCTCTGAACCTAAATTAACTTTCTAAATCTTCCAATAGTTGGAGGCCAAGGACTGATCAACCTGGTCGAGACCCTCCATAAAGCAAAAATAAGCTTTTTCAACGGAAAATTCTCCATGTCGCCAGATCCAATCATCTCTCCCAACACCTAGTCTGAGCTCACGGAGTGTCTGCAACAAAAGTGTCAAGTCCTCTAATCTAGCTTCTGAAAGGGACGGTGAGGAGTCCAGCAATAGTTGTAGAAGCAATTCGCTACGAACACAAAGGAGTCAAGAGAAAGAGCCACTAGTCTAAGATACAAGCTGACAATGACACCAACTAGGGACCATTCATTTGTCCAAAATCTAAACCTCCTACCATCACCCAAGAGGCTCCAACAGCAACGTTTAATCTTAAAATCTTCTACAACCACAACCAAAAGCATGAAGAAAGCCTCATGGGGGGTTCTCTTTTCATCCCAAACCATTGTGTCACCATAGGAGTCACAGAAATGGTCTTCCAAAAAGGCATTTAAGGGCCCATCAACAAAAGGATCCACTTAAAGAGTAGTGGTTCATTCATGGTAAAGAGATTCAAAATGCTAAGACCACCGACCTCCTTGGGTTTACAAACTTCCTCCTAAGCAAACCAAGGGGAGATAGAGATCATTGGCACCAAAGGCTCGAAGAAATTCTCTTGATGGAGTCAATTCACTACAAGATCATTGCCAATATCCTCCGGATGGAGAGGTAATATATCAGAAGTAACGACTGCTCTAAAAAGAGTAAAACAAGCTAACTCTCCTCTAGAAGGGAGATGGAATGTCCAAGGACACCATGGAATATTAATGGTGTTAATATCAATGAGGAAATGTTTCTTCCACTAGGCAATACGAGGAATGGTTCCATCTTGTTGAAACCTGATATCATTCCTAATCCTAACATGATGGTTGCATCCAAAATTCTCAAATAGTTTAACTTGAGTTTGCCTCCTCTAAGGCCTCTACCTCCAATGGACCTCTATAAACACAGTAGCAAGGTTTTCTTTCAAGAGTGAGAAAATTGATGCAACGGGGCATGATTTATTTAGAGTTGAGGGGTTTTATGCAACTTTTTGATATTTAATCTTCTATGGGGATGCCATTGTAAGTTTTTCATTTCCTTTATTTGAGTCCATTTAGTTTAGAAGTACAAGCATTTTTTCCTTCTTTATGTAAGGGTTCCCCTCTATAAATAGGATCATGTCACCAACCATCCACCTCCACCTACTCCCACCGTCTACGTGCAACTCTCTTGACACCGCCCATTCCTCAACCGACACTGCTCACTACAGTGCTACCTTTTGGCATTATTAGAGTAACACTACCTTAAGCCAATACTGATAACTTCCTCGATATCATGGAATGAGAGCATTCCAATGACATCAACACATGAAAACTTGATATGCGACATATAGGCAAATGTGTAGTTGAAGGAAATGAATCGTCTTATTCAATAAAGAAAACCCTACACCTCTTTTATAGGAAGAGGTGAGGGAAAACATTACAAGACTCCAAAAAAGATAAAGATATAAAATACTACCAATACCCTTACAACATAACATAACACTCCCCTCAAAATGGAGCATATATATCAACCATACTTAGCTTATTTCTACGCCTCTCAAACAAGGAGCATCAGAGCAGACTGCAGATATGTTCACCATGCCCTTATCAGACTTCTAGTATACTGGCAGTCTACCTCCACATACTTCATCCGCTCATGGAACATAGGGTTACTAGCAATATATGTGGCATCCATGTTATCACAGTACATCTCCATAGGTTCCTCAATAATAACATGGAGATCTTTTAGTAATGACCGTATCCAGATCATTTCAACAGCAGTATGTGCCATAGCACGGTACTCTGACTCCGCACTAGAACGTGACATCACGCTCTACTTCTTACTCCTCCATGTCACCAGATTTCCTGCAACAAAAGTGCAGAACCCTGTGGTAGACCTGCTATCTCCAATGTCACTTGCGTAGTCAGTATCAAAGTACCCAACAACAGTCATGGGAGTTCCACTCTGGAAAAGAAGACCCCAGCCTGGAGCCTCCTTGATATACCTCAACACATGCAATACTGCCTACCAATGCTCATCTATAGGCCTATCTAAGAACTAACTCAGCTTGTCCACTGCAAGACTGATATCTGGTCTAGTGATAGAACAATTTTCCCACAAGCTGCCAATATGCTTTCTTATCCATTAGTAGAGCAGACTCATCAAACAGGTGAACCTTCGGATCCATAGGGATATTCGCTCCCTTAGACCCAAGCATGCCAGCCTCCTAAAGAATATCCAAGGCATACTTCTCCCGAAACATAACAATCTCCTACTCACTTGTAGCAATCTCGATGCCTAGGAAGTACCTTGAGTCTCCCAAGGTCATTCATAACAAATTGTTGTGCCAAATACTGCTTGACCTATAATATACCAACCATATCATCACCTGTGAAAATAAGGTCATCCACATACACAAGTAGAGCTATAATACCCCTACTAGTCTTTCTCACAAATAAAGAGTGGTCAGATGAAGACCTTTATAGCCCAATCACAAACAATGCTTTTGATAGTCGCTGGAACCATGTTCTGGGGCTCTGCTTTAAGCCATGATTGCCTTACACAATCTACATACGTACTCCCCCTAAATCTCAAAAACTGGGAGCTGCTGCATATATACTCGCCATACAAGAAGGCATCTTTGACATCCACCTGATGAAATGCTCATCCATAATGCACAGCCACAGAAATAAGAATGCGAACAGTAGAAAGTCGAGCCACTGGCGAGAAGGTGTCAAAGAAACCCACTTCGTAAGTCCGAGCAAATCCTTTAGCCACGAGACAAGCCTTGTACCGAGAAATAGACCCATCACGGTTGTATTTCAAGGCAAAGACCCACCTTGCTCCCACAAGATGTGTGCCAGATGGTAATAAGCTCAACTCCCAAGTGCCCCTGTCACAAAGTGCAAACATTTCTTCTTCCATTACCGCCTTCCAATGTAGATTTAGAAGTGAGTATTGCCAGTGAGCTCAATATGTACCTGATCAGGGGAGAACTGTGGTGGCTCTGGGGGGACAGAGGAGGAGGGGGGTGTGTAACTCTCTCTCTAATATGTAGAGCCCTTAAACGTGCCTTCATTTGGAGGTACAATCCTTGGGAATCTGGAAGCCTACTCTGAAATGCTACTACTGACCTAAAAATCATCCATAGATATAGGAGGCATAGGTGCAATAATTTCCACATCCTGTAGCTGATGAGCTATGTGGAAAAGTAGTGAATGGACTCCTTAAATGTAACATCCACACTGAAATATTGCTTCTTATGGATCGGGTCAAAGCATCAGTACCCCTTCTGTGTCCAACAGTAGCCAAGAAACATATATCTGACTGCTCTAGGGACAAGCTTGTCATGTCCAGGTTCAAGTAAGTGAACAAAGGCAACATAGCCAAACGTTTTGGGTTGCACCAAGAACAGATTAACATCAAGATACAACACTATCCAGGGTACTTATTCATGAATGACAAAAGAGGGCAGCCGATTAATTAGATAACATGCAATCATCACAGTATCCCCCCAGTAAAAGTGTGGGACACTATTCTGAATAAGAAAGACATGCTATATCGAAAATGTGTATGCTTTCGCTCTACCACCCCATTCTGTTGAGATGTGTGGGGGCAAGAAGTCCAATGTACAATGTCAAGAAAGGCATACAAAGTTCTCAGTTCCTTGATACAAAACTCTAGTGCATTGTCTGTTCTGATAGTCTTGATACACATCAAATTAATTTTTCGCAAAGGCAATAAATTGAATAATAAGAGAGCCAACGTCTAATTTATTTTTCATCAAAAATATCCACATCAATCGCAAAAAATCATCCACAAAAAATAAATAATATCTATGACCATGTTTATCTGCAATACGACTTCGACCCCTCACATCACAATGCACTAAAACAAAACAAGCAAAGCTATTGGAACCGATAGATGCTAGAAAACTAGCTCTATGGTGCTTCCCCAGCTGGCAAGCATCACACTGGATCTTGGTAGCAGGCAAGAAATGTGGAATGAACCGACATAGCTTGTCCAACGAATGATGGCCTAAGTATATGTGCCACTGCAAGGCACTGCCAACGAAACTCATCTAACATGCTGCAGCAACAAGACTCTGAGCTAACCGATAGACACCCCCTCATATACACCACCAATCGTCCTCCCCGTCATGCGGTCCTGAAAGGTACACCTAATATCATCAAAAATCACACGACAGCTCAATTGTTTAGCAATAGTGCTAATAGAAAGTAGCTACATGGCCATATCAGGCACATAAAACATATTTGAGAGATGCGTAGGAGTAACTGACACTCCTCCCCTACCGTAGATAGGAGCATGTCTACCATCTGCTAATTGGACTGAACGTCCCTGTGGAACTCTCTGCATGTCTCCAAAACACTAGGAATTCCAAGTAAGGTGATCTGATGCACCAGAATCAATCAACCAAATATTAGTCATACCTGATGAAGCATAAGCATAGGCTACAACGCACTACTGGCCCTGATCATGTGTCAATTGGGCCAAACATTGAACCATTGAGTCATAATCTGCCTCTGCCAGTGTAAGGGACTTAGGAACAGTCTCAGGAGCAGGAGTAATAGTGACTTGGTCGGCAACAGTCGGCCTCCCAAGTTTATTCCAACATTTGGCCTCCATGTGGCCAAGTCAACCACAATATGTGCAAGTAGGCTTGCCACATGTGCCATCTCCGCATCCTCTTCCTCTACCACGAAACGCGCATTGTCTGTCACGAGCACCAACAGCTGCATGAGCAGAGGAAATAGGAGTGGTAATCACTTCATGTGTAGCCTACACCTGCAATCTGCTCAGCCTCCCGTATATCTCCTCAATAGGTGGTAACTCTGATAGAGTAAGAATCTAAGATCTGGCAACCGCATTGTCATCACTCAAGCCTACAAGGAACATATGGGCAAAAAATTCCTTTTGTTGATCCCTACAAGTAGTGAAGGTGCACATTAGTCGGCACGCATTATACTTCTCCAGCAGTCCCTACATAGTAGAGTAGTACTGTGGAAGTGACATATTCTCCTACTTTAAGTGGCACAAATCATAGTGAATCTAAAACACCTTAGTCGAATTAAGCTCATGTGAATATGCAATCTTCAGACCATCCCACATTTCTTTGGCTAATTTATAGCACATAATGTCATCTCCAATCCGAGGGATGACACTATTTAATATCCAAGCTCTCACCATGGCATCATCCCTATTCCATGTGACATACTTGCTTGTCTTCTGCTTGGGGGGCATCTCAATGAGCACATACTGCTTCTCGTGTCCTTTCACCGTCACAAGAAACGTCTGAGACCAACGAGCGTAGTTGGTCCCATCCAACCTCACAATGGGTGCGAAGAACGGGCTCTTATACACGCACGTGTCTCCGACCTGTCCACCTTGCCCTAAGGTTACTCCTGACTCAAACAAGAAGGCCATAATGTATCTTCAATAGTCACAACCGCTAACACAGATGCAAAAATCAAATCTGAAGCAAGCACAACTTGGGGAAAACACACCCCTAAAAATCCACAAACACGCAATAGAATGCTTCTCAATGCACCAACGAGGAATATACACCCTGAAATACCATCAAATAGGGGAATACACACCCCAGATCTCAGCAAAAATACTGAAAATATACCATCAAACCACGATGCAGAGGATTCTCAGCTTTAGGACTCCATCAAATGATCTCCAAGGATTCTTCGCTCAAACAGAGGTGCTAATATGCCCTCTCCCTACTGCCAAACACATAGGCAGCGAGAGAGAGTGCACCACAGCAAGAGAGGCGACCTAGACGATGGAACGGGAGGCGAGAGAGGCGACCTAGGTGGTCTGAGCAAGCCCTAGGCGATGCTGGGCAACAGGGCAGTGGCCTGGGGGAGCCCTAGGCAGCACCGAGCAGCGAGGCGGTGACCTGGGGGAGCCCTAGGCAATGTCGGGCAACAGGGGCGGAAGCCTGTCGGTGGTGCTGCCAGCGATGGTGGCTTGACGGTGGAGGGTTAGGGTTTTTCTTTAAGGTAGAGCTCTCAACTTGGCTCTGATACCAAGTTGAAGGAAGTCATCTTATTCAATAAAGAAAACCCTACACCTCTTTTATAGAAAGAGGTGAGGGAAAACATTACAAGACTCCGAAAAAGATAAAGATATAAAATACGGTCAATACCCTTACAACATAACGTAACAATGTTGCAATATCTCTTTTCATGCCTCCACCTTGACCCACCATCCATCAACACTCCCTCTCTTTCTCACCATCTCTCCCCTTCCTGCATTTCAGTCTGAGGTTTCCACTTCACCTTCATGACTTGACATCACAATGATGCAAGCAAATAAAGTTTTTTTTTGAAACATAGGAAAGAAAGATCTATTCGTGGGAGGAAATGACACTAACAACTCCTACAATAAATTTAATAGTTAGAATAAAACTGCAGAAAATAAGTGAAACCAAAAATAATACCAAAAAACACCACCACCTCCTTCCCTTACTAGATTAGGTTGGCTAATTGGAACAAGCGGAGGGATTTTTTATTTTTTTGAAAGGTAAAAGACTGCTATTGGAAGTCAGTAACAAACACATTGTTAGGAGACATACACATACTGGTAGCATAAGTTCCTAAAGAAGCTTATTAAGCCACATACCATCAAGGCAAGCAGGAAGAGCAGCCTCCTGCACTACAGTCATTCGTTCATAGCCAGCTGAAGTGAGTGCTTTGATTGTCAACTGAGAAATGTTAGATTCTTCAAACCTAAAGAATGAAAATACAAAATTCTGAAGCATTAATCAATTTGGACTTGCACCTTGGATTGATTCAGCCAGAAAGTAATACTTAAGTTTGATTTTGAAATAAAAACAAAGCTCCTTGGTGCAACTAAAAACTTCAAGGTTCGTCCGTAGGATCTTAAATCCATAAAATAAGCCCGTGCATTTCACATGCCCACAAACAAAACAGCAGTCAGTTTTTTACTCTTCTTGCAACCAGAACCTTGATGCCCACAAAAATTTGCACAGTGACCTTCCAAAAAAATGCACAACCTCTTGTAACAATGAAAGAAAGGAAACATCATTTTTTTATGTTTTTTTCTAAAAGTGTGAATGAAATCCCAAGTTTTGAGAGACAATCCACATCATTACATGCAATTCAAAGGAGTTAAAAATATGCAGATTTAGATTCCTTGAATTTTCCCCAAGATGAAATACAGCACAGTTAATGAACAGAAACATGCTCAAACAAAAGGGCAAACAAGCTCAAAGATTTTGTTTGGCCGTGTCCTCTCAAAGATTTTACTCTCACCTCTTTCCTATTTATTTTTTTAAGCACACAATAAGTGAACCGTGATGAAGCAAGTACTTATTTCAATAAAATATATTTAGTTATGTTTTTTTAAAAAAAAAGAAATATACTTAGATATCTTTGTTCGCACGTAATATTGATTTTGATGATAATAAAATACGTCAGAAAAGAATAATGTCTTATTGAAAAAAGAGTCCTAAGTCTCTTTATATAAAGAGAGGCTTTAAGAAGATTGCATAAGTGATCCACATGAAATAACAAAAATAATAAAGATGCCCCTATTATATAAATAACACCAACACTTCCCCTCAACTTGGAGCATATATGTCTAACAAGCCGAGCTTGGAACATAGGAAATCATGATGCTTTCTAGAGAAAGCCTTGGTGAAGATATCTGTAATTTACTGCTCATATAAAGTAGTAGAAGTGTGTCTCTTCCAAGTGCAGACCATGCCTCAAACAAAATGGCAATCTACTTAAATATGTTTCATGTGTTCATGGAAGACAGGATTTGAAGTAATAGAGGTGGTTGGTTGTCACAGAACATAGGCACTAGTAGCTTGACTTGAACACCAAATCCTCAAGAAAGCGAACAAGCCACATGATCTCACAGGCTATGTAAGCCATGGCTCTATACTCAACCTCAGCACTAAATCTAGAGACCACGTTCTGCTTCTTGCTTCTCCAAGTAACTAGATTTCCACTAAGAAAGGTGGAGTATCCAGTAGTAAATCTCCTATCCTCCATAGAACCTACATAATCAGCATCTGAATAGGCATGCAGATCAACATGCCCAATATTCTTCATGTAGAACCCCTTTTTACTGGGTTGCCCTTGAGATATCTGAGAATGAAACAAACTGTCGTCGATGGCTATAGCGTGGATTTTCCATAAAATGACTTACCCTATTCAAGGCAAAGTTGATAGTCTAGTAACAATCACAAATAATGGTTTGTCAACAATGGTCCTTTATCATCTATTATCCTCAAATAGTGGGTCATCCTTCTCACTGCATCTCCCTTGCAGCTTAACAAGAATGGATGAAGGTTTTGCTCCCAGTAATCTTGTTCCTCCAGAAGTTCCAGCCATACTTCTGTAATAGAGCCATCCCATGTGAGTTTCTAACTACCTCAATGCCAAGAAAAAACCCCAGTTTACCCAAGTCCTTAGTGAAAAATGTCGTCTATAAGAACTTTTTTGTCTCCTATATCCTCGGAGTATTATCACCAGTTAGGATCATATCGTCCACATATACTGCAAGAATCACAACACCAAATTCCCCGTGCCTTGCAAACACTAAGTAATTAGAAGTAGACCTGAAAAGCCAATCTTCTAGATCTGTAAGCTAAGTCACTTAAACCATGCCTGTAGACTTTACTTCAATACATAAATCACCTTTCGAAGTCTGCATATATTCTCCCCCTCAACCACAAAGCCAAGTGGCTAGGCCATGTAGACCTCCTCCTAGAGATCCTCATACAAGAAAGCATTCTTAACAAGCAATATAGTGGCCAAGCTTTAGTTACTGCAATAGAAGAATAACTCTAACAAAGTTAAGGCGTGCCACAGGAGAGAAAGTGTCAAAGTAGTTTATTGAGAGATGTGGTCTATTGTAGTAGTAAATTTAGTACCACATAGTAGAGTGAAGAAAAGAGTGATGTGTAGGAGCCTATAAATATATCTATCAACCCTATCAAAGCCTTCTCCAGTGCTTTTGTCCCCGCAATTCGTAAGTGGGGTTTCTACGTAAACCTAAGCCTTCTTTATCATTTAGCCTTTGATATTTATGTTGCATTTCCGCATTATTTATTTCTTCACAGGTATAAGAGTAAGTCGATCTTGGGTTATCTTGTTAAAAAATTATTATTATGGTCAGAACTTTATTCGTGTTCTTGGAGGAGATGCCAACAAAAGCATCTCACAGCAGCAGCCGAAGGAGCACGTGCATTGACAAGAGCCTTGCGATAGTGAGGTCACATGCAATGGAGCAGCCATAAAGGAAGGAGGTATGGTGGCATTATTGCATCCGATGTGGCGACACTTTTGAGTTATATACGGTGGGTGTTTTTATTTTCATTTATAGTGAAGGTATACTTGTAATTCTTTCTCTCGAGCCTCTCTATATAAAGGTCCATGGTCTCTCTGAATAAACTCTCATTTCAGTCTTAACATGATATCAGAGCAAAGGTCCTAAACCGAGGTTCTAGTATCCCACCAAACCCTAACACCACCAACCCCGCTTCTCTCCAATGCCACTGGCCACCAACAAGGCTAGCAACGCCGGCGAGGAGCAGCAACACCGCCCCTCACCAGCACTGTCAACCTCTATCAGAGGCCAACAGCATCAAGGCGACGCAAGGTCACCTCCAGCCAGTGCCACTACTGCCCTAGGCGACGCAAGCCACCCCACCTCACGTCGCCCTGGGTGCTACAACGCGTCCCTCCACTACACCACCGCTGCCCTAGGCACTGTTGCAGGCCCTAGGCGGCACTGCCCTCCCTACTGTGGGTCCACACGACCTCTAGATCATCTTCTAGAGGTTGTGTTGGCCAAGAGCCAGGGTTACCGGTTCGCATTTAGCCGCACAACTCTCTCTAGAGGAGTTCCTGCAATTTGGACGACACCACTAGGGTTGTTCATATGCCCTAGCATGTACAAGCAAGTTCTATTGTGGTACCAATAGGATACATGATCTGAAAATCATTTTCGTGTGGCTTGGATGTGGTTTTTAGAGGCATTTTTGGTATGAAAATTCCAATTTTAGATCCTATGATCGATTGTTCAAACCTATAAATTAGTGTTTGTTGTGGATCTAGACTTCGAGCACTATGGGGGACAAGAAGGAATCTGTGGGTGACTCAGTGGGGAAGACTTCTACCACTAGCACCACCCCTCATATGCAGGAAACATCGATTAAGTCGGATGGATCCAACTTTTTGCTCATCCACCTCCTTTTCCTGGTTTGTTAGATCCCATAGGAAGAAATATATCTTGACTGATGTTGTACCTGATGTGAAGTCTACAAATTGGCAGGCAGACAATGACGAGGTGGCCACTTGTCTTCTTAATAGTGACACAGACCATTGCCAAGCAAGCTATGGCTCATGCCTCAGCCAAGAAGATGTATGAGGTATTGCATGAGACCCATTTCCACAGGAGTAATATCACCAGGCTGTACAAAGTTGTGGAGGATATCCACAACCTTCGGAAAGGCACCATGACCTTATCTGAGTATTATGGCACCATGAAAAATCTTTAGGATGAACAAGATGTATACCAGCCTATCTCTACAGATGCATCTGTGATAGCCAAGCATAGAGAAGCCATTCGTTCCATTCAGCTTAGTTGAGAGAAACAAAATAATTATTTATTTCGGAAACCCTACCCCTCTTTATATAGAGAGAAGAGAGGTGGGATAAATAGTAAAACAACTTGAACACAAAATAGAAATTACCAAAACGCCCTTACAGACAAAATATAAAATAAGGAGTACAACACTCCCCCTCAAGCTAGAGCGTAGATATTTATCATGCTCAGCTTGGAACATGCATTGAAAATAGACTTGATAAGAGGTTTGGTAAATATGTCTGTTGTCTAATCCATCAGTGGAAATAGTTGTGTAGAGCAGTCCTTTCTGGATGATGTCTCTGGTGTAATGACAATCTACCTCCACATGCTTTATGCGCTCGTAAAACATGGGATTGTTAGCTATGTAGGTGGTTGCTCTATTATCACACCACATCTCCATAGGGTCGTCAATCTCAATATACAAATCAACCAAAAAGAAATGAATCCACATCATCTCTACTGATGTCTGGGCCATTGCCTAATGTATTCGGATTCTGCACTGGATCTAGAAACTACAGCCTGTTTCATGCTTTTCCAAGTTACAAGATTTCCAACAATATAGGTACAAAAACCTGTAGTAGACTTCTGATCCAAGTGACATCTTGCATAATCAACATCAAAATAACCCACCACTGTAAAAAAAGTCCCTCTGATAAACAGGAGACCCTTGCCAGGGGCCTTCTTGATGTATCTGAGCACCAACATTAGAGCATCCCAATGTTGTCTAGTGGGTTTTACCATAAACTGGCCCAATCTGCCAACAGCATAAGATATGTCAGGTCTGGCAATAGTAAGATATAACAACTTCCCAACCAGCTATCTACATTACCTGCCATCCACAGCCTCAGCCTCTATCATATAAATGCCTCTTAAGGTCTATAGGTATAGGTTGCTTTGGCCACGGGCAAGCCAACTTCCTGCAGAACATCATGCTTTGGTACTGCGGGCTACTTCTATTCCCAGAAAATATCTCAATGGACCCAAATCCTTCATTACAAATTCATCAGCCAGACACTCTTAAATTCCTTTATTCCCTCATGGTCATCCCCTGTAACAATCAGATCATCTGCATATACAAGAATAATAGTGATACCTTTGCCTATTTTCCTGACGAACAATGACCGATCTGCCGCGGATCTCTGAAATCCCACTAATTCCACCACCTTAGATAATTTCTGGAACCAGGCATGGGAACTCTGCTTAAGGTCGTAAATGGCCTTGTGCGACCTACATACACACTACCCCTAAATCTCATATACCTGAGGATGCTGCATAAAAACCTCTTCCTACAAATCTCCATATAAGAATGTATTTTTGACATCAAGTTGATGTAAGGACCAATCCTTATGCACTACAACGGTTACAAGAATACATACAGTAGTAGGCAAGCAACAAGAGAAAAAGTGTCAAAGAAATCTACTACATACATCTGAGTAAACCCTTTGCCACTAGTTGAGCTCTATACCTTGCAACGGAGCAATCCCAATTGTACTTCAGGGCAAAATTCCAGCGACACCCAACAACGATAGATCCTTGTGGCAGAGAAGTCAACTCTCATGTGCCTCGACTCTAAAGAGCAACAATCTCTTCCTCCATGGCCTGACGCCATTTCGGATTAAACATGGCCTCATGGTATGTAATAGGAATATGAGTAGCAACCAAGGCATGATAAAAGCTAGCAAACTCTATCCCCAGTCCATCTATCACAAGGTCACCTGCAATCGGATATCTAACACAACCTTGTGGAGCCTTCCGAATGGCTATCGGAAGGTCAAGATCTTTCTCCTCATTAGGCCCATGTACATCACTAAGCACATAATCGCTAATGTCTAAGGGTGAAAAGCTCACTTTGTCTAAGGAGGTCGAAGTAGGTGAAGGAGGGGGAACCTGCAATGTAGTATGTGGCCTGACATAAGTGCGAATGGGCTCAGTATACCGTTGTTTCTCAAGGACCACAAAAACAGAAGTATTCGTCTCAAATATAGCACCAAAAGGTATAGGAGGTACGGGCATAGGTGCAACATCAATAGTAGGACGTAATTCTCTACCAGACGTAGAAAAATATGGAATAGCTTCATAGAACGTCACATCAACAGACACAAAATGTTGGGAAGTAACAGGATCAAAACAACGATACCCTTTGTATCCGCAAATAGCCCAAAAAAACACTCCACTCTAGGTACCAATTTGTCCCATCCAGGACCAAGAATGTGAACAAATGCCACACATCCAAAAACCCGAGGGGCAACATGAAAAATCGATCTATCCAAGTATAAAACCTGCCAAGAAATTTGTTCATGAAGAGCAAAGTTGGGCATTCTATTAATGAGAAAACCAACAATTAACACTGCACCACCCCAATATAAAGACGTGACAAAATGATAAATTAATATGGTATAGCCAACATCAAGTAAGTGTCTATGTTTCCTCTCAGCCATCCCATTCTGCTAAGAGA
Organism: Thalassia testudinum; assembly: GCA_037157565.1. NCBI lineage: Eukaryota > Viridiplantae > Streptophyta > Magnoliopsida > Alismatales > Hydrocharitaceae > Thalassia > Thalassia testudinum. The sequence continues at coordinate 96,831,813 of JAZHRO010000024.1, forward strand.
TATGAATACAAGTAGTTTGATGAATAATGCCATTGGATTTATAAAAGGAGTCCTGACGAATAATATAAAATTCCAATGCATTATCAAAATGAAACATCTAAATAACAAAAAAAAATTAGGTCTTTATTTCAATAACAAAATTTTCCACAATATTTCCAACCTCATTTATTTTTCATAAGAAAAATCCAAGAAACACAAGAAAAGTCACCAACTACAACCAAGAAACATCTATGTCCTAGCCTATCAGGAATACAGCTAGGACCCCAAACATCTATATGGATAAGTTGAAAAACTGAAGACCCAGAATGAGTGGAGGGAGGGAAACTAGCATGGTGATGCTTGCCCAGTTGATAAGCATCACAAACAATAGATGCAGTGGATGAAATGTAGGGTAGAACACATCTGAGTTGCTCGAGAGGTAGATGACCAAGGCGGAGATGCCACTGGAGTGGTGTCCCTGAGGCACCTCTTGATAAACGTTAGTTTATCATCATTCTTATGCCCTAAAATTGATCTAGCTCTAAGATTTTTAACTCCGCAAACGGGTTTTTAAGCTACATTTAGGCATTTACTTAGGATAGGCATGCATTGCATTTTAGTTGTATTTTTATGTGTTTACTTGAGTGTCAGGGATAGATAGAAAGTCAAATCCAGCATACCTTGGCACTCAGGAAGGCAGAAGATGAAGAAGCTCTTTTCAACTAAATCCCTGCTAGATCTAGCTCATCCCAGCTGGATCGCAGCTCATTCTAGCTGGATCAACTTATCTTTAGCTCCATTCAGCTCATCTCAACTGAATGGTAGCTCTAGCTAGTTCACCTTAGCTCCATTCAACTCACCTTAACTGGATAGCAGCTCAAACTAGCTCGAGTTAGTTGATCCTAGCTCCTCCAGCCCTGAACAGTTCACTAGAAGCTCAACCTGACTAGGACTAGCTACTAGCTAGACCTGGTCAGTTGAAAATGACCTCAACCAGCTCAGGCCAGCTCAAGTCCAGCTCCCAGAGACCCAACTCAGCTCAACTTGGTTGAGCTAAGCTACTTAACCTAAGCTAGTTACCCCAGCTAGCTAGGTATTCTCCGGGAAGACCAAACCCAGCTCACCTCAGCTCAAATTAGAAGAATCTAGCTCAGATTAGCTTTGCTTAGCTGCTAGTAAAGAACTAACTAGCAAAGCTAGCTACTGAGCTCCACTTCAACTCCCTTCAGCAGACATCAACTCCAGTACAGCTCTAAGCAGCTCCTTCAAGTTCCTTTCCTTCAAAACCCTAGCTCCCTCTATCTCTCTACTCTACTCCCTAATAGCTAAGCTAGCTAAGCTTAGCTAGTCACCTCATTGGTATCCCTACATGACCCTAAAACCCACCTACCTAAACTCCACCAACTAGTCCACCTAAGCTTCCCTACTCCTAACCTACTTTTGGCGCCAACAATAGACACCCCTTGGCCCCTCAACCGCCACCAAAAGCCACCACTAAAAGTGGCGCCAACCCACCATAAATACCCCTTGTTTTGGCGCCAAAACAAGGGAGCAATCCTAGCCCTACACATTACCTTCCAAGCCATCTCCACCATCCCTTTTCCCTCCAAAACCAACCCTTCTAGAACCTACCCCCCTTTGGCGCCAAAAGCATGCACCCTTACACCCATGAACATCCACCAAAGGGTGGATTCCACTCATAACCACTACCTCCCACAACCCTTGAGATGGCACCAACTCTTGGTGGCTATAGGATCACCTAACTACCTCCACCATTTAATCCTAACCCTACATCCAAAGGTCACACCAACCCCCTCCATTCCTATATCTACCACCCTTAACCACCACCATAATATCATCTTCTCCATTAGTTTTAGTTCCACCATAGCCACCTAAACCTACGACCAAGGAGAAGAAGAGAGGAAGATCAAGGGGGCAACCACCCGCCCCCTTGGTGCCTTCTTTCTCCATCTTCCTCACTTGTGCCACGCCAAGGAAGGGCAGATCTTCACACTTGAAGGGATGGCCAGGCAAGAGGCGGCGCAAGGTGGTTGACACCCACCTTGGAGGACTACTTGGAGGACTACATCAAGAAGAAGCCAAGGAGAACCCTTCTCAAGTGCGGGGCAATTGCACTTGGAGCAAGGGCCATACAAAACTTCTACTAGAGGGTCCCCCTTTCTTCTTTATCCCTATATCTTGTATTAGCTAGTATGTTTTATTTTCATATAACAAGCATTCCGCTACATTTCCTCTAGGTACTAGTAATACAAGTTGCAATTTGCCTTCCAATTTCTATTTTTATCTTAGTGTGTTTCTCATGCTCTTATAGTCTTAGTGCACACACCCCTTCTCTTCTAACTACCCTAGGCACACTTGCCTAGGGTGAGCTTAGTAAAGAGGGCTTCATTCTTGTCACTTAGGCATAGGTTTTAGCGTAGTTCATCTTCGCTTTCCAAATACCCAATTGTTTTGAAAACCATAAAAAAAACAAAACCAAAACATTAAAATACATGTGTTGATTTGAGAGTTGAGAGAGAGAACCATCTTTATGATTAACAAATTGGCCTCCTTGGACAACCCTAGATATTCATCCTATCAAGGTTATAAATTTAAGAGTTGATCGGTTTTACGCGTACGACACTATTTCGTGTTATTAACAAACCTGTAAAATCCGTATCACCTCTCCCATGACCAATAACAGCAACAACAATAGGTGAACGGCTCAGACAGTACACCCCACCTTCCTCACGTCCTCCACCAATCATCCTTCCTATGAACTTGTCCTGTAAGACACATGACATGGCATTAAATATGACACAACAATTTAATTCTTTGTAATACTGCTCACAGAAAGTAGACTAAGAGGAAAATTCAGAACATAAAGAACATTAGATAGCTGAAGAGTAAAGGATAATGAGACATCTATCTTTCCAATCACAAGGGAATGGCGACCATATGCCACCTGACCTATCTTCCCTGGTGCAAGAAAGGATCCTTGATCTTCACATAAGTGCTTTAAGGCACCACTATCTACCAACCATTCACCATATCCCAATGAGAAGGAAGAACAAACCAACTCACTACCTGAGGAAGCATATGTAGTAGTATCTGGGCGCTAAACAGTAGAAGTTTAAGCTATCTAAGAGACTCTCTGAAGAAGATCATCAAACTTTGCTCTGGAGATGCATCAGGTATATCACTCGCCTGATTAGCCATTGAGGGCTTGTCATGCTTCTGCCAACATGTAGCCTCTGAATGTCCTATCCGACCACAATAAGTACATAGGGTACAAGTACGCCCTCCAAATCCATGTCCACGACTGCGACCACGTGAGGAAGATCCACCTCTCCCACGTCTAGGGATCGCAACCAAAGCCAAGGTCTGTCCAGTGGTATCTGTCAATGGAGTCTGAAGAGCAATCCGACTGAACCTATTATAGGTCTCCTCAAGAGATGATAGCTCAGGTAAGGTCAAAATATGTTCCCTAGCAGCAGTGAACTCAGGACCAAGACCTGATAAGAAGACAGAAATTGCTAATTCCTTCCTAAAAGCATGCCAAGAATCACAGGTGCAACTAGGCCGATATGCATTATGTCTCTCCAGGAGACCCTTCACAATAGAATAGTATTGGGCCAAAGAACAACCCTCCTGGTGAAGGTGAAATAACTCATGATAGACTTGGAAAACTCCAAGAATTCTTTTCATGAGAATGTCTCACGAAGAGAATCCCACATCTGCTTGGTTGTAGTGTAATACATAATATCATCACCAATACAGGGAATAACGCAATTCATCATCCATGCACATGCCACATACCATTGCGTTCTCTATCCCACGAAGCATTTGCACCTGTCTTCTGAGCGGGTTCTGGATTCGAAAGAATGTGCTCCTTTCCATGACCCCGAACAGTCATCAAGAATGTCTGGGACCACCTAGGATAATTGGTCTCATCAAGCTTTGTCATAGGACCAAAGAACGGACTCTTGTAAGTCCCAGTGTCCACAGTAGAGTCCAACATAACTCCGAACGAACTTGGAGTCTCCATCTTTCGCTTATCCACGAACCCACACTACAAAAGATGCTTCAAATCACAGATCTATTCCTTAAACATCCAATCTGCAATCTGAAAATACCAAGATCAGACCCTCCAAGGAACTCCTTTTATTTGATTAGAAATAATCAAATCATAAGGAATCAAGAGCCTAGAATATCAGACGAGTCTGAAACAATGGCCTGCTGACCGCAGTAGTAGCCAATAAGGCCGACAAGGTTGGCGCTAGTCCGCAGCTCCAGTCTAGATCCCTACCACCGCTGCCTCAAGACCAACTGCACCCCCTTCGAGACTGCAAGAGGTGTTGTCAGCCGCGACTGAAGGCAGCAGGAGCAGTGATCAAAGCGGGCGACGACCCTGTAGACTGAGGGGGCAGGGCAATGGCGCTACTGTCGGCGATCAAAACCGGCAACGACGCAGCAGAGAGAGTAGTAGGAGTCTGGGCGGCGACGCTTCTGTGGGGAGCACCACCAGCGACGGCGTTGATGGCGCCTAAGGCACGGGTGTGGATGCCCAACCGAAGGTGATTAGGTTGGGGGAATGGTAGGAGGGATTAGAGGCCTATTTGGGTGGGACATTACAAGCTCCGATATAGGACCGCCGCTCTGATACCAAGTTGGGAGAAACAAAACAATTATTTATTCCAGAAATCCTACCTCTCTTTATATAGAGAAAGGCAAGACAAATAGTAACAGAACTCCAACCAAAAACATAAATTACCAAAACACCCTTATAAAAGTGTGACACAGACCATTGCCAAGCAAGTCATGGCTCATGCCTCGGCCAAGAAGATGTGGGAGGTACTGCATGAGATCCATTCCCACAGGAGCAATATCACCAGGCTGTACAGAGTTGTGGAGGATACCCACAACCTTCGAAAAGGCACCATGGCTTTATCTGAGTATTACGGCACCATGAAAAATCTTTGGGATGAACAAGATGTACATCAGCCTATTTCTACAGATGCATCTGTGATAGCCAAGCAGAGAAAAGCCATTTGTTCCATTCATCTTCTGTCTGGACTTGGCCCCGAATACCAAGCAGTTAAAGATCAGTTCATGATTCTGGATGAGATTCCTTCACTCAAACAAATCTATACTCGTCTCTCCAGGCTTCCTACCTCAGATTTCGTCCCTACTTTTGATACCTCTGCCATGGCTGTTGTTGGCTGTGGTAGAGCAAATTCGGGTAGAAGAGGTGGTAGAGCTCCTGGTAGTAGTGGTGCACGTGGACGTGGACGTGGTCGTGGTCGCAATTCTTTCTTCTGTGAGTATTGTCATAGGAATGAACAAACTGTAAACTGATGCTAGGTCAAACATGGTTATTCACAGGGTATCGATCCACATGCCCACCAAGTATCTCCAAAAGATGACACTCAAGTGTAGGAGGATGATAGCCATTGTTTCCAGAGCTGATTATGAGTGTTTCATAACTTCTTAGGCATCTACTTTTGCATCAGTTTAGAGATCTGCAAGTATTTCTGCCATGTCAGTTAAATCCCAAGCTCCTATCTAGCTTGTAGATTCAAGTGCCTCCTCCCACATTACTGGTTACACTACCCTATTTTTGTCCCTACGAGATCTTGCTATGCTCTTTCAGGTTAAAGTGGCTGGTGAGGGTCAATCACCAGTCACTGGACCCGGAAATATCTCTATTTCTAGCACTTTACCTCTCTTAAATGTTATGCATGCTCCCAAATTTGCTTTCAATTTAATATTTATTACTACAATTACCAAAGATTTGAGATGTCGAGCTGTGTTCCATGACCAATATTTCTTCTTGTAGGACCTTCAGACAATGAGGTGGATTGGTGGAGGACTTGAGCAGAATGGTTTCTATTATCTTCATGTCCCACCTACTTCCAGTGATGATGTTGTGTGTGCCATTACTGCTCTCTAGTGGCATTTGAGACTTGGTCATCCTAGTTTGCATGTTCTACATCATCGGTTTCCTAAGTTGTCTTTTCCTAATGTTTTGAGGTGTGAAACCTGTCAGTTGAGCAAGCACTATAGGTCTTCACTTCTACCAAAAAATAAAATATCTGAGTCTATTTTTGCTTTAATTCATGCTGATATTTAGGACCCTTGCAAGGTCAGGAGTGTTAAAGGATTTCAGTATTTTCTTATTCTTGTGGATGACCATACCAGAATGTCCTAGGTTTTTATGATAAAAAAAAAGTTTGAAGTCTTTGATATTTTCAAAAATTTTGTTCTAGAAATAAAGACTCAGTTTTCTACTATCATTAAAGTTTTTCAGAGTAACAATGATTTGGCATTTCTAAATGACAGGACAACTCTTTTTTTCAAGTCATTCGGTATTATTCACCAGACTACTTGTATTCATACATCCCAACAAAATAAGGTGGCTGAACGTAAGCTTCAACATTTGCTTGATGTAGCCCACTCTATCATATTTCGAATGAATGTTCCCTCGCATTTTTGGGATAATGCTATTCTTACTGCTACTATCTAGTGAATCGTGTTTGTTCGTTAATCTTAAGAGGTAAAACTTCATACTCTATGTTGTTTTCTAGCAATGACCTTTTTTCTGTCACTCCAGCCATCTTTGGTTCTGTGTGTTTTGTTCACTTACATAAAGTGAATAAGATTTCTCCTCACTCTATGAAGTGTATGTTTCTGGGCTACTCCAGGACCCAAAAAGGGTATAGATGCTAAGATCTTGTTTCACAGAGATTTTATGTTTTTACTGATGTCACGTTTTTTTAAAAGATTCCCTATTATCAAAAACAAGGGGAGCAACCTACTGAACCACCGCATGAGGTTTCTTTTCCTATGTCTACTAAGCCACCACAGCCCACTAAACCACCTATATCTAAGACCAGTCAACTGGACCCTAGTCCTTTCCTGTATCGTTCTAAGATTCCTAATACGGATACTTTTCCTAAACATTTTCAGCGCAAAACCTAGGATGTTCCTTAGGTGGAAAAACCATTGCCTACTGTTTCTACTCAATCCCCACCAACCGCTGATGATTTGTTTGAGGGCCAGGTACTCAATATCACTGAGGATACTACTCTGGACCTTCCTATCATACAAAGGAAGGCTCCACGTTCTTGTGTTAAATATTTTGTATCTCAGTTTATGTCACTTGACACCCTGTCTACAATTAGGCGCCAGTTTTCTCTGGCCATTGACCAAGTGCAAGTACCATGGGACCATCATAAGGCATTCCAAGATCCATCTTGGACCTTGGCAATGGAGGAAAAGATGACAGCTTTACAGTCCCGTGGCACACAACACCTTATTGATCTACCCCCAGGTGCTACTGTTGTGGGGTGTAGATAGGTGTTTACTCTCAAGTGTCGTGTCATGTTGATGGTACTGTGGAATGGTACAAGGCACTCCTAATTGCAAAAGGATATACTCAAATGTTCAAGGTTGACTACTTTAAGACTTTTTTCCCCGTAGCTCGTCTTAATTATGTTCAAATACTGTTGTTAACAGGCATTGGATTGTACATCAGCTTGATATCAAAAATACCTTTCTGTATGGCAATGTAAAGAATGAGGTCTACATGAAGAAGCCACCAGGATTCCCTACTAAGGGGGAGTGTCAGAAGGTGTATAGACTGAAGAAAGCTATCTATGGACTGAAAGAAAGTCCCAGAGCCTGGTTTGAGAAGTTCAACAGGGTAATTCAGGATTATGTCTTCACCAGATCTTCTGCTAATCATTCTGTCTTTACATTACATAAAAAGGCGGGCTCAGTCATACTTGTTTATGTAGATGACACTTTTGCTTAGTAGTGACAGGCAAGGCATAGAGAAAATGAAGAAGATGCTACGGTCACAATTTGTTACCAAGGATATAGGCCCCATCAACTATTTTTTTGGTATTGAGGTGCAGCACATTAGAGGACTTGTGTTATCCAAGCGCAAGTACGTTCTTAATATGCTAAGAGACATGAGTATGCTGAGGTGAAAACCAGCATACATGTCCATGGATGTATCATTGCCTATTGCAGATGATGACAGCTCTCTACTACAAGATGTCATTAGATACTATGCAGTGATTGAAAAACTTTTGTATCTGACTGTTACTCGTCCTAGCATCACCTTTGCAATTAGAAGGTTAAGCCAGTTCATGCAGTCGCCAAGAGAAGTCCATTGGGATGGTGTTTGTCAAATTCTCAAGTACTTGAAAAGTGCACCTGAGAAAGAACTCGTGTTCAAAGACAATGGGCACTTGGATGTTTGTGGATATTCTGATGCCGACTATGCAAGCGCTCATGAGGATCGGAAATCGATTACAGGATACTGTACATTTGTTGGGGGTAATCTAGTCACCTGGAGAAGCAAGAAACTAGCCGTGGTATATAGATATAGTGCTGAATATGAACACAAGGCTATCTCAGACTACTTGTAAGCTACTCTAGGTCTGTTCCATTCTAAAAGACTTTGGAGTACAAGTACCTGATCCTATTGAGATGCACTGTGACAACAAAGTTGCCACCTTTATTGCAAACAATCATATTTTCCATGAAAGGACCAAACACATTGAAGTGGATTGTCACTCCATCAGAGTGGCCATCTTAGCTAAGAAGATTTCTACGCCCTACATATGCACTGAAGACCAACTGGAAGATATCTTCACTAAAGCACTTCCTAAGAAAAGATTGCACTATATTTGTTCCAAGCTGAGCATCTTTGATGTTTATGCTCAGCTTAAAGGGGAGTGTTGAGTTATGTACGGTATGTGTTTTTATTTTCATTTATAGTGAAAGGGTATACTTGTGATTCTTTCTCTAGAGCCTCTGTCTATAAAGTCCTAGGGTCTCTCTAAATAAACTATCTCGTTTCAATCCTAATAGACACGAGGAGCGCAAGGCACGCGTAGCGATGCATGCACCACCTCCATCATCGCTAAGGAGAAGCGTGAGGCGAAGACATGGCGAAAGCGAGATCGCGGCAGGCAGAAACAAGGAGCGAGAGCCAACAACAGTTGCAAGGCGAAGCAAGGATCTCGCGTAAAGCACGAACAAATATCGCGACAAGGCCTGCGACAGTGTGGCGCACTGCGAGTGAGATGGCTTGAAGATTATGACGACTGCAACGGGAAGCCGATGGTGAGAGTAATAGGCAATCTTGAAGGGGTGGTACCAATTTGATGAAGGCGACATGCGTAGATAGTAGGAGTCGATGCAACCTGACTTGGTAGCGAAACATTGTTCTAAATGCCCACGACGTACCCACGGCATGCCCATAAAATGGCCTTTTTCTGACATAGGGCGGCATCGGCACATATGTAATGTCGAAATGCATGAGTGTCAATAATATATTTTTCAACTATGGATAATACGTCTATAAGTTCAGAAAAATGGGTAGCATTAGGTACAATTCTTAAATCGTTACCATATTTTAAGGTCAATATAGGTGTCTCAATAACTAGTTTCTACCAATTACCATTTTTGTAAGTGATTTAAATTTTAACAGCATGTCGACTTGTTGAAATTGTTATTTTTTGGGTTAGGCCATATTGTCATCAATATAATATCGAAACACAAGGATTTTGACGAAATGTTGTCGAAACTTCGCCAAAATGTTGGTAAGTGACGAAATGCACTCAATATTTCGAATTGCTGCTATTGCTTCTCATTCTCAGTTCTCTCATTCTTCTCTACTATCATTAATGTTGCTCACGTTGTTAGTTTGTTACTACTACTTTATTCTAATTAGAATTGAATCTCCACTGTTGTTGCTCCCTCTAGTCTCATTGCTCCTCTCCTCTAACTCTCTTAAGATTTGATTTTATAACTATCCATAATTATAGAGTAGATCTACATACTAGATTCTAGATTTACCATTATTATGAACATATATGTCTAATCACAATTTAAAATTGAGGAAATATTTATTTAATTCCTAAAAATAAAATTCTAAGTTTGGGTTAACATTAAAGAATAAAGAACTTGAATCCATCCATAAGTGAATAAAACCTGAAAATTGCAATCAGTAAGGGTCTATTTATTTCATGTATTAATCATTATTTACTTCAAGGATAACATCCAACCTAGAAACCTATGGTCTCATGTTTGAAGGTTACAGCCTATATTTCTCATTCATAAATACAATACAACTAAACTACGTGGCTCATATGGGTTGACATAAATAAAAATAGCCAATACAACACATAGTTATGTTAATTTAGACCTATTCAAATTGATTAATCAGCATAGTAAGATACCCCAAATTAACTAATAAATTAATTTAAGATCAATGAACTAGTCATAGTTAAATTTCAACTTTTAAATTTTTACTTTGAATATATATTTGAATCTTTTATATTTGTATGATTTAATTCAATTTATAATTATTTGATATTCGATTCTTGAATTTAAACATGGTAAAATAGATTATATGTTGCATATGAATATTAGGATATATCAGTATTATTCTTACATAAACATGTTTAAACTTATGATTTCCTTAAAATTCTAATCATTTTAACTACTATCATTTTTGTCGATATATGTCGGCATGCCTACGACATGCCCGGGATGTGCCTACGAAATAAAATATTTTTTGGACATTGAAATCATTAAAATCTAATGTCGAAATCATGTGTTTCCACGGTGTGCAACGTGCCTTTGAAATACACACTTAGAAATTTATTGAAACGACGTCGAAATCAGCATTTCAAATCTTAGCCAAAAGGCTTGAGAAGGACCTTAAAGAAGTAGTAACAGGTTCCATCCAAATCCTAAATTGTAGGGTTCCTTTTGTTTTGGTTTTGCATACTTATTTAATCTTTCCCTTTCATATATGGCAAAAAAATGAGTGAAGGAATAACAAAAGAAAAAAAAAGGAGGTTGAAGTTTACAAGAGAAAGTAGAAAGAAAAATTAAGAGAAAAAAAATGGAGAGGAGAGAGAAGAAAAAGAATTATCGAGAAAAAATAATAAATAAATAAATAAAAAGGTGAAAAGTAAATGACAAAAAAAAAAGAAAAAGAATGATGATGATGTTAATAAGAAGAGGAAAAGTTCTTCTCTATGTTATTTCTTCTCCCATACAAGTATTGGAGAAAGGGTGAGTGCGAGACCTTAATTTGTAATCCCAAGAGAGACTCTTTTATCTTTAATGTCCCCATATAAGAAACTCTCTTTCTTTGGTGGTCCCTAAAACAGTGAGGACCACCATTTTTCAATCTCTAGAGGAAAGACCTTTTTTTCTTTGAGTTTCATGTAGCATAGACCCAGTCTTGTTGTCTCCATGAAAGGGGCAACTCTTCAAAGTTCTCAAATGGGATGGCACCAACACCAGATCAATCGTATATGACTTATCTCCAGACTCCTACATGCACCCATTTACAAGCAAGTTGAAGATGCAAACAAGCTGGCAACACAAGGTAGCCATAACCCAACAGCATCAGTTAAGGATGCAAAGAAGTCAACAACACAAGAGGCATGACAAAGTTGTGGTCTGGCAGCATCATTTGATTTGTGGTGTGTTTATTTTTGCCTTGTAGAGTGGGGATATCTATTGTGCAAGCTAAGCATTCCATGCTCCAGCTTGAAGAGTGTTGAGAGATTCGGACTATTGTAGTGGTACGTTTAGTACCACAGTGGAGTGAAGAAAAGATTGGTGTGTGGGAGCCTATAATAGGCTATTGTACCCTCATTTGTAATTTAAGAATAGATCTATCAATCCCGTAGCTTTCTCCCCACTCTTCGTGAGTGAGGTTTCCACATAAACCTAAGCATTTATCATTTATTGTTTGATATTTATGCTGTGTTTCCGCAATATTTATTTCTTAACATAGTCTACACCATAAGTCTGAGTTTAGCCATTTGCCACCAATCTAGCTTTGAGACATTCAGCAGTCCCGTCAGGGTGGTACTTCACCATGTACACCTACCTGCAATCAACCACCATGACACCTTCTGGGAGATATGTCAACTCCCAAGTGCCACATAAGATCAATGTCACCATCTCATCCTCCATAACCTATCGCCAACTAGGATCTTGAAGTGCCTCATGGCACTGTTTAGGATCAATCATAGCTAAGAGAGTTGTATGTTGTAATGCTAGACTAAGATAATCAATAGCAATATAGTAAGACATTAGATGCAAGGTCCAAGTTCTTATAAGTTTCCTGAGAACAATAAGCAAGTTGTCAGACTGCTAAAGTAGAACATTTGGATCATATACTTTTTTTTTGAAGAAGTAAAAGGAAGATTACCGGAAATCAATAATCATCTAGAAAAATATATTAATAATAAAGAAATAAGAAAGGAACAGACTTACAAATAGCAGAGGGGAGGATTGATCGGCTTAACTCTCCTCAATAAGCTCAACCTGTTCAGAAGGCAAGAGAATAGACACGGGATCCTTCCAATAATGCTCATAAGTATGGGTAAACCAACTAAGAGAGAAACCCTCATCTGAGAAACAAGGGACCTTTTCAAAGTAAGAGACATCAGCCGACACAGTTGCATTTACCGACAAGATCAAAACATCTGTATCCCTTCTGGAATATAGAATATTTTTTTTGAAAAAGGAAAGGGTAGTTATCCAAAATGATAACCACCCAAATACATTAAAGAGAAAACCAATAACCAACACCAAAACAAGGGGCAAACACCAAGACCCCTCACAAGGACTCACTCCAAAGCTTAAACAAAACAAGAATAGACTCCACAAAATTCTCCACATAAGGCCTCTGTCCTCTGAAGACGACAGCATTCCTTCTTAACCAGACACCCTAGAGGACCGCCAGTGATCTGGCGCTCTACTTCGTACGGAAGACATTCTGCCCAGCATTACCCCCTCCACCTCTATAATTGCTCCAGAAATCATCAAAAGACCGACATTTCCACCACCCCGCTCTCACACGGCTCCAAATATGCACGACAAACAGGTAAGAGAAGAAAAGGTGGTCAACATCCTCATCTTCACCTCCGCACAACAGGCAAACCTTACTCTCCCCAGGAGCCCATCTCACCCTCCACACCTTAGTCATGAGTCTTCCCCTAAGCAGCTAAACAAAAATCTTGTCCTTCAAAGGACAAGCCACCTTCCAAACCTGTCTACAATCTCTCACCAGATCCAAATCACCAATGGGACCCCCGCCGAACAATCTCCTGTACGCAGCCCCCACTGAGAAATCACCTTCATCCCAACCAAACATATCATTTCCAGATGCTGGCTACAGACCTTCTAACTCTTCAAGCAATCTCTGGAAATCGTGAATTCTTGCATCTGAAAGATTCCCTGCAAAAGACAGACACCATCCACCTCCCCAAACTTCAGCCACAGACGCCTCTTTGCTCAGGGACAGCAAAAAGTCTCGGAAATCTTCTAGAGAGCGCACCTTGCCCTGTCCAATCATTCTGCCAGAACCTGAAGATCTCCCCCATCCCCACCACCGGTACAAAATAGTTCTGCACCTTAGGAGCCACCGTCGACAAACCTTTCAAAAAATGAGAAGCATCCCTAGGTGGGGATATAAGGAGATCCCAACGCAACAGGCCACCATAAGACGTCCTAAAAACCCTTCCCATCAAATCCTCCCCACTCTCCAAGAGGCCCCCAACCCACTTCACCAACAGGCTATCATTTGACCTCCCCAAATCCCTCACCCCAAGCCCCCCCTCCTCCACCGACTTGCTAAACCTCCTCCCACGCCACCAACCTACACCAAGCCCATTCGACCCCTGATTGGACCAGAAGAAATTCCTCATAAGCCTCACCATCCTCAAGACAACCTGCCGGGGCAACTTCAAGGCAAAGGTGAAATACGACGGCATCGCCGCCAGAACCGCCTTGAGCAAAACCAACCTTCCACCCCTCGATAAAAGCTGGATGCCCATCCCGCCAACCTCCCCTCCAGCCTCCGCCTGTGCATCAGGATCCTACCATCAAGGGAGCCCAATCCTACACCAGGATCCTACCATCTGTCAGCGAAAAACCCAAATATCTGATCGGTAGCTTCACCAGCTCTGTGCCAAGACCCATGCTACACTCCCTCACCTCCGCCTCCGTCAAATTAAAAGGGAAAAACATGATTTAGACAGGTTAATCTGCAGACTTGAAGCCTCACCAAACAAAAAAAGCAGAATCCGCATCCTCCTAGCTTCCACCTCCCTGCCTTCTATAAAGAAAATCGTATCATCCGCATACTGCAACAATAGGATGCTTGTCCCATCTCCCAAAGAGAAACCACTCACCAAGTTCCTCTCACAAGATTTCTTAGCCGCCCTCGCAAGTGCATCTGCTACTATAAGAAAAAGCATCGGAGCCAATGGGCACCCCTGTCTCACCCCCCTTATCGGCTGAATCCAACCCCCTGCCGGGTTTCCATTGACAAGAACCGAAAAAGACGTCGTGGTGACACCTTTTCATCCACTTGATCCACACGGGTGGAAAACCCCTCTTCATCAAGGAAGCCCAAAGAAATGACCATTACACTGAGTCATATGCCTTGCTGAAATCAACATTCCACATGAAAGCCTTCCTCCTACTCTTCCAAAACAACAGGATCTCCAAAGCCACCACATACTCCTCCAAAATATTCCTGCCAGGGACAAAAGCCGTCTGTACCGGATCCACAATCCTCGCCAAGGTCTTCCTCAGCCTATTCGCCAAGATCTTAGCCACAATTAGGTAGATAGTATTTGAGAGAGCTATCGGCCTGTACTCCTAGATCTCCGCACCCTCCCTCTTCGGCAATAAGAACAAGTAAAACTTGTTCAATCTATTAAAGCCCGAATTTCCTTCTCTAAACTCCTGCAATACCTGCACCACATCCTCCACCACCGGCCAAAACTCCTTATAAAAGGCAACCTGAAAACCATCCGGACCTAGACAACCATCAGCATTCAGCTTCCAGATTGCCTTATGAGTCTCATCTTCCTCAAACGAACCTGTTAAGAACTCTGCTTCCGCATCCCTGATCCGTGGCACCTCGAATCCCAACCATCTCCATCTTCCCCCTGCCTCCTCCCGGTAAACTCTCTGAAGTACCTCGCAACCGCCCCTCCCACCACCTCTCTTCCCACAACTCCTCCCCTTCCACCACCAATCTGTCGATCCAGTTCTTCCTCCTCCCTGATGCCACCATATGAAAATACCGAGTGTTAAAATCACCCTCCTTGAGCCACCTCTACCTGGATCTCACCTTTCACTCCACTTCCACCTTTCGATCCTCCTCTTGTATCACCTGCAAGCACTTCGCTCTGTTCACCCTGTCTATTTCGAAAAGGAGGCCAACATCCTCAGCCAAGTCTAGCCTTGCAATCTTACTGAGAGCTTCATCTTTCCTCTTTGCTTCTTATGGACCTTGAGGAAGGACCTCAAATCTTGCAGTTTAGCTTCCAATCTAGCAGTTGTCGAGCCATCCAAGTGAACAGATCTCCATCTCTCTTCCACTAGCCCCTTAAATCCCTCTTCAAGGAGCCAAGCTCTATCAAACTTAAAATACATTCCATGCCTCCAGCCCTCATTCATCACCCACAGCAAGGGAGTATGGTCCAAGAACAGCCGCTCCAGGGGTCTAACCTCCGCCACAGGGAACGTCTCTGCCATCGTCGTCAAGACAAAGAATCTATCAATCCGAGACCGTTGCCCGCCAGAACTCCTCCAGGTGAAGTGGCAGGAAGAGGGCGGCATGTCAACCAACCCATGCACCGCAACAAAACCCGCAAAGGCCTCAGAGCCCTGGTCCACCCCCCAACGGCCATCCGGTCTATCCTTTGCCAGCAAAGTGACATAAAAATCACCTCCAATCAGCCACGGGGCCCCCTAATGTGCCACCGCGACTTAGCCCAATTCCTCCCATAGAGCTTGTCTCCGCATGCTATCAATCGGATCACACATCGAGGAGAAGAGCATGCAGAGATTGTCCCGATGCGTCTGCAACCTGACAGTAACAACATGGGACCCGACCATTGAGTCCAGCAAGGAGAAGGCATCTTCCTTCCACCCAACAACAACCCCACCCGCTCTTCCAATCGCATCAAGAGCCAAGAACTCCCCAAAACCACTCCCCCCCACCTGCCTCCACAATCTCTGGTCACAGCTCCCCCACTTAGTCTCATAGAGAAACACCACCTTAGGTCCCCACCTCTGAATATACTCACACAACGCTGCCTGTCTGGAGGGGTCGTTCAATCCCCTCACATTCCACAAAAGGACCCTAGTCTTGGAGAAATTCGAGAGACTCCACCTTGCATCGTGCGCCTGAATCCCACCTCCGCAGCCACCCTGTCAACCTCTCCTTCCTCCATTTCCTCAGGCCAACCAGGCAGACCCTACTGCACCTGCTCCCCTACGAGCGGGACCTCTACCTCCTCAACCCTCACCACCTCCTCACCAGCCACCCCCAACTCTGCCGGACCCTCCTCAACCCCAGCGTCTCCTCCAACCCCAGCCACCCGCTGGCTGTCATCGCCAACACCAGCCACCGCCACATACCCCGCGTCACCTCCGCCACCCATCGAGCCCTCCGCCAACCTTCCCCCTCACCTACCAGTTGGCGCATCGACGCCAATCACCACCTTCCTTCGAAGCTAGTCATCCCCCACCTCGCTCCTGGTCGGAGCGGTCATGGCCCTCCCTCTCCGATAGGTCCACCTCGGCCTGTACGTGAGCCGCTGCGACAAAGGCTTCCTCGGCCTCCACCTCTGCATGCACATCACCATCCCATCCGCGTCGCTCGTCGCCGCTCGGTTGATTCGATCGAGATCGCGTCGGGGGCTCTCCTCCAGGTCCCTCCAACCGTGGCCACAGCTCAATGCCTGTCCCAGACCCTCGCGTAAAGAGGAGCCCGACCCATAGACCCCTCTGAAACCTTCTTCTCCCACCTCCAGATCCAGTCCGCCCAACCCAGATCCGCCAAGAGAACGCACTTTTAAACTCTGATCCACCTCAGCAGGGTTCTATGTCTTCAACGCTGCAGAATCCTTCATTACCTCCGTCGCAGATCCCGTAGTTCCATCCGAGTCCCTCGCTCGCTCGTCTACCACCGATCACGCCGCGGGGATCGCAACGGTCGCGCCATCATCGCCGTGATCTTTCACCTTCCCAAAAACAACCTCCCCCCTGTCCACCTGTGCATCGACTCCAACACCAAGCTCCGCTGTCGCACCGCCAGCCACCGCCTCAGCGAAAGACTGAGGTCTCCCAAGCTCCCGCGAGACCCGAACCAGCCATGAGGAGCTCCCCCATCTCAAGACCACCTTTTCCGCAAACTACATCCCCGGCCTCATCTCCACCCACGCCCCGAACCTCGACAAGTCCTCCGATCTCAGACCCAGACCCTCGCAACTCCGGAGCCTCGTAAACGGAGCGACCACCGCTACCGCCACCTCCACCATAAGAAGGAAGAGGACCCCCTCAATCACCACCCTCAGCCTCGCGCCAACCGGTGGCCACTCCTCCACGGCCCCATCCGACCTCACCGGCCACCTCCATATCACCACACCTCGGCCACACGACAACTCCTTGATGCCAGGCGCCGCAGCATCTTCAATCCGAGCCTCGACAGCACCAAGCAGCCACTCCTGCGAGACGCAACTCCAAAAGTCTCCCTTCCGATCCCCAAGAACGAAGAAACCGCCCTTCTCAAGTCCCCCAAACCCACCTCCCCTTCCAACATCATCGCAATCAAAGTCGTCGCCAAACTCCCCTCCAAGGCCCTGATCTCCTCCGACCACAACACTTCAACCTCCACAAGAGGCGTCCCCTCCGGTGGAGGCAGCAACACCCTCGCCTTCCCCAAAAAAACCCCACCGACAGGCTCTCAGAAACGGCATCACATCCGCCTATGTCCGAGACCTCCGCACCACAGACACTTCACCGGCTCCCTACAGCTCTCTACAAAATGCCCCCTCCCGAGGCACTTGAAGCAACGCATCGGCTCCACCCCCCTCCGCAACCTCCTCTTCACCGCCGTCCAACCATATCCATCCCCCTCCCACCCACGCGTTCCCCTTCTCTCGCTCCCCCTCTCGCTCATCGTGTCTCCTTTCTTATTAGTTACTTATCCCATAAAGACACACTTGACTGACCTCAAGGACAGCTTATCAGTAACCCAAAAGGATGGACAAAGCACAAGCATCCAAATATTCGCAATGGCAACGCAAAAAGGGAGGCATCAGGCTATAATAAAAGAAGTGTATCACCGTCAAACATAGGTGAGGGAACTCGATTAATCAGGTAAGTAGCAGTAAGTATGGCATCCCCTAAAAATATTTAAGCACATCATGGCAAGTGTCAAGGTTCAATCCACATCAAGTAGATAACACTGTTTGCACTCAATCACCCCGTTCTGTTGGGACATATGAGCATATGAAATCTGGTGAAGAATACCACTTACAAACAAAAATTCAACACCTTTTTGCTCAAGGGCATCGTTGTTGCAAGCAATTTTAATACGTATGGAATAAAAATTATGAACATTAAAAAAATTAGGACTAACAAACACAATCTCAAGTCGATCCCATAACCAAAAAAGTCCACAACTAACTATAATCACCAATGAAAATAACAAAATACTAGTAAACATGTTGAGTTGAATGTGTTATTTTTGGATCTTCTTGTTATTTTTATATTGTATAAGGGTATGTTGTAATTTTCCTATGATGCCTCTCTATATAAAGGCACCTAGGGTTTCTTGAATGAAATAATTCGCTCATTTTACCCAACATGGTATCACAGTAGCAATCCAAGATTGAGGCTCCGATATCCCACCAAACCTAGCCTCCAACACGTTCGCCCAAACCCCTCTCTTGAAACCAAGGCCTTTCCTCATCTCCGTCACCTCCTAAAGCACTTGTCAGCAATTGTCAGCACCACCAGCCCTTACAGTGCTCGCCAGCACCGCCACCTTCTCTGATATATGGTAGTTGCACCTTCAGCACTCTCTCTCGTCACTAAGCCTACTGCAGTAGGGTTTCGCTATGTAGAGAAGCACTGCTAGGGCTCCTTTAATACCCTAATGCATGTTCCTGCTCTCCTAGAATCACCTCCAAGGGTTATAGGATCTAAAAAATAGGGTTCTATGATCACGAAGACTATTTACGATTATTTGGTCTAAAATTTCCTGAAGGACTATTTCTGTTGCATGTGTGGTCTGAAATTAATGTTCTTTCAAACCTTATTTTCCTCTATGCTTGGGATATGATCTGATTTTTGTTGTGCCAGAAGGCCTTCCTCTTCTTCCAGCGGATCGAAGCACCATGAGTGACCAAAAAGAGGCCATTAGTGACTTGATGGGAAGGTTACCTCCCACGAGTGCTTCATCTTATATGCAAGGCACCTCTATCAAATTGGATGGAGCCAACTTTCTTTTATGGTTGACTTCTTTTTTCTCAATTTGTAGGCTCTCATTGGAAGACATATACCCTCACGAAGAATGAGCCAACCATCAAAACGAATGATTGGGTGGTTACTTACATGCTCAACAATATAAAAGAGCATGTTACTAAGAAGGGGGGAGGGAAAACTACCAGAGGAGATAGCTATGGTTGTGGTTGTGGCCATGGTCTTTTCTGCAAGCACTACCACAAGACCAACCATATCATTGACCATTGCTAGATCAATTACAAATTTCCTCAAGGCCCTCTAGCCAACCACATCTCCTCTGGTGGAGAGGAAAGTATCAGGAGCAAGAACATGCTAACCCTCAGATTACCAACTCCTGGAAGGAGTATGACAAATTGATGTCCTTCCAATCTACTACGGGAGCTTCTGTTGTTCACCAGACAGGTACCGCAGCCATTGCTGCCAATATCCATGACCCGGCATGGATTGCTAACTCAGGTGCTTCATCCCACATCACAAGAGATGCCACTCTATTCTCTTCTCTTCGGTCTCTTGCCACACCTTTTTATGTCAGGCTGGTTGACGGTGCCTTGTCCCCTGTAACAAGCCTTAGTGACATCTCCTTCTTGGCTCTTCGTCCTTGACAAATGTGATGCATGTCCCTAAATTTGCTTTAAATCTAATATCCATTAGTAAGATAAGTAAGGCATTAAATTGTCAGGCTATTTTTCATAACCATTTTTTCTTGTAGGATCTCCGAACGATGAAGCAGATTGGTGTAGGTCTTGAATAGAATGGTCTCTATTACCTTGATCTACCACCTATACATTCCCCTACTGCTACCACATTAGCCGCTACTGCTTTACAATGGCATCTTTGCCTGGGTCATCCGAGTATTATAGTTCCGCATCGTTAGTTTCCTGATTTGCAATTTTTATATTTTTTTCTTGCGATGTCAAATTGGCAAGAATCATAAGTCATCGTTTCTTAGTCAGATTAAGAGAATCGAGTTGTCATTTTCTGTTGTCCGTGCTAATTTGTGGGGACCATGTTAGGTCTGAAGTGTTAAAGAGTTTTCGATTCTTTCTTATTTTGGTAGATGATTGTACCCTTATATCTTGAGTTTATATGATGAAAGAAAAGTCAAAAACTCCTATATTGATTAAAAATTTTATTAATTAAATAAAGAGCCAGATTTCTGTTATTATTTGCATGTTTAGGACTGACAATGAGTTCAATTTTGTGAACGGTACTTTGTCGCAATTTTTCTCTTCTTTGGCCATTGTTCACCAAACCTTGTGCATTCACACCTCCCAACAGAATGGGATGGCTGAGCATAAGTTGAGGCATTTACTTGATGTGGCACATATGATTATGTTTTAGATGCATGTGCCTTCCCAGTTTTGAGTTACATTTCTTATTAATAACATGTCCTCCCCAATCTTAAGTGGTCAGACATCCTATTCTGTCTTGTTTCCGAGCCAAGAGGCATTTACTCTTCCTTTTATGGTCTTTAGGTGTGTCTGTTTTGCCCACTTGGTCAAGGTGGACAAGTCTCCTAAGTTTGTCAAGTGCATTTTCATAGGATACTCGAAAACGCAGAAGAATATTGTTGTTATGACCTTAAGACTCACAAATTTTATGTTAGTGCTGATGTTACTTTTCCTTAGAAGATTCCTTGCTACTCTAGAAAAGGGAATACCTCTCTTCTCCTGTGCCATAGGATATTCCTCTTCCTATGTTGTCTGTGTCGCCTCCAAAGCCCTTTGAGTCGTCCCATCCACTAAATACAAAGCATCCACCTCTTGATACCTCTGAGCCATCCACCTTTTACCTGTAGACATTCCATTGCATAGCCACCATTGTTCCTGCGAATGAGCCCTTATCCAACATTCCTACTCAGTCCCATGCTGATACTGCATATTCAATTAGAGATCAAGTAACCCCTTCTACTGAGATGACAAATTTGGACCTTCCCATTGCTCGGTGGAAGAGTCAAAGGTCATGTGCTTGCTATTCTTTTGACCATGTCCCCACAGTCGGAAGGTTATCATCACTCGCAGTTAACAATCACCAAATTCTACACAGCCATACTAAAGTGTTTCAGGATCCTTCCTAGAAGTCGGCTATAAAGGAGGAGATGGTTGTACTTCTATCCCGAGGTACCTGGGAGCTAGTTGGTCTACCCCCAGGTATGACTATTGTAGGGTGTAGATAGGTGTTTACCCTCAAGTGCCTCTTAGATGGTTCTATTAAGCGTTACAACGCACGACTAGTGGTCAAAGGTTGTACTCAGATCTTTGGCATTGATTACTTCAAGACATTCTCCCTAGTGGCCCAGCTGAATTCTCTCTGGATTTTTCTCTCTATTGCAATGAATCAGGAGTCTGTGGCAGAAATGAAGATGTTAAGATGGATGTGTGGTCATACAAGAAAGGACCATATTTCAAATGAGATTATTAGAAAAAAGATTAGGGTGGCACCGATAGAGGATAAAATAAGAGAGGCACGTCTAAGGTAGTTTGGACATTTACAAAGAAGGCCACTAGATGCTCCAGTTAGGAGATGCGAGAAGTTGAAGGCTGAACCCGCTAAGAGGGGCGAGGAAGACCAAACAAGTGTTGGAAGGAAACTATTAAGTATGACCTCAATTACTTTAATTTAAGTCCTGAAATGGCTGAAAATCGATCTGTGTGGAGGCAAAGAATCCATATAGCTGACCCCACTTAGTGTGGGAAATGGCTTGGTTGTTGTTGCAATGAATCAGAAGTGGCCTGTCGACCAGCTGGATACAAAGAATGCCTTCTTGTATGGTGACCTGGATGATGAGGTTTACATGTAGCAGACTCCTAGATTTGTGGCTCAGGGGGAATGTCAGAATGTTTACAGGTTGAAGAAGGTAATTTATGAGCTAAAGCAGAGCTCACAGACATGGTTTGAGAGGTTTAGTAGAGTTGTTTAGGATCATGGCTTTACTAAATCATATCTCTGATCACTCAGTTTTCACTCTGCACAAGATGATGGGCTCCATTATTCTTATTGTGTATATAGATAGCATCTACTTACAAGGAGTAGCACCGCCGACGACATTAAGCCTACCAAGGAGTTTTTGTACTCTCAATTTGTTACCAAGGATTTAGAACCGATTTAGTTATTTCTTGAAGATCAAAGTGCATCATATTGATGGGGGCCTTGTTCTATCTCAGAGGAAATATGTACTGGATATGCTACTAGAGGCAGGTATGTTAGGGTGTAAACCTACATGTATTCCGTTAAAATCACCTGTTCCTCTAGCTAATGCAGATAGTTCGCCTCTAGAAGATGTGACTAGATATTGTGCGATGGTGGGCAAGCTTCACTATTTAACAGCGACTAAGTCAAACATTTCCTATGCTGTGGGATGCCTGAGTCAATTTATGCAGGCACCTCGAGAGGCGTACTGGCCAAGAGTGTGTTAGGTGTTGAGATATTTGAAGAATGTTCCTAGGAAAGGTCTTTTCTTCCAAAAGCATAGTCATTGACGCTGACTATGTTGGGGCTTACAAGGATCAGCAGACTACCACTAGATACTTCACTTGTGTTGGTGGCAATCTGGTTACATGGAGTAAACAGCAAAATGTTGTTACTAGATCCAATGCAGAATCCAAGTATAGAACTATGACACATACTACCTGCAAGCTCCTCTAGGTCAGATCTATTCTACATGATTTTGGTGCACAAATGTCAAGCCTTATTCCCATGTTTTGTGACAATAAGGCTGCTACATTTATTATCAATAATCCAGCCTTCTATGAGCAAACAAAGCATACTAAGGTGGGATGGCACTTCATCAGTAATGCTATGCGAACTTGGAAAATATCTATCACCTATATTTCTACCGAAACCAAGTGGTTGAAATTTTACTAAGGCACTCACCAGGAAACGTCATGATTACTTATGTTCCAAGCTGAGCATGTCTGATGTTTATGCTACAACTTGAGAGAGAGTGTTGAGTTGTATGTGTTATTTTTGGGTCTTGTAGTTATTTTTATATTGTATGGGGGTATGCATTCTAATTTTCCCACGATGTCTCTTTATATAAAGGCACCTAGCGTTTCTTGAATGAAATAGTTTGCTCATTTTACCCAACAAGACCAGTGACATATTCAACATGGACCCCAAGTGTCAATGAATTTGTGGAGAATAAAGTGCCACGTGGTAGGTCCCAACATGCACCCTTGGGCGCCAACCCTAGGGAATTTTGTGAGGGTGTCTTTGAGTCCAAGTGACTTATTTTTAGTAAGTTAGGTGTTAATTAGTTGAGTAATGGATAGATCGGAAGAATGGTCACTTGGAGGAGCGCCTTCAAGATATGAGAACATGAGCGAGAGAGAGAGCGAGAGGGAGAGCGAGAAGGGGTGCGCAGGGCAAGAGGCGAGTGAGGAGGGGAGAGGCGGTTCTGGCTGGACGGAGGTGAGGAGGTCGCGGAGGGGAGCGGAACCAGTGAGATGCTTCAAGTCCTTGGGAGGGGGCATGTGGTGGCGGGCTGCAGAGAGCCGGTGAGGTGCCTGCGTTGTGGTGGTCTAGGTCATCGGAGGTCGGGCTACGGGCGACAGGGTCTCTTCGAGGAGGGTGGGGATGCCTCCACACCCCCCCCCCCCCCGCGGAGGGGGCACCTCTCGTGGAGATTGAGGCGCCGTGGTCGAAGGAGATTGGGGCGTTGGAAGGGAGGTTGGCGTCGGCTATGGTGGCGATGGTGCTGGAAGGGGAGGTGGATGTGGGAGCTCTGAGAAAGGCGGTCGTGGCCTTCTTGGGGACTGGCTGGGGGTCCTTTGGGGTGGCTTCCCTCAGGAGTGGGTGCTTAGTGCTGTTGGGACTCGGTCAGGAGGACCTGCGATGTCTGGCCTTCAAGGTGCTGCGATGTGGTCGGGGCGTGGTGCAGTGTTGTTGGCCGGTGAGGTCGGATGGCGCGTTGGAGGAGCGACCGCCAGCTGGCGCGAGGCAAAAAGTGCTGATTGAGGGGTTCCCCTCTTCCTCTACACGGTGGAGGTGGCGGCGGCAGTGGTTGCCCCTTTTGCGAGGCTCCGGAGCTACGAAGGCTTGGGCCTGAGGTCGATGGACCTATCGCGGTTCGGGACATGGGTGGAGATGAAACTGGGGAGACAGCTTGTGGAGAGGATGGTCCTCAGATGGGGGAGCTCTTCCTGACTGGTTCGTGTCTCGCGGGGATCCGGTAGACCTAGATCCTTCGCTGAGGCAGTGGTTGGCGGTGCGGTGGCGATGCTTGGAGGCGGAGGTAGCGGGCGAGCGGACGAGGGGCGAGCTGCTTTTGGGAAGCCCGAAGGTCGCGGCGAGGATGGCGCGGCGGTTACGATCCCCGTAGCGCGATCTGAGGCAGGTGAAAGGGCAAGGATCTCGGAGGCTGGTGCGGGTCTTGCGGAGGAGGTTGTGGAGGAGTCTACAGCGCTGAGGGAGGATGACTCCGCTGAGGTGGCCCCAGGTCTTGTGGAGTGCGGTCGTTACGAACCCAGGTCGGGCAGGTTGGGCCCGATTACGGGAGGCGGTGGACTCAGTGGGGTTGTCGGTTCGAACCCCACCTCGCAGGCAGATCCGAAGCTTCAGTCCAGTGAAGCTGGCGGACTGGGGACTGCGACTGAAGGCCCGCGACGTGTCCTCGACAGGTCAGACTAGGCAGCGGGGTGCGGTGTGGTTGGCGAGGTAGGGCGCATGCGGAGGTGGAAGCTGAGGATGCCTGTGCCACAGCGGCTTTCTTACAGGTCGTGGTGGTCCTACAGGAGGGGGCGCGTTGCGACAGCTCCGACTGGGAGCGGGGTTGGGGAGAGCCAACGTCGGAGGCGGGTGGAGCTGGGCATCACTTCGCCTTCCGGAGGGCAGGGCAAGGCGTCGACGGTGGGCCTGGTAGGGGACAGAGGCAAGGCGAGGGTTGTCTTGGGGGTTTCTGTTGTCGAGGAGGGACAGCGGGAGGTGGGAGCTGGTGGAGGTGCTGGGGCGTTGGAGGACGCGATGAAGGCACGAGAGGGTGATGTGGTAGTTATGCGGCCTGTGGAGGGGGTCTTGTCGCAGGGGGGCGCAAACACTAACTGCGAACAGGGTGGAGGTTGCAAGGCAGGGTGGACCAGGAGGCGATGGTGTGACGGGGTCGCCTGGTCGGTGTGGTGATGGAGGGAGAGGTGGATGAGGTGGCTGCAGAGATGGGGTTCAGGCGGTCGATGGAAAGAGGAGTTTCACAGGGCTTTACATGACTAAGGTCCCGTCGTGGATTGTGAGGGGACTGAATGACCCCTCGAGGCGAACGGCTCCGCAGGGGTATATTCAGAGGTGGGGCCCTGACGTGATCTTTCTCCAAGAGACGAAATAGGGGAGCTGTGATGGGAGGCTGTGGAGGGAGGTGGGGGGAAGTGGATTTAGGGGGTTCTTGGCCCTGGATGCGGTTAGAAGTGCGGGTGGAATTGTTGTGGGATAGAACGATGATGTTTTCTCCTTGTTGGACTCGTTGGTTGGGTCCCATGTTGTCACTGTCAGGTTACAGAGGCGCCGGGACAATACGTGTTTACTCTTTTTTTCGATTTATGGCCCGACGGAGGGTTGGAGGAGGCATGCTTTGTGGGAGGATCTGAGCCAGGTTGCGACAGCATTTCAGGGGATACCTTTGTTGATAGGTGGTGATTTTAATGTCACTTTGCTAGCAGAGGATAGACCGGATGGCCGTGGAGGGGTGGACCAAGGTTCTGAGACACTTGCGAGCTTTGTTGCGGAGCAAGGGCTGGTTGACATGCCACCTTCATCCTATCTTTTCACCTAGAGGAGCTCTGGAGGACAGCAATCCCGGATCGATAGATTTTTCACCTCGACGATGTTCACAGAGTTGTTCCCTATGGCGGAGGTTAGACCCCTAGAGCGGTCGTTCTCGGATCACACTCTCTTGTTGTGGGTGATGAATGAGGAATGGAGGCATGGTACGTATTTTAAGTTCGACCAGGCATGGCTCCTCGAAGAGGGTTCAGGGGGCTGGTAGAAGAGAGATGGAGGTCGGTTCATGTGGATGACTCGTGGCTGTCAGATTGGAAGCTAAGCTGCGAGATTTGAGATCCTTCCTGAAGATCCATAAGAAGCAGATTAGGGAGGAACGTGGGAGGAAGAGAGAAGAAGCTCTCGGTGAGATTGCACGATTGGACGTGGTGGAGAATGTTGGTCTCCTTTCTGACGTTGACAGGGTCAGCAGAGTAAGGTAGCTACAGGTGATACAAGAGGAAGACCAAAAGGTGGAGATGGAGTGGAAGGTGAGATCCAGGCAGAGGTGGCAAAAGGAAGGTGATTCTAACACTCGATTTTTTCATATGGCAGCATCAGGAAGGAGGAGGAGGAACTGGATTGACAGGTTGGTGGTGGATGGGGAGGAGTTTGTGGGAAGAGAAGGGGAGGGGGGGGGGGGCAGCTGCGAGGTACTTCAGAGAGTTTACTGGGAGAAGACGTGGGGGAAGGTGGAGATGGTTGGGGTCTGAGGTACCGCGGATCGAGGATACAGAAGCCGGTTTCTTGAAATTTGAGGAGGATGAGATCCATAAGGCAATTCGGAGGCTGAACACTGATGGTTATCCGGGTCCGGACGATTTTCCGGTTGCCTTCTATAAGAAGTTCTGGCCGACGGTGAAGGAGGATGTGATGCAGGTCGTGCAATAGTTTAGAGCTGAAAATTCGGGCTTCAACAGGTTGAACAAGTTCTACATGTTCCTGCTACCAAAGAAGGAGGGTGCTAAGGAGATCCGGGAGTACAGACCGATAGCCCTCTCGAATGCTATCTACCTGATTGTGGCGAAGCTCCTAGAAAATAGATTGAGGAGGACCCTGGATGGGATTATAGACCCGGTGAAGACGGCTTTTGTCCCTAGTAGAAATATTTTAGAAGGTTATGTGTTGGCCTCAGAGATCATGTCCTCCTGGAAGAGAGTAAGAAGAAGGCTTTCTTGTGGAAAGTAGATTTCAGCAAGGCTTATGACTCGGTTCAGTGATCGTTTCTTTGGGCGTCCTTGGTGAAGAGGGGCTTCCCACCGATGTAGATTGACTGGATGAAAAGATGTGTCACCACGACGTCTTTCTCGATACTTATCAATGGAAACCCGGCAAGGGGTTGGATTCAGTCGAGGAGGGGGGTGAGGCAAGGGTGTCCTTTGGTCCCGATGCTCTTTGTTATTGCAGCAGATGCACTTGCGAGGGCGGCTAAGAGGTCGTGTGAGAGGAACTTGGTGAAGGGTTTCTCTTTAAGAGATGAGACGAGTATTCTGTTACTACAGTATGGGGATGATACGATTTTCTTCATTGAAGGTAGGGAAGCGAAAGCCAGGAGAATGCGGATTTTACTCTTCTTGTTTGGTGAAGCCTCGGGACTGCAGATCAACCTGTCTAAATCCGATTTTGTCCCCTTCAATTTGACTAAGGCGAAGGCGAGGGGGTGTAGCTTGGGTCTTGGCACAGAGCAGGTGAAGCTTCCGATCAAATATTTGGGTTTACCGTTAACGAATGGCAGGATTCTGGTGAAAGACTGGGCTCCCTTGGTGGAGAGACTGGAGGGAAGATTGGCAGGGTGGGCGTCCAGGCTTCTGTCAAGAGGTGGAAGGTTGGTCTTGCTCAAGGCGGTTCTGGCAGCAATGCCGTCGTATTTCACTTCTGTCCTGAAGATGCCTTGGCAGGTTATCTTAAGAATAGAGAGGCTTATGAGGAATTTCTTCTGGTCCAACCAGGGGACGAGTGGACCTGGTGCCAGGTTGGTAGCATGAGAGGAGGTTTGCAGGTCGGTGGAGGAGGGGGGACTTGGGGTGAGGGACCTGGGGAGGTCTAATGACAGCCTGTTGGTGAAGTGGATGGGGAGTCTCTTGGAGTGTAGGGAGGATTTGGTGGGCAAGGTGTTTGGGACGGGTTATGGTGGCCCGATGCGGTGAGATATCATGATATCTCCGCCGAGGGATGATTCTCACTTCTTGAAAGGTTTGTCGGCGGTGGCTCCTAAGGTGCAGAACTGTTTTGTTCCAATGGTGGGAACGGGGGAGATTTTCAGGTTCTGGCAGGATGATTGAACGGGGCAAGGTGTGCTTGCTAGAAGATTTCCGAGATTGTTTGCTTTGTCCTAAAGCAAAGAGGCGTCAGTGGCCGAGGTGTGGGAAGATGGGTGGTGCCCGTGCTTTGTAGGAAACCTTTCAAATGCGAGAACTCATGATTTCCAGAGATTGCTTGAAGAGTTAGAAGGGCTACAACCGGCTTCCGGTACTGATATGTTTAGCTGGGATGAAGGTGATTTCTCAGTGGGGGCTACCAGCGAAGACTCCACAGGTGATTTAGATCTGGTGAGGGATTGCAGACAGATTTGGAAGGCTACGTGTCCTTTAAAGGTCAAGATCTTTGTCTGGCTGCTTAGGAGGAGACTTGTGACTAAGGTTTGGAGGGCGAGGTGGGCTCCTAGAGAGAGTAAGGTTTGCCCTTTGTGTGGAGGTGGGGAGGAAGAAATTGACCACATTTTTTCACCTGCCCGTTTGTGGTACAGATATGGAGTCGAGTGGGAGCAGGGTAGTGGAAATGCCGATCTTTTGAAGAGTTTTGGCACAGTTTCAGAGGTTGAGGGGGTGATGTTGGACAGATTGTCTTCCGTACGAAAAAGGAGAAGGCCAGGCCATTGGCGGTGTTATGGGACATTTGGTTGAGCAGGAATGCTGTGGTCTTCAGAGGCCAGAGGCCTTATGTGGAGAATTTTGTGGAGTCTGTTATTTCTTTGTTTAATCTTTGGAGTAGGTCCTTATGAGTCGGGGACCTTAGGGTTTGCCCTTTGTATTGGTGGTGGCTGTTGATTCTCTAATTAATATATTTGGGTAGTTATCACCTTGGATAACTACCCTTTCCTTTTTCAAAAAATTAGTTGAGTAATTAGAGGGATTTGATATTCCCTGATTTTAGGAGATTTGGTTGATTGTGATTTTAGTTTGTTTCCTATTTTAGAGATTAGGATTAGTTATCTTTATAAAAGAGACTATGTAATTGTTTTTACCTTGAGTTAATGCAATATTATTTTCCAACAACAACTCCCTCTTTCTCCTATCTTCTTTTCTCCCTAATGTCGGCTACCCTCTCTGTCTATGTTCAGCATGCAACATCAACACCTGCAGCAACATGTTGTTGCTTCTCTTCTCCACGTGGAAGAGCCTCCATGCCCACCCAAATCTTCACATGATATCAGAGTCTTCAATCTAGGCTCTTCCTGGGGATTTCTATGCACGTAGGATGGAGAAGAGAAGAAAAGCCACACATAACTAGGGATACAAGTTTCGACATACACGACCCGAACCCAATCCCACCCAACCCAAAAAGAATGGGTAAAACCCGACCAAAACCCGACTAGGTTCGGGTATGGTTCCACCACAAAAGCTCGACCGAGTTCAGGTTCGGGTTCGGGTCTGGGTTCGGGTATGGGTTTCACCACAAAAGTCCGATCGGGTTCGAGTTTGGGTTCGGGTATGAGTCTATACCCATTTACCATACCTGAATACCCAAAAAAAAAATCCATTTACCCGTTATATTTAAAGTCCTACTATGGGACCCACCACAACACAAATTCCCTCCAATTAATTCATTTTTTTCCCAACCCAATTCCCCCAATCGGCGGTACATACTCGTAACCCCTCCATGGCAACGCAATCCCTCATTTAATTCATTTTTGTATTTCCAAAGAGACAATGCAAATGCCATGGGAGAGGGAACTCGTCGGTTACTCGTTCCTCGACAGTGCCTTGCAATCCGCAGAGTGCATCCAAGTCACGACTCCAAGTTACCTCACAGTCGCAGTTCGGCACTTCGTCCCCAAGTAACGACGCATGCCACTTGCAACTCCCAACAAGCAACAACATTGACCTTGCGACTCTCGACCACACGACCTTCAACCTCACCTCACCGCTCTCGTCAACCCTGTAGCCTTTAACCTCACCCTGACCTCAGGACCTCCAACCTCGCCCCGACCTCGCAAGTCACAACCTTTGACCTCACATCGGCGGCTGACCTCACCCCGACCTCGCACCCTCCAACAAGTCCAACCTTGTGTTGACCTTGTGCAATCGTGCCAACAGTCCCCGAACACCTTGCTGACCTCCTCTAGCCGACAGCAAGCCCACAGCTATAAGTGAGTCAGTAGTATCTAACCTTGGATTTAGTGTCTCAATGTCAAATAAAGATGATTATGGAATTTCATTAAGAGTACTCTTGATCTCCCCATCCTACATCATTGCTTTAGGTAATTCTAAATTTTTTATATCTTTTGTTTCCAAGTTTGGACCAATTGAAGGGATGTTATTGCTTTCATGTAACATATTTCTAGCAGAAAGAGATCATTTTAGGGAAGTCCTACAGACATGAGATTGTCAATAAGGAGCTATCAATCTTCATGCCAGCAAAAAAAAAAATCCTCAAACTTTGCCTCTCCTTTTCTTCTTATTACAATAAAAGCATACTATTAAATAAAAATAAAAAGGTGGCATATAGCATGCATATTGAACATGATACATGTAACCAAAAGATGATAATCCCTTTGGCTTTTGTTGAGAACTGATCTTTCAAGCTTAGTACATAAAGAGAGCCTTTTCTTTTTACAATAACAACAACCAAGTCTTTTCCCACATTAAGTGGAGTCGACTATATGGATTCTTTACCTCTACACAGATCGATATTCAGCCATTTTAGGACTTAAATTAAAGTAATTGAGGTCATACTTAATAGTTTCCTTCCAACACTTGTTTGGTCTTCCTCGCCCTCTCTTAGCGGGTTCAGCCTCCAACTTCTCACATCTCCTAACTGGAGCATCTAGTGGCCTTCTTTGTAAATGTTCAAACCATCTTAGATGGGCCTCTCTCATTTTATCATCTATCGGTGCCACCCTAACCCTGTTTCTAATAAATTCATTTGAAATACGATCCTTTCTTGTATGACCACACATCCATCTCAACATCTTCATTTCTGCCACAGACATCTTCTGTACATGCCTATAGTTTATAGCCCAGCATTCAGAACTGTTCAACATGGCTGGTCTTACCACAACTCGATAGTATTTTCCTTTGACTTTTAAAGGAACCTTCTTATCACAGAGAACACCAGAAGCACCCCTCCATTTCAACCACCCTGCATTAATTATATGTGTAACATCACCATCAATTCCACCATCAGGTTGGAAAATGGATCCCAAGTACTTAAAAATATCTTTCATTGGAATGCACTCTTCTCCAATTTTTACATCAATCCCTTCGTTGTTCCCTCTACTACTAAACTTACATTCCATATACTCAGTCTTCGTCTTACTTATGCGTAATCCTTTATCTTCCAGGGCTTCTCTCCAAAGCTCAAGTTTTCTGTTCACTCCATCTCTTGTCTCATCAACCAACACAATGTCATCAGCAAAAAGCATACACCAAGGCACCTCAACTTGGATATACTTCGTCAACTCATCCATAACCAAGGTAAAAAGATAAAGGCTTAAAGTCGAACCTTGATGCAGACCAATGGAGATATCAAAGTAGTCTGTCAAATCATCCTTAGTCTTTACACAAGCTATAGCTCCATAGTACATATCCTTAATGAGGTTGATATATATAATTGGCACTTGTCACTTCTCCAAAATTCTCCACAAGATATCTCTTGGGACAGAATCATAGGCCTTCTCCAAATCAATAAAAACCATATGTAAATCATTTTTCTTCACTTTGTAAGTCTCCATCATACGTCTCAAGAGGTGTATTGTCTCAATAGTAGACCTGCCTGGTATAAAGCCAAATTGATCTTCAGTTACCATAGAGACTTGCCTCACCCTTCTTTCAATTATTCTTTCCCAAAGTTTCATCGTATGACTCATCAACTTAATACCTCTATAGTTAGAACAATCTTGTATATCACCTTTGTTCTTGTATAAAGGTACCACAAAACTGTATATTAGCCTTTTCTTTTTACTGTATATTATTGTGAGTGCATAACACATATCATGATAATAATAATTATTGTATACCAAAATTTTGAAAATTGCTAGGTGATGACTGATGAGCAAGCTGCTGGATAAGCAAAATAGTTTTATGTCACTCAGAGTGCCCTTCCCTTGCAGTAAACCATTGCCGTGACTTACAAGGCCGGCCATCATCAGATTCGCCACACTGCATGCCCACAGGCCATAACCCATAAGTATAAATCTCAAGTAAGGTCTATTGTATCAAGATATTTTGCTTCTAAAGATTAGTTATATACTTATATTTTTAAGATATTTTGCAAAGAGAGGTTGTTTAAAGCCTTAAGCAGAAATTGTCAAAGTCTTTAAAAGTAAATGAATTTAGGTACTCTAATTTAAATCACTCATTATTTGCACATGGGAGGTTCAGACATTCTAGTTTGGTTGTATACATTGCTGACATCATCAGCAGAAAATGACAAGGGAATTCACAATGTACAGATACTTAGGTGGTCTAATTTAACTCACTCATTATATTGTGCAGAAAAGAGGTGCGCTCATTGAAGTTTGGTTGTATATGGTGATGATATTGTCCTCATAAGAAATACTCGGTGGGGATTCACAAGATAAAGCTGATTCAGGTGGTCTAATTTAGCTCATTCATTATTTGCACAGAGGGAATTCATAATGTAAATATCTTCGGTAGCAATTTATTACCAAGAGGGATTAAAGAACTTTTGATGCTAAAATTTGTCTTGCTACTTGCCGACTGCTGTGCAATCCCTTATGTTGGTGTTCTTTTTGTAAATTTATTATGTTGGCTATGCCCTTTGTGAGAGCTTTTGGAGGTACACAAAAGATAAGTCTTTCACCCTTTTAAATTTCTATCTTGTATCTACTCGAATATATTTGGCTACAATACTTAAGAATAAAATATCAATAATTTTTTAATGGGATTTTTGTAATTTAAAGTCTTCCGATAAATTATGAGAATTTTATCTAAAGCTACTGTTGCTATATTTGGCACTATAAACTTTTTAGAACTTTGATATCGAAAGAAACGGAAGCTACAGTATTGTTATTTTGTATAATTTGAACTTGTATTCGAATTTGAATGAATTAAAACTATAATTCGAGCATGATTTAATTATAACATTACTTTATTTGGATACCCGATGGGTAAATGGGTATCCGATAGGTAGATGGGCATGGGTATAAGTTTGGATTTTTCTACCCGATGGGTAAATGAGTAGAGTATGGGTATGGATTTTGTAAATGGGTATGGGTTTAGCCAAACACGACCCATTTGCATCCCTACACACAACAGTATGTGCATGACTTTTCTGGTGGACTACAGCCACGTGCATGTGGCCTTTCCTCTTGTCAAGCCCCTTCTTCCACGCAAGAGCAAGGGGAGAGATCACGTACAAGAAGGCTTTATCTTGTGTGTGATTCCCACATGCATCTAAGCCTCGTGTGTCAAGGCATCTTCGTTGACTTGTGAATTCTCTCAAAGAACTCCTTAAAGGACTTGTGATGCCTCGTGTGTCAAGGCATCACGCCTTACGCAAAGCGTAAGGAGACACGCAGGGGACTCCGACGAGTGGCTTCCCTCACACATCCAGAGCCTTACGTGGTTCTATTCAATTAGCAACCCTACATGTTACCTCAGGTTCATTTTCTCCGGCCAACAAGACAAGCACCTTGACAGCAGATTGATTGGTTTTCTTTGCCATTAACCTTACAAGGATGCGATAGGGTACCTATCTCTGTCATCATAAGGTGGTCAGTCATGAGGAAAGTTAACCTATAAAGGTTTCCTCCCATAATGCAGCTTTAATTGCGAAATGTGAAACACAGGGTGTCTCCTACATCCCTCCAACAACTTGAACTCATGCCCAACCTCATAAATGCAACGCACCACCAAGTAGGGCCCATAGTACTCAAGCGAGAGTTTGTTGTAGGACTACTTAGAATGGCTAACCAAAATAGAGATAGATGAAGATAAACCACCTGACCTTCAAATAGCTCTACGTTGCAGCAATGCCTATTCATCATGGTTCGCATTTGGTTCTTTGTCCACCTCAACTTTTCACATAGCTCTTATAGAATAGCATCCCTAGCCATCAAGTTGTGAGCAATCTCCTCTAAGTGGGCCTCCCCCTTGACATAGTTCCTTAAGGTCGAACGAGGTGGCCATACAAAAACTCAATAGGGCCATTTTGGTAGCTAAGTGCCACTATGTTGAAGAAGTATTCCGCCCAAGGGAGACACCACACCCATGAATGTGGATGCTCACTACAAAAGCATCTCATATACACCTCCACACTCCGATTGACATCTTGGTCTACCCATTAATTTGCAGGTAGTACCCTGACAACAATTGCAACTTCATGACTTATAGCTTGAATAGCTCCTTCCAAAATGCCTTAGTGGAGACGACATCTTGATCACTAATGATGGCTCATGGAATACCATTAAGCCACAAGGCAATGTCGACAAAGACACATGCCACATCTTTTGCCATAAGTTGATGCTTAAGCAATAGAAGGTGGATGTACTTTGACAATCAGTCCACTTCCACCGTTATAGTTGTATAGCTGTGATCAATGGGTTAACAACAAATCCATTGAGAGCTCTTCCCATATTATGTGGGGAATAGGCAACGAAACACCAGCCCAACAAAGCCCATGGTTATTACCTTGTGTTTCTACTATACCTTGCAAGTCTAGACCCAATCTCAAACTGCGATACGCATGCCCTCTAGTTAAAGCTAATGTAAGGTCTTATCATATCCGAAGTCACCACCTATGGGGGATGCAAGATACCCATCGATGAGCTATAAGATAAGTTCTGAGTTGGCAGCGACAAGCAATCTCCCTTTTGTAACAAAGGAGGCCATCCTCGAGGGTCCCATCGTATGAATGCTCCTGGTTAGATGCATCCAGAGCTTGCTAGCAATCTACATGCAAGACATAGGCCACCTTAAGATTCTCAACCCATGTCAAACTCGCCACCAACATCACCGTGGCCACTTCTTCCTCTTCTCGATGCGGCAACCCATCTGCTACCTTATTTTGCACTCCCTTCTTATACATGATCTCAAAGTTGTAAAGACTCCACTTAGTCATTCACGTCTACCAGCATGGAGACAACACTTGTTGCTCCATAAGGAAATTATAACTCTAATGGTCAATCTGCACAAAAAAAGTGGCTAAGCATCAACTACCAATGCCACTTGCTAATAGCAAGTACAAAAGTGCACAACTCTTTCTCATGCATAGAGAGGGGAGTGTTTAGCGAATATTGGTGAAGGGGTTCCCCTTGCATCAACACCACCCCCACTCCCTATCGAAAGCATCACATTTGAGTATCAATGGCATGGTGAAGTCAAAAAGGGCTAGTACAAGGTAGGGGTGAGTGCCCCCTTGAAACCTACAAAAGCCTCCTTGGCCTCCTCAATAGCCCCTTTTCAAGAGTTGGTGTAGGGGCACCGTGATGACACTATAGTTGCAAACAAACTTTCGATAGTAGCCAACAAGTCCCAGGAACTCATGCAGTGCCTAAACAATCACCGCAGTCATCCACTCAATCACTTTCACCTTGCTTGAGTCTACCTCGATGGCACACCTAAAGACTACATGGCCTAAATAATCCACAATGCAGGTCCCAAATGTCCATTCCGTCCTCGCAATATGGATGATGGAGACAAAAGACCAAGACTGTATGTGTCCATGCAAATATGAGTAGTCATGGATGCGGAATATAAGGGATTCTTGTGCTCCACGTAGAAGAGAGTGGCATCACTCGCCACAAACACAAATAGATAATTGGAGTGTGACACAAGATGCATAACTCGGGACCAACCAAGGATCTATGAAGTTGTTGGAACTACCTAAATCGACCAAAGCTACTCACTTCCTTGAAGTCGCACCAAGTTCAAGCTTGGTAAGGCCCCTAAGATGTAGCCTCAAACTCGCATAAGCCAAGAGCTCATCCTCCATCTCCATGTCCTTTGAGAGGACCTTAACCACCTCCTCACGCTTGTCCCCCTCCTCAACCATCACAATAACAATGCCATCTACGAACCAAGGTGTATTTTTTATCATTATTGTAGGAAAGATCATGCCTTCTTCACTCAGCCATCTCTCCATAGGGCTAAGCTTCTTGCAGGTGCACCATTATGCGGCCGTATCAACACATGTACTGTCAAAATCCAAAATTGTTAACAATATTTTGACAAATTCCAATAATATGTTGATAATTTTGATGAAATGGGTGGCATTATTTACAATACTCAGACTGTTTCCATATTTAAGGTCAAGGTAGGCAACTCAGTAACCCATTTCTATTCCTTATGTCATTGCATGTTTGTCTAAGGCAATAAGAACTTATTCAAGGGTTTTCTCTTCCTACTTGTTAGAACTTTAAGGTATCTTAGCTTTTTCAAAGTTGAATGGCATCTATTTCTTATTATTTAAGCTAGATTTAAACTACAAACTTCAGATTGATCAATCATATTATGGGTTTTAAGGATTGTGTTTTTAGATCTATGATTTTATGGTAGGTCAACTAGTTCTATGATTTTTCGATATATATGTTTTTTAAAGTTAAATAGTTAGATCTTAGTTCAAATGTTCATCAAATATTACTAGTTTTATGATTACTCCTTGTTGCCCACTTTCACCTCCTTGAGGAGGTGGATGAGTTCATGCATGGCATTCAAGTGTTGCTGCAACATGCTAGTTATCTCCTATTGTACCGAAATGATTGCATCCAATTTGTTGGCGGCCATTGCTTCCACCTCTATCATCCAAGAACTAACAAGCTCCGACATTACGTTGATGGCAGTGCAAATGGTGGGGTGGAAGTGAGGACATCAACGAATGGGCAAAGATGGTCAAGGTGGATCTTGATTCCCAGTTGTGGGTGGTTTAAACCAACAACCATGATACAAATTGAGAAAGGGGTAATGCTTCAATGAGCTCTTGATTATGTCATTGCACTACATATAGCAACCCCAACCACATGCAACGCCACCACTATCTTGCCCTTACAAAGCAAGTAACTACATGAGCCACATACACCCTTAGATGCCGAGACCACTACCCAACCTCTAACTCACATGCTTCAAAGTTCAAACCATGGAACCTAAACCTGCAACTATAACCAAATGGACCCAACAGGCTCCCTACTTTCTAATAGAACTCTAGGGCATTCCTAACTTGGTGAAGAACCCAGCCACATAACCGCCCACATCCCTACCACCTCAGCCCATGCCACACCTCTTCCTTTGGCATGTATCACTTTTCTTGTCTTTTGATAAGGTCGAATATGGAGGAAACCCTTTTCCATGCAGAGACACATTGAGCATTCGCTTCGCCTGCCAGAGTTCATCGCATCGTGGTCGAGAGGTTGTAGGAGGGAGGATGCGTTCTTGCACAAGTGCCTCGTGGGTGATGTCATCAAAGGGGCTCCCTCCGAGGCGTCTGTGTTGACAACTGAGCTTTTTAGGACCTTCAATCTAGGGTCACGGCCTTTGAAGTATGTTGCATTTGACTCAAAAGAAGTTCATGTTACATCAATGGTTGTGACGAGAAGGGAAAAAGGTCCATGTGTTTTCGACACTTTGAAGGGTGCGGGCGAAGGAAGGTTTTGTGCTTATTACCGACCACACACACACCCAAAATAGTCTACTCTTAGCAAACCAAATCAAATAAACAACAAATCATCAAGAAATCCCCCACCAGTCCCCTTTAGTCCGCAGCACTCACCTGCTTTGAGTTAAGAACGAATGCTCGTCGCCGTCGTCCGCATTCTGCTGCACGTCGCCGTCGTCGTCGTGGTCCCATCCTTCGGCACGGGTGTTCCCCAGGTCCCCATCCTTTACCTTGTGCTTGTAAGGCACTCTTCTCTTCTTTGCGTCGTGATTCCCCAGGGCTCCCCTCGTCATCGGCCTCTCCCCTACTGGTCCCAGTCCCGATCCCGATAGGAACCCCCGAGGCGTATGAGGAGGCGTGATAGAGTGGTGACGGTTCGAGATAGGGGCGTCGCCGTGGGGAAGCCACTCGAAGGCGAGGAGTAGTGGAGGGCAGGGAAGGCAGAGGAGGAGGTGGTTGGTCCTCCGGAAGAGGCAACCGGCCATGGAGACTGCAGAAGGAAGCGGGAGAACAGAAGAGTTAGGAGGAGATGGAGGGGTTGGGGTGGGGTGGGGTGTGGAGGGTTGGGTGGGGTTGTAAATGTCGGAGAAGCGCGAAAAGGAGGGCAAAATGTTTTATGCTGCAGAGGGCCATAACATGGGGTGGATTTTTTTTTCATTTTTAAAATCACATAATTTTCATTCGCAAGCAAGCTACATCGTGGAGAAGATATTTTTTACCATCTCAAGAACTAAGGATATAGAATTTTGCTAGCTTGTGAGTTGATGTAACTTCCGGTCTATGAACATGAGTTACCTGGAAGGATAGGCATTGAATCAAAGTCTCGATAATTACTAATAACATTATGTGATTTCCATAATAGTTGCTTATGACCATTGTTTTAGCTTATCAAGGATAATGCATTATTAAAGACACATCCAGGAGAATAAGTTGAATTCAAGGAAAAATTTAAGCCTTAAAGAGTTACAAAAACTTCAGCTTCATCAGAGTGAACCGAGGCGAACCTTGCAGCTTATGCTGTTATAATCTGTGTTGCTGCATCAACAAGTACAACTACCACTACTGAGAGAGAACTTCTAACCACAGCATCTACTATGATAAAACATTCATGGTGAATAGCTTGCTCTATGGAAGAATTGGATTGTAGGGGGGCTTCAACTGCCGCAAATGAAGTAGTAAGAAGATGGACGGTGAGGCAATTGTCACATCTTCTTGATTGGAATAAAATCGAATAGTTGCAGCAATTTTTTTTGCCAATTCAGTAGGTGAGGAACTTTGCTCCCCATGAGCCATGTTACACATGTTAATCCAGATATATACGTTGCAAAGAATGGCAAAGCTTCAATTTGGTTAGCCTCCATCAGCTATGTGGCGATTTTCTGATATTCCATAAACCAATTTTCAAGAAATCAAGAGAGTCTAAAACCAAGCATAAACTAAAGAGCTTTGGAGAATGAGCATCTTATAAATAAATATTCCGTAGTTTTAGGTTGATCTTTACACAATATACATGTAATGTCAACCCCTAGTATCTGAGTAGCCAATAAAGATTAACTATTAAGTACCTGTGCTACAGCCTTCCATATAAGGAGTTTTATATGACTAGGTAGACTTAGAGACCAAATATTTTTGCAACGAGTTACAAGTGTATCAAACATGCAGGTGGATCTACCATAATGAGAAATCAGAGATTGGTACACTGATTTGATAGAGAACTCACCACATGGGTGTGAACACCAAATGATTTGATCAGGCAGATTCCAACGAATGGGAGTTGATATAATTTTTACTGCATCCTCCAGAGGGAAGAATTGATTAATGAGTTTGATCTGCAAGGAGATTGAGATGAGCAGGAATAGGATTAATAGGTAGCAGTGGCATATGAAGGTCTCTTATCCACGAATCTCTCCACATCTTTAGGTCATGGCCATTACCCACCAACCAAAAAATGCCTTGAAATAGAGATCCCTGTATAGAATGCAAGGCTTTCATGAAAGGGGAATCTCCAGCTTTTGGCACATAGTCTCAGAAGCAACTATTGGGGAAATATTTTTCCTTAAACTGTGATTGCCATAGACCCTCCTCATTGGTGATAAGGTTCCATCCCATCTTCATTAAAAAAGCTAAGTTTGTTAGCTCAGCGTCTCTAAGTCCAAGACCC
Organism: Thalassia testudinum; assembly: GCA_037157565.1. NCBI lineage: Eukaryota > Viridiplantae > Streptophyta > Magnoliopsida > Alismatales > Hydrocharitaceae > Thalassia > Thalassia testudinum. Next base: position 96,871,909 of record JAZHRO010000024.1, read on the forward strand.
CCCAAATGCTTAGGTAAACATAAGTTTTTCCAAGATTTTGAGTAGAAATGTCTACTCCCCTCTTCGTAACGCCACGAAAGATCTCTTGCCATTCTATCTATAGCTACCAACAGCTTCTTGGGAAATAGATGGGTAAACATGAGCCGGTTACGTATTGCCAAAAGTGAGGATTGTAAGAGGACACTTCTTCCTACTTCAACTAGAGAATGACCCCTCCATCTTGCAAGCTTTTTTTGTTATTTTGTAAGCACCATATCTGATAGAACCTGCTGGCATCCATAATGAATGATAGGATTATCCAAACAAATTTCAAAGTTTGACATGATTTTTATTTGAAATTCACCCAATATGCTTTCCTTCGTCTGGTCACTAATACCACAGCTGAGTACATTCTAGATTTTGAGTAATTTACTCTTTGACTTGAACACAACTCACATAGATTGAGAATTCTTCTTAGTTCCAAAACTTCCTCCATGTTAGTTGTAGCAAATAAGATCACATCATCCGCATACATGAGATGAGTGATCAACTGCACGTACCTATCATTCATTTAACCTAAAATTTTTTTAGAATGAAGACAAACAACCAGTGAGCAAGATCAAAATTCAGAGCACAATATAAATAAGTAGGGGGAGAGGGGGCATCCTTGTATAACACCATGAGAAGGTAGTATGGATTTCGTTTTGTTGCCATTAACAATAGCTTGTAAAGAGGGTAAGGAGACAGAAGACAAAAAGAGATTGACAATAGTAGGGGGGAAATGCAGTTGAGCCAAACAAAAATGAATAAAACGCCATTCAAGATGGTCACAAGCATTTTCCATATCCAGCATGACGGCCATTGAGCCCTACTTCCTCTTTAAGTTCTTCAACACATGGAAGATTTCCTTGGCCAAAACAACATTATCTGAAAATTGACTACCTCCTGACAAGAAACCAAATTGGTTGGAGGCTATAAGCATGTGTAGAGCATAAGCAATTCTTCTAGCCGCAAGCTTAGCCACCAATTTAAAAAGAGAATTCGTGAGACTAATTGGTCTATAAGCTTTTGGCTCAAGAGGATTCATTACCTTGGGAGCTGAAGTAAGATAAATTGTTCCCATTTCCGGAGACATTTTGGAATTATGGGAGTAGTCATGAACAAAAGAGATTAGTTGTTGATCAACTAAATCCCAGCTTGTGTGATAGAATAGTTTAGGGAAGTCATCAAGGCTCGGCTTTTTCAAGGTGGCATATGAAGAATGACATTTTCAATCTCCTCCATATCTAGCACAAAAGCACACCAGCCCCATTCTTCTCAACTAACGCTGTGTTGTGGTAACAAAATAGATAGCAACTCAATAAGAATTTCCTTAGACGAGTATAGTTTGTTACAGCAAGCCCAAAAGCAATTTTCAAATTTTTTTCTGATCTCTGGTCTGCGATCGTGCACGTTGGATGAGAGCTCTCAGCGAACACACATGATGATGCGTCATCGCACGTGGGGGTGCACGTAACGCTGAAGGCAAAGGGATTTGAGCACTCAATGACTGTGATCGATTGAACGCAATGAGGTGCTCAACGGCTAAAGGCAAAGGGGCACAGGTGCACGTGCACTTTAATGATGTGGGTCTTTAGTGACATTTATATCTGTCACTAAAGTCCCCATCATTTATTTTGTAGAGCTTTAAAATGACCTTTATGCCCCAATTCTTACAACTATATAAGGCCACCTCTACCACCTCATTCTTCCTCCCTTCCTTTCTTCTCTCACCTCCTCCAAATCTCTACGAGCTCATCTCAAACCTGGGATGCTCCATTAGAGTTATAAAGATAATTTTTTCATCTTCTCACCCCCGTTTCTGGAGCGCCCACAATTGTCTTCTCACGGTTGTTCGGGAAGTAGATCCCGCTGCAACGTCGCCATGTTCCATCCTCCATCTTCGTCCTCTTTCATCTAGCATCTCACCACCCTCATCCGAGTGCCCCATCAATGCGACTCGTCCTCCAAGCAGCTGTCGAGGAGGATAATTTCTCATCCCCTTCTCTTTTATTGCTTTCTATTGTAGCACATAGTTGTAATGGACACGCACTTATTGTTATAAAATTCTCGTTCATTCTCTCTCTATTTTCTCTTTATTTGTATTATTCTTTCTCTCTCTTCTATTAATTATTCTTCAAGTAGAATAGCTAGTAGATTAATTTTAACTATCTAATCTGCTTTCGTGATAATAATTCCTATGCGATTTTTAATCAAACGTTCGCCTCTCCGTGTTCGACCTGGGATCCACCAGAGTTTCGGTTAAATTATCCGTTTGACGGATTTTTACATGACTACAGCGATTGGTTTTCAAACTGAAAACTTTTAGTGTAGAAATCGCATTCAACATTTTGGTACCGTTGCCAAGGAGGTAACGCTCTTTGATTTCCTATGTTTTCCGCCTTACCTAATTTTTATCTCACTTTTTCTTCGATCTTACTGTGATTGCAGGTGCTTCTCCGAGGCAAACCAGAGTGATTAGATTGGAGAAAAGTGCGAATGAAGGTTCTGTAAGTATATCCCCACCTCCCACCCACTAGTTTTCATTTTACCACCTAATAACACAAACCCTAATTAACCTAGGAGCTTACATAAACCCTAAGGTTAGTCTTCGTTGTTTGTTTGTCACCTCCACCCACCTCACCCTCTACTTATAAAACAAAAATTTCACAAAGATACACAATCTCTTCTGATTTTTCATACTCAATCGGTAACTCGATCTTTGGAATTGAACACTCATCAACATATAATTGAGTATAAATCAAATTAGGTACCACTTGTGTGCCTAATTCAGTGGTACATCAGGCCAATTGTTTGAGTTGTTTGGGTCGTACCACTTCATTTAAAAATAACTCATCAAGTAACTTGCTCATTAGGGTTAACATTTAAGGTCAGTACTAGGCACTCCACTTTATTTTGATTTCAAAGGAAAACATCTTCACCTGTGCTTTCAAATTCTGGTGTGCCTCCTGAACTTGATTGAATTTACCTCAATTCAAACCCTAAAATTTACTAAAGCAAGATTGAACCCCAAAATTCACTACATTTAAAAATAATCTTGCTTGAAAGTCATTGGTTGTGCATGCACGCACATTGAAACTGATCTTCAAGGCACAACCCAGATAAAGAACCCACCACATTCCAAAGCACATTCAAACCTAAGCCTAACTAAAATCAAGTAGACGTTGGCTTTAAGGATTGGATTCGCTCTTCGAGGCCCAGATTGAGATATTTTCGATTAATCTGCTTTTACCGTTCAATCTGATGTCTAGCTAAGGGAGCAAAGTCAAACGACTACGGTTGGGGTGTATCAAAGGAACCTAAGGCGAAATCCAAGAGAAGAACCTTCTCCCCAATCCCTCCCTCTAACTAGTTGGATTGACGGGAATGAAGTAGACCAAATCCTTCCTTTCATCTCAGGACGGGTTCTGAGAGTCTGTAGATCTTTAGGCTACCCCACCTAAGGACATGTTTAATTATTTGTATTGCAGGACACCTTTCTTTTCCTCTCGTTTTGTCATGGATCGTTCCACATCCTACTTGCATTTCGACTCCTACCCTCCTACCACTACTTATTTCCAAGATGATTATTATCCTAACCAGACTTATTCTCACCCATCTGTTAGTTGGGATAACCTTGATTAGGGATACAATTCCGGACCTCCGTGTTCAGAGTCTAACCCTAGACACCATAATCTTGATTTTTATCCTTCTCCGAACTACATCGATTATAGATCTCCGCCTCTATATGATCAACACAACCCGATCTACAATCAAGAAGGATATCCTAATTACAATTCATACCCTTCCCAGACTACACTGCATATGTGTCACCACCCCTCTTTGAACAACCAGAAATAACCTATTATCAGGGGGGGCACCAAGAACCTCAATTCCTTGACTCCCATGGATTGAACCCAAACCCACCCAACCTTGAACCAAATAATTTAGTTGAAGTGAACCAGGTCCAAGATAGGGTGTTGGCTAACTTAAGGAATACTGTTCAATCTTTAAAAGCTCAGCCAACACCCTGCACTGAAGAATTGGAGCCTCTGATTCAAATGATTGACATCTTAACAAGTATTTATTGGATTGGCGCTAAGATGTTAAGGATAAGGATCTGGGTGAGTTTTTACTTGGGAAGTTGTAGAAACTGAGGATGAAATTTGTGGTTGCTTTAGTTCAATCTTAGGATGATTCCCAGGATGAACCCCTTTCAGGAGAGCCAATGTCAGAACCTGCTCAAGCACCTATTGGGGAGACACGTCTTACGAGACGAGGGATGACCAGATTGTTTTAGAAAATTTTGATTACTTCACTCAAGATCCTTGAGCCAGGGTACAAGGAAAAGTATGTCTCCATGCACCAGGAAATGATCAATGATTTTGACACATATAAATGCAAATTCAAAATTCTTTAATTCTGAAGTAAAGAATCGTTGTGTGAAGTCTTACCTGAATTTAAGGAAGATAATTTTAGTGAGACAAACGCACCTGCGGAGTATGATAAATCATTTGATTGCCTAATAATTGAGGAAATTGATCTTGTTGGGGCTAGCATGGTGGATTCAGATCCTAATTTCATAAAGGATTCAATTCATAGCCCCATTCCTCACATGCACCCCGTTGAGCATATTGATAATTTGGTTTTTGAGATCACTAGACCCAAGTCAATTCTAATTTAGCCACAAATCTTGGACTTGGATATTTTATACGGGGATGATGACATTTGTGAGATCCCAAAATTATGATTATTGAGGATAAGAACTAGAAAATGAAAATATGGGAAAATAATTCCGGGGGAAGTAGAAATTTGAGTCTAAGGGGTTCCTATAGACCTGAAACCACCAACCTTTTACCAAGATTCTTATGACATTTTCAACTTTGAGGATGTCCAACCCAAGCAAAATTTCATTGATTATCTTTTTTACCTTGATTTTCCTATTTTCCGACTTTTTGGACTTAGGTTGCATCCTCATAAATTGCAGGCCCAACCCTACTTGCATATTGATCTCCGGTTCTGGGTAATTTTTATTCAGAACCTTAAATACACTTGACCATAGGGCATCGGTTTGCATTATAACTTAGTCCACATCTATGGACATGTTCTCCTTGTAGGTCCAAAAATTGATCTTTTTATTCTAATTCTGACCTTCACCTATGAATTCTTGATTTTTTTCTTTTGTATAGTGTGCCTAGCTTAAGGCACTAAATTTAGTACATATACAGTCTGTTTTCATCTCGAAGCTGACTGGGTAATTATGAAATTCAGGTGCTTTCTTTTCTACTTCGCTCTTTTTCATATTTTTTAATATAATAAGGACATTGCATTAGATAGACATAGGGGGTGGATATTCATCTCTGAATCATCTTATTAGCTCCGTAGATCCTTTTTATTTTCTCTTTATTTTTGAAAAAAAAAATTGAATTAGCAAAAGAAGACTTGGGCATTAGAGTTTTTCAACCTTAAGAAATAATACAGTTGGACCTGAACACAGATTCTTCAGGTCTTTGGGCTTAATCAGCCCAAGTGTCCACTAAAATATGGACTTGTTCTCAAGTCCTCGCCATTCGTAAATTTATTTCAAATTAGTTAAATAAGTTGGGATGATAAGTACATGACTTATCAGCCGATCCTCTGATTTGAGGGGACTTTAAGCCCGAACATCTACACTCTTTGCACTGACTTGCTTTTCGATGATTTTAATGGAAATTAGATAGCTAATGAACCTTCTAGAATGGTATGGCTAACAAGTTGTCGATGATAACAACTCATTAGCTGGTTATCCAAAGTCCAGCCACACGACCATTCTCTTTCTGCTGCCTTTAGGTAAATCTTAGATAAAGGAAGCCACCTACTTAAAGAAAAAATAGAAAAATCTCCAAAAAAAGAAAAAGAAATAAATCACACTTCACTACACGAATATGACTGGCAAGTTATCAGTGGTACCAAATTATTAGTGGTAACAACTCATTTACCGGTTGTCCAAAACCTAATTTACGAAATGCATGTTTAATTCCTAAACACTTGGAAAAAGTAGGGAAGTAGAATAAGTCGGGAAGATATACACTGAATTTGTCCTTGTGTTAACCTCATAAAAATAAAAAGTATGGAAAAAGCTACTGATCGAATAAATACACCTTTAGACAGAAATTCTTTTTAAGATCACCTACGGGTGTAGAAACCCAAAGTTCGTTCTGATCACCGATCAGTGAGTCTATCACAATCACGAAAGGATGCTCAGAAGTTAGAGTTCTCTTCGAGTCTTGGGTGGGTTGGGTAACCGTAAAAAGCTACCCCAAAACACTAAACTCAAAAAATAAAAAAAAATAGAAAAGAAGAAAAAAAAAAGATACTTTTGCTTTTAAATAAGGCGAGAGCTTAGGCAGTCTGCATTTTGGCATACACTCAAGCGCTGTTGTGTCTCTGTATTTCAGGTTTTAGTTGAAATTTCTTAGTGTTGAGAAATAACTTTTGCTCAAGAAATCTGATCCTAATTCTTTTATAAATAGCATGTAGTTTTGTTAGGGACTAACAAAAGATAAGCATGGGGGTGTGATGTGCAAACATCTAATTGGACTAAAATACCTATTTATGCATATTCCTAGGTCCATAGAAGCATCATGTATTATAAATATTGCATAACATACATCATCATGCATTTAGGTTATATTGTATAAATTATAGGTTAATTTTTCCTTTTTGTGGTAAGGGGACAAGGCTCGAATTTGAGATCCAACCGTACAAATCTGATCAGGGCGACGATCGAAGTCCAACGCCTCCGAGAGCACCCCGATTGGATCTCCGTAGCATTAGATGTAGTCGAATAAAGATCAAATGTCAAGGGGCAAGGTGGTGTAAAACCCATACCTCAGATGACAAATCGAACCACATGGATGGGTTCGGATCGATGATCGTAGCCCAACAATGTGAAATCGGTCCAATCCGACATCTGTGACACCATCCACAAATAGGAAAAGATGGACGACCAGGATAGCACCACGTGGTGCCATCCCATCCACCCAAATCATCCCAACAATGCCCGCAACTCTTCTTCCTCCGATCAAGAAATATCAGTCGTTGGATCATCCAACCAACGGATGAGAGCACATGGATGGAAATCAACAAATGTGACAAAGAAAGGCTGGTGGTGCAGCGGTCGAGTGGCGTACACGGAAGAGGGAGGCGCAAGTTCAAGCCCTGCTTTGCCTCAAATCAAGAGGAGAGCAGCGCGTGGGTGAAATTCACCTGTTAGATCCGATTGAGCAGCAAAGGAGGCGACGTGGCGTGATCGTGCGCGTTGGATGCGAGCGCTCGGCGGATGCGCGCGATGATGTGCCATCAGACGTGCCATTGCACACGGGGGTGCACGTAACGTTGAAGGCAAAGGGGTTTGAGTGCTCTTAGGCCATCCGATATCTTGATCGGACGGCTGTGATCGATCAAACGCGATGAAGCACTCAACGGCTGAAGGCAAAGGGGCAAGGGCGCACGTGCGCTTTAACGATGTGGGTTTTTAGTGATGTTTATATCTGTCACTAAAGACCCCAACATTTATTTTGTAAAGCTTTAAAATGAACTTTATGTCCTCATTCCTCCAACTATATAAAGCCACCCCTACCACCTCATTCTTCATCCCTTTCTTCTCTCACATCCTCCAAAGCTCTACGAGCTTGTCCTAAATCCGGAATGCTACATTAGAGTTATAAAGATAATTTTTCCATCTTTTCACCCCCGTTCATGCAGCATTCGCGGTTGTCCTCTCATTGCCATTCGGGAAGTGGATCCCGCTACGACGTCACCCTGTTCCATCCTCCATTTTCGTCCTCTTTCGTCCAGCATCTCACAACCCTCGTCCAGGTGCCCGTCAATGCGACTAATCATCCAAGTAGCCGTTTAGGGAGATAATTTTTCATCCCCTTCTCTTTTATTACTTTATAGTGTAGATTTCTTGCTTTCTAGTGTAGCACATAGTTGTAATGGACATGCACCTATTATTATTAAATTCTTGTTCATTCTCTCTCTATTTTCTCTTTATTTGTATTATTCTTTCTCTCTCCTCTATTAATTATTCTTCAAGTAGAATAGCTAGTAGATTAATTTCAACCAGCTAATATGCTTTCGTGACAATAATTCTTACGCGATTTTTAATCAAACGTTTGCCTCTCCGTATTCGACCCGAAACTCACCAAAATTTCAGTTAAATTATCTGTTTGACCGATTTTTATGCGACTACAATGATTAGTTTTCAAACTGAAAACTTTTAACGTAGAAATCACGTTCAACAGATGTCTAATTGAAGAGGAAGCCCCTAATCCTCTACAATTCCAAAATAGGATATTCATTGAGTTCTTGGAAGCTAATATGGCTTAACTACCCAAGGCATGATCTCATCAACAGAAGTCTTCAGTTTCTTCTTTACCATAGCATCATCCTCCATGAGCCATTTTTCTTTTTATCCCTAATTAACAATTCATGCTTGATTAATTCAACCTTTCTACCTACATGCCTAGCCACTTTTTTAAAATTATTTCTTTTCCCCAACAAATTCTGTTCTAATTCAATAACAATGGGTGCAGTATCTTCCAAAGTCAATTTGGCTCCCAAGGTCAAGGACAGATTAATGGAATGAGAGGAAGCAGTATGAGCAGCGATGATTCAATGGTATAAGGGTAGGGAATGAGGGCAGTGTCTATGTTCATGGGAGAAGGCAAGGAATTCGAAGCAGGGGAAGTATGTTGGAGAGGGGTTAAGCATCGAAGAGGATGCCGGCTGCAAATATAGGTTATACGTTGACAGAAGGCGAGGTAGAATTGTGGTGGCAGTGCAATGGGAGTGATCGGAAGATTTTTCATGGATGTTTGCTAGGGGGAGTTTTAGAGGGTGTAGTGCATGTCGATGTGAAAGGGGGGTTAGAATAATTTACCATCAATTTTTTGTCCAATGGATTTTTTAAAAAAATAACCAATTTGCTTGCAAGGGGTAGGGGTGGTGTGAGTGAGGTGGTAGTCGACACTAAAGAAAAGTTGGGCAAGGAGTTGGCAGAGGTAATTAATAAAGTAGAGGGAGGCTTATAGCAGGTAGTGTAGATTGACATGGGGCATTAAGGGGCATCAGGGCATAGGCATCCTTTGTAGGATAGGAATGTACATGTTGTGGAAGAGGGGGGCTTGCAAGGACATCAGATTCAACATGTGCAGGAGAAATTTTTGAAGGCTCACCGAGGGCTTCCCCTGAATCATCCTTGCTAACACACTCTGGCAAAGGTTGAGTTAGTAGTATATCTTCTCCTACTTTGATGAGGAGAACGATGACGACGATGGGAGAAGAAGCCCTCAATCAATTTCTTCGAAGGAGCGGTGAAAGGAGATAGAGGAGCTCCAAGGTTGTTAATGGTGACACCTGAGCAAGAAGAGATAGAGGGGAGATGGTGCGCCAAATCTTGACGAGACGAAGCGGCGTGAGTTGGGGAAGATTTATCACTCCTTGGCGTGCGAGGAAAAGGTCGAAGTTTGCAGGAATGAACTCGTCGGAGTTCACGACTGATGGATGCGGAGGTGGAAGGTGGAGGTGCTGCTGGTAGGGGGGTCTTCACAAGAAAATCGAAAGTTAAAGGAGTACTTATAAGGAAATTAGGAAACTAAGGGCCAAAATGCAAACCTGGCCAAGATGAAGTCAGAATGAGCTCAAATTTTTATAGTAACCTAATTTGGACATGATAAATTTAATGATGACTTCAATTTTGAGTTTTGATGAAGTTTGCAAGGTTAATTTACGATTTGACCCAAAATGTGCCAAATACCTGCTTACGTTTTTGTTTAAGGTCAAAACAGGTTCCAATTGTCAAATTGACTGTTCTAATTTTCATAGAATTTTTTAAGATGATTTTTAGAGGATTTATATTACACTTATTTCCATCGAAACTGATTTAATTGAGGTGATATTGAAATTAGGATTTGTAATTAAGACTTAACATTCAATTTGAATGTAAATATTGAATTACTCAATACCATCCCACTTTTAGGAAATTCAAACTCAATTGACCTTGGATTTATCATAATTTTTCCCTCCAATTAATCTGCATTTATAATTATTCGTGAAAATTTCAAAATTAACCCATGCTTTCATTAATTCCTCTCTCTTCAATCCTGATTGAGTTATACCCTTTTGTAGATTAATTAAGTGAACTTAACCTTTGAACTTAGCCAAATTAAGCTAGATATAGAGTGTTACGACCTAATCCCATATCCTTACCAGACCCAAGATCAGCTCGCCTCGACAAATTCCAAGAGCCATACGTCCAACTAGAAATAACCCAAAAGTAGAGAATATTCCACAACCACACATGCAATATAACTAGGCAGAAAATAATATAGAGACAGTAAAGGAAACAGAACGAAAAGTCTTATAATATTACATGCCATCACAACTTCAACAGCGGAACGTAGAACACAAAGATAACAGAAACAATATTACATGCTAGAGTACTCACTACAACAACAGAAAGCTCGGAACAAAAAGGGAACAATAGCTAAGTCTGGGCTCGACTGGGTCCAACTCCCTTTGCAGCCAGTAGCACTGGCTATTCAACTCCCTGACCTAAACAAGGTTATAAAATCCATGGTCAACTAACGCTGAGTACAGTGGTGGTTAAGCCATTTATATGCAATTAACATAAGACAAGCAACTAATTTATTATTCAATTCCGTTTAGCTCAACTAAGTAGTTCTGATTTGTTATTTCTATTAGGGATCCATTCATTTCTTGATCCTGTCTGTCCCTCAAGGGAACGATCTTGACTGTAGTTTTTCCCGTGATGTAGGATCTACACGTGGTGCTCTCCTGGTCGAGAGAGTCCCCCAAGGTAGTCCTACACCTGGTCAACAACCCCGAGGTCACGGTCGCGACGTAGCGATGATTACGACACGCGCGATAAGCACACGGGTAGTTACCCCGCATTGGCATGAAGTCAGTCGTTTCCGCTAGCAGGTATGCCCAAAAGTACAGCGCAGAACAACACAGGGCCTTGCCCTCTCAGAACAGGGGTCTTGCCCTTCAAAACAGAATAGGGGTCTCACCCCCCACAATCTGCATACCCTCACCCAACTATCCCAATTTGCCCAGTGGGCCTAACAAGAGTCGGTGTAGGGTGTCTAGTCCTAACCCCGGGCCCCATGGGGCGGCTAGCTCCCTCCCTACACTAAGTAGCTCACCTCAGTACCACGTATGCGAGGGCCGAACAGGAGTCGGTGTAGAATGACTAGTCATAACCTCGAGTCTCAACCCAAGGGGCGGCTAGCTCCCCTCTACACTAAAAGGACAACTGCTTTCCTTGGTACCGCGTACACAAGGACCTGTTCACCTCTCATCTACATACGAGATTCTTTCCGTATACAGGAGTTCTCCTCCTAGTTACCCCGAAGGGTTCATTCACTATATTTATTTCATTTCATTCTCAACATTCATATCTCATTGTTTACATCCCGATTTTTACTTGTATAATAGGCAGCTTGTGTTTTCATAACTAAAAAAGCATCACATCAAGTATCTATACCATTGCTAGCAATTAGAGTTTAACATGCATATCAATGTAAACAGTGCAGCTCAAGCAATGTTCATTCGCTTCTGCCTTAGGGTTTGTTTCAACATCCTAGGGTTCAATCAAGTATTCTAAACATGCACTTTACTTATTTAAATCTTAATATTAAAATAAACCACTCTACCGGGATTCACGAGTGGAATGGGGGCCTAAAACGTAGATCTTATCGTTTCCGCGGGCCCCGAACACATTACAGGATAGAGACTTATACCAATGACTAAGTCACATCAGATGAGTTCAAAGCGATATATAATTGACACTAACACATAGAGAAACTTGAGTGGAAAACAATGATATTTCGTTTGCGTAAATCTGACTTCGTTTGGGCCCTGAATGGGCCAAAAACGTGCATATAGACTAAAATTAGACATCTGGGACTAGGCCCATACGTCTTAAACAACGTCAGTAACTCACATTATGTTCCTGCACTACTGGAGAATGTCTGGAACCCCTTTTTAGTCATCTTGGATCTTTCCAGACGTCTGTCGGTTCGTCTGGACGTCCAATATGACTATTAGACGTCTATGGAGACGTCCAGCTGTCTTAAAGCACCTCGAAGAGTGTGCTTGCACGCCTTTCCAAGGCCTATACCTGCACATGCGTTTGCAAGTTTAAAACCACAATAACGCAACGTTACGTACTTCACGTACGTGCATGCATGAGTGTACAAGACTCATACCTCGGCACTTCGTGAAATTTTAGACGTCCGACTTCAGCTCTGGACATCCGCTGCTGCTCCAGACGTCAGGTAGATGCTCTAGACGTCTGATACTGGAAAATTCCAATACGCAGAACTCCTTCACAGCGTTCGTCTTCTCGAGAGCTTCACCCGCAGTAGTTGCTCCAGCAGGTGTAGGAGGTTGCGAATCCTCCTGCAACCTCCTCTCCTCTCACGGGTGCTCCTCCAAGCTCCTGTGGCTACACTCCAGCCGTGCCTCCTCCCTCTCACCCTCAGACTCCTCGAAGGTCCTCGCACCTCCGAGCTCTTCGCGATTGCAACCGCAACTCCCTTGCGTGCAAGCTCTCTTGCTCAAGATCCTCCAGCTGCGCATGCTCGAGCTTCCTCAAGCTCTCTCCTCTCTCCCATGCCCTTGCTCTCCCCCTCTCCCTCGCTCTCCCCTCCCTTGTGAGCTCCTCTCCACACGTGGCCACAAGTGGAGGCAGGGAGGCTATTGGTGGTGGTCGCTGGCTGCAAGGGAAGGAGGTGGAGGTGGTGATGAGGATGTGAAGATGGAGAGGGTGGTGGGGTTTTATAGGGAGAGTGGGTTAGGGTTTTGGTGAAGGAGGGGGAAGTGTGCATGTGTGTGTGCGTGGGTGAGTGTGGTGAGGGAGAAGAGAGAGGGAGAAAATTGCGGAAATTCCCCCGCTAACCTCTCTTGTTCCCACAAGGCCCACACATCCGAACTTAAGGGGTCAAAAATTATGTTTACGTCCCTAACTTTTCGAAAAAACTCTAAACGGTCCTTGGAAAGGGTCATTTCATAGAGGATGATGAAGATACCACCAAGTAACTTGTACATACCGTTGCCCACGCACCCTCATCTAGTGGAATAATCAAGTTGGTGGTGTCATCCTACAACCACCCTTCCATTTGGCGGAGTGAGGAAGCAAGCACGTACTTTTTCTTTAGGTGTTTCACCTTGAGAACAGTGTAAACAATGGCAAGTTCATAGAGTTCTGTGCATTGAAGCTCTCACATACTATAGTCCATCCTCACCTGGTGAGAGTGCGAAGGTACCATTTATCTGATTCAGCCACATCCCTAATATGACTCAATAGCATTATATCCTTCTCCGTAGTTGACGTGTAACAATTGTGTTGCAATAAAAATAATGTTTTATGTGTTGTTGAAGTAAAGGTGTCACAATGCGAATTGATATCACTTATTTTATTTAATTAGAATTTTTTCTGGCTAGTTTTTAGGTCGTTCACTGGGAGGCAATTATTGATATACATCACTCTTTAAGTTAAAAAATGTTAAATTTATTTACAAAATGAATGAATGAATTAAACAAAGAATGAATTGGTCAATTATATATAAAAGAATCACTTTTTTCTACATACAATGCCTAAAACAAATGTACAACAGACATAAAAAATTAGTTAATACTACACTATGCTAGCTATATCATCTATTATAATTAATACCTAAGCGAAGATACAAAAATAGCTACTATCATCACCTATACTAAGTTATATTAACATATTAGTTTCTTTACTAACAAATTTTACATATACAGTTATAACCTTAGTAACGTATATACATAACCTAAAGCAAAAATAGTTATCTATACTAACATATAAATAGATATATAGTGACGGATATAATCGTCACTGTTTGCGCTCTAGATCAGTGTTGCAAGATTATTGTGTTGTAGCATAACCGAAATAGTGCTTAAACAAATAAATTTTATTACTCGAAAAGGTTCCAAGGTTGAACACAAGGAGCAATATGAATTCACACACTAATCTCAAATAATGCAAATGAGCACAAGAATTTAACTCAAATAAACTACTCAAAGATGATAATCAATGTAGAACATGAGTATAACAATAATTCAACGTGATAAAAAGAAATCTATAACAAAATAATGGTGATTTAGATCACCAATTATTTAGTATAGATATATGTAAACTAGAGTAATCAATAATGCCACAGTAATTAGGACTAAATATCCGCACAGTAGTTTGAATGCTACTATAATTAGACGTCTCCTTTGGAGATCAGACACCTTAAATGGCCCTCTCCTTTGTTTCTCCTTTTTCTTCTTTCACTTTTTTCCTTCTCCTTCTGCTTCTGTTTTCTTCTTCTCTAATTTCTTCCTATGCGGCTCTCCTTCTTCCGCTCTTTCTGCTTTCTCTTCCTTCTCCTCCTCTTCAGGCCTTCTTTTCTGCCTGTCTTCTTCCTTCTTTAAGCACAGGGGAAAGCACTCGGATTTTGGCTAAGTGTAAGTCAATGCACAGAAGAACAAAACCTTCCCCTGCCCTGCACACTCTTCCTTTCTCTCTCTTAGGTTCCGCTCTCCCAGAGCCATGCACATCGGGTTATTGGGTAATCGGAGGATCCACGTACCCGGGTCTAGGGTCACCGGCGTGGTGTAGTGACCAAGGAGTGAAGGCTTAGGCAGGTCGAGCGCACCAGGTCCACAAAGGATAGGTCACGGACTAGGCACGTGGAGGGTGTGAGGGACCTCACCCCTCAAGTGTTGAGGCGATAAGCCCTCAACACTTTTGCAACTTATGTGCTTGCAAGCGTTCCTCAATCCACGATGTGGGACTAAATCCCACAGCCTTTCTCTGCGTGCGACTGCAGTGACTTCTTTGCGTGATTGTGGTCAAAGGCTCAATCAAAGAGCCTAATTGGCTCCTTGGTTGTGCTCCTGGAGATGTTCCGCTACGCCTGGAGCTTTGCCTGGGCAGATCTTTGCACAAACAAGGCCTAAAGCTTGTGGAGAAGCTCATCAATGGTGATGAAGGGACCTATTACTTGAAACAAGAAATAAGGCCTCGTGACCACATTAGAATAGTTCAGGAGCTTTGCCGAACCATGGTGAGTATGGCGGAGGTGGTCTCATGGAAAATGGTGGTCTGTGGTGGTCGGTCGATCACGGGGTAGACAACGGAAAGGTGGGTTGCTCGATGGCGGGTTTGAGTGGATGGGAAGGTGAATAGAGATAGGGGTTGTGTGTGCGGAGGGACGACGGTGCTTTTGGGAGTTGTGGAAAGGCGTGTGGATGAGTGTAGCGTGCGGAGAACCTCGTCGGAGATGCTACTGGAGATGGGGAAGGCGGAAGTGAGCAGCGGTATCGAGGGGTTTATTTTTTGTTTTTTGCCAGAAGGAACTAATCTAGGGGCCTTAAGGGAACTTAATTACCTATGCTAAGTGGACGAAAGGGAGAGGACAATGCCGGTGTTGGTAGGACAGAGCTGGGGAAGAAGGTGCTCCGATGAAGGGAACAGCAACGACGACGGTGATAGAAGGGCTACTGTTGGTATGGCCAAGAGCGGACGAGAAGGAGAAAAAGAATCCGGCCACTGGTTTTGTGACCGGATAATGGGGGAGGTCAGGAGGGGTTGTCGGAGCTTAAGGAGCTTTGCGGTCGAAGAGGAGGGAGGAAGAGGAGGGTATTCGGTCGGAATTCAAGCTTGGAGGATCGGGCAGGCCTTTAGCGTCTTTATATAAGTATCAGGGGTTGATTAGAGCTTGGAAGCCAAGCTTTCAAGCTTAGAAGGTCACCGGAGTTGGAAACCCAAATTTTTCATGCATTCGCATGAGAAATTGGGAAAGATTTGAAGCACAAGAATCAGTCTGATTGAAAGAGGATTCCAAGAGGAATCTCCGATTCAATTTTGAGGAGGTTTCATCAATCAAGGAGAAATCTTCGATTGATTGTTACCGGAGTTGTAGGATTAGGAGTTCTGTGCAATAGGGACCTTTTTGTGAGAACGAAGACAAAGTTGGGGACCTGTTTGAAAGGGTTTTGAAAGTTAAGGCCAGAAATGTAATTAGACTGGACTAATTTGCAAACTAGGTCAAGACAAACTCATCTTGGGTCCAAATTTTGGTATAAGCCTAATTTGAACTTAAAGAATTCAATGGTGAAGTTGGATTTTGGTTTTAATCATGTTTGATTCGGTAATTTATGCAAAAATCCAAATTTGGGCAAATGTCTGTCTGTGATTCTGTTTTGGGTCAAAATGGGTTCTGATGGTCAACTAAACCCTATATGATAATTTTCTATGAATTTTATAGGGTTTAGGTGGATTCTATCCTGATCAGAACCTCATTTGATTAAGTAAGTCTATTTTTAAGGTTTTAAAAAGTCATTTAATTTTCAAGACATGTGCAAACCCTTTTTTGATTGTTCTAACCCACTTATTATCTTTTTAAGACCAATTGACCTTCATTCAACCCTTGAGAAAACCCGTGGTTGTACTACATTCATGACAAGCTGGTAAAATTATAATTTTAACCCTAGTTTCTTATTTTTCCCTCGGAATGTTTTTGCCATGACTTATGACTCTCTGGTGGTTATGTAGGAGTATTTATTGACTTAATTGAGTCAAAATGAGCTAGTTGTGGGTCATGATGGTGTTCCCATCAGTCACTAGAGCTCTAAGGTTATTTATATTTAGCAAAGCTCAAACATATCTATACTATTCTTATACGTATACATATTTACTTTATTTACTTACATATATTTATACTTATACTATATGTATATATATATATACACATACGTACATATATACACTCACACTCAACAACAAAAACACACACCAACATTTAGTCACTGGGCGGCTCTTCTCTTCTTTCTCCTTTCTTCTCTTCTCTCATTTCTTCTTTCACTTAGCCAATTTCATCTCTCTCTCACTAAACATAGTTACCGTTCACCAACCCAAAAAATTGGGTTTTTAATGGGTGGGCTGGCCTACGTTCGAGGGAAACACAGCACCCATAAGGGTGGGACCAAACCTCTACTAGTTGGCTGGCCATAGTTTGAATTAGGTTCATTTTTATCCGATTACAGGCCAAATATAGGCCTAGCTACAGTGCATGGCCCCGACCCACCACTATTCAATATCGCACTCATATATGCTCGGTATCAGGAGAATGGATATAAGAAAGGTGCGCCTGACACACTTGACGACTGAGCAGCCACATCAACGAATTTTTTTTATATCGCTTAGTGTCCCCCATCGTTCATGATGTGACACTTTCCTTGGTGCTCAACTAAGCTCTTTATAGCACTACGATTTGTTCTATGATGTCAACATTGGGTCTCGATTTGAGTGCCAAAAAGACATCCAAATGTGGAATAGATTACATCATTGTAAAGCCCTTACATAGGGCTACTTGATTATATAATTACTTTACAAAAATAATTTATTTAATTATATATAAAAATTAGTTAAAGTTAGGGATTTATTCATGTTAATTTAGGGTTTAAATCCTTAATTAATGTACAAATTGTTACGTTAGTCATTCAAATGACTTTATAAATAGTTAATTAACATATTAAGGTATTTATTATACATTTTTAATTTATTTAGAACATTTATTTTAATTTATATACATTTAAATACATGTTTTTATTAGATATGCACATATTTAAGTTATAAAAACTATTATACGGTATAAATATAAATACTTAAATACATATGCACAGTATCATTCACTATTATACAAGTATACTTATTTATTTATAATTACCTTAGTATAAACACATTTAGTCTACTATAAATTTACATATAATTATATATTATAGTTATATGTATAGTAAATCATCCTAAATATTTAATTTAATATATAAAATACATATATAAGTTATTTATGTACATTTTTTCCCTATATTATAATATTTACATATAGCTTAATGTTTAATTATATTTACAAATATAGATACAATATACATGGTATTTTTAGGAATTTTTGAGTATTTTTGGCTTTTTATGGTATTTATATATTTTGTAAAGGTAGGAGAAAAGAGAGAAAGGGTGAGATGAGAGAAGAAGAAACTCTTTTTGTGATTTTTAACTTGGATCTTTTATTAAGTTTCAAAGTATCCCGAACTGTCAGCTGGTAAGTTCTACCAAGTTGGGGGTTCGAAATACCTTTCAACATTGCAACCACTTAAAGATATATCTGATCGTACTCAAGTCAGGTTTATTTTATTTTTTTATGATTTTTTTTATGAATTTCATTTATTTACAAAGTTAACACACAAGAGACCTTGAAAGAGTTTTAAACTAAGAACCTAAGGCCTCAAATTGAGATCTAATGGTTGGAAATGCCCTCTAAAACATCAAAAATGTCCAACATAATATATGAGAGATATTTGAAGCATTGAACATGATTTTGAACATTAATTTCATCAAAATAACAAGTTGGATAGTTAGGCACAATCTTAAATAGCTTACAAAGGATTTAAACAAAAATTACATGCAATTCTAATCAAATTAAGTTCCAATTCGAGTACATGAATGCTTGGGCATTTCTATTCTACAAATTTACACATGTCAGCTACATCACAATGCAAAATCCCAATTCAAACCCCTTGAATCGAGCTCATGACAGTCTACAACAGTGGCAGTTGCTGCTGTTATTTCAATCCAACTGAATAACTGCTGAGTTCTTAGTAGCTACCTGCAGCTGCAAATACCATTGTCTCAAGCCTAATATGCCTGATTTAGACCTTTTGGAATGTCTAGAAGTGTTTCCAGCTAAATCATCAATTTCATTTTGTCTCAATGAATCTGACTGCTTCCTCCTTCCACTATTGACAGTGGAGAAAACAACACAGATCAAGCAATTAAATCATTAAATCTCCACTTCAGATGTTACACATGGTACTATGTCATCAAACATGCGTTTCAAACTCTAATCAAAATCTTCACAATATTAGAAAACCTAATTTGATCTTCACTTCACACTAAAAACAGTGGGAAGATGAAGCTAAATTAAGCTTTCAAAACATGAAAACTTCACTCTTATTTGTTGCAAAACCTTTGTAGCAGATCTAAAATTCATCCAAATCAAGACCATATCTAAAAGAAATAAGAGAAACTCTGATCTAATATCTCTCTCATGCCATAGACAGCACAAAGAAAGAAGATCAAATCAGATCATGAAAGCCACTGAAAAATACTCTCAGACCTTCCTTAAAACATTCAAAACTCGATTGGATCATGAAACATCAACTTGAGTTGATTGCTTGGTGTATAGGAACTTTAGGTGATCCATTTAAACTCATTGGATCATCGCTCAAGCCTCGAATCAGTACATCTGATTCTTGTGGGCTTGAACTACCAAAGTGACAAAAATCAGAGATTAAGATTTAAATTGGGCAAGAACACATTCAGTGATAAGAATCAGGTTAAAACAGCTTAAGCCCATCACATTTAAACCAATTAAACTCATAAAAACACAATTCACTCGATAAAAATCATTTCTCACCAAATTAAATCTCAAATCACGAAATTAGGTATGAAAACAAAATCTAGAAGAATTAAGCGAATTGGTTCAATTAAAATCAGATCGGGAGGTCATTGTGAATTTATGGAATGAATGGAAGACCCCCTATGTGAGTTTTAGGCACAAATTCAAATCCAGAAGCCAAGACTTCAGATCTAGATTTGGCCTTAGTGGATGGGTGGAGTGTGAATTAAATCATTGAGAAAATCAGAGATTGCAAGTTATGAGATGAATAGGGAGATTAATGGATTGAAATGAAGGTGGAAAAACACCTCTCTGATCTGAATTGATCGGAGAGGGCGAGATCATCTCTAAAATAAACTACTCCTAATCTACACAAATCAATCATTGAATTCACTATCTAAACTACTACTACTGCTCTACAGTACACTAACTATCACTATAACTAATCTAGAAAGCATTTAAAATCCTAACTAATGAGAAGAACGGGACCTTGGAAGAAACTGCAGCTGGTGGCAGTAGTGAAGAAGGAGGGAGGAGTCTCCAGCTTATGAAGTTTTCATGGATGATTTCTCTGTTTCCAGAGATTCGTTTAATTCTTGCTTGGCTATCCTAGAATTGATCCTTAAGAGATGCATGAAAACACAGTTGGTCCTTAGCTGAGAAAAGAGTCACTTCATGACACAAGAAGGAATCGTCTTGGGTCATGTAGTCTCTAAGCGGGGAATTGATGTTGATAAAGCTAAGGTGGATGTTATCTCCAAACTTCCTCCTCCCACATCTGTTAAACAAATCCAATCATTTCTTGGTCACATGGGATTTTATAGGAGGTTCATCAAGGACTTCTCTAAAGTTGCTCGACCTTTGAGCAACTTTCTGGCTAAAGACACGCCGTTCGATTTTGATGAATCATGCCACATGGCATTTGATTTTCTTAAAATGGCAGTCACTTGTGCTCTCGTGCTACAACCACTGGTCTGGACAGCTCCATTTGAGATCATGACCGATACTTCTGATTATGCGGTCAGGGCTATTTGGGTCAGAAAATAGACAAGAAGCCCTCTATCATCTACTACGCTAGCAAAACTCTAGATGAGGCCCAAAGAAACTACACTGTTACAGAAAAAGAATTGCTAGCTGTGGTATTTGCATTGGAAAAATTTAGAGCATATCTCTTAGGATCTCACGTTATAATCTACACCGACCACTAGGCCTTGAGACATCTCTTGGCTAAAAGGGATGCCAAACCCTGACTCATTCGTTGGATTCTTTTACTTCAAGAATTCGATCTTGAAATTGAAGACAAATCCGGGGTACAAAATGTGGTGGCGAATCATCTTTCAGGACTCCTAATTCATTCATGTCATCTGGATATTCTGATCACTGATACTTTTTCAAACGAGATTATTCTTGCAGTTTCAGGTGTTCAAACCCTTTGGTTTGCAGACATGGTAAATTATTTGGTCATTGGTTAAATCCACCATGATTTGACCAAGCAACAATGGGATAGACTTATATCTGAAGCCAAATTTTACTTTTGGGATGACCCTAAATTGTACCACATCAGCTTTGATCAAATTATTCGTCGATGTGTTCTGGAGAATGGTTCCAAAGTATACTTGAGTTTTGCCATGCATCTACATGTGGTGGACATTTCTCCGGGAAAAAGACGGCTACAAAAATTTTGCAATTTGAATTTTATTGGCCGTCTTTATTCAAAGATGCTCAGGAATTCTCGACGTCGTGTTCCCGATGCCAAGCACTCGGGAGCATAGCCAAGAGAGACATGATGCCTCTAAATCTGATTCTTCCCATCGAAATCATTGATGTCTGGGGCATTGATTTCATGGGACCCTTCCTCCCTTCATTTGGACACCAGTATATTCTTGTAGCTATCGACTACATGTCCAAGTGCACTGAGGTTATTCCCACCCGAACCAATGACCACAAGGAGGTCATCGATTTTGTTAAGAAGAATATCTTCAGTCTATTCAGGATTCTGAGGGCCATCTTCAGCGATGGTGGTACTCACTTCACCAATGCCTAGTTCCGCAATTTACTGGCAAAATATGGGGTGAATCAGAATTTCCACACCTTACCACCCCCAGATGAATGGACAGGCCAAGATCTCCAATCGGGAGATCAAGAACATCCTGCAGAAGACGGTTAGGCCTGATAGAAAAGACTGGACTCAAAAGCTTGATGATGCTTTCTAGGCCTACATACGTCGTACAAAATGCTTATCGACATGTCACCATTTCGTCTGACTTATGGAAAGGCGTGCCATTTACTCGTACAGATTGAACATCGGGCATTCTGGGCAATCAAGAAATGCAACTTTGATTTAATTTTAGCTGAGAAGACTAGGAAACTCGAACTATCAGAGTTGGAGGAGCTTAGAAATGACGCATACGAGAATGCCAAGATCTATAAGGCTAGGACCAAAGCTCTTCATGACCAGTTGATTTCTTGCAAGAGCTTTGAGCCAAACCAAAAAGTTTGGCTCTTTGATTCTCGACTTAAGCTCTTTCCAGGCAAACTTAGGTCGAAGTGGAATGACCCATTCATCATCGATCGGATATTACCAAACGGGGCCGTTGAGATTTCTGACCAAAAGACGGGTAATTCTTTTAAGGTCAACGAACAACGTCTAAAACCTTATGTTGACAGCGTTATTCCAGAACCTGTCTCAGACAAGGTTGCTTTAACCTTGATCTGACTTCTTTGGTCGAACCCCGCCTTACTGATGGCATTAAACACAACACTTGTACTGCCTGACTCAGAGCTGACCAGAGCATCATGGAATACAGGTGATATTTTTCCATTTTTCCCTTTTCTCATGCCTTTTATTTTCAATGAGGACATTGCATCACTAGGCATGGGGGAGTGGATTCATTTTTTAATCATATTGTCAGCTCTGTGTATTCCTTGTAAATTTTCCTTATTTTTCCTTTTTATCTTAGAAAATTTGAATTAGGAAAAGAAAACTTGGGCTTTAGAAAATTTCAACCTTAGGAAATAATACAGTATGACCAGAACACTTAGACCCTTCAGGTCTTCGGGCTTAATCAGTCGAGTGTCCACTAAAATGTGGACTTGTTTCTCGAGTCATCGGCAATGAAAATTCATTTCTAATCGGTTAATAAGTTCGGTAGCCG
This sequence comes from Thalassia testudinum, assembly GCA_037157565.1. Classification (NCBI taxonomy): domain Eukaryota; kingdom Viridiplantae; phylum Streptophyta; class Magnoliopsida; order Alismatales; family Hydrocharitaceae; genus Thalassia; species Thalassia testudinum. The sequence goes on from JAZHRO010000024.1 coordinate 96,894,620, forward strand.
TAGAAAGCTACCTTGAAACCCTAAACTTAAAAATCCAAAAAAAAAAAAATACAAAAGAAGAAAAAGAAAACGATGCTTTTGCTTTTGAATAAGGTGAGAGCTTGGGCGGTTTGCATTTTGGCAGATACCTGGGCGCTATTATATCTCTGTAGTTTAGGTCCTTTGTAGAAATTTCCTAGTGTTGAAAACTAACTATTGCCCCAGTAATTTGATCCTAATTCTGTTTATAAATAGAATATAGTTTTTGGTAGGGACTAGCAAAAGATAGGCATGATGGTGTGATGTGTATACATCTAAGTAGCCTAAAATGCCTTTTTATGCATGTTCTTAATATCGTAAAAGCATAATGCATTATAAATATTACATAACATGCATCATCATGCATTTAGATTAATCCGTATAAATTGTATGGTAATTTGCCTCTTTTTGTGGCCAGGGACAGGGCAATATTTATCAGGGCCTTGGATTGAAGATCCAATCGTACGAATCTGATCAGGGTGACAATTAAAGTTCAATGACTTCGAGATCGCCCTGATCGGACCTCCGTGGTATCAGATATAGTTCAAGAAAGATCAGAGGTCAATGAGCCAGGTGGTGTAAATCCATATCTTAGATGAAAAATCCAACCTCACGGATGGGTTCGGATCGATGATTGCAACACAACAGAGTGAAAATCGATCCAATCCGACATTCGTGGCACCACCTACGAGCATATGAAGATGGATGGTTAGGATGGTGCCACGTGGCACCATCCCAACCATTCAAACCTACCCGTGCCCGTCTGCTCGACCTCTGAAGGCAAGATTAAGATTCGATCTCAACCATTGGGTCGAGTTCCAACGACTGAGAGTGCTTCCCCCTTAATTCAAAAACTCAACACATAAGGGGGTGTAGCGTGTTGGTTGCGTGCCCCTACGTGAAGAGAAGGGCACCGGTTCAAAGTGCCATGTGCTTCAAATTGAAGTGGTGAGCAGGCGCAGGCGAAATTTGCCCATTGGATTGTGATTGGACGGCATTGGCAGCGGCTACATGGTGGCAAGGATGGAAGCGCAGCTTTGCATGCATGTGATGACGCGCCAACGCACGCCCAATCTGACACGAGCGCACGTAACGATGAAGATGAAGAGGCTTCAGCACATTTAAGCCATCCGACCTCTCGATCGGGCGGTTGGGATCAAGTGTGAGATGAAGAAGCGTTCAACGCTTGAAGATTAGACGGCGTTGATGTGGCTCAATCTAAGCCGTGCGATCAGCGATGAGCGGCACCCCTTTCATGCACGCCTATAGCAACATGTGCCTTTAGTGACGCTTAAATGCGTCACTAAAGGCTGCATATTCACTTTAAAGGCCATTAATACCCTTGTATCTCACCTATATAAAGCCCCTACACCCTCCACTTTTTCTTCATCCCTTCCATCATCTCTCCCCCACTCTAAGAGCTAAGAACTCAAGTTCTAAAGCTCGCTCTAATGCTCCCAAGCTACGGAAAGCTACGCTAGAGTTAAAAACAAAATTTTCCACCTCTCATCCCCTTCGCGGAGCTCTCAGCAGCCATCTTCTCACCCCCGTTCTGGAGGTGGATCCCGCGACACCCACACCCTCCCTCACCCCTAGTTCTTCCCAATCCGTCCTCTGTCCTTTGTCTTCACTCTCCTTCTTTTAGGAGACATCCGTCCAACTCATCCTCCAAGCAGTCGTCAAGGAGGATAACTTCTCACCCCCTTCTCTTTATTACTTTTTAGATTAGATTTTCCGCTTTCTAGTTGTAGCTGTAATGACATTATTTTTAGTATAAAGTTATTTCTCTCACTTTTTCTAGCTTTAGTGTTTATATTGCAAGTAGAATAGAGATCATTGTCAATGTCTCGTTTATAAACAAAAATTACAAAAAAAAATATAACTGCGGATTTCAAATCAGCGCAGCCTCCCCGTATTCGACCAAGGACTCATTCTGAGTTTCGGAAAAAATTATCTAATTGACGAATTTTCTTACAAATTGCACAACAACGATAGAGTTTTCTAAATTCAAACTCTTAGCATACGAATTTCCACTACATCAATAATGTAAAGTGGTTGCTAGTACTACTTCTAGATAATGTGAAGCAACTAATTATTACTACTGTATCTAGCATGACAAATTCCTCATCTTATCAACAATTTCCGCATGCTTCGCATGTAACTCAGCTTTGCGAACACCTAGTTCAATCTCTAAATCTTGCACCCTTTCATTCAACTTGCCTATATCATGACGATATCCTTCTAATTCCGATACGAACCCCGACCCGCCACCGGAATCAATTTCTACTATGATTCACATCTCTCTGATCTGGTTGCATATGATTCACCTCCATATTTTTATAAGGAATAGAACATTGATCAAATCGAGAATCACGTCTTAACCTTCTCTGATCTCACCCGTTGGGCTCCTACATTTTCCACAGATCCATTTTTATTTGAGGACCCCTACTCTGATTAGGCTGAATTGATTCAGCCAAACCCTAGATTCACATTTCCATATCCTTTTGAACCTTAAAGCATTTGGTGGGTTTCATGCCGATTGATTCACATCCATCAACCCACCAGACTGATTGGGTTTGGTCTGCATCATCAGCCTGTTGATTTAAACAAGCACTTGGTTGAACCAATCAGCTACTTATAAGGTACTTGTTCCACAAATTTCCTCTGATTTGACCACCCCTTATCCTTGACCACCTTTTGCTTAGCTGAATGCATTGACTTTAGTGCTTAGCGAGAAGCAACCCATTATTCTAGAAACCTGAGACCCTTCTGATCATCTTTTTGAGCTACACTACTACTGCACATGAGAGTTTAACATTAGAACAATTGACTCCACCTTTTCGTACTCATAGCAAAGCTTAAAATCGTCTGCAACAATCACCCCGACCCGTTTACCCACCCTTTGACCCTGTTCTAAACCTTGAACCAAGCTGAATTCGTACCCTCCTAGTTTATAACGAGGACATTGCAAAACTTAGGCATAGGGGGCTAAAGTGAAAACAAATGGACATTCAATTCTTTGAGGGGTTCTCACAAAAAAATACATATTAAAAAAAAATGGAGAAAGGGGAGGAAAATTTTGAAATAATTGAAAATCTTTCTTGAGGAGGAAAAGAGGAAATGATACAACAGGTCAAAAAGGAGCAAAATCAAAACAAAATCGATAGTCATCGCAATTGATTATAGGATTTACTTATGTTCTAGACCAAATCAAAACAAAGATTAAGTCCCAAAGTGCTAGAGACAAGGAGATTAGTAAGAGTGTTGATCTTAGGCCTCTTGGGCTTATTTCAGGGCTTAAAAACTCACACATTCGTGAAGATCCAGATTAGTCCTCATGAGGTTGAGGAAAGTGCGAAGCTGATGTAGTAGGACTAAGGCTTAGGGATTATTCAATCCCATTACCTGCCCTTTGGTTTGCGGGACTTGATAACCTAGGAACCCAAAATCCACACACTAAGTCTGGTTTAGTGCGCTTAATAAAGAAATCATGCCAAAATTATCCCGTTATGAGAAAATCATCTTGAAGATCTAGCTTAGGAGTGGCTTGAAAATGCAAGTTGATTGGACGAGTTCCAGGCGTGGAAAGGTGGGAAATTCTCCTTAAAGATGCATATTAACATATCGTCTCCTTGGTGCTTGTCTCCTAGGATATCTAAATATCCTACCGGGGGCATGTAAGCACCTTGTGCTGGTTCAGGTGCCATGGGCGGGATTATCCCAAAATGTCGATCGGTAGGGCCTGAATTTAGCTACAGAATACCTTGGGTGGTACTATCCCGAAGTGTCGAAAGTCAGGGTTTTAGGGGTTGCCATTGGCGGTGCTATCCCGAAGCATTGAAAGCCAGGGACCCTTCAAGGATTGATGGTGGGGACAAGGAATCCAATACAGACCGTGTTTAGGGCCAATATGAGGCTAGACTTGAGGGAAATATAAAAGGAAAAGAGAGAAAACTCTCCAAATGAAAAAATCCATCTATCTCTCTCCTACTAAAAATGCACTATCAAATAGAGCCTAGACTCAATACGTCTCACGCACGGGTGCTTTAACTGCTAGGGTTAACGAACCTCTGGGTAGTTTTTGTGGGCCATAGAAACCTTCGCAGCAGACTCAGGCTGAAGCTGGTCAGGTATGGATGTTGACTGGTACTTGAGTACTTCTAGGCCTATTATTGGCATTCTGATATGATTTCTAAAGGGTGGTAAAAATCAGGCATCTAAATATCAAAAGCATGGCCTAGAGATTAAGTTCTTTCCATAAGATTTTGCTAGGAACTAACAAAAGTTGGGCATGGGTGTATCATGGTAACACTATCATTAGCCATAACTAGCTTTAATTAGTCAGAATCAAAAGGTAAATGCTCCTACATAATTGTCTAAGAGCCATAATTCCATGCAAATCCATACTGAGAAGAAAACATTAAAACAAGGTTAATTCTACAATTTTAGCATCACATCAGGAATGTAAAGTAACCATGGATTAATTGAAGGTCAATTGAGCATTAAAGTCCTAAGAGTGGATCCACACAGACAGAAACATGGTTTCAACTATTTCGAGAATGAAATCAGAACCCAAAACCCTAATTTCAGACTCACTTAAATTAAAGAGGTTGTGGTCAGGATAAAATTCATCTAAACCGCCTAAAATTCATAGAAAAATATTCTGAGAGGTTTTGTAGCATTGGTTTGACCATCTGAACCTATTTTGACCTTGAATAGAATCGCAAACAGAATTCTGCCTTAATTTGGGTTTCTGTGTAATTGCCCCGTCAAACATGGTCAAAAGTCAAATTCGACTTCGCCATTATATTCCTTGGGTCGAATTTAGGTTTGTACCAAAATTTGGGTCCGATCAGAGTCCACCTTGATCTAGTTTGCATTTCAATCCATTAAAACTCTATTTCCCTCAGTCAAGCCCATAGCTTTTGAAAATCTTTGCAGAAAGGCCCCTAACTTTCTCATCTTCTTCTCGGATAGGTCCCTGCCGCCATTGGAGGTCAATTGACCTCAACACCAACCTTTGACCACCTCAAAACCTCATCAAATCATCACCAAATCCCACCAAAATTTGTGGGATTGATGTACAAATAATCATTTGAACTATATATTAGCTTCCAATTCGCGCTGATGTGCCCTGGCGAATCCATGAAATTCGTGGATTCCTTGTAACCTAAATTCCAAGCAAATCATGTTTTTTCTTCATTTAGGTTTTAGTCAGGAACTCTATAAAAGCTCCCCATGATCAGGTCATCTTCTTCAACAAGTTCTAGGACAAAAACTCCTTTCTTTCCTCTACCTCCGGCCTGCTCCAACCTTGCTCCGACGACCCTCCTCCTCCGACCACTTCACCCTCTGCCACATACCATAGGCAGAGGGTAACTCCTCCTCTCCTTCATCTGCTCCTCGATGGACAAATTCGGAGCCCTCAGACCATCTTGTCCTTACTGTCTTTCCCATTGGAGCCTTCATCCCCTCCGACGCCGGCCAATCAAAGCCGACGCGGATCTCCTTCCCTTTCGTCCAATAATTAGGTGCTTTCACTCTCTCTCACCCTAGTTAAGATTAAGACTCTTAGCTCCTCAATTTGATCGCCAATCCACTGCCTCCCCCATCGACTTTTCCCCCTCTGACAAGGACTCTGGCAAGTCCGTGCCATCACTACACCACACGATTCCCTTCGTAACCACCACCTCAAGCTCGCCCACGATTGTGTGAGCAAAATCCCTCAAGAAATTGAGGGTTTCGCTCAACGAAATCACTGACTAGAGAACCCATCCTTCTGCCGTTCGCCCCTTCATCCTTCGGCTACCATAGGCCACCGTTCACCAAATTAACCTTGCCGTCGCCTTCCTCGCGTCACGGCGAAGCTCCTTAGCTATTCTATCTAGGACGAGAGGCCATATTCTTGTCTTTAGGTATCACCGCTGCTGGTTGTCGACTTCGTTTCCGACCACCTCCGATTTCACCCAACTCTCAATCAATGCAGAGCAGCCTAACGATACGCCCCACGCCTTGAATCAAAGGGGGAAGCTTATTCGCAACATCAATTGAAGCAACCTGCACACCAGTAGCGCGCACGAAGGGAGCATGAATTAAAGCCCCACATCGAGCATGGATGAGCCGTTGGCTGCACATAAAAGAGAAAACTGCATAGGCCTTATCTCCTCTCACAAGTGGGGGTGAGGTCCCCACCTCACACACCCGTACACTCGCCCGTACACACATGCACATGGGCCTGGACCTTTTACCCGTATACCTGATTACCTGATTAGCCCTAAACCTGGTTCTAGAAGAAAGAGAAAGGAAAAGCTGAGGAAGGGGGAGAGTTTTGCTCCAAGTTTCGTAGCCTCGAGATGCATGCATGCTTGCTCTATACTTAGGCATTTCTAAGGTTGTCTTGTGCCTTGCTGGAGGCCTTGTGCCTTGTGTTGCTGAGGGTTGGTGATGTTTAAGTCTTTTGGGGGGTTATACCAGACATCTATTCTGATACTGTGGATACATTTGGTTGGTGTCGATGTGGAATTAAGGCATAAGTGGTTGATACCATTGTAGCGATATTTGAGTTAAATTGAGTTATGGGATATATTCTTAATTAGAGGATTTAAGTGGTGATCTAAATCACCATTTTTAGGTTTTATTATTCTTTTTATCCCACGACTTCTTAGATACAATTTGAGTTATTATTGCATATCAATTTGAGTGGATTTTATTTATTGAATATCTCTCTGGTACTTAATTGATTGAGCTCATTATTATTGTTGTGATTAGTACTGTGAATTTCATTTGCTCCCTATGAATGACTTTGAACTCACATTTCCTGTTTTCGAGTTTATGAATTTAAGTGTTTGTGCGAATTTCGTCCTATACTACGATGCATATTTCTAAAAGATGATTGTTGCGCTTAAACATTTTGGCGTCGTTGCCTTAAAGCAACACGCAATTCACCACTAATCAAATCTTATTTGATTGAGCTGATTACTAACTTGCCCTATTTGTTTTGCTGTGATTTTGTGATGTACATTACGAGAAGATTGCCTTTGCAATCACCACTCCAGGGGTAGGTAAAATTTCTCTTCTTCCCTAATCAACCTCCTAATCTTGGGAAGAGAAAAAGAAAACAGAAGAATTAGGATCCACTTGCCTTATTTCTATAGTAATTATGATTCAAGGGCAAATATTTCCTGATTTTTGAACTTGATTGATATCTGATCGAAGATTGAGACGATTTGTTTAGAGATCCTCATCCTGATTTCCTATATCTATTAGGGATTTGCACTTAAATTCTTGACATCTTAGACTACTCACATTCTTGTCTGAGTCCAAGGTGCCATATTTAAGATTAAATTGGATTTGGAAATAAAGTCAATTAGGGTTTCCACTTTAGGATTGTGAAGTGATAGTATAGACTTGCATGCATTAAAAGGAAATTAACTCTCCTGCATTTGTGTACCACCCAAGCCCTTAGTGGAAAAGATCTATTCAAGCATTAAATCAGGTTCTAAATTCACTTGAACCATAAAATTTTTGGCCTAATATCCTGAGTGTCAATTCAGGGTGATTTTGGGTCTTGACCCAAATTTCATCCTCCATCTTTTGGGTAGGTTACGAGAAATTGGTCTACCTTGTGGGTCAACCAACCTCCAAATTTGGTCACAAATTGAATCAACTTCTAATCAAGTGAAATTCAAAGCACAAATTAGGAATGATATTGGCAGACTTAAGGTCTCAATTCGCACATTCCGATCTACTTGAAACTGCAGTAATAAGGAAGGTCGGGTAGGGGAAACCCTGTAATCCGTGGGGACGTACTACCGTGTAGGGGACTTTGCGGGACTTACCCTCCTGGTTGCCCAAGTAATTCTCAGGTGTGTGGATTTTTGATTCAGGGTATCATCCACCTTGAAACAACCTTAGTCATCCAAAAATCCTTGGGTGCCTTGATTGGGTCCAATAAACATCTACTCCCTCATCTATTCTCTAGAGCACATACACAGGAAAGGTCCCTAGGTTTTTGACCTAAAGTCCTCCATTAGAGTTGATCTTTGGTGGGATTTCTGATCCGATCTAATCAATTTGATTTGAACCTGATTTGAAAATACAACCTGACAATTTAGGAAGAATGTTTAGGAAACTTGAATTCTAAATGAGCATGAAAGAGAAGATGATTGAGGATGCTCTTAGACATCATGATAAGTATTATAAGACCTCGAATCCATTTAACAAAATTCAGGTTAATGTGTCAAAAACAACAACCTACATTATGAACTGTGTTGCAATAATATTGACACAAATGATACAAGGTTCAGCCCGGGATGATCTCTTATTAGAATATTTTGAATTGGGGAAATTACATAGAAATGAGTATTTACAATGTTGGTCAAATCCTCCACTTTGGGAAAAATGCCAAGATCTTATGGAGAAATGTGGAAAATTGCTGAATATAGTGTATGAAGCCATCTATAAAAAATACCCACTTATCTCCTCAGAAGTTGGTGAGACATCTTGGAGCAACATTAAGGATTGATATGATTTCCTAGAGCCCAAGTTAGAAAATCGAGGTTGCTATGGAACCCCAACCCAAACGGAATCTTATTCAAATTTTGTGCAGAACGACATGCCTGATCTTGACATTGGTTGGGTGGATCCAGTTGTAGGTGTTCTTGATTCTGAACCAGCTTTAGAGAGCCATAAAGCTGGTCCATCGTGCCTTGATTTCCCAATCACCTATGATGATCATGAATTAGAACCTCTTAAGGATGTAATTCCCGAACCTTATCCTATTAAGGTAATCCTCAAGAGTGATTCTGACATCCCAATGGAACCATGTCCAGATTTTAGTGACCCAATCCCTATCCATTGTTGGTGCTAAAGCACCACGATCATTTGTTTTGATGATAACAAAACACGTGTTATTTAACATTTGCAATTTGAGTCCTAGATTTCAGGTCAATTGCAAATGTGGACGTGTTTAGACGGAATTCGAGCTCGCATCCAGGACAGATTGGAGGAGCTTGACGGAAAACAGAGGAGGTTCGCGTGGAGCGACAGATTGAAGATAGAAGACAAGAAGAATAGGATAGATTCTTTTTAATCCTTTCTTGTATCTCTTGTCTTTATTTTCTTGGTCTTTTTATTTTCCTTAGAATATTATGTTAAAGAGCCTCAAAGTACCCTAACAGTAGTCCTAGGAACACCTGCACAACCCTAGGATACTTAGGTTTTCTGTAGAACACTTAGAAAACCAATATAGGGTTCAAACAGCACTTCCAGACGTCTAATTCCCAAATCAGACGTCTGATAAAGTATTTTAAGATGTCTGACTGTTGTTTCAGACGTCTGATAACTGTTAGGCTGGACATAGTTAGTTCTGTCTGATGAAATCAGACGTCCAGACCTTAGACCAGACGTCTTAGGAGAAGTCTGATGGATTTGCCAGACGTCCAATTAGTGGACCGTTGGCTGGCTTGGCAAACACTCAAGATTATGGCCGTTAGAGCCTTATCAGACGTCCATAGGACTTACCAGACGTCTGATAAATGACCGTTTTGCCTCGGCTGACCCAAAATCTCTTCTCAGAGATTTTCTAGTCGTTGCAACGTTTGGAAATCAATTCCCACGGTAAAAGTTGGTTTCCAGACGTCCGGGCATAGTGCCAGACGTCCTGTTTGTCGTCTGATCAACTTGAACAAAAACCCTGTTTAGATCTGATTCAAGTCAGGAGGAAACCCGCGTAGAATCAGACGTCTGACATTTAAATCAGACGTCTTAAAGTGGCCTTCCAGACGACTGATGAAAGAGTTAGACGTCTGATCACCCTGTCAAATGTAATCATTGTCCTGATTTCGGCCTGATTCTCTTGGGCTTTGTTCCCAACGGCTATAGAACCTTTCCTAAGCCTTCCAAAGCCTTCCTAAGGACTCTATAAATAGAGGGGAGCCTTTACACACCATGATACACTAAGAGAAACACAAGACACACTTGGATACACTTAGCTACACACTTTCACACTCTTTTGTGTCCAGAAAAGATCTTGCTCTCCAAGCCTAAGCTCCATTCCCTTGAGAGCATCAAGTCTTTGCGCACCCGCTCTCCCGCCGTTGTTCACGAGAGAGACATTGCGCCGTTGCGTGGCTCACGCACCCGCGTCATCGTCGACGCACTACTTGCAAAGGGGAGTTTCCTAATTCCTATAGAAGCTTAGGTTTATTACTTTGTTGGCTCTATAGGACCTGTTGTTTTATTTTATCTTTGTCTTTTGGTTGGGTATTCGCTTTGCGAATTCCCGTCTCCTTCGTGGGACAAAATCCTTCTCGTGGAGAGAAGGGGTTGAGGAACGCTACCCCCGTACTTGTAGCGTGGTTGTACTGAGGTTGAATCACCCTCGTTTTAAAGTTATTCGGTTAGTGGATTTGATCAACTAGGTTGATCGGAAAATCCTAACTCAAGAGGGTTAGGTGGTGGTTTTCACTCTGTTTGGGTTTCCACCTAAAAATCTTTGTGTACTTGTGCGATTGATTTTTTGTGAGATTGCTTTATATTTTATTTCCGCATTTTATTACGTCACCCCTCCTGGTAGGGCCCGGAAACTACATCCATAACCTAGAATCTAGATCTAAGCCTATTTGGAGGCCTAATGTGATGAGAATCAGATTTTAGATCTGGATCATGATTCTAGGCCTGTATTTGATGATTACACCTCTCCAAACTCCGTAGAGACACAAATTGATTTTTCAAAAGTCATATCGATTTACGATACAAAAACATAGGAGTTGGAAGAGTTGGGATTTAATTGGTTCTACCCTAGGAGCCAAGAACCCATGCTTATGCATAATAAGGACACCTCTTTAAGCTCGAAATTTGAGAATAGGTTAGATCCAAGTCAGATTGTTGATTCTATGCATCATGATTTGTTCTGTGGTGGAGATCCCAATCTGGAATCAAGTTCAAAAACAGATTATCGTAGATTTTTTGATAATTTCGAATCATACTCTGATTTCGAAGAACCTTTATTTCTTGATGATTATGAGCCAATCTACGACCTTAGTATCCATAAGTCGTTCCTTGACTCTGATTCTGAGGTCCCTGATCCTGAGATCATTGATTCAAAATCATGTTCCATTGAGTTGGAATCATTCTGTTTTAATCTGCAGGAATCTAAAATAGTAAGTGTCGAGAGTGTCCACAATCCAGAGTTCGAATCTTTTACTAACTCAGAGTTCCATGATCCTATAAGCACTCTGCAGTTATTTACATTTGATTTGTATGAGAATCATAAAGACTCTCTAGATGAACCTATCTTTGAATCATTTCTAGAAGAGCCCAAACCGCACCCAGATTTTGAATAGGCCACACCTTTCATCACAAAACCAGAGTTTTCCAAAATCTAATCCCAACCCCGACCTGCCAGATAATTGCCAATTAAGTCCCACAATTAGACACAAATCCCAAGTCAAATCTCAGCCAATAGTAGCCAATATCAGAGTCAATTCTCACAAGTCAGACGTTGGGCCAAAGCATTAAATGACTTAACCATCAAGCCCCAAGGCCTTGAAATTTGTCTAAGTGTAGGCACAAATCCCAAGGATACACAGTGCAAAACCCCATCCTTCCCTCAAAAATTTTCTCTCTCTCTCCTCAGAATCGGGCCAAAGGGTAAACCGATTCGAGTCCAAGCCCATTAGCATGTGTGGCGGGCAAGGAGTGCACGTAAGTAAAGGACCTCACCACGTGAGTCTTGAGGCAACACAGCTACAGACATGGAACGATAAATATCAAATTCCAAAACAAATTTGCTCAATGTGGGACTAATGATGCTGCTCTTCTTCACGTGTGTGTAGCAGATGGAACTCCTTCGATTGCTGCTGTAGTTGGGGTTCTTTCTTCAATAGCGAGCCTAGGTGGCTTCAGGGTATCTGTCCGTAGTTGTGTGAAGTGGTATTGGGACCAGAGATTGACGGAGGGTTGCGAACGGTGGTGGCGATGGGACAAGGATCGGAGAACCCTGAAACACCAAAATACGGGCTATAAGCCCAAATTAAAAGGCTCTAGAGCTTTGCTATAAGGCAAGGAGGATGACAGCGGTGGTTTGAGGATGTTTGGTGGTGTGTGGAGATTTGTCGGTGATAGCGAGGGTAGCTGGTGGTGGGTGTGTTTGACGGTGAGAATGAGTGGCCAATACACCCAATTAGGTTAGGGCTTTTGGTAGTTGGAGCATGAGGAAGGTAGTGTTGGTGGTGGTTGTGTGTTTCGGTGCGTGTAGCGGTCAGACGAAGCTCATCGAACGCAAAGAAGACGGAGAGGGAGAGTGTGGTTCGGGTGGTCAAACCTAACTTCTAAGGGCCTAATTCTAAACTATAGAAGGAGAGGGAGAGAGAAACCAAAATTTGTACGAAAAGGGGGAGGATCTTGGGCCGGTGTGCCTTGCTGAATGAGAGGGAGACGAAACCTCCGGTGGGGGTAGACGATGTGACGAAGGGGTTCGGAAGCCCTGCCTTTGGCCTATCAAATGCGGACGAGCTCGAGGAAGATAATGGCACTCCTAATTTGATGGTTGAGAGGTCGTAGGAAGATGGAGGAGAGGGTTGCCAGAGCCACAATCAGAGGCAGTCAAAGTTGAGGAAGAGGTGCTTTCAACTTAAACCGGGCTGGGTGACTGCTTTCGTGCGTGTGTGTTAAGAGGTGTCGTTATAGTTGTACTTGATACGTCGGTTTTAAAAGAAGTAAACGGAGGGAGTCCGAGTGTCGATCTCAGGGAGGCATGGAAATCGGATTTTGTTTACCACTTGTTGTCACGAAAAAGGCGGAGTTTTGCTTGCGAAAGAGACGATTTTGAAAAGCGAGAGATAGAGAGAGTTTAGGGTTAGAAAGATCTTGGTTTTGATCATGCACTTTAAACAGAAATTAAAATGGCAACTAAATGGAAAATAATTTCATTAAACATGCATTCATAGTTCATGGTTTACAATATTAAATACATGCTTCAACAAAAGTAAATGAAAGCTTAAAAGAGAGAGAGAGAGGTAGAGAGAGAGTGGAGAGCGACGAGGCAGCCACGGCGGTGGAGGAGGCTCCGTCGGCGGCTCGTCGTCTCCGGCGATTACAAGAGTGCCTAAGACTAGCTAGGAGAGGGGTGGAGTAGTTGCAAGTGGGAGAGGATGACTTGAATGGTGGTAGAAGAGGGCTTAAATAGAGTTAAGGGCTTCCTAAAAGAAGAATGTGCTTTAGCGACATCCAGAACGTCGCTAAAACCGCTTCCAGATACGTCGGTGAAGGCCTTCTGCCGCCGGTCAGCCGCCCGCCCCCTCGCTCTCTCCAAGCGCGATCCGTGGATGATGAACGAGAGCCGTCCGATCGAAGATCGGACGGCTGAGATCCTCCCGCGCCCGTGCTGAGATCGCGCTTCGGGCGCGCGTGCGCGCGCGCGTTTCCGCCCGGCGTCCGCGCGCGCGTGGGCGCTCGGGCGTTGTCGTTGCGCCGCGTGGCGCAATCCTGACTGCCCGCTGCTGATCGGGCGGCTCAATTTCGCCGCGCCCTTCGCTCGCGCTTGATTTCCGCTCCACGCGATTCGAACGTGCGTCGCTGCGACGCAGGCGTGCGCGCTAACCGTTGCGCCACGCCCGCGCTTTGTCGCGGCGACTGCGGGCGAGCGCGCGGATCTCGACCGTTCGATCGAAGATCAACGGCCGAGATTCGTTCTTGGCTGGCTTGAAGGCGAGAGAGCGGCGGGGGCGGGGCGACGTGGCGCGTTCTGGGCCGTTGATCTCCAGATCAACGGTCATGATTTCTTGGGCCCATTGTGGGAGCTCCGGATGTCGGATTTGGCTGATCTTGAGTCCGTTGGACTCCGTTCGTCGTCCTGAATCCATCCGTGCGGTCCGATTGCTCATCTGAGGCCTGCTTTGACAAATACTTTACACAAATGGCCATTAATACGGTTTATAAGCAATCTTGGTACTTGATGCATGCAACGCTCCTATTCTACTTTATGTAGTGCCTTTTATTCTAAAGATGGGCCATATTCAACCTAATTACTACCCCCTTGCGTGGTGTTATCACTGGGAAACATGTGGAAACTTCATATGGAGCTCAAATTTGAGCTCTATTTGGAAGAATTAGTGCGATTGGATTGGGATTCAGTTTGATTAAAACTTGGAAACTCCAAGTTTCACTGATGATGATTGGTCCTAATTTTGTGCTTGAAACCTGATGCAGTAAGTTGGCCGTAATGTGGATATCAATCCTACCAAATTTGGTGGGATTTGGTGAAGATTTGATGATGATTTCATCAAGTCAAAGTCGACGGTTTTGGGTCATTGACCCTATTTAGGAATCAGGAAACAGGGTCCTATGTGTGAGTAAGATGATAAAGTTAGGGGCGTTTTGGTAAGGAACTTGAAACCTAGGGGTATGGATGTGAGAAATCAAGTTTTTAGGGGCTAGAATGCAAACTAGGTTAAGATGAACTCTGATTAGGCCTAAATTTTTGTGTTAACCTAATTTGAATCCAAAGAATCTAGTGGTAATCTTGGATTTGACTTTTGACAACATTTGACTGGATAAATTGCATAGGAGTCCAAATCAACATAAATTCCCATTTGAATATTTGTTCTTGGTCAAAATGAGTTTACATGGTCAAATCAAAGGCACCAAACCTCTTATGATATTTTTTAATGATTTTTAGGAGGTTTAGATTGAACTTATCTCGACTAGAACCCTTTTAATTTTAGTACGGCTGATAATTAAGGTTTTTAATATTATTTTCGTCCTTGAAATGGGTGAAATCCTTATTCAGTCAGTGTGAGCTCACTTCTTAATCTTTTAAGTTCATTTGACCTTTAATTAACCCCTGAGTAATTTCGTAGTTAATTTGCATTTGTGATGTGTTGTTAAAATGACAAAATTAACCTTGTTTTTGTCATCTTCTGATATCAGTTCAATGCGGATTTATGATCTTCAGACGATTATTAAGGGGCATTTATCCCTTGATTTTGGCTAAATTGAGTTAATTATGATGAATGATGATGTTACATCAAAGGGTGACTTAAATCACTTAGTATTATTTTCCCTAACCATACTTGTAAAGATTGTTTACAAAGATGAAACAATGACAGGAAATAACTAATCTTAGGACACGTCGAATTGATTGAACTGTAACAACCTCTTCCCATGAGTCACCTAATATTCAACGGAAAATACTTCATTACAAAATCATCTCAAGTAAAACCTAAAAGACCTTTACAAAATAAAGAAATAAGCATCCATTTCAATGCAATATGCATTTCGTTCAAATTATAAGAAATCTCCGAATGAAAATTTTGGAATTTGCAGCAACTACCATCAAGCATTGATATTCATATCAATGCTCGTGCAATGGGAGATTGTTATCAGAGATTCACACCGATTTCATCATTTCAAAGATGGGTTGTGGTCATGTGGAGATCCTGAGTAGAATTTGCAATGATTAAATTATAAACATTATACATGCTTATCATTATATTCTTCATGACACTTCTTTTAGGAAAATTACATGATTAGTTACATTTACATTAGGTGCACTTGTATTCTTCATGTTGTTTCATATGTCTCATCAACACTTTAATTGAAACTACTTTAATGAAAAGATCTAATAGCACCACATAAGTCAAATTTACATTTTAGAGGGAGATTGTTTCATTTAGATGCATAATTTTCTCCATTTTTGGCTTAAAGATGCCTGTTATAGCAAAATGTCAGTTGGCTTTAATTAAAACTACTTCTTTGTTTCTCAATTAAAAAAAAATAAAAGAACGCAGAGAGAGAGACCATACTGCTCAAGTTTATGCTTTTTGAAGTACCTAAAAATTGTCATGCAATCAAGAGACATATTGCTATAAAGCTATAAAGTCAGTTATTCGTAACTTGACAATACCAATAATTTCTGAGATTTAAATTGAAAACTTAACTTTTGGAAGAGCCTCATTATACAATGCTAATTGGAGTCATGCGCAAGCACCGATATACTCATAAAGGTAATTGATTGCCAGTTAGCTTCAACATTTCTCTAACTTATATCTAGTAGCACCACACAACTCATCTTTTAATTGAATATACTACTAACATATGTGCAGTGCACCATTCTAAGTAAAGAACGGAAGGCATCCACCAACCCCACCCTAACATTTCACATTCTTTTACCACGTTTTAAAATGCAATTTTCGTTTTTCCCTTAATGAAAGCAAAACCATTCGGCTCAACATTTGCAATAATCTCCATTTTTTCCTCATGGAATAAAAAAGGAATATATAATGAAGAAAGAAACCAACCATCAACCCCTACACACAGACACGCACATAGAGAGACAAAAGAAGCACCAAAGTTGCCCAAGAAGCAAATTCTTCCTTCGGATGAGCAATAGTTAGAAATCAGTAAGCAGATAAGATGACAAATCCGTAAGTAGGTGGTGCACTTAAAAACAATCTACTCCTATAGCTTTGCAACTACAGATATGATGACAAACTGGGTTAATATGCAATGAAATTAGAAGCATTTCATTCTCCAAATGTCAAAGAAAATTTTTGCTCCATAACTTGCAAGTTGCAGCAAGAGGTTATCCGTTAGTTACTTCTCTCAAAAGCATTCAACAAGCATATGTAGTTGAAATATTCTGGGAGCTGGGAGCGATGATGATCTATGTAAGGTAAACATCCTCTCCATCAAAAAAACAATGATGCATATTGTCGTGCACATGACCTGACTCACCCTTCTACGTGGATGAATCCTAATCCTCCTGTTCCTCTCACTCTAAGAGCAAGATCAATAGTAAGAGGATGAGTGCTCAACATTGGAGCTGAAGGGTCTTTTTAGAAGCCCTTCTCGTCCTCATAGAAGTACAAAGGCTCCTCCATCTGCCACCACTGATGGTAGATGAGAGCCTGAAGCACGCGACGAAGCCATGAAGGGACAACAGCTCGGTGAAAGCAGGAAAAAGGATCCACGATATCACACGAGAATACATCGACTAATGGTCGATACCATAATTCCCATCGACCGATGGATTGAAATGTCTTAAAAGCTTCAACTACCAGTGGATCAAGTTAAAGTTGGTAGGTTGATTCTTTCAACCACATTAAGCAAGCAACGAAAGCTAAGGACACGGATGGAAAACCGAGGGATTCACAGGAAAGAAAAGTCCGTTGAAACCTGACAACAATGAAAACATCGCGCATAGGAAAGATGGCCCAACACAACGACAAAAGAAAACGACATCACCTCCACGAATTGACGACCAACCCAAGCACCACCACATTCAGCAACAGTTGGACGCATCGACTCCTCCATGTGGGAGCGTGGATCGCCGATTGACGACCGCTAGGGTTTCCTCTCAAATGACCTCCCGCCCCAAAATTGCAAGGGCAAAATATGTTCACAAGGGTTTACGTACGATCAGGATAAAGTTCACCACGCTGGGGTGGGGGGTCGTGGTGACTTTTCCCCCGTGTTTCAACCCCCTCCCACAGGTTATAAACAACTCAGGTTATATTGGTTTAGACGTGGTGTGAGAGGCCCACACCTGCGTTGCAAACAGGGCCTTAGGCACTATTTGTTTCAAGGGATTGGTTTTGAGGGATTGCAAATTGTGTACGTAATATTGTGAAGTAATCCTAGGAGTATGATGGTTTTTGTATTTATTTACATTTTTGGGTCAAATCAAGGGATTGGAGAAATTAATTCTCCGTTTGATTAGTTAGAATATTTGGTGGTGGGATAACGTAGAGAGGGTTCAATTTCAAATGGTGGGTTTATTCCATTCCACCTCCTCCCATGGGGATGAAACCAACTCTAATTTATGAGCTAAAACCTAGGTTATTTCAATGCTAAATTAACAGATGACAAATAGGAGATACACCACCTACTCCCTAAAATCAAAGGATCATAGTGGTCAGATTGGCTGGATGTAATATATTATGTTTGAAATATGAAAAACCTACATAGATAAGATTAAAAAAGAAAATGTTGCACTTGAATGAATGTTTAGATTTTAACATTGATTAAAATGGTAATCACATATGTGGTAATATATGATATAACATATGATTTGATGTGATTTAATAGAAAAAGATAATAAGTTTATTTATTCTATATTTGGCATTAGGATGTTTTTTATTATTATTTTGTTGAAAAATCAATAATATAACAATTAAATGGGATAGGTGAGTTGTTATGTCGCAAGTACAAGTGTGAGATGACATCTTTCTTGAGACTACTGCACTTGCACTATTTACCTTACAGTGGACGTGTCATTTAATATGTCCCTTTAAAATCGAACCAAAAACGGGTGAAATTGTGTCAGGTACGGAAAGAAAATGAAATGAGATTTTTTTTTTCATTCCTTCATTTTGATTTACACTAGAAAAAGAAAATAATATGAAGTTGAATGCACAAAAGTGTGTTTATATATATATATATATATATATATATATATATATGATCATAATTTATTATATATTTGTTAATGCAGTGACATGCACGAGTAAGGGACAATGAAAGATGTACGTTAATTTGTACATCGATTTCTATATCTTTTTACAGATTATATGATATTGTTTGGTCACAAAATAGTGTTATGACTCATGATACTCAACTCTGATAAAAGGTGGATGTACAAATTGGTATACACTTTTAGATTGTAATAGTATATGCTATCACTATATTATCATTGATCGGTAAAAAGATGAATATCTCAGACAAACTCTCTTTAAGATTTCTTAACCCCCTTAAAGGAACAAACTTTTCAATGGAATCTTGATTCCTTAGGCGAAGGAAATGAATGAAAAAAAAAAATGAATTGGCCTTTCATTTCCTTTCCAATTCCCCTGCAGCAAACATCCTACAAAAGTGTTCCGGATAGAGCTTGATAAAGGTACGCAAAGTGAGCTCGATGAGAAATAACATAGCAATTTAGCTCATAAAGTTCCTTAAGTCAAAGGCCAGTTGCAACTTTATTCAACTCGATAACTTTGTCATTTTGGTTAACTCATGGCTCATTGCCCTCTGAAGAAATAATAGATCTTGTGCCCAGCTCACCAACAAGAATCACAGTGGATTGGCTCCTCCATAAACTTGTAAATGGAATAGCAAGTAGGTTTGAAAGTAGTTCAAATACAATAGTCAAGCTAGTTAATAAGCTAGCAAGTCATGCATGAGTTGTTACGAGCTAAATGGGCCCAAGCACTGATAGAGTAAGGCTTGATTTATTCATCTTGATATCCAAGGATGGATACTTCGAAGGGTGAAAAACCACCGTGGATTATTAATATCTAATTTGTTGTCATACAAATTACATTTTTGATCAAGATACTAAGATGAGGTTTATTTTCATGTATTTCCATCAGCATCGATGTTTAGATTCCGGTTGGTATCCCTATGGATACCTTCACCTTTGTCTTAGTGCCAAGATAGCAAAGCCCACCCTCAACCCTGATTTCTTACCAAATATATATTTGCACTATTGTAGAAAAACAACACCACAAAACAAAAATACTATTGTATTCTTGCTTTTGTGCTGTGTCACAAATCTAAAGGTAATGCTTTAGAATCGAGAATCAAATAAACAAGTTACACCAAATCGTTTTATGGTCTCTAGGAAAAGTAATATAGTATAATTGTAGTACCTAAGGGTTAATGTTTAAGAATGCCCTAAGACATTTTAAAGGAGAAATGTTGAGTAGCAAAGGAGAGAACAAAAGAAAAAAATCAGGTTTTAACTAAAAGAACATGTTCGTGATTCTTTTGGGCATCTCAAGTATTGAGTTAGATGATCGAACTAGGTGGACTCCCTACAAATGAGGACATCAGGAATTTGCCCTCTTGACCCATTTAGATGACCATTTGGATAATTAGTGTTTAAACCTAGAGATGCCCGGTGATTATCTGTGACAAATTATGTGACGTTAAAGCCGCTACCTCTAGCCAATAAGAGGCAAATCTTTCGGGGTGAGCATTAGGGTATAAATATCCTCTTAAGGCTATCTAGATGTTTAAGGTTTGAACTGAGGCAAACCAACCTTAAAAAAGACTTCGAACAAATACTAACCCTGCCCAATCCATGGGTCGAGCGAGTTGATGGGTTAATGCTTACCTTGTTGTAATCAAGTTTTTTCTTTCAAGAATTGTCTTGATCAAATATATATGATACATTCTCTTATTGATTTTCTAAATCAAACAAAGACTACATGATGTGCTCATCCATCTAAAGTAAAGGAAAAATTGCCAAGCTTATATGTATACATATTAGATCCACTCATAAGAAGTGGCACATAAAAGAAAAGTTTAAGAATCTCAACAATGTATAGGAAAGAGAGAGATGCAATTAAATGGGTAACCAACAAGTGAAGAGGAGTGGGTAGGAAGAGAATAGGAGAGAGATATTTGGAATAAGGCAATGGGGCGTAGATCTCTTTGGAGTTTAGTTAGCTGTTGACCTTGCTAGGCCGGACTAGGCCATTGGCTTATTTCCTAAGCCTAGGCTCGAGCTAGGCTAGCAAAGGCCTGATTTGTTGGCCAGATCTAAGTTCATGGAATGAAAGTTGAATTTTAAACAAAATTTAGTGGAGAAAATTAGGGGTGGAAGGAGGAGATGGAGTTGGCAACCATCCTAGCACCCAACGTCGAATTTTAATGGTCTAATGAAAGCATGCAGCAAATGGAAGGTGATGACATGGAGGAGGGTACATGGAGCTACACACAAGGAGTTTCAATTCAATGGATTATGTACAAGGTAAGGAGCATTCTTCTTTGCTAATTATTGAAGGTCATTTTAGTTCAAATTGGCAATATTGGTGTAGTGAATGGGGATGTGACAACCTCTAGGCGTGGAATGAGGTTTCACGCAACATTGAGATTAAATTCCAAGGCTTACAACAACTTATGTTGTGATTTCAATTGAAATTTGGTATGACTTAATTCTTTAGTATTCATCTTATGGACCTAAGTTTTGAGTTTAATCTCGAGTTACAAACTCTAATGCAAACTTAGTTGAGAACTAAGGGGGAGCTTGGGAAGAGATAAGGAAATTAATCCATAGTAAATGGATTAGAGAGCCATGTGTGGATTTTCGTATGGGAATAGGGAATTTTCCAGATCCTCTATGACTATTGAAACTAATAATTACCACTATATCCATCGAGCTTCGATATACTATGCGCCCAACTAATTGAATTGCATGACTTGATTAGGACGGGTTCTACAACTCTTTTATCATGCATTATCCTTGGATTGAATCGTAGTTGGTTATTTATCATTGTAAAATCTAGCATTATATAAGTCAAAATTAGCCTTTTGGAATTCTCATCACAATAATGACAACTATTGTCATGTGCGAAGTCCACGAATATTGCAATTTGTCCTAAATCCAACTTGTTTGGATGGGACATTAGACAAGCATATTGTAAGGGTTCAGATTTTTGAGTGCATTTAATAGGTTAATTAAAGTCTTAATTGGTTGCTTAATTGTATATCATGGGGCCTTGGGTGCAATCTTGTCATTTCATATTTTAAAGGTGGGTGGCTTCAGAAGGAAGCCTTATTCTTGTTTTATCATGCAAAGGAAGCCTCATTCTTGTTTTATCTTTCATGGGAAGCCACTCTTCCCATCTTGCATGAGAAGCCATTTCCTCCTTCTTAAAAAGGGGAAAACTTCATTTCTTCTCCTCCAAGACAAGCCACTCCATTCCCCTCTCCTCCATCGGTGCATCTCCCCCTCCACCATGCTCCACCGACTAACCACCTCGTCGCCTGTCATTGCCTCCGTTGTTAGAGGAGCTACTGTAGCTGATGTTGCTGCCATTGTAGCTGTTGTGGCTGCTATTGCATGATAAGAAAAGAGAAGAAGGAAGAAGGTGCTCAAATTTGAGGTAGGGATTTTCCCTTCTTGATACCAAATATTGTTTCCTATGATTAAGAGTATGTTCTAGGATTAAAATCAATATTTGCATGTGGAGATTTGATGATAAAATATTATGTTTTTGTCACTTGGTGGGTTTGATATGATCTTCTTTTGGGTAATAATTTATATGCCTTGGCGTATAATCTCAACTCTGTTGCCATTCTCTTGCTTGGTCGTCTCCCATGTGGGTGTAAATGCACTATGAGGTCATTCAAGTTTAATGATATTTTTTAGGAATTGAGATATATTTTCTGAGGGGTTTGGCTACTGCCTGTTTTAAGTAGGAATGGTAGCTAGTATTTTGAACACATACATCATTGGAAAGACCATATAGATTGTATTTTCCTACTTAGTGACAACCAACAAGAAAATATTAAATTGAAAATATTTTCTTTGTCAGTTCTTATTAAAGAGTATTTTCTTCATATCAAAAGACCAAACTTGGCTCAATAACTTTAGCACATGGTCTCACTATCTCAAATCATTCTCATGCTAATTGATGTTAAAATATATGTATGCAAGCTTTGTGTTGTTCCTAACCAATTTCTTGTGAAGTTCGGAGAACAGTAAACAATGTTCGGAAACAACTTAGATCATGGGCATGATCTTGGATAAATTTTCATTTTTACACTACAAGCTTATAATCAGATATGCACAACAAATGATATCATAATTCTACATGGTTCTAGATAGTAAAATGTAGATACATATTTGGGACAATCATCATAATTTTGTAAAGCATAATATAAATTTTGTTTAGTGGGATTTAATAACTCCTACTTGAATGGTCTATAGAATTGCACATTGAGGAACCAACTATAATTGTAGAAGCAATAAACATACACACAACAAGAGTATAGCGATCCTAAATTGCTAAGCAAGGCACAACCATGGAATGGTAGGGTGAAAGTCCTATCAAGAACACTAGTGATTGTAAGGGTATGGCATGGGGTTCTAGGCTTGATGCCATGGGACGCACATGTGTATCTTGAGTGTGTACTGATTGGGGAAGTGGGCTAGGTCAAGCAATGGGTTGTTATTATGGGTTTAAGGAGATCATTACCTTTAAACTTGTGAAGTTATATTGTGAATTCATGGGGTGTACCCACCTCTTGGTTAATTGTGTAATCTAGTGGTGAATGTGCATAAACAGTGGAGGAGTTTTTCCCTTACTTTTCTCTAGTTGCTTGGGTTCTTTCTATGCTTGTCAATACCTGGAATGGTGTTCTAAATGTGTGGTCTTAAGTTGTAAACATGGCGAAATCAAATGGAAGGTTTTAAAGTTTGGAACTGGGTGCTGGAGACACTTGGTACCAGTACTGGTGACCAATATCGGTACTAGTTGGCTTAGCATGAGCTAAAAAAAGACTTGAGTCTGATACTGAGGGCACCCAATATCGGTATTAATGACTAATACTAGATGAATATCCATGGCCATGAGAGTGGGTGCCCAAAATCGGTACTGGTGCTGAGTACCGGTATTGGTTGGACTACTTGGAAGGGCTTGATGGTGCCTAGTACTGGTACAGGTGCTTAGTATTGTGGTGGCGACCTTCCTCTATAGTTTTATTATTTCGTCGTAGTATAGTATAGAGAGGTGATTACCAGTTTAATACAATTTGTTACTCGGAAATAAAGAGTTCCCGAGGTCGAACTCAGGGAGCAAACTGTATTCTAGAGATACAAATTCTTATTACGAAAATAAAGAGAGAGAGAGAATTTGTTGGCTTTTCTTCTTTTCTCTTTGCTTCTCCTTTTCTTCCTTCTCAGATCTTCTGCTCTCTTCCTTTGTTCTTCTTCTTCTTTATCTGCAGTGGTGATGTTCTTCTTCTTCTTTCAGCTGTTTCTGCTCGTCTCTTCCTTTTTCTTCTACAGAGCGGTCCTGTTCTTCTTCTTCTTTCTTTCTTCAGATCTTCTCGTGCTCTTCTTCTTCTTTCAGTTCTTCCCTTGGCCTCTCTGTGTTCTCCTCTGCCTCGCCTTCCTTCTCCTTCTTTGCCTTCAGGACGTCGTCTGATTTCCCAATCAGACGACTTAAACCGCCGCTGCTACAGTGCCGCTCGGTGATCCTCCTTCCTTCAGCCTTCGTCTTCTTCCACGGTTCTTCTTCACCTGTGCCTGCAAACTTACACAGCTTGATCAGAGGGGCAAAACCTATCTCTACCCTCCCCCGCGTCTCTCTCTCACAGAAACCGCTCTTAGGATAGCTCTCCCAGAGCTGCCGGGTTGCCGGGTACGGGTCGCGCCCGGGTCCAGGCCCACCGGCGTGCGTGGTGGGCGAGGAGTGCAGGTCAGTCTAAGTCGGGTCGGGCCAGGTCCGCGGGGCGTGAGCGCGGACGAGACCGGGTAACCGGGCGGGTGAAGGGGACCACACCTCGTGTGCTGAGGCAATAAGCCTCCAGCACTTTTTCGCTTTATACCGCTGCGCTCCTTCAGAGCCTTCCGAGGTGGGACTAAATGTCCCACCCCAATTTCGCGCCTGCGCGGAGGAAGCAGTTGGTAATCGCAGCTTTACGCGAGGCCTTCGCGCGAGGGATTCGCCTCAACTGCAGCCTAACGCTTTGCCGAAATGCCCCCGCACAGCCTGGGAGCGTGACCTGGGCGCGGCGCACCTGGGACAGCAGGTCGAAGCTGCTTCGCTTCAACAATGGCGGCGACTAGTGCAGGTACCTGCCCACAGAGAAACGGCCTCTCGGCCCAATCAGAAACGCGGAGGACCTTCGCCGTGGCACGGCGAAGGTGGTCGGGGGGTGTGCAGGTGGCGGGGCGGAGCCCAAGAGCTGCCCTAGGTCGGACTGTGGGTCGGGAGATGGGTTTGTTCGGTGGAGTTGCAGAGGGTGATTTGGGGGAAGTGGAAGGGCGGAGGTTGATCAGGGTGAGGAGGCGGAGGTTCTGCGGTGGTCGGCGAGCCGTGTGGGTTGCTGGAGTGATGGGAGCGGCTCGCCGGAGGATGGCCGGAGGCGGAGAAGGTGAGGGTGATTGGTCGGAATCGAGGGCGACAGTAAATGTTTAAAGTGAGGAAAAGGAAGAGGGGAGGAAGAGGAGGAGTTCTACCTACTTAGCAGGACGATGAGGGGCCGGAGCAGGCGACAGTCGTATCGACTGTCGTCGGAGAAGAAGATGCCCGGGGGAAGGGGCGGCGGCGAGCAGAGGGCCGGAGAGGCGCCAGCTGGGTGCGGCGTGGCGCGGGAAGAGAGAGGGAGAGCAACCCTGCAGCTGGTAGTGCGGCAGAGCGACGAGGAGGAAGAGGGGAGGCCGCCGGAGCTGGAGGGCTTCCTGTCGGAGTGGGAAGAGAGGAAATGGGGGTCTTTCTCTGTCAGGACCGAGCTCCCTTGAATGGCGGAGCGACGGGGGGTATTTATAGGGGCTGAACCAGAGAGGAGGGCGGAGGGAGACGACGTGTCTCCCTCGCCGGAGGACGCCGGAGTAAGGTTACCCATACCGTCCGTGCGTTCGCACGGCTGGTATGGTGGGTTGCAGCGACCAGGGGGTGTTCCTGCGACGGCTGACGACGCAGGGCACCCCCGGTTGACTTGCCAGACCCTCTCCCTCACCCTGCGCGGCGCCATGCTCCGCGCAAGGTCGCCGGAGCATGGTGCTGGCAGGTTTTGCAGGGAGGACCTGAACGCAAAGAACGAAGGAGAGTTAGGGGCCAAAATGCGAGGGTTCAAAAGTTGAGGGCCAAAAAGTAAATAGATGAAGACCAAAATGTAAAGTTGGTCAAGAAGGTTTCTTCTTAGGCTCAAGTTTTTATACATGACTAATTAGGACCTAAGGAATCTGATGGTGAATTTTATTTCTAGATTAAACCTTGTTTGACTGGTCAATTTACGCAAAAACCTAAATTAAGTTATTAATTGGGTATGGTTCTCAATGTAGGTCAAGATGGGTTCCTAAGGTCAAATTGAAGGTTCTAAACCCTAGAGATTATTTTTCTATGAATTTTAGAGGGTTTATTCCATTTTTGCTTTGCCTTGAACCTCGTGAATTGAAGTGGGTTTGTTTTAGGGTTACAGATTATCATTTAGTTCCTTGGAATTGCTGTAACCCTTATCAGATCATCCCACTTTCCTTCTTATTTGGTTTGTTTGACCTATGTTTGGACCTGTATGCAGATTATACTGGTAAAATCGCATTTTTACCCCTTTTGACTTGTTTTCTCCTTAAACTCAGAATTATCTGAGTTAAGCCTTTCCTTGAGTTATGTAGGAGCTTTTATCATTTGTATTAGGTCAAAATGAGCTAGTTATGGCTCATGATGAGGTTCTCATCATATTGGTACTAGCACACCATGGCCTGGTTGGGACAATGGGTGCCTAACACCAGTACCTAAGACTAGGATCGATATTGGTGTACATGTTCCACCCTACTTGAACCCTAAAAAGAGGATGAAAAGTTAATTGAATCTAGTTAACTAAGGGATTGAATTCAGAATGCTGGGATCAGGGGTTTCTTGGGTTCAAAATGTACCTAGTATGGATGTGTATTGGTGGTCAAGTTTGCAGGTGGTTTGGGGGTAGGAAACTTAGATTTCGAGCACAAAAGGCATGTTTTGCAGATCTGAATTCGGACTGCAGCCTGACCTAACAATAGGTCAGGTGGCTACTAGAGGGTTTCCTAATGTTAGGTAACATGCTCCTAATGTTAGGTGATCTGTTGGAATTGCTAATTGGCTTGAAATGTAGGTTTTTGACTCTATGAATCTTAAGGAATGATGGAACCTAATTGGGGGTCCGATAGGTTGCCCAATAGGCGAAGGAAATTTGTGAAAATTGGAGGGGAAAATGCACGGGAACCACTTCATGAGACATGGGATCAATTTCAAGATCTCATGAGGAAATGCCTTCATCATGGAGTTCCTAAATGAGAACAAGTCCAATCTTTTTACCGGAGACTCCGTGAGAACATTCATCTTTTTGTCAATGCGGCCTGTGGAGGAAACTTCACTGGTAAAGACGAGGGCACCTTTGGGATATTTTCGAGAATATGTGCGAGAACTCTATAAACAATGAGTCTCTGGGTATGTTCGATCAGACGACTACCCGTGCATTGACAAACACACGAGGAGCACATGAGGCTTAAGACCTATCCTCTTCTGTTTGGAGGCCAATCAATTGGATAAGGTCTTTATTATTGAGAAGAAGTTGAACAATTTGACTCGCCAACACCAGAAGGCTACTTTTCTCAGCAAAGCACGTATGCATGTCCGCCCACAGGGAGGGAGTTCCTGCATAATATTCACCACCACTCTTATTCTGGGATGGATGCTTATCCATCCACTTCTGACCCGGGCTTTGGAGGAAACTCCAAACCTTCTTATTCCAGTTGTGGGAGATCTGAACCCCACTTTGCTGATTATTCCGGAGTTGCTCAGAAACTACATGCCATCCAGAATGGTCCTTACTCCAACTCTTACAATCTTGGATAGCATAATTATCCTAATTTCTCCTGGTCAAGGAATACTTAGAACTCCAGACCTCAATATTAGCCTTGAACACAGAATCCGCACACATATCAGCCTGCTCAACCTGGGCCCAACTCGAATTTTTAATTCAGGACTAACAAGGATGATACAATTAGAATGATTTTGTAGACCCTGGCTGATATGTAGGATAATGCTGCCATGCAGAGGCAGCATAATGCAGAGATGGCAGAGGTACGTAATCAACTCGCACAAATGACTAGGACTCCCCAGCCTGGTGCACTTCCTTCCCACCCTTTGCCCAACCCGAACAACGTGCTGAACGAGAGGCGCGTTGTGAACCTAAACTAGGTCTAAGCACATTATGTCTATCAGGCCCCTTCTGCACCCCCACCTCCTAATGGCTTGGAGGCTTCTACTTCTTACTCAGGTTATCAGCAGTAACCTACTATCCTACCATCCCTAAATCCTAATTAGGCAGGTATGAATGACATCACTACCAGTAGTGGCAAGACTACTTAGGACCCACTATACACTAGTCAACTTGGTTCGAGTAATCCTAAGACTAGGATGGATGTTGAGGACACATCTATTCCAAACCCAGAGCCTAAACCCATCCTAGAAAACCCTAGAGATCCATTTCTCAAGACCTTGACCAAAGGAAATAGGAAACCCAAACTCGTGGTGCTTGATGGGGACTTAGTCAGCTCTTTGAGAAATTCTAAATTAGTATCCCCTTGATGAATACTATACGCCACATACCAGCTTACACATGATTCTTGAAGGATTTGTGTACACCTAAGTGTAAGCCACGAAACACATACGGGAGTTCGATTGTGCTGTCAGAGCAGGCTAGCTCTGTGATTTTGAGTAAACTCATGTAGAAATTGAAAGATCCTGAGACTTCTTTGATCTCCTATAAGATAGAGAACTTAGAATTTGATCAAGCTTTATTGGATTTAGGAGCATCCATAAACTTGATTCCCACAACCCTATTAGACCATTTTGAGGAAAAAGAGCTAGAACCAACTGAGGAGACACTGCAAGCTGACTAATCAATTAAGTCACCAAGAAGAATTCTTGAGGATGCATTAGTTAGGGTTCAGGATTTCTATTTCTTGGTGGATTTTATTGTTATGGATATGGAAACTCCTGAGAATCTTAAGGATACACCAATTATCTTAGGAAGGCCTTTTCTAGCAACTACAAGAGAGAATTTTAACTGTGAGGAGGGTCAAACAGAATTAAAATTTGGAGATAAAACTTTGGAGATTGATATCTTTAAGGCCAAGAAAGGAATAAATTGTGGGGTAATTGAGGAAGTTTGCAATATAGGTTCTTTGATTGATGACTCGATTATTGAGGAATGCCCAATTTTCTGAGAGCCTCAATCACAAGAAAATCTTGACCCACAAGCTAGGGAGATTGAATCTAATTTAGACCAACCCTTAACTCCCACCCTTTCCTCTGAGGGCAACCCTGAACCACCACCCACTATTGATAACCCAGTCTTGGAGTTCAAACGACCCCTTGACCATCTGAAATATGTATTTTTGGGTTCAAACTCAGGTGAACCCTGCCGACAAAGAAGAAGAGAAGAAGTGCTTTAAGGACCTATTTACAAGAAAAAGAATTTATAGGGACCAAATCACAAGGATTTCCAGGGACCAGATCGCAAGAAGATTTATAATTTTAGGAATTGCTTTAAAGATATTTTTATATTCAGGATTTGTTTCAATTATTAGTTATTTGGTTTTTATTGAAATGTTATATCCAAACATTGGTGACTTGGTTTTCTTCAGCACTTAATTACATCATTTCATAATTATCTCTAATTAAACATTAATTAAATACAATTTCTTTAGTTGTGGTATTAAATTGAGAGATTAATTCTTACATTTTTGAACCAGATTTTGCACGTAGAAAATCAGATTAATTGTATCTAGTTCCTAAGTTCAAATTTTGCAAAAATTTAGCTAGTGGTATGTATGCAATAAATTATTTCCTATGAATGACCTCGGAATGTTTTCATTTCAAGAATTATAAATTTTAAGTGTTAACTTCGCTTTTGTCGACTATGCTACGACATGAGTTTTTGAAATTTGACTCAAGCGATTTAACAAATGCCAAACAACTAGAATAGCAAATCAAGCAATGGAACATCTAATAATGCTATCAGACATTCGATATTGGAAAATAAGACATATTAGATCAGATGTCTGATACTGCAATATGAATTGTGTTATTGCCCGACCTTTATCCAAAAAATTGGATGTTTGATTCATGTATCCAACGACTTATTTGGTCAAATCAAACATCTGATCACCTTTTCAGACATTTAATTTCTAAAATATTTATTCCTAAGTTTTACCTGATGTCTTGGATGTCTGATAAAAGTTATTAAACATCTAGACAGTAGTGCAACCCTAATTGTAAGTGAGCTTATGGTCGAAATCGACTCGAATTCAATTTAAGCATTAAAGAAAACTTAATACGATTATTAAAGAATATTTGTTTGTTTTACTTGGGCTTTTATGAATTTATTTATTATGATTTTGATTATGTTGCCTTCTTATGTATATGATCCTCGTTGTTGTAGATGCATACATTTTTCAAAATCAAACAAACTGAAAAGTTATTTTGAGAATTAATTGCAGAATTAATATGATTATTTTTTGAATTAAATAATTTCAAAACAAATCAATGCTGATTTTGTTTCACACATTCTCAAATTAGAGTAACGATTAGTAAATAACCAAGCACGTTCACTTCATTAATTAGTAATCATAGGGAAATTTACAATCACATCCATCAACATGTAATGTAGGTGTTTTCTGTATGCCATGTTTTTTTGTGATTTTGATTGGTTTGTTTGTGGAATGATTTGATGTTGAGAGCATAGGCATACGGTGCGAAGCGATTGTGATTGGGCTGAATTATTTTTGATGTAATCCCTATATTTTTTAAGCCTTTTAGATATGATGTAAATTTTGTGTGTAATGTTCTTATGCGAATGTGAATGTGATGCATGGGATGCAATCTTAAATGCAAAATATAGGACAAATTAGAATATGATTCAAATCTAAATTAGGTTGAGAATTGGTTAATTTAATAAGATTAAATTAGACTTTTTCTCAAAATAAGACTTAGTCAAAATCCCAATAGGATTGGTTCCTTTGCTCTCATATGCGTCAACAAATTAGTCATAGAGATAATGATTGGTGGTCACTGCCAATGCAAGGGAACTATAAGCATAGGGTTACGGTAGTGAGTTGACTCCCCTTTAGGAGGACATTAGCACAACATGCACATGGAGCGAGTTTGGTCGTTTCATGAAAGGGATAGGTCATATATGTGTGTCTCTTGGGTGTAGTTCCTAGTACCTTCATTAGGGCATTCAAGGGCTTATATACATAGCCGCATGCATGCTTAGCGACTATGGACACACATGGCATATGGTAGACCAAAGAATCAAATCATACAAATGCACAAGTTAAACTTGCGAAGAAGGCAGTCTCGCTTCTCTCATTGAAATTGTGTATCTAGGCCTTTGCAGCTAATGAGGTATGACTCATCATAGCTAAAATGCCCAAGTTAAGCTGGAAACTAGGTTAAACACTACTGAATTAACACATGAAAATGGTTAAGTATGGGAAATAGTGAAAAAGACCAAAAACATCAAATCTGTGTTAAAATTTCAAAATTAGGTCATAAAATCATATATTCTATTCATTAATGTGCAATGATGGTCCAGTTACAAATTGAACACATAATTGAGTTCAAAACTTCAAATCAAAAGTGAAATAAAGTTCCTAAATGTTCAATTGGGCTTCAATAAAAACTTAGTTATATTTGGACATCATTAGGACCTTTCATTTATAGTTTCTCACTTAGGTCCTTAGGTTGTATACATTTTCTTCACATTTGAAACCTCCAGGGATTGATTTGATAGCTGCTAGGGGTCATTTTGTAACACCTATGGACCACTCTATTATCCTTCTTCACCACTTATGGGCCTTGCAACGAAACTCCTACGATTTCACCTGTAAGGGCTTTTATGCAAAATCACCAAAAGAGTTGCAGCGAACGAACCACTGTTCATGCAAACAACACTTGAGATCTGGGTCGTTCATTCTTTGATTTCTCGATCCAAGGGGCCAAACCAATTTGAAGCTTCGCACGCTTCGGCGCGTGTGTTCACCACCTATGCCAGATCCCATCCAATGACCGTGATTCATTTTGAAGCTTCGCGCCCTCCTCGCAACCACATCCCACTGTTCAATCCTTAGGCAGCTGATCTCACCAATGTAGTGATTGGAATCACTGTATCAGCTACTTAAGCAGCTCCCCTGAGCAGTGCACACACTCAATCGCTCCCTCCCCCTCAGTGGTTCCCATCATTTTCTCCCTCAGCTTCCCTCCCCCCTTCCTCAGTGGTCGGTGACAGAGACCATTTCTCTCCCTCCGTTAATCGCCTCCTGTCGACCGACCGTTGGCTATTGGACATCTTCATTAGCTAAAGGGTCTTCTCCCCTTTCGTTGTCACCAACAGCCGGCTGGTGACCTTGGACAACTTCTTCCCTTAGATAGATTTCGTGCTTTCTAGATTAATTGTAGTGTTAGCGAGAGTAATTTAGGAGTAGATTAGATGTTAGAATTCACTGGTTTGATGGTTTAGTGTCGGGTAGGAGTAGATTAGCCTAGATCCACTCCGCCCTCTCTAATCAATTCAGATCAGAGAGGTGTTTTCCCACCTCCATTCTGACGCATACAACTTTCCCTACGCTTCATGATTCGTTTCTGATTTCTTCGCATTTTTATTCATTGATCACCCCTTCATCAGGGCCTGATTTCAGATCTAGAATTTTGGTTCCTAGATCTGAAATTAGCGCCTAAAACCCATTTGGGGGTCTCTCGCTCACTCCATAAATTCACAAAGAGCCCTCGATCTGGTTTTATTATCTCGAATTGCTCGATTCCTTTCAAATTGCTTTTAATGCCCAATCATATGATTTGGAGATCATTTAGTTTTTATCAGATTCAATCAAGCCGTTTGAGGTTTTAATTGCTTAATTGGGTGTCATGCAATGAGTCTATGGTTTGGATTTGATTTTGAATGTGTGGATGAGCATGAACCCAATTTGAGCTTTATTTTGGATACTTTGACCAAGGATAATCTGTTTCACTGGTTTGAGATTGAACAAGGACCCCTGATCTGGTTTTTATCGAGATGAACTGAAGATTGTTTCATATTTGTTTTGATTTGATATTAATCAGGATTTCAGATTGAAATGTGAATGCACCTATAATACGATCTAATTTCTCTTCTTCATGTTGTCTATGACATAAGAGGGGTATTAGATCAAGATTATTGTGAATTTTTTGAACCCTAATTTCTATTAAGATTTGCTGTTCATATGTGATTTGAAAAGACATGGGTGATTGAGTTTCCTTGTATTAAATATTGAGATGAATCTACATCTTATACCGTCTATAGTATGAGATAGAGGCCAGATAAGGGATTTAATATTTTTGAGAGGTGGATTTTGGTTTCAAGAAGTTTTGAATGAATTGGAGGTGACTTTCTATGAGGTTTCTATCAACTACCTCGGATTTAAAATGAGATTTGGATTTCACGAGCATTTGATTTCACATGAGATTTTAATCAAAATTTTTTTTTTATGGATCAAGAAAATTTGTAGTTGTGAATCAGATCTCCCAGATTACGTAAATCAAAGTGCTGCAATGCAGCTACATTGAAAGAATTTCACCCTGTTTTTGAGTGATGAGATGATGTGAGATGGTTTTTAGCATATAGTAGAACAGCAGCTGTAGTTGTTGGATGACTCATGTAGCATCACAACAACTACATGTATCAAGCTAGGATTTGAAGTTTAAATGGAGCTGACCTATTATGTAGTGTTAGAACCTCATGTATCAAACATTCATGTACTGTTATAGTTTAAAAATTTGATTGGAATGTCATGATTTCAAGTTTTAAATCTCATTATCAACTATTTGCATGAATTAATTGTCCAATGATGAGAATTTTAAAGAAATCAAAGCAAAAATCATGCTTAAATGCCTATATATCTTTCATGTGTTGTGTTGGATGACCTTGAATGTCTATATCTCACTTCCAGCACATAGACCTCACTTTTAGGCCTTAGGTTCCATTTAGAGATACTCTTCAAGGCCTCTCTTGTGTTAACTTTGTATATAAATAAAAATCATAAAAAAATTCCAAAAGAATAAAATAAAAGTGTCTTGAGTAGGATTAGGTTTATTTCTAAATGTATGTAAAGTTTCAAGGCATTTTGAACCTCCGGCTTGGTAGAACATACCAGCCGATGGTTCGGTCTACCTTGAATTTTAATAAAAGAACCAAACATCAAAAACACCAAAAACAACTCTTCTCTCTCATTTTTTCTCTCTCTCATCCACTATCTCTACTGTATATATAAAACCCATAAAAATCAAAGAAACCCAAAAAATACACATAAATATCATGTATATTTTGTATATACTTGTATATATAAGTTAAACATAAGCATATGTATATAGTATACAATATGTACAAAATATCTATAAATAACTTATATGTGTATTCTATATATTAAAGTAAGTATTTAAAATAACTTATTGTATATATAACTTTATTGTATTATTAAATATTAATTTATATAACTTAAATGCAAATAACTAAGTAATTATATAAATCTATTTAAATGTACATATTTATATCTAATATTGTACAAACTTATTTATATATGTATTATGTACCATATAATATCTGTAATTGCATTTAATTGTATATTTACAGTAAATAATTAGGTTATTAAGTTAATTACGTAATTTATTAAGTTAAAATAAAATAAATTAGTAATTTAAGTTAATATTGAAATAATTTATAGTGTATACTTGTAATATATTATGCTAAGTATTTCAACTTATTTATATCATATTTATACTGTATTATAGTATTTATAGTTTATTTATATGAAAAACTATCTTAAACCAATATTTAATTGTAAATAAATTAAAATAAAGCTTCTAAAATATAATAAAAATTTGTAATAAAAAATTTATTATGTATACTAACTCTGTACAATTTAATTGTATAATTAATTAACTAATTTATACCTTAATTGACGAATTAGCACATAATTTAACATGTATAAACAGTTAACTTTAGTTAATTTAATTATATAATAAAATAACTTTTTTTTGTAGAGTAATCACATAATTATGTAGCAATATGTAAGGACTATGTAACCCTAAAATTTATTTATAATTTAAAGTAAATTATGGCCCTCAAATTGAGGGCCAAAATTGGCTAATCAGACACGTAGACGTGCGCAAGGCAATGCCAAATCAGTCACTAGAATAGACCCACATCATGCACTGTGGAAGCGCCGATGCGGGATATATTGATTTTGTCATTCTGCTTCTTGGGTCATCAGGCGCCAGGTGCCCTTATATGCACTCTCCTTTCTCGATCTGATATGTCATATGAGCATGACTGTGTGCGGTGCGTGGGCCGGGGGCCATGCACTGTGGGAGGGCTTAATCGGGCCCATTAACGAGCTTAAATCGGAAATAATGTACGTAATTCAGAAAATTACGGTGGCCCTAGTAGAGGTCAGGTCCCACCCTGAAAGGGGTGCTATGTGTCCCTCAAAAAGGCCGCTCGCACATTAAACCGAATTTTTAGGTTAAATCGAACCGGTTTGAGAGAGAGTGAGCTCTAAATTGACTAAGTGTTGAGTAAGGAAGAGAATAGAGGAGAGAACAGAAGTAACCTGAGCAACTAAGTGTTAGAGAGCTCCTGTGCCTTTATATGTGTGTTGTATATATATGTATACATACATACATACATATGTACATATATACATATACATATATATAGTGTGTATAATAAGTATATGTATATAAATAATATAATATAATATAAATAAATAAGTATACGTATATAGTAAGTATATATATAAAAGTAGAATAGGTACTTGTTTGAGGTCTCAGATATGTATATAAATAACCTAAGACCTTTAGTGACGAATACATCTGTCACTGTATATATATATATGTATGTATGTATGTTTGTATGTTAGTATAAGTAGTTTTCGCCTTAAGTAGTGCAAATATGTTACTAAGGCTACACCGACGTTTATGTATGTCACTGTACATAGGAGTATATGTTAGTAATGATAACTGTTTTGCCTTATGATATGTAAATATTTTACTAAGGTTTTAGCGATACTTATACATGTAACTGTATATATTATATATGTTACTATAGATATTAGTATGTTATAATGATTTAGTATAGTAGATATTATTAACTATTTTGGTACATATACTTAGGTATTATCTATATTAGTTGTAAATAATTAACATAGAGTAGTTATACATGGTTTTTTATGCTTGTTTGTGTACATATGTTTTCAAGCATTGTAATGTGTTTTAATTAATTCTTTTGTAAATAATTAACCCAATTCTTTCATTCATTGATTCGTTCATTCTTTTTTGTAAATAAAATCAACATTTTTGGAATAAAAGAATGTTATTAAACTTAGAGAGTGGTGTATATCAATAACTGTCTCCCAGTGAACGACCTAGAATAAATCAGTAAAAATTTAGTAAATAAATAAAATTGAAGCGACATCGGTTTGCATTTGTGACATATGTTACAACGACATTTAAAATCCCTTTTTAGTGCGAACCAATCGTCGATCATCATATTTTTGGACAATATACTTTTTTATGGATAATAATGCTTTCCCATGATGGTTGACAAGTTGCGCATCAGTAGCTGCATAGTCTTAATGAAGTGGAGAGTTCGATCCTAGTTGACACATGAGGGTCGATGTGCCTCTTAGTTTCAGAGTTAGCGAGGTAATGACGTTCAAATTTGACTTAAAGTAGAGACCTTTATTTTCAAAATCCTAAAATAAGGCTTATTTTCATTCGCTGGATTTTAATCAAAGTTTAATTCTTTTCATATGACAAACCTTAACCCACTTAGAAAATATATGACCAAATGCATGCTAGGAAACATGGTCTCGAACCTACTCGACAATCGAGGGGCCGTAGGGGCTCAAATAATTGGATCCTCGATTCTCATGGCATCTCAAAAATGTGAAAACATAGGCTTTAAAATTTTCATCGAATATGAAACTTGAGTCGATGTTTGTAAAAACCCAAATAATGAAATCAATAAAAGAACTTATGTAATTTGACCACATAGGGAGATTTAGTATCTCCCTATTCTAGTATCCCCACGGGTAAGAATTTTATACCCGTGGGAGGCATAGCACAACACCTCACATGTTGTGTCTTGTCAAATAAGTCCTGCCTAGGGACTCCCTTCGTCTTGGTAGGTGGATGAGGCCCTTCGTATCGAGGACAATTGATTCCATTGTGTGCAACGTGAATAATTCTCATCCCATCAAGTCCTTTGCTAGAGGGGAGGCAACCCTCTCCTCGAAATCCGCCAAGACAAGGCTAAGAGGATCAATTCGTGTCATCCATGCATTAAGGAGTCGACCAACAAGCTCCTTAGTAGATGCCCAGTACTTGGGTAGCATGACCAGGAGCAACCCCTAGCCCCAGGGATCAAATTGCTTGATCGTAGTAGTAGCAAGTTGTCAAAATGGGGTCCTGGTCAGTGCCCTACTATTGGCAACAAGACAAGGAGGTCAACTGGGGATGGAGTAGGCCGTCTCCTTCCTTCTTCTCAAGAAGAAAGGGGGCGACTGAAGGTTGTCTTGGTCGGCCTCCTTCTTCCTTGCTCTCCTTTTTCTCACGATAAGAATAAGAATAAGAAGAAGAACAAGAATATAAAGAAGAAAATAGAATCCAACCAATTAGGGCTGTACATGGGTTAGATTAAGTTAGGTTGGGACTCAACCCAAATCCAACTCATAGTTTTCGAGTTGGGATTTTTCCAACCCAACCCAACCCATTACACTACCAAACCCAACCCATAAAAATTGGGTCTAGTTGGGTCGTGTTAAGCGATTTATTGACAAATCAAAAGACTCAAAACTTATATTTATCTCATATGATTTTTCTATGCCTTTCATACTTAATAACAAAATATTTTAAACTCATAAATAAATTATATCTTCTAAAAAAGAGAATAAAATAGGTAAAAAAAAAATCAAACCATGGATGGAATTTGGACAAGGATTAGGGAATTTCAAATTTGGGACATGGGAGTAGTGAGTGTCGGACAACGTGGGGGGAATTTGGGACATTAGGCTTAGGCATGAATGGGCTTTGGTGGGTGATTGAGTTGTAATTGGGGAAGATTTAAGTTTGGCTCCTTTATATATATATATATATATATATAATTCGTGTTATATTGGGTTGTTGATTGGGTTGTGTTAGTTAAACCTCAAACTTAACCCAATCCATTTTTAATTTGGTTGAAAAATCTGAACCCAACCCAACCCATTATAACTCAAAATCCAACCCATTCGGGTTGGGTCAGGTTGGGTTCGGGTTGAACCTGACTCGTGTACACCCCTATAACCAACTGTCAACTGCTCTTCATCCTCTTTTATAATTGCCTTATGCTTGGAGATCAATGCATCCAATCAAATAGTTTTTATTGATTTAATTGGAATCAAACCTAGGGTTTCCCTTTTGGCTTGGATTTAATCCCTCTTGATTTTGCATGATTAGCCCATAACAATTTGTGGGTTGTTTACCTCTAGTATCTAAACATTAACTAATTGCAATTCAATCCTTGGAATTTGTACTTGATCAAATTATGTGCCATTAATTGCTAAATTGAATGTGATAATCAAGGGTTTAGGATCAGAGGAATTATGACACTATGTCTCCCTTAAGTGTTTCACATACTCATGAATCCTTCACACTTGAAAACATGCAACCCTTGGGACTAAATCCCAAATTCATTGTCCATTTTATCACATGTTATATACTTTTCACGTTTTCTTTGTACTATTGGGATGAGAATGAAGATCAATTTCTTTTTTAAAGGTCTGCCTTCTTTTCTTCATGTATGGGCCTAATTAGGACTTGTATTACCATGCATTGAATTTCATTTTTTCCAATATATGTGGAGTGAGCTCAGGTCTCCTGATTTGCTGTGTACACCTACAACAGTGGACTTGTGTGATTCTTTTGAGAGATCGTGTGTCTCCTATGCCCACATATGCACACTAGCTTTCCAATTTTAACACTAAGGTGGGTGTATCTCCTATTGGACCACGAAATGTGCATACTTAGATATATAGATACATATCTGTCTCAAGTCAAAGGATATACCTTCTCTATGACAACGATAAAAGGACTTCCACATCTCCATCTCAAGTCAACTCCTTGACTCAACTAATGTGACAACCTCAAATCTCTATTCCCATGTATAGGATGTTCATCAAGGGCTTCAATGAGGCAATAGTCTCTAGAGAAGATTGTCACTCTTCTCGGATTGGAGAGAATAGTTACATATCATGACCACTCTTGGTGATTTATTCAAATCCCTAGTCCAAACCGTTTAGATACTTCAATACTTGTCATTGGTATATCAAATATGGCATAGTACATTATCCCAATTGTATTGAGGGATCCACCAAATCGTATTAGTGTGCTCACATTATTACACTCAGATCTGAATCATCAATTGAGTGATTCGACTTAGGTCAGTTCGCTCAGGGCACATAACTCCAACATTGCATAATCTCAAGTACTATGTACAATCACAAGCAAGTACAAGCCATTTATTTCAGTAGTCGAACAATGTGCAAGGTTGATGTATACACATCCATTTAGGAGAAATTGCCTATTTATGCATGTTCTTAAGTCCATAGAAGCATCGTGCATTATAAATATTGCATAGTATTCATCGTATCGCATTTAGGTTGACTTGTATAAATTATATATTAATTCACGTATTATTATGGCTAAGAGATAGGACAACATATATCAAAGCTTCAAATGAAGAATCCAACCGTACAGATAGATTTGGATCGACGATCGTAGCTCAACAACGTGAAAATCGATCCAATCGGATATCCATAGCATCCTCTACATGCGTCTAAAGATAGACGACTCAAATGATGCCATGTGGCATCATCCAAGCTACCCATGGCTTGCCGTAGGCTCTCCTCGTCATCTGTGCCCTTACATCACAGCCATTGGATCAAGATCCAATGGTTGAGTTCCACCATCCATGGATGAAGCAGCTCCCCCATCACATTCTAAAGAGGCGAGCCACGTCAATTCCGAGCAATTGGATCATCATCAAATGACTAGGAACCATCCGCGCCCTCAGCAGTAGAGGTGTCCATGTGACACAAAGGAGGCCTTGGCATGGTGGTCCCGCACGTGACTCTCGAGGGAGGAACCCAGGTTCAAGACTCCATGTTCCCCCCCTTTTCCACATTGTGCACCTGATTTGAATCAAGATTGCATGATTTTGATCATGCAGCCTTAATGGTGCGAGCATATCATCTTGAGGCTCTACTTAAGGAATGATCTGGGTGATCCATCCACGATTGAACGGCTGACATCGCATCCACTAGTGAAAGCATGAGGGGTGCGATTTGAGAGCACGGGAATTGCGATTTCTCCACCCTTGGATGAGCATCTAATGACTGATCCTTCGCGCGCCAACAGCTAAAGACAGTCCTACTTCGCACACCAACAATTGAAGACCAATTGCGCACACACGTGGCCAAACATGGGCCACTCGATCGAGGTCGGAGGGCTCTCTTTCCCCGCACTCTTCGACAACGTACGCCTTTAGTAATGCTTACATGCATCACTAAAGGTCGTATTTTAATTATAAATGCTTTGAAATTACCCTTTTGTCCCTATACCTTCACCTATAAAAAACCTACCCCTCCTATACATTTCTTCATCCCCTCCTTCTCTCTTCAACTTTCTTAAGAGCTAAGAACAACGTTCTAAAGCTCTCTCTAGTGCTCCTAAGTTATGGGAAGCTCCGCTAGAGTTAAAATAAATTTCTTCACTTCTCACCCCTTTTGCAAAGCCCTCGCTAGTTGTCCTACCATCACTCATTCCGGAAGTGGATCTCATCGTGACGTTACCCTTCGCATCTCATCTTTAGGCTTTGTCAACGCGGTCTCGTCCTTCAAGCAGTCATCGAGGAGGATAAATTTTTTTTCCCCTATCTTTTTACTACTTTCTAATGTAGATTTCAATTTGCAGCATTAGATTTGTAGAAAGTACTTGTAATAAACATTTGTTAGTTATAAAAGTAATTCTCTCTCTCTCTCTTTTGTTCTCTCTCTGTGTTTATATTACAAGTAGAATAGAATAGTTATACATATTGTGAATCTTTCTCTTATAGAAAAATACAAAACAAAATAATCGCGGTTTATAATCAACGTAGTCTCTCCATGTTCAACTCGGGGCTCACTTTGGGTTTCGGTAAAATTATTGATTAGCAGATTTTTACACAACTACAACGATGGATTTTTAACTCAATCTTTCTCGTGTTAAAATCTCGCTTATCAAAGGTCCATTATCTGATGTGAAATTACTTTTATTCCTTGATATCTCATCAATCACATCCACAAACTAGATTAGTAATTGTTATTAATCAATCAACCACATAGTTGGGCATGCTTAAGCAATAATAGATATTAATTATGATTTTTTGAATACTTACTAAAAAATAGCTAAATAATGAGCTTGTGGTCTCCATAACCAACAAGTGGATAAATAAATATGTGAGTGATGGAAAGGTAATAATCCAACTATGCACACAGACCGGCATTATATAGAAGAAAAGCAACGCTACTCTACCTAAAGTCATCAAGGGTCACGATGACTTTGAGATCCAAGTTGATGGCTCCCGAGTAATTCCTATGTTGCCTTAAACCTTATGCATGCTTCGGGATCATCTCTCATGGTTAAGAGCTGAGGTTCATTCATGTCATGGGAATATCTAGGGATAAATTCATAGATCAAAAGCTTAAATGAGGAATTGGAGCTTACTATTGTGTTGTATGCATGAATACGATCTGTGAATTCCTGGATCACGAAAATCAAAGTTTGAAATGGTTTTGAACTAGGCAACTAGGTCAAAAATGACCTAAAGTGGTCTAAAGAGACTCTAGGCCAACTGCTTTGCAAAGAATGGGCACTTAGACGATGCCCTATTGAGTAGTTGCACCTGATTAGATGGTTGTGCATGCCTTGGACTGCTACGGTGGTGCGGTCTACACTATTTGATGAAGAAGCATGCAAGAGCTACCCCTTGTGAGTAATGAATCCCAAGCACTCCCCTCATGACAATGTGTGACCTCCCTCACAATGCATCAAATCCATAGTGAGTGGCTTTGCCCAGTGATTCATGGTCGTATGTAATGAAACCCTTCGTTATAGTTGGAAAACCATTAAAGTTTTAATATTTTTGAAACCAAACTCAAGAGAATTTGCAAATTAGATCGTGAATTTGAGTCGTTCACAAGGAGGTAAATGTAGTTAATCTTTCAAAATGCTCTTTTCTATGGAATCAAATATGAAGAGAAAACTAACTATGATCTAAATCTACTACAAAAGTGAAATATAATTACGAGCATCAAACCATACAAAGCTAATGGTAAAAAGGCATAAACATAATTAGAAGACAAGAATTGGAATTTTCATTAATCAAAAGATTAGAGTTGATTACAACTAATAGCAAGAACATAAACTACAACTAAAGGGAAACATAAAAGGATATATAATAATAAAAATGGAAGCTACAACTAGAAAGAAGAAAACATAGAAAGATGAATAAGACTAAAGTAGAAAGTAGTCAAAGAGTTGGAACGGGTGTAGAAGCCACTAGGTGGTGGTGGTAGAGACTCCACCCAACCTTATTGCCCTTGAGATGGCAGGAAGGAGGCGAGAAATGTAAACTAAAGGAACATCTATGGGTAGGCCTAGGAAAAGGGGGCACGGAGGTAGAGGAATGCTTAGGGTTAGGAGTTGGCTATGGAGGGGGACCTAAAATTGAGAGATGGGTTACCTAAAGGAAGCTAATGTAGAAGTTGGTGTTGCTCACTCCGAAACGGGTTTTAAAATTATCACGTTGTAATATAGTTCGAATCAGTGTGAAAAACAAATAAGATTTGTAACTCGGATGAAAGTCCGAGGTCGAACACAGGAAGCAATTAGCAAAAATAATTCTCAAGATTGCAATTCAACACAAATATATAAGCAATAGAATTCCAAGTAAATCTGAATGAAAGTGGATGTTAGATAATGCAAAAAGAATGGGGTAAAATGGTGATTTGAATCACCAATTACCCCTCACAATTTATATCAAATAACTCAATAGCACTAAGCAATTAAATGCCATGTAAAATAAGTGCACAATGCACTTCAAATGAAGCTCATATGTCTGTTCAGCCAGTCAGACGGCTTATCCTGCTTAAAGGTATTCCTCTTTTTCTTCTTCTGTTGCTCCTCTTCTTCTTTCCTTCTTTTGCGGTTGTGCCTTCTCTCTTCTTCTTCTCTTTTGGCTTTGCCTTCTCTCTTCTTTCTCTACTGCTTAGGCTTCCTCTCCTTCCTTCTTTACGTGCAAAGAGGAGGTTCCTTAAACGGCTAAGTGTCGGCCGTTGATTCTGAGGGCAAAACCCCCCTTGCCCCCGCGTGC
The DNA here is from genome assembly GCA_037157565.1 of Thalassia testudinum. Classification (NCBI taxonomy): domain Eukaryota; kingdom Viridiplantae; phylum Streptophyta; class Magnoliopsida; order Alismatales; family Hydrocharitaceae; genus Thalassia; species Thalassia testudinum. The sequence continues at coordinate 96,937,622 of JAZHRO010000024.1, forward strand.
TATCTTTCCTTCTCTCTCAGGGATCCGCCCTCCCAGGGCCTCGGGTTATCGAGTACTCGGGTAGAGTGCACCCAACACCAGGGCTGCCGGCTGTGAGTGGTAGCCGAGGAGTGCTTAGGTTAGGCGGGTATACAGATCTGCCAGACCTACGTGTAAGGTGTCGCGGGAGAGGAGCGTAGGGACCTCACCCCCTGTGACATGAGGCGATAAGTGTATGAGACAAATTCAATTTATGCGGGTGCGAGCGCTCGTCAGCTTCCGAGGTGGGCCCTTCCTCTACGTGCTGCTGCTACGATTCCTTCGCTTAATTCACGCAAGATGGCGGTAAAAGGCTCTAATTGCTGGTCCACTCAGACTCTTGAAGCGATTCCGCGCAAACTGGGGATGACGCCTAGAGCCTGCAAATGCTGGAGCAAGCTTCAAGCTACGCTCGAAGCTTCGTCAATGGCGGTCGAAGGAGCTGCCACTTGAAACACAAAATACGGGATAAAAGCCCTGGTTAAAAGTTTCAATAGAGTCGTCGTGAGGCGAGGAAGTGAACGACAGTGCTTGTGAGGTGTGAGAGTGCGTGAGGTGGCCGGACGGTGACGGAAGGTGAAGTGCAAAGGTGAGGTGTTTGGTGAAGGTTGTGGAGGAGCAATTGACCTAACTAGGTTAGGGCTTTTGCTCCTGGGGATGAGGCGGAGGTGTAAGGATGAACGAGAGGTTTGGTGGTGTGTGGAGCGAGATGTGCCTTGCTGGAGGAGTGGCTGGACACGGAAGGGATGACAGTGAACGGGCGGTAACGTGGTCGAAATTGAGTGTGGTTGGGATGAAAATGATGTAGAGGAGTTAAGGGACTTATCTAGGTAGTTGGCAGACGACGAGGAGTCTAGGTGGATCCGATTGTGGTATGGTCGGCGTCGGGGAAGAAAGCACTCCGGTGAGTAGGAATCGGCGAGGAAGACGGAGGACGGGGCATCGGTGGGTACAACATGACGCGTAGGAGAGTGAGGGAGATAAATCCGCTGCTAGTATTGCACGCGGAAGAAGGATGGATTTGGAGGAGCTCACCGGACGTCGAGGAGCTTCGGCCGGATGAGGAGAGACGAAATTTAGGGGGAATCCGATCAAATTCGAGTGTGGAATCTTCGATTTGATCTGGGGGTCCTTTTATAGGCCTCTGGAGGGAGTTTTGGGCTTGGGCCCAAGCCTGGAAAGCTTCGCTGGAGATAGGAATTCCAAGATACCCTAATCTCTCATGCGTTCGCATGAGAGATTGGGAAGGTTTGAGAGCTTGGGAATTGGCTTAAAAGGAAGGGAATTCCTTGACGAACTTCCCTTTCAAATCTGAGAGGGATTCGTCAATGAATCAAGGAGAACATGTCAAATTTAGGTTGTCAGAGTTTGTAGGAATATGATTCATAGTGGCAGGGACCTTTTTGTGAAAATGATGACAAGGCTGGGGGTTTATCTGCGAGGTTTTTGAAAGTTGAGGGCATGTGTGTGAGATAAAAGAATCAGATAGGACCAAATTGCAAACTAGGTTAAGACAGTTTCAGATTGAGCCTAAATTTTGGTACAAACCTAATTTGGACCTAAGGAATAAAATGATGAAGTTGGATTTTGGTTTTAACTAAGTTTGACTAGGTAATTTATGCAAAAACCCAAATCAGGGCAAATGTCTATCTAGGACTCTATTTTGGGTTAAGACGGGTTCTGAAGGTCAAATTGAAGGCAGAAAACCCTAGAGAATATTTTTGTATGAATTTTAGAGGGCTTAGGTGAATTTTATCCTGACCAGAACCTCAGTTAATTAAGGAGGTCTATTTTTAGAGTTTCAGGTGTTCATTAATTGTTGTAATGCATGACAATCCTTTTTTGTCTGTTCTAACCCACTTATTAGACTCTTAAGACCATTTGACCTTTGTTCCACCCCTGAGAAAACCCATGGTTATTCTACATTCAAGATATGATGGTAAAACTACAGTTTTAACCTTATTTTACTGTATTTCTCTCAGAATGGTTATGCAATGAATAAGGGCTCTCTGGCGATTTTGTAGGAGCATTTATTAACTTAATCATATCAAAATGAGCTAGTTAAGGTTCATGATGGTGTTCCCAGTAGTTGGTCAACCATTATGGAGCTAGGGTTTCTATTTCGGAAGGAAAATGAAGGTGGTGGAAGAAAGTGGTAGAGAAAGATGGAGAGGAAGATGGCCTTATGGTGGAACCTAGGTAGTGTATTTATTGCAATGGAGGGCTAGTGATATGTGGACAAATGTCACTCTACGATTGGGTATTTGGAGGGCTATTGGATTGGTGTTAATCTAGATAGTTGAGATGTGGTTTGGTTTGAATCAAAGGCTAGGATTAAGTAGGTTTTCTAGGGTTTAAATGGGACCTTAGGATGGGATGTGAAGGGTGTGGATAGAGCTTAAGGTAGCAGACCATGATGGTTACAAAAGGCTTTATAGTGGCCAGCCATGGGGTAGCTTTTGTAACATCCCAAAATTCAAGTTCAAAGTCATTTTAAAGTGGTTCAGGTCAATTTGAACCTGGAAACCCGGTTGTGGTTCAATATTAGTGTTAGCACCTCTTTAAATTGCCAAAAAAATAAGTATTTTGAATCAATCCCTATCCAAATGTTGTCAAAATGATGCAATGTATGGTACCTTTGGATTCCTCTCGTTGCAAGCTTTCTAGTAGTGCTTGTTTCCTGCGAATTTAAGGTGTATAGCTCAAGTTATGGCCAAAATAAGTCAAAAAGGACCTAAATGTATGGTGGACTCAATCGTAGGGGTATTGTAGGTATTTCACCCCACTAGACCTATACCTAACTGAATTTAGTCCTATAAAAATACCCCTTTGGTTCTTTGGGTCATCATTAGTGAATTAGGCCTCCAAACCTTAATTGAAATGAGAGAGAGGAATTATGATTTTATTAGAAATCTTAATTAAAAAATCTAGGGATCGATTTGTAATTCTGAGAAATGCAAGACTCCCATCACAATTTCTTCAAATCAAGTGGCAGTGGAGAGCGTCGCCGTGCTACCTGGCGGCTGGGCGTAGGTGCGTGTCACGTGTCGCGCGGTGGGCGCTCTCGAACTCGTGTGAGAGAGTGCGAAGGTGGGCGCAGGCGCGAACACTAGAAGGGTGACCTGTGTCACGGCGAGGGTGTGGGTGGGTGCGCAGGAGGCGATCCTCGTGAGTCGTTAGTGGACGAATCCATGTGGAACACATGTCACATGCACGTCAAGTGCGTGGATCAAGTGCGGTTCCTGTGAGATGGCTGGTGCGGTTTGGTCCACCACCCTCTCGCACTGTTTCTAGCGGTTCAAGGCTTTTCCAACCTCGGATTTTGACAAAAGAGGTACTGTTGGAATCGTATCGATGCATACTTCCCGTTGGTATAGTTTGTTTTTGTTTTTGAGGTCATTATCCTTAGTGAAAAATTAGAAACATGATTAGGTATCTCCGACCATGTTGTTGGTCCATTTGAACTAGGTCTTGCCCCGATGCATACATGGATTTCGAGGCAATTGTAGAGACTGCCCCCAGGCCTTGTGCTCATGATTTGGAGTCACCATGACCCTCTGGTGTTGTTAGGTAGAGTAGTCCCTCTCTTTTTCCGTATAGTTTATTTACATTGTGACTTTCTTCGCATTTTACATCATTTAGCGTGCGTTCTTACCTCTTGTTGAAATCGGAACCCATCTTCATGTTTCTTGCTATCTTGGGTACTGGAATGTTAAATATGGATGCTGTAAATTAGGTGGTGATGGATTGTGAATAGTTAATTTGATATAATTAACTATTAGGTTAATTACAATTCTCATGATTTAACAGATTATAAAGTATTAAGCTTATTGGATATGGCCTTATCATAGCATGTGTAAAACTAACTCTATTGTTCATAAAACTGACATCATGGTAATTGTTAATTAGTAATTTAATCACTATCTAAAGTGGAAATTACTTGTAAACGGATAAGTGGAGGATAACATGAACATTTGGAAATCCTTGAATTAAAAGGTGAAATCGTTGGCATGATTTGATTGGATGGCAATAAATGTTACACTTATCTAGGAATGATTATATAATCAATATGACGGATATGTCAGAAATTAAAACGGATTTGATAACTGGTGTTAACCCCGCTACTCGCTAGATTTTGGCTGTAGCTTTGGTCTTTCAAACCAATTTCAGGGGCTGATTTAGGGAGTTGCTGGCCTCCCTACGACTCTTCGGTTAGGCTTAGTGGACAGCTGGTTTACTTCTTTCTCGGCCGGAGAATGGGTCATTGGTTGTCGATGGTTCAACGTGTGTAGCTAGCACGTGTTCATGCCATACGATGTAGTTGCTACCTCTTTCCGCAATGACCCTAGGGTGATGGAGAGTGGTGACTTGATGGGTATAAGCTGTCTCCTCGGCCAGGAGGGTGGCTTATACCAATCTTGAGCCATAGGAAATTACATGAAATCATCTTGTGCCTTGAGACGTTGCTTGACAGATGGTGAACCATAATAAATTGGGCTTCCAATATAAGAAATGGAATCGGATAACAAGATGTCTAATAAATGGATTAATAGCACACATTTTCTCTTGTGCTCAGTTACTGCTGTACTCTGCTGTTGTTATTCTACTTTACTCAGTTTTTATTGACATGTTTTTTTGGGTTCCATACTCAGGTATACTTGACAGTTCGCAAGGTGATTCTGTTGTACATCTCCTTGGGCTTATATACCTATGTTCTACGGTAAATCTTCTGGTTAGTAGTCAATTTATGCAATATGGATTATTTGTTGGCTTTGTTTATATTTTATGATTATGTGTTGGGTGACTGTAATCTTGTGGGTGAATTGTGCTGGTTTTTAGCACATGGCTACCAGGGTTTCGTTGCTTGGTGGGACTTGAGTCGTCACATTTTTAGGTTGGTCATTTAGGAGCATTGGATGATGAATTAATGGTGGAGATGGGATCCTATTTTTGGTTGGCCATGGAGGGTATTTCGAAGGGAAGTTGGGGCATGCTATAGTAGTGGCACAGATAGGTTTCTTGGGTCATGTAACAAGGGTCCTAGGATGGTAGATGTGTGGTGAAGATGGAGGTTAATGTGGCTAACCAAGATGGTTCTAGAAGTGGGTCCAAAGTCAGCCAAGGAAGGTGGGTTTTGGCTATATTCAGGATGTTAATGTAGGCCCTTAGATGTAGTATACATGGTAGAGATGGAGTAGGTAGAATGTCTAAAATTAGGTTGGTGTTTAGTGGCCATTAGATGAAGGATTAGGGATGATGTGGAGTTGTCTATGTGGGGTTTAGGACAAGGCTATATGTAGGGTAGGTTGCCTTAGGGTTTAGGGTGTGGAGAGAATGTGGAGATTCCATATGTCCCTTGTCTTTGTCTTTCTTGTCTTATATTTTCTTTGCCCTCCCATTTATTCCTACAATTAAAACACACCAATTGGTGTTATAAAAACACTTATTAATCTAAATATGCATGCATGACCTAGATGCATGAAATGCAGTAATATAAACACATGAATATGCTAAGACTAACCTAAATTAGGCATGTAATAGGAATTAATTGTACATTTATCAGACCCCATGCCTATCTTTTGCTAATTCCATAGCAAAACAAAACACAAAAATCATGTGAAACTCTAAAAAGTGAGTTTAAGCTAAGATTGATTAGAAATTCTAACATCGATTTTTAACCAAATTGAAAGAATCTATATTCAAAACCTTAACTATGAAGACTCAACAGTTTTAGAGTATCGACTTAAATAAAGAATGCCTAAATCTAATTAGAGATTTTATTAGCCTTAGACTTGGGTTTCAAAAGTAAATTTTTGTCTCTTTAACTTAACCAAGGTTTCAATTGAATTTGAATCTTAACCATCTAGTGCGTGTGAAAAGATGACTCATCAATTGGGCAACAAATTGAATCTTATGTTTTTAGTAAGGCAATTAGATTATCTTATCTCACTGTTGGATCCCATTTTCAAATCTATCTTACTAAGAACTAGTAGATTTCTCCCTACCCTCTTCTATCCTGAGGTCACCATAGGAGCAAACTCAGTGTATGTCTTCCTGGCTAAGCTATTTGGCCTCTTATTACTATACCTCACTCTTTTTTGGGTTTTTTTTTGTTGTTTTCGGACACACAAAATACTTTTTTTCTTTCTTTCTTCATCCTACTACTTTATTTATATATTTTTTTAATTTCTCTTTTTTCACACATTTTTCTAAGAAGGTGGATCTTTTGAATCCCATTCAAAAACATCTTCTACACGAAGGCTTAAAAAGTTAAAGAGCTTAAAAGGTTAAAGACGCAAGGGTAGGATTTGGACATTCTACAACTGCCAAGTAGACCAAGTACAACATGCAAACCATACCTGCAAGGATCATACAACCCTCAATCTAAGACCTATTGACAAGTCAGTGGTGCATAAGTGCTAGGATAGATTGTTAATGGAACTGAGTGGCCATGTCCGGAGCCTAATGAAGGGGGTCCATCTGTCGATCCTTGTTAGTACGGTTAGTTGCATGTGCTTGCCTAGTCCTTTGTAGATCCATGATGAGAGAGTCGTCATGACTCATAATTTATCAATATTAGCTAGTTTTCCTAGTTAAATTAATAATGAAAAACATTACAATAAGGTTAATTATATAATTAAGGTAAAAATAGTAAGGACCTTATATATATGATAAAATAATTAAATTAAGGTTTAATAAACATTTATTAATGATTAATTAATAATTAGGACTGAAACCTAATCATTTAGCAATATATAAAGCATTATATATAACTTACAACCTAAGTTGTTAAGTTATATTAATGACATTAATCACTTAAATAAATATAGCTAAAAAGGACAAAAATGCAATTTCATGACATAAATGTATTATTTACTACAGTTATAATAATATATAAAAAGTTGAAAAAGAAATAAATTAAATTGCTTAATAAAAGTCACTGTTTGCATTTTAGTCCTTATCTTTCATTACATTTGATTCCCTTTCATTACACATAGGTCCTTCCATATTTTCATTCTGGACCTCCGAGCTTCTTCCTAATCTCTTCTTCCTCCTCATGAATGATCCATGACTGCTACTGATCGCATCCCTTAGATCACTATCTTCTCGACGACGCACAGCCACGAGGGCTACCGACATCCTTCCGCTCACCTTCCCTATCACATCCAACGGATCGGATTCCCTAAACCCTAACTAACTTTAGTGAGCTGAGTTCACCGTTTCCGGAGACGAAGAATCTTAACCCCATGTATATGGACGCGATTACGTCCATGTACCTTCACCAGAACCCTCTACTCCAATTATAAATACCCTCTCTGACCTCCGATTAGAGGTTAACGACTCCTTAGCCCTCTTCCCCAACTGAGTTATTGTTAGGCTATTCTACCCAAAGTCCAATGACCTTCTTCTTCTGCTTCCGATCTTCTTCGAGCAAGGCAACCGCCTCTCCATCTTCCTCTTCCTTTGCCACATCTTCGGACGAGGCTACGTCATCATCCAATCCTTCTTCACATTCATCGACACCAGAGCTTCTTCTTCTTCACCCATTGATTTCCTCCACTTTGACGAGGCATCAACAGAATTCTTCTTCCTCTTTCGTCCAAGTAATCGTAGCTTTAGCTTTAAATTTTAGTTTAGAGTAGCTTAGTGTAGCTAATTAAGTAGATTAGCATAGTTTAATCTTGATTCCTACTCTTTCTTCTCCGACTTCGACGATGTCAAATCCAACCTCATTGGGCTCTGATTCATGGAATCAGTCTCACATCCTGATAAACGTCAGTTTATCATTATTCGTATGTATTAAAACAAACCTAGCTCTTAAGATTATGCTTCGCAAATGGGTTTTTCGGTTACATTTAGGCATAAATCAAGTTAGGAATGCATTGCATTTTTTATTGTGTTTTTGTGAGTGTTAGGGATAAACAGATTGCCAAATCCCTAGAACCCTAGCACTCAGGAAGGCAACTGGTGAAGGAGAAGCTCTCACCAGCTGGAACTCAGCTTGATCCAGTTCACCATTGCTGGAATTTAGCTCACCTGAATTAGGGTTAGCTCATCCTAGCTCCATTCAACTCATCTCAGCAGAATGGCAGCTCAAGAGAGCTCATCTTAGCTCACCCTAGCTTAGGTCAGCTTAGATCCAGCTCAACTTAGCTAAGTCTAGTTCAACTCAGCTCCCATTAGTCCACAGGGAGCTCTAGCTAGCTCAACTAAGTTGACTGGAGTTCACCCCAACTCAGGTCCAGCTACATCCAACTCCACTCAACTCCAACCGACTGAAGATGACTTCATTCTAGCTCAGGAATCTCAAGTCCAGCTCCCAGGGACTCAGCTTAGCTCAACTCAGTTAAGCTAAGTTACTTTAGCTGCCTCAACCAGCTTGATCCTCCCCGGGAGCACCAGACCCAGCTCACCCCAGCTCATTATGGTAGAAGCCAGCTCACTTTTGCTTGGCTTAGTAGCTAGCAAAGAACTAGCAAGCTAAGCCAACTAGAGTAGCTCCATGCCACCCTCTTCAGCAGCTACCAGCTCTAGTTCAAGCTTCTCCTCCTCAGCTCCTCTCTTCAAACCCTAGGTCCAATACCTCCTCCTCTACTCCACTACTAGCTAAGCTAGCTTAGCTTAGCTTAGCTTAGCTATGCTCCAGCTCCCTTGGCTTTTACCACGTAAAAATACTACCTAACAACTCCACCAACTAGCTCCACCTAAGCTCCACATAAGCTAACCCTACTCAACCTAGCCTACCCGCTACTTCCAAAAGACACCACTAAATGGTGCCAAAACCACCTATAACTACCCTTGTTTTGGCGCCAAAAATTCCCTCCAAAAATCCCCCCATCCTAACCCTACACCTACCCATATAACCCATCCAAGCCATCCACACACCCGCCTTCTATAACCCTAAGGTGGCGCCACCTAATAGCCTTCTAGAAGGCTCATTTTGGCGCCAATTCTAAAAGTCACCAAAGCCATACTACCCCACTTAGCACCCCTTAGGTGGTGCCATTTATCCTTAGCCCTAGGATCCCCAACTACCCCCCATATCCTATCCTAGCCATCCATTCCAAGAGCCACCTATGCCTCCCATCCTACACTATATATACCCACCTAACTTCCCACATTTTCTTCATCCTCCATTAGTGTTTAATTCCACCTAAACCCACCTACACCCTACTGCCAAGAGAAGAAGGGAGGAAGAAGATTAAGGGGGCACATCACCTACCCCTTTGGTGCCTTCTTCCTTCCCACTCTTTTCTTGTGTCACGCTAAGGAGGAGGAGCACTCCACCACTAGGAGGACGGCCAGGCATTGGAGGAGAAAGGGTGGTGCACACCCACCCTTGGAGGAAGGAATTGAGGTGGAGAGCATACACCTTGGAGGAGCATTCAAGGAAGGAGAAGGAGACCTTCTTTTCAAGCTAAGGAGCAGCTAAGCTTGGAGTAAGAGGACTCCCTTCTTCACCAGCTTCTGCAAGAGGATTTGTGTTTTTTTATTACTTTTATATTTTCCATTTTAAGTAGAAGCATTCCTCTACATGTTTTTGTAAAACACAAATTCTACTAAATCAATTTGCCTTCTTTTCATTTTCTATTGCAATTGCTTTATCTTTGTTCTAACACTTTTTCACTTCCACTTCCTAATTACTCTAGGCCTCCACGTGCCTAGAGTGAGCTTAGGGAGGGGTCATATTTGTCACTTAGGTTTTAGCTTAGTGATTGTAGGTGTTAGTTACTTTTCCGTCAACAATTCGCATTTTGGCTTCATTATTTCAAAACAAAAAATTATATATTTAAAATACCAAAAATAAAGATTGAGTTTCCTTTAAAAGCAAGAGATTTGAATTGCAAACTTGCCTCCTTGGACGACCCTAGATACTCCCCTATCCAGGAATAGAAATTTAAAAGCGTATGCGATTTTGCGTGTTATGACTTTAAAAACCCTAATTACAAATCACGTGATTTTTCGCATCACTTTTTGGCGTCATTGCCGGGTAGGCACGGCTTTGCATTTTAATTGATTATCTTGCTTGAAGTGGATCACATCCCCTTGTCTCTCTTTTCTCTCGTGTGTGCAGGAACTACAGGAAGAAAGTGGGAATTTGGAAGCGAGAGCTCAAAGTTCTTTTTCTTCCCAGGATTTTTGGTTGGTCCCCCATTTCTTGTCACATTTAGGCTAAAAGACTACCAAAAAAATATTAAACTTAGCTTTCAGGATCCTAAACACTTTAATTAAGTGAAATGGTGCCCATAAAAATCCATTGTTTGCTTGTATTATTCGTTAAACACCACCCCAATCCTAGTGTTGGTGTTCTATTTTTCGGGTCTAGATTTCTGTCTGGACTTCAAAAATCAATTCCCAACACCACAACTCTCCTAAAATTTCAAAATTTGACATACTATTTCCAAATCAAGTTAGGAACATCTCTTCCAAATTTTAGACCAGTTGGTTTTGTATTTAATTTTTAAAAATTCATGGACTGCCGAGGGGTTACACCCTCTTATCTTCCTATTTTGATACTATTCATGAATTTTTAGAATTTTTATACTCATCCAATTTTTGTGAAATTTAGCTTTCTGGAATCCTTGTGAAATTATACATCTCACATAAAATCATCAAAATTTTTTGAGGCCATTGGTGGTACAGAAGGTCCAAAATACCCACAGGTACCATTTCTAGACTTTGACACCAACACAAATGAAAATTCAAATAAAATATAAAAAAAATTCCTAAAATCTTAAAAAATCTTTTTTGGAATCGTTGTTTGATTTTACATAAGGTAGTATGTTGGTTTTATTGTTTGGACCACTACTTATTCAGAAAGTCTAAAAATAATTCATTGGTAGTAAGTTTCTGTATTAGGGTTCAAATCCAATTAGGGTTTCTTTCTTTCTTTTTAGTCCCACAACATAAAGGAAACATATCATCACCAATACAACTTGTTTTCCTTTGATTGTGGATGTTTCAAACTTGTTTGAACATTTAAAAAAGAAACCCTAAAATACATTAAATTAAATTGAATCCTAACACACAAAAAAATTTGAAATAATAGGGCAACAATCCAAACAATGCCCTCCACATTCCGTGCGCACACTAGTATCCTAGACCTAATTAAAATTTGTAGCAATTTAACCCCTAAGGTTTTCATCAACTTAGGCTTGCTATATAGGTCTTAAGTTTTCTATAGTTAATACCAATTCTGTCATCTATATATGGTGTTCAGGCAGAGGGGCCATGTCAATCAACCAGGTGCGGGTTTGTACAAGCACCTGGGGTTTTTCCTGGGAAGCACTTGGGCCCAAACCTCCCCTTAAGCAACTTGGCTAGATTTATTGACAGAACGAGCATTCACTATTGATTACTTTTTTCCTAAGTAGACCAAGTCTTAGGTTAATTTTTTTAGGGAGTTATAATTAAGTTAGGTCCATAATTTGATTGCTTGTGTGCACTCTTCTCTCAACTCCATCTTTTCTCCTCCCCTCCTGTTCTTCCATTTTATGCACAGGCGATGGTCTCAAAATTCGCACTTGGAAGGATCGTTTGATTTTGCCCCCAAGCAAAAAGATCACTTTTTCTATCTTCCTCTTCCTTAAAAATGGAAAATGAAAATTGGTCCTCTAACCCGCATGCTAATTTTTCTTTCCCTTATTTTTCCACTCAAGAGCTACTTAATCAGGCCCTTCCACCTAATTTCCACTCTATCATGGCTCAGCTAGAAATTCAACAACAACAGTTGCATAAGGAATTAACTGACCTAGCCAACCAGGGGAAACCTGCTACACTAAACCAAGCTTTGCAAATCCCACATTTCACCCCAGCAAACACCCGCAAGAGAGAAGATCTGTAAAAATCCCGTGCTGAGTATAATTATTATTCTGAGGCTTTCTATGGTTTAACAGGGAGGCGGACGTTTGATTAAAAAAATACGCGTTTGTTTTGTTTGTCACGAAATAGATTAGCTGGTCGAAAACTAGCTATCTGATGAGAGCCTCATCATGAGCCATAACTAGCTCATTTTGACCTAATAAAGAGAATAAAAGCTTCTACATGACTTAGAAGAGGGCTTAATTGGAGGAATAAGTGTTCTGAGAAGAAAATATGAAATAAAGGTTAAAACTGTAATTTTACCATTGTAGTACATAAATGAAATTTCTCAGAGACATAGCATAGGTCAAATGGTCTAAATAAGATAAAAAGTGGGTTGAATCAATCAGAAATGGGTTCATGTGCAATCTAGAAATTAAATGACATTTGGTAACCCTAAAACAGACCCACTTAATTCAACAAGATTCTGGTCAGGATAAAAATCAAGTAAACCCTCTAAAAATCATGGAAAAATATCCCCTAGGGTTTCAAACATTCAATTTGGCCTCTGGAACCTAGTTTGACCTAGATTAGCGTCCTAGCTCATCAGCTGACCTAAATTGGATTTTTACGCAAAATGTCCAATCAAACATGGTCAAACCTAAAATCCAACTTCACCATTGGATTCCTTAGGTCCAAATTAATTTGTACCAAAATTTGGATCTAAGGGAAGGACATCTTGACCTACTTTGCAAAATAGTCCACCCAATTACATTCTAGCCCCTAAATTTTGAAAACCCTTGCGAAAAACCCCCCAACTTTTCTTGTCACTTTCTGCATTGCGGTCCCTCTGCCAATGCAGCAGAAGACCCATACTCCCGTGAAGTTTCGAGGAGGATTTCTCCTCGCTTCCCCAGGGAGCTGCTCTCAGATGTGAAAAGGGGGTTCCCTGAGAAGTCCCCTACCGCCTGAGCAGCTCCCCATGCCCTGGTTCGCACCATACCTCTCGTGCAAACGCTCGAGAGGTATGGGTGTTGTACCTGCGGCAACCTCTGGTGAGAGCCTTGCTCACCCTCCGTGCATCTAACCCTCTGCTTGTGCCTTTAAAAGAAACCCCAGGACCAGCCGCTTGAGGTAAGCTTGTCTTGGCGGAGAATCTCTCAACATTTCCTCTCTTCCTTCTCCGACAGGAAACCTGCAAGCTCCGGCGGCCACTCCTCCTTCTCATCGCTCTGCTGCCATACCAGCAGCAGAGTTTGCTTCGTCTAGTCTTCCCGCGTCGCGCCGTACCAAGCGCACGCTTCCCTGCCCACTTCCTCGTCGCCGCTCTCTCCCTCTGGGTGTTTCTTCTCCGGCGACAGTCGATACGACTGCCCACCTCTCCGACCCCCTTCGTCCCTGTAAGTAAGTTAGAACTACTCCCCATTTTCCCCTCTTTCTTTTCCTACTTTACTTCATTCAAATCGACCCTCGACCATGCCTGACCACCATCACCTTCCTCGCCACCGGCCAACCTCTGACAAGTTGCCCCCGTCGATCCGCAGCTCCATACAACTCGCCGACTGACGCAGAAGCTTCGCCTCATCCCATTGAATACACTCCGCCCCTCCATAGTCCCTCCATACTCACACAACTAACCCCCGAACACACCCAACTTTCCGGCCGCAGGTCGACCTAGGCACGCACGCCTAGGCCGCCCAGCGGCCTGTTGCACATCGCACCACCTTCGCCGTGCCACAGCGAAGGTCTTCTAGTAGTTTAATTAGGTCGTGAGTCTGCATTCGTGCATGACAGTTCTGCGGCCCCGGCCGCCATTGTTGATGATTCGAGAAGCTCCCGAGCAGGCCCCAGGCTACAAGACAGCTGCGCTTCAGGTGCTGTGGATTGGGGAGACTTCTGTGAAGACTTTTGCCTCAGCACTTGACACCAACAGCGGCTGCAGCTGAGGAGATTGCGAAGAGGTCTGCTGCGGGCGCGCGCGAGAAGAAGTAACAGGATAGCCCCACATCGTGAGTTCACAGAGCGCCGCCCTGGTTTAAATTGATTTTGTGAATAAGGCTCTTCGCCTCCGACACACCTGGGGTGAGGTCCCGCGCCCCACGCCCGCCTCGTCCGCGGATTCACCACGCGGACTTGGCGGATCCGACCCGACACTACCGAGCACACCTCGCACACCATAACACGCCGGTGCGCCTGGTCCCGGTTACGCAACCTGACCCGTTAACCCGGCTCTGGGAGAGCTTCCTGTGAGCGGTTTGCAGAGAGAGAGATACGTGCGGGTAGAGGGAAGGGATAGGTTTTGCTGCCTTGTGTGCAGGCAGACAGAGAGCCAAAGAGAAGAAACTCAGCACTTGGTCGCAGGAAGGAGAAGAGAAGAAGCTGAAGAAGAAAAGCTGAGCAGAGGAAAAGGCTCGCCAAGGCAGAAGAAGAAGAAGACAGGAAAGAGAAGAGAAGGAGAGAAACAGAAGAAAGAAAAGAAGGAGCACTGTAGCAAACCACAGTTAAGTCGTCTGACCACTGCATCAGACGACGGTTGAGTAGCGGCCAGAAGAAGAACGAAGAGCAAGAAAAAGAAAGAAAGAAGAACTCTGCGGAAGAGAAGAAGAAAGAAGGCATAGCCGCCAGAGCAAAAGAAAGACAAGAAAGAACAGAAGAAGAAAAGAGAAGAAGAAGAGGAAGGAGAAAGAAGAAGAAAAGATCTCTCTCTCTCTCTCTTATTTTGTAATCTAATTAGAGAACCCTTGTAATTCTAGAATTCTAGTAGCACCCTAAGTTCGACCTCAGATACTCCGATTTTCGAGTAATAAAAATCTTTATTTGTTTTGAACGTTTTTTCGGCTATATTACAACGTGACATCCTTTAAAAACCCGATAAAACGTACCGAAACACTATCTATTTAATAAATAATAAATAGAAGAGAGAGAGAATATAAAAAATAAGGACAAAAGATTGGTAGAATAAACATAAATCTCATCATTAAATGTTGTTCATTACGCTAATCATTACAACTAGAAAGCAGGAAATATACTCTAAAAAGCAGTAAATCTACTATAGAAAGCGGTAAAGAGAATGGAGAGAGATGTATCATCCTCGACGATTACTTGGAGGATGACCCGGATGGGGCGACGACTAGAAGAGGTTGGTTGATGTGGAAAGAAGGAGAACGAAGCAGGAAGAACCGGGGGCGAGGCAGGACGTCATCGTTGCAGGATCCACTTCTCGAATGAAGTGAGAGGACAACCCCGGGATGGTCCACGAAGGAGGGAGAAGGTGAAAAAATTCTAATTTTAACTCTAATGGAGCATCCCGGGTTTAGGACAAGCTCTTAGAGCTATGGAGGGGGTGAGAGAAGAGAGGAAGGGATGAAGAAAGTGTGGGGGTTGTAGGGCCTTTTATAGGTGAAGATTGGAGGGGGTACAAAGGTCATTTCACTTTAAAAATTAATTTTAGGGTCATTAGTGATGGATTTATCCATTACTAAGGGCCTGAACATGGGTAACATGCGTGCCCCGGCCGTGCCTCTTCTTCTTCCTTTGATTTCAACACATGCAACTCTCATCCGCGATCTTAGCCATCCATCTCGCATCCGATGGTTGAGATCGCATCGTGCCTGCGCCTTCATCTTCTCTTCCTCAACGCTTAAAGCCCACAATCTTGCGATCTCAGCCTGATCGGATGACTTAAGTTGCTCATCGCATGCCTACTTCAACCGTTGAGCGCATGATGTGGACAAATCAGGGTCGTCCACACGAGATTGGGCGATCCTCACTCAAATTGGATTTGCGCTCAGGAGGTGCGTTGCGAGGATTCGATCCTGCGACCTCACATGCGGGAGGATGTTATCCATCGCGCTATGCTTGTGGATAGACAAGAAGAGAATTCCTGTTTCATTTAATGCTGATCGTTAGATCTTGATTCGACGGTTGAGATTAGATGTGGAATTCTTCTCACATGAGATGTGGCTTGAGGGAGCAACCTAATCAACTCTCATCCGTTGGATGAGAAGATAGGGCAGCGAGGGATTTGGAAGGTCTGGATGGCGCCTCGTGGCATCATCTAGACCCTCCATCTTCTATGAGTTATAGATGGTGCCACGGATGTCGGATTGAACCAATTTTCACCCCGTTGGGCTGCGATCGTCGATCCGAACCCATTCGTATGTCGGATTTGTCATCTGAAGTGCGGATTGACACCATCTTGGCCCTTGATCTCTAGCCTTCCTCGAATTATATCTGATGCTATGGAAGTCCGATCAGGGTGATTTTGGAGTCGTTGAACTTCGATCGTCGCCCTGATTAGATCCGTATGGTTGGATCTTCGATCCAAGGCCCTGATTGAATATCTCCCCATTACCTGACCACAAAAAGGGAAAATTAACCAAAAATTTACACAACCTAACCTAAATGCAAGATGATGCATGTTATGCAATATTTATATTGTATGATACAACTATAATACTAAGAACATGCATAAATAGACATTTGAGGCTATTTAGATGAATACGCATCACGCCCCTATGCCTATCTTTTGCTTGTCCCTAACAGAAACTATATGCTATTTATAAAAGAATTAGGTCAGATTTCTTGGGCAATAATTATTTTTCAACACATAGAGATTTCAACTATGACATGAACTACAAAGACACAACAGCGCCCGAGTGTCTGCCAAACTGCAAACCGTCTCAAGCCCTCACCTTATTCAAATAAGGATCCTTTTCTTCTTGTCTTCTTTTCTAATTTTTTTGGATTTTTGAGTTTAGGGTTTCGGAGAAACTTTCTATGGCCACTCAACCCACCCAAGACTCGAAGAGAACCCTAAGTTCTAAGCATCTTTGTGTGAAATGTGATTGTTACGAACGCGGCGTCAAGACGTTTTTTAAGACGTCTGGGAGGTGGCCCAGACGTCTGACCAGACGTCTGGAACCCCTTCGAGACGTCTGGGATTTATTTTCTGCGTCACGCAAGATTGCGTCTGCGCGCCTGCGCGCGCAGACCTCCGAACGCCACCCTTTTTCCCTCTCTCTCTCTCTCCTCGTGAGGCCTTATAAGGCCCTCGCCCTCTCCCTCACTCTCATCTCCTCCGCTCCCTTCTTCTCCTTCTTCCAGCTGGTGCGAGAGCGAGCGAGCAGCGGCAGCGGCAGCCGCGGCGAGGGTACGGGAGGAGGTGTTGGACGAGGGAGGAGACGCTCGACCGTGAGGGCTCGAGCTTGCCGGGGCAGCTAGAGCTGGCCGACGGGGGAGCAGCGGGCGTGGAGTGACGAGGGAGGGCTGCTGCAGCTCGAGCAGCAGGCGGACGAGGCGCGGCCGTGCGTCACGAGCGGAGAGCGAGTTGAGCTCTGATTCTGGAAAGTTTTTCCAGAATCAGACGTCTGGGATTCCAACCAGACGACGGTGAAGACGTCTGGAGGGCTGTCCAGACGTCTGGCAAGTAAGTTATTTTCGTCCTTCTTCCTTTTCTGCGACCCGTCATACTGAGAGCTAGGAGTGGATACGTGCAGGTTCTGAGACTCGCCATCCAACGCGAATCGGACGTCTAGCCGCAATGCCAGATGACGGAGAGGAGTTTCAGACGTCCGGGTTGACCATCGGACATATGGGAACTAAGCCAGACGCCCCCGCAGGCTTCTGGACGTCTGAGGGATTACACAGAGCGAAGGTATCCTCTGAACCACCTTTTAAGATGTCTGGAAGAGGTTCCAGACGTCTGATTTTGGACTGTTTCGTCGTTTTCGACCCGTTTAGGGCCCGTTCGGAGTCCGTTTTCCGCGTTTCGAGTTGCGTTCTTTTCGGAATAAAATCCTCTACCCGTTTACAGTAATTATATACTGTTCTAAGAAACTCCTTGTGTTTGATCCTTGTGTTAGGACCCCGTTCCATGGCAGTCTCGGGGGTTGCGGAGGCGCGCGGGATTTTCGACCACACCCCCAGTACTTCCGTTGTGGCTGGTAGAGTGGCTTTAAAAAAATTATTAACATAATTTGTTACAATTATGGAATAATTAATAGAACCTAGGGCATTGCATGAATCCTAGGAATGAGAAACCAGATTGAATGATAGATCCTAGGGTATTGCATGAATCCTAGGGCTGGAAAACTAGATTGAATGATAGATCCTAGGGTATGGCATGAATCCTAGGACTGGAAAACTAGTGATATGAATGTAGATATTGCAGTCTTGGAAAATGTGGAAAGGAAATAATAGCTGCCTGTAAATTGATTTAACAGTTTCTTGTATGAATAAATGAACATTATTGAGAATATGGGTTGTATGAACGTGAAACTAAAAGGGGTGAAACCTGAATGTGCTGAGTTAAAAGAGCTGGAACCCTACGGGGAATTAGGAGTAGAACTCCTGGAAAGAGAATGAAATGGAACTGAGAAAGAAAGACGTGGAAGTGTGTTGTCTCTTGGGTACGTAGTACTAGGGGAAGCACGTGTTACCTACTTAGTGCAGAGCGGAACCAGCCGCCCCAGGGACCCGGGGTTAGGTCTGGCCACTTTGTACCGACTTTTTGGCCCTCGTGTACACAGTACCGTGGAGAGCTACTAGTGTAGAGCGAGTACTAGCTACCCCACGGGCCATGGGGTTCTGCTAACTCACCTACACCGACTTGTTAGGCCCACTGGGCAAACCAGGGTAGTCAGGCGAGGGTGCGCGGACTGTGGAGGGGCAAGGCCCTTGTTTGGTTACTGTGGAGGGGCTGGACCCCTGTTACTGAGAGGGCTCTGCCCTATACTGGTTCCGTGCTGTGCTTTGGGCGCACCCGTTAATGGAAACGACTGACCGCGTGCCAGTGCGGGGTAGCTACCCGTGTGTTTATCGTGCGTGCCGTAGTCACCGTTACGTCTGTCAGCGACCTTGGGGTGGTTGACTGAGAGTAGGATCACCACGGGGGACTCTCCCGGCTAGGAGAGCACCACGTGTTACTTCTACTTTTCGGAAAAGACTGCAATCAAGATCGTTCCCACGGGGAACATTCGAGATCAAGTGAAGGATCTGAGAAATAGATAAATTGTGAAACAATGGAAAGACGTAAATAAAGGAAGAAAGAAAATAAAACAGCTACTGTACACCTTACTGCTTCTTTAGTTTCTAGCTGCCACTCTACTCAGCGTTTCGCTGACGTGTTACACTCATTACTTTTCAGGACCAGGTGTTGAGCAGCCAGGGTCAGCGGCTGCAGAGGACGCTGGGCGGAGTAGGGTCCAGTAGAGTTACCGCAGTTCTTTTTGTACCCCTTTCGTTCCACTGTAGTGAGTAGTTCTTGTTACTCTCTGTACTTTTCTTTGCTTGTAGTTCATGTTATGTTATAAATGTTGTTCTACTGTTGTGGTGGTACATGCTGTGATAGTTCCTTTTCTTACTGCTGTATTTTTTGTTACTGCTAGTTATATTCATGCTGAATGTGGTTTATTTTACTGCTCTTTTGGTTACTTCCTCGTTGGATGACTAGGTCTTGGGATTAGTCGAGTCGGTCCGGTTCTCGTGTCTCGTAGGGACTCGGGAATCGAGTCGTTACAGTGATAAACTCACTGATCGGCGATTAGAACAGACTTCAGATTTCTACGCCCCTAGGTGACCTTGAAAAGAAATTCTGCCTAAAGGCGTATCTATTCGACCGATAGCTTTCTCCCTACTTTTATTTTTATGGGGTCAACACAAGGGTGAACCCAATGTATATCTCCCTGGCTTATTCCACTTCTCCGCTTCTTCCTAAGTGTTTTGGAATTATACGTGCATTTCTTAAGCTGGGTTTTGGATAACCTACCAATGGGCTATTACCCATGATAAGTTACCAGTCATACTCGTGCGGTAAACTGTGGCTTATTTCTTTTTTTGTCTTTTCTTTTCTCCTTTTCTTTTTGTTTTTTGATGTTTTTCTTTTCTCTATTTTTTTTTTAAGTAGGTGGGTTCTCTGATCTAAGATTTAGCTAAAGGCAGCAGAAAAAGAATGGTTGTGTGACTTGGCTATGGACAACCTACTTATGAGCTGTTACCCACGATAATTTGTCAACCATACCACCCTAGAATGTTCATTAGCTACCCAATTTCCGTAAAAACCGCTGAAAAGTGAATCAGTGCAAATAATGTGTAGATGCTTAGACTTAATATCCCCTCAAATCAGAGGGCGGGTTGATAAGTCGTGTACTTATCACCTCAACTTATTTAACTAATTAAAATATGAATTTAAAATGGCGAGGACATAGGAAACATTCCACATTTTAGTGGACACATGGGCTGATTAAGCCCGAAGACCTAAAGGGTCTAAGTGTTCAAATCATATAGTTTTATTCTCTAAGATTGAAAATTTTCTAAAACCCAAGTTCTCTTTATTAATTTCATAATTTTCTTTTAAGATAAATAAAAGAAACCAAAAAAATCTACGGAGCTGACGAAATAATTCAGTGATGAATATCCACCCACTATGCCTATCTAATGCAATGTCCTCATTGCATTAAAAATACATGAAACAGAGTAGAGTAGAGGAGAAAGCACCTGAATTGCATGAATAACAGGTCTGCTCCAAGATGAAAAGAAACTTTATACGTGCTGAATTTAGTGCCTTCAACTAGGCACACTAAACAGAGAAGAAGAAATAAAGAATTCACAGGTATAGGTCAGAATCAGAATAAAAAGATTCACCTCAGGACCTGCTAGCAGATGTCCACAGATGTGGACCAGATTGTGATGCAGACCCATACCCCATGGTCGAGTATATCTAAGGTTCTGGATAAAAATTATCCAAAACATGAGATCAGTATGCAAGTAGAGTCGAGCCTGCGATTTGTGAGGATGCAACCCAAGTCCAAAGAGTCGGATAACAAAGAAATCAAGCTCAAAAGGATAATCAATGAATATTTGCTTGGGTTGGACATTCTCTGAGTCAAAGATGTCATAAGGGTCTTGGTAGAAGGTTGGGAGTTTTAGACAAATTGGAACCCTTAGACTTGGTCTTTTGTTTCCTCTGAAATTGACTTCCCATATCATCATTTCCCAACTCCTTTCCTCCTCATTCAGACTTTCAAATTCCAGGACCTCCTGTATATTAATCACCCCGTCTGAATTTTCCAAGTCTAAAAGATGTGACTGAATCAGAATGGACTTGGGTTTAGTGATTTCAAAATCAAAATCTTTAGTAAGCTCAAAGGGGTGTAAATGAGGAATGGGGCTTTGTATTGAATCCTTAATGAAATCAGGATCTAATTATGCCATGTGAGCCCCAATAAGATCAATTTCCTCAGTTATCGGGCTGTCATATGATTCATCGAATTCCTCAGGCCCAGTCATCTTACAGAAATCGTGTGCTATAAACTTAGGTGAGACTTTGCATAATGATTCTTCACCTTCAGAATCAATGAAATCTAAATCTGCATTAATGTGTGTCTCAAAATCATCAATCACTTTCTGATCCATGAAGACATACGTTTCCTCGTACCCTGACTCAAGGATCTCAGGTGAAGAAATTAGTTCATCTTTAATTGGTTGCTTTAGACCAATCTAGTCAATCCCGATCTTGTAACACGTGTCCCCCCCAATAGGTGCCTAAGCAGGTTCTGACATTGGATCTCTTGAAGGGGGTTCATCCTGGGAATCATCCCAAGTTGGACTATTGCAATCACAAATCTCATCTTCAATTTGGATAACTTCCCAAGTAAAACCTCACCTGGGCCCTTATCCTTAACATCCTGGAGCCAATCCAACAAATACTTGTTCAGATCATCAATCATTTCAATCAGGGGCTCCAATTTTTTTGTGCAAGGTGTTGGCTGGGCTTCTAGAGATTGTATAGTATTCCTCAAGTTAGCCAACACCTTTTCTTAGGCCTAGTTAACTTGAACCAAATGGTTTGGTTTAGGGTTGGGCGGGTTTAAGTTCAGTATAGGGGAATCAACGAATGAGGACCTTGATACCCTCCCTGATAATAGGTCATTTCAGGTTGTTCATAAGGTGGTGATGACCTAAAGGCAGTGTATTCTGGGGAGGGGTAAGGATCGGTGTATCCTTCTTGATTACAGATCATATTAGGTTGTCTAAATCAAGGCGGTGATCTATAAGCGATGTAGATCGGAGAAGGATAAGAATCAAGATCTTGGTGTCCAGGGTTAGACCCTGAACACGGAGGTCTGGAACTGTATCCCCAATCAGGATTATCCCAACTAGAAGATGGATGGGAATAAGACTGGTTCTAATAATAATTAGTTTGGAAATAAGTAGTGATAGGAGGGTAGGAGTGGAAGTGTGAATAAGATGTGGAAGGATCCATGACAGAACGGGAGGAAGAAAGGTGTCCTGTAATACAAACAAACAAACCTGTCCTTAAGTGGGCTAGCCTAAAGACCTATAGACTCCCAGAACCCGTCTTGAGATTAATAAACGATTTGATCTACTTCTTTCCAGTCAATCCAACCAGTTAGAGGGAGGGATTGGGGAGAAGGTTCTTCCATTGGCTTGCGCCTCAGGTTCGTAGTGTACCTCCCAGCCACGATCATTTGATAATGCTCCCTTAGCTAGACATCAAATTGAATGGTAGAAATAGACCAATCGAAAATAATCTCGGATTAGGCTCCGAAGAGCGAGTCCAATCCTTAGGGCCAACATCTACTCTATTTTAATTGAGGTTAGGTTTGAATGTGATTTGAAATGTAATGGGCCCTTTATCTGAGTTGTGCCCTTATTGATTGATTGATTGATATGTGTGTGCGTGAACAACCAATGATTTTCAAGCAAGATTATTTTTTTGGATGTGGTGAATTTTAGGGTTGAAATCTTGCTTAGTAGCTTTTAGGATTCAACTTTAGATGTATTCAATCAAGTTCAGTTGACACACCAGGTTTTGAAAGCATAGGTGAAGATGTTTTCCTTTAAAGCTTAAAAGAATGTGGAGTGCCTGGTAAATCCCTAAAAGTTGAACCAATTTGGCAGCTACTTGATGAGTTGATTTTAATTGAAGTGGTGCGGCCCAAACAAGTCAAACAATTGGCCAGATGCACCACTTAGTTAGGCACACAAGTGGTTACCTAATCTGATTTCTACTCAATTATGTGTTGTGTATACCAGTTCCAAAGATCAGGTTACCGGTTGAGTTTGAAAATTAGAAGAGGTTGTGTACCTCTGTGAGATTTTTTTTAAATTCTTGTTTTATATGTGGACGGTGAGGCAGGTGGAGGTGATAAAC
Source organism: Thalassia testudinum (assembly GCA_037157565.1). NCBI lineage: Eukaryota > Viridiplantae > Streptophyta > Magnoliopsida > Alismatales > Hydrocharitaceae > Thalassia > Thalassia testudinum. The sequence continues at coordinate 96,960,618 of JAZHRO010000024.1, forward strand.
AAATAATAAAAAACTAATCTTAGTGTTTATGCAAGCTCCTAGGCTAATTAAGGTTTATGTTATTAGGTGATGGAATGAAAACTAGTGCCTGGGAGGTGGGGGTAAACTTACAGACCCTTCGACAACACTTTACTCCAATTTACCGCTTTTGCTCGCCTCGTACAAGTACATGCAATCACAATAAGAAAGGAAAGAAGTGAGGTAAAAGATAAGTAAAGTGGAAAAATGCGAAAAATCAAAGAGCGTCGCCTCCCTGGCAACGATGCCAAAATGTTGGAGTGGAAGATCTTTGCCAGAAGGGATTGGATTTTGAAAAACTTGTCGTCGTAGTATGATTTGCGAAAAAATCTGTCAACAGATAAATTTATAGCAAAACTCTAAGAATTTCGGGTCGAATACAGGGAGACGGACGTTTGATTAAAAAAATGCACGTTTATTTTGTTTGTCACAAAATAAATTATCTAGTCGAAAACTAGCTATCTATTTAATAAATAATAAATAGAAGAGAGAGAGAGAGAGAGAGAATATTACAAATAAAGAGAAAAGAGAGATAGAATAAACATGGATTTTATTATCAAATGATGTTTATTACACTAATCATTACAACTAGAAAGCAGGAAATCTACGCTAGAAAGCAGTAAATCTACTCTATAAAGCGGTAAAGAGAATGGAGAGAGATGTATCCTCCTCGACGATTGCTTGGAGGACGAGCCGGACAAGGCGACGCCTGGAAGATGGAGGTCGAAGCGGGAAGGAGAACGAAGCAGGAAGAACTAGGGGCGAGGTAGGACGTCGTCGTCGCGGGATCCAATTCTCGAATGGAGTGAGAGGACAACCGCGGGATGCTTCACGAAGGAAGGAGAAGGTGGAAAAATTCTAATTTTAACTATATTGGAACATCTCGGGTTTGGGACAAGCTTAGAGCTTTGGAGGGGGTGGGAGAAGGGAGGAAGGGATGAAGAAAGTGTGGGGGTCGTAGGGCCTTTTATAGGTGAAGATTAGAGGGGGTACAAAGGTCATTTCACTTTAAAAATTAATTTCAGGGTCTTTAGTGGTGGATTTATCCGTCACTAAAGGCCTGAACGTGAGCAATATGTGTGCCCCAGCCATGCCTCTTCTTCTTCCTTTGATTTCAAAGCATGCAACGCTCATCCACGATCTCGCAATCTCAACCATCCATCTCTCATCCAATGGCTCAGATCACATCGCGCCTGCACCTTCATCTTCTCTTCCTCAATGCTTAAAGCCCACAATCTTGCGATCTTAGCTCGATCGGATGACTTAAATTGCTCATCGCTCACCTACTTCAGCTGTTGAACACATGATGTGGACGAATCAGGGCCGTCCACACGAGATCGGGCGATCCTGACTCAAATTGGATTTGCGCTCAGAAGGTGCGCTGCGGGGATTCAATCTCGCGACCTCACGCGTAGAAGGATGTTATCCACTGTACTACGCTTGTGGATAGACAAGAAGAGAATTTTTATACCATTTAATGTTGACCGTTGGATCTTGATTCGACGGTTGAGATTAGATGTGGAATTCTTCTCACATGAGATGTGGCTTGAGAGAGGCAACCTGATCATCTCTTAGCCATTAGTTGAGAAGATAAGGCAGCGAGGTATTTGGAGGGTATGGATGGAGCCACGTGGCATCATCTGTACCGTCAATATTCTATGAGTTGTAGATGGTGCAACAGATGTCAGATTGAACCAATTTTTATGCCGTTGGGCTGCAATTGTCGATCCAAACCCATCCGTGCATTCAGATTTGTCATATGAAGTATGGATTGACACCATCTTGGCCCTTGATCTCTGACCTTCCTCGAATTATATCTAATTTTACGAAAGTCCGATCAGGGTGATTTTGGAGTCGTTGAACTCCGATCGTCGCTTTGATCAAATCTGTATGGTTGGATCTTTGATCCGAGAACCCATTTGAATATCGCCTTGTTACCTGACCACAAAAGGGGAAAATTAACCTAAAATTTACACAACCTAACCTAAATGCAAGATGATGCATGTTTTGCAATATTTATAATGTATGATGCAACTATGATACTAAGAATATACATAAATAGACATTTTAGGCTATTCAGATGCATATGCATCATAAATTAGTTTACAACATTTCTCCCTCTACATGGTGGAAAATAAATGTTAGCAGTCATAAATCCACAGTTAGATCAAAGTGAGCAGAAAATTCAATCGAGCCTCTCATCAAACAGCAGATGAGTACTCATCATTTAACACAATATGAACATCTGTATGGCCTTTTTCGAACCATTCTACAACAAGTGGGGTGACCTTGTTCGGATACCATCTATGATGACTCGAGTCCGACCAACCCTAGTCGTCGAGTGCTAATATCAAGCAATAACAAATAAACAAGATCGCAACCACCCAACACATAGTCATAGAACATCAATAACCAAACACCCATTCATAATGTATTAAATGAAAATAGAGTGCTAACAATTAAAATAAAAATCAGCACAAAAAGCAGAAAGTAAAATAGGTACTCAGGTACGATTACAACCACGAAAAAGACTAAAATCGGAAAGAGTCTAACAAAAGAAATGAACTAAGTAAGCTAAATGATCAGTATGAACCCTTTCCTACAGCAAAGCTCAGTCCCGCAACAGGACCAATAGCAGTTGCTACACCTGAGTGCGAAACCTAAAGAGTACGTCAGTAAAACCTAAGTAGACTAGAAACAACTCGATACGAAATAGTAATAGAGAGAGAAAAAGTGCAAGGGTACTATCTCATAAATTAATCCTTTTATTGATCTTCACATTATTATGTTCATTTTACCAGTTAAGCCTAACTTGTTACAGTCAAAATCCCGTTAATTAACACCTCAGGGCACGAGGTGATTTCATGTGACTTCTTGAGATGCAAGTCTGGTATAAGTCATCCTCTTTACCAAGAAGGTAGCTTATACCATCGAGTCACCTCAATCCATCGCCCTGAGGTCATTGCAGAAAGGGGTGGCATCTTTGTTGTATGGCGTGAACACGCACAAGCACTATGCACGTTGAACCATAGACAACCAATGATCTACCCACCGGGTGAGAAAGAACTAACTATAACCCTCGAGCTCTGCATCTCGCTTTCCTAGCCTAACCAAAGAGTTGTGAGGAGGCCAATAACTTCCTAAACTAGCTCAAAACCTATTTAAAAGACCAAAGCTATAACCAAAGTCCCAACAAGTAGCAGAGCTAAATCAGTTATCCAAGTTGTTTCCAACCAATATGTTGTTGTCAATTTAATAGCTTATTCCTAGATAACTGGGATAATAGCATTAATTAATTAACCTATAAGTCTCATCATTAAAAACCATTATTTCAAGGTTATAAATGAGCGTAGATCATGTTACTTCCAAATTGTCTGCGGAATGACTTACTTTTCAATTTTTGATAGTGGTTCCAATTAAGTTATTATTTAAGGATCAGAAAGATGCCAGTTTTATGAAAACGAAGTTCATTTCACACATGCAATGAAAGAGCCACATCCAATATACTTAAGTACTTCATAATTCATTAAATCATGAAAATCGTCTAATAAGTTGTAAGTAATCTCTTTTAATCTAGTCAATTTAACTATTCACATTTCAAGTTATCAACTTTATTTACAACATTAATATTTAATATTCCAGTACTAAAACAGTAAGAAACACTAAGACCAGATCTGATCTCACCAAGAGGAGAGAATATACGCTAAACAGTCTAACATACGAAGAAAACTGTAACATAGATAAGCCATATAGGGAAAGAGAGGGGCTATTGTACCTAATGTTGTCTTAGAGTCATAACAACTCCACAAAAACAAGTCGAAGGCTCCCAATACCATATGTGTCTCCTCAATCTATGCCTTGAGATTCAGATCAGGATTCGTCCGATCCAACCGTATAATATGTTTAGCATGCTTAAGAACCCCAAGATAAAGTCTTGAATCACCTAAATCTACCTCCAGATGGCCTAAATCATAGCAATTAAATTACAACCGTTAGATCTCAATTAAGACAATGACTCCCTTCGCAAGAGCCGCTTTGTAATATTTAAAACTCATGATTTTTTTGATGTAATGTACGCACCCCTTCAATCAACTCCTTACTCCTTCCGTTCTTTCTTCTTCCTCGTCTTCTTCATGTCTTTCGTTCTCTTTCTCCTCGCAGCCCATCATGGTCGAACATCAACTCCTCCCTTGCCAGCACGCTCCCATCAACCTTCAACAACGACCACTGGCCAGCCACGCTTCCTTTCGCGTGCCCCTGCACCTCCAACCTTCCTCCTACTCTCCCCTCTCCCTCTCCTCCGTTCTCTATGTGAACCCATGCACGGTGTGCATGGGCTCACGCTGGCGCGCTCACACCGGCGCTCCGCCTGTCCTCTACCCACCGAAGGCCTCGCCGCTCCTCACGTCGATCCTCTCCTTACCCCTTCGTCTCCCGCTCTTCGTCTTGTTTCTTGCTCTCAACGTGCCCGTGCATGTAACGAGGAGAAAATGAAGGAGAAAAGGCTCACCTTGCCACCGGTGTTGTGCTCGCCACGCCTCGAGTGCAACGCTGCCATATGCGCTCGTCGTGAGGGTATGGCTACCGTCTCTCAGCCTCCCTCGTTCTCTCTCTTTCATGTTCCCTCTCTCTCTCATGCTTGCACGGGGGAGGTGAAAGGAAAAGTAGCAACGGTGGTTGCATTTACCTAGTTGCAAGGAGAGAGAACCTGGGAAGGGGAAAGTTAGGGAAGAGAGTAGTTGATTAGTATTTGATTACAACAAGAAAAAAAAGGTGATTAGGAAAGAAGGGTTAGGATTAGAATATGTGATCAATGATTTTTTTAAATTACAAATGATTATGTAATATGGTCAAACAATATCTGATTTCCGTGAAATTCATACCATTAAAATCATTATGATACAAAGAATTTGATAAAATTCGTGGATTTCTAGATGGGGGTTATTTGCACAATGCGATTCCCATAGTGGATCACCTGTGGGTTTGCTCGTGGTTTACATGCATTTCACATATCTGAGATCCGATCACCACATGAAGTATATCGTTAGAATTCTCGTGACATCGAGAAACTAACTAAACCTTTAGATCATTGATCCAAGGTCCGAATCACAAAAGTGAAAAACACATGAGCTTCCAATTCGATAACACATTTTTAATTCGCACAAGCTCCAATTTGCACACAAAAAGTGTCGATTGGTTTGTCTTAGCATGCTTAAGTCCAAAATGACTTTGGAATCTGGGTTCAAGGCTTTACAGTTTTAGCCTTTAGCCATTGACAATGAATTTATGGCCTGTTTTGGGATTAGAGATTTCGATGGCCCCATTTGAAAATGTTTGTGAAACTAAGTATGGGTCGGTCCATTTAGATCTATGCTTTCCCGAGAAAAGTCATAATCTGGCATCAAAAAAGCCACACCTTCTGATTAGGCTCAAAACTTTTGCGAGAAATCATTTTGTCATGTAAAGCTTTGGTCCTTTCCTTGTAAATCCTAGCATTTTGATATGCCTCATTACGGATTTCCTCCAACTTTGTCAATTGCAGCCTACGATTTCACTTGCATTTCCAATATGCAGGTTACACTCTTTGATGGGCTAACAAGCCTTATGCTCGACTTCTACTGGGAGGTGACAAGCTTTACTGAAAACATGTCGGTAAGGAGACATTCCAATGGGTGTCTTATAAGTTGTATGGTATGCCCAAAGGGCGTCGTACAACTTAATGGCCCAATCCTTCTTATTAGGTTGTATCATCTTTTGTAGAATATTCTTGCTTTTCCGATTGGAAATCGCAGCTTGTCCACTGGTTTAAAGGTGATAAGGTGTGGAGATTTTATGTTTGACAATATGCTTAGCAAGAAGAGTGAAAAAGTGAGCATTAGTGAAATGGGACCCTTCGTTACTGATAATTGCCTGAGGCATCCCAAACCTACTAAAGATATTCTTTTTCACAAATTCAATTACAACTTTATGATCATTGGTTCTTGTAGGGATAGCTCATCATGAGCCATAACTAGCTCATTTTGACCCAATACAAAGGATAAAAGCTCCTACATATCTCAAGGAAAGGCTTAACTCAGAGAATTCTGAGTTTGAGAAAAAAACCAGTCATAAGGGGTAAAAGTGCAATTTTACCAGTATAATCTGCATACAGGGTAATTCAGGGCCCAAACATAGGTCAAAACAGCTTAATAAGAATAAAAGTGGGATGAAATGATCTAGCAAGGGCTACAGCACTTCCAAGGAACCAAATGATAATCTGTAACCCTAAAACAACCCACTTCAATTCACAAGGTTCGAGGCAAAGTAAAAATAGAATAAACCCTCTAAAATTCATAGAAAAATAATCTCTAGGGTTTAGAACCTTCAATTTGGCCTTTAGAACCCATTTTGACCTACATTGAGAACCATGCCCAATTAATAACTTAATTTGGGTTTTTGCGCAAATTGACCGGTCAAACAAGGTTTAATATGAAAATAAAATTCACCATCAGATTCCTTAGGTCCTAATTAGTCATGTATAAAAACTTGAGCCTAAGAAGAAACCTCCTTGACCGACTTCACACTTTGGTCCTCATATATTTACTCTTTGGCCCTCAACTTTTGAACCCTCGCATTTTAACCCCTAACTCTCCTTCGTTCTTTGCAATCAGGTCCCTCCTGCAAAACCCTGCCAGCACCATGCTCCGGCGACCTTGCGCGGAGCATGGCGCCGCGCAGGGTGAGGTGGGGGACCTGGCAAGTAAACCGGGGGTGCCCTGCGTCGTCAGCCGTCGCAGGAGCACCCCCCTGGTCATTGTAGCTCACCATACCGGCCGTGCGAGCGCACGGACGGTATGGGTTCATGTTCCGACATTCTCCGGCGAGGGAGACACGTCGTCTCCCTCCGCCTTCCTCCCTGCTTCATCCCTATAAATACCCCCCGCTGCTCCACCGACCAGGGCAGCTTGGATCTGACGGAGAAAACCCCCAACTTTCCTCTCCTCTCCCTCCGGCAGACGCCCACCAGCTCCGGCGGTTCTTCCTCCTCCTCCTCTTCGCTCTGCCGCAATACCAGCAGCAGAGACTTCTTCCCCTGCTCTTCCCACGTCGCGCAATACCGGCGCGCGCTGCCTCTGCCCCGTCGTCACCGCCGTCCTCCCCCCACTGGGCATCGTCTTCTCCGGCGACAGTTGATACGACTGTCGCCCTGTTCCTCCCCCTTCGTCCCTGCAAGTAAGTTAGAACTACTCCCCTTCTTCTCCTCTTTCTTTCCCCGCTTTCAATTTAGTTAATTAAACCCTCGACCGCTCCTGTTCACCCTCACCCTCTCCGCCTCCGACCACCCTCCGGCGAGCCGCTCCCATCACCTCAGCGACCCACACGGCTCGCCGACCACCGCAGAACCTCCGCCTCCTCACCCTGATCCTCTTCCGCCCCTCCACTTCCCACCAAACACCCTCTGCAGATCCACCGAACACACCCACTTCTTCGCTCACAGTTTGACCTAGGACGACCTGTTGGCTCCATCACGCCCCCTGCAGACCCCCTGACCACCTTTGCCGTGCCACGGCGAAGGTCCCCCGCCTGTCTGATTTGGCCGAGAGGCCGTTCTTCTGTGACCAGGTGACTCGCCCGCCGTCGCCATTACTGCGCAGGCAGAGCTGCTTCACCTGCAGGTGCAGGCACGCCTTCGCCCAGGTTTGACTCCCAGGTTGCGCAGGGACTCTCCGCGAAACGTCCCTGGTTCACAGATGGAGCGAAGGCCGCGCGGGAAGCCACGATCGCCCACTGCTCCATCCGCGACGCGCGCTCAATTGGGGTGGGACATTTAGTCCCACCTCGGAACTTCTCGGAGGCGCGTGGACGCATAAAGGCAAAAAGTGCCTTATGCTGTCTGCCTCCTGACCACGGGGTGAGGTCCCTCTCACCCGACCCGGCCTCGTCCGTGACCACGCTCCGCGGACCTGGCCCGACCCGATTAGACCGACCTGCACTCCTCGCCCACCACCGCACGCCGGTGGGCCTGGACCCGGGCCTGACCCGAACCCGATTACCCGGTAGCTCTGGGAGAGCTGTCCCAAGAGCGGTTTCAGAGAGAAAGAGAGACGCGGGGGGGGGGGAGGGTAGAGTAGGTTTTGCCTCTTGACGAAAAACTCTGAAGTGTGCAGGCCAAAGAAGAAGAAGAAGACCCGCGGAAGAAGAAGTGCAGGCGAAGAAGAAGGAGCTGCACTGTAGCAAATGCTCAGTTAAGTCGTCGAAGCACCGGGCCAGACGACGGAAAGTCAGCAGCCAGAGCAGGAAAGAAGGCAGGCTGAAGAAGAAGGAAGAGCAACGGCCGAAGCAGAAGCAGAAGAAGAAGAAGAGAGGTCAAGGCAGAAAACCAAAGAAGAAGAAGAACAAGGAGCTCTGAAGAAAGAAAAACATCACCAACGCAGGAACAGCAGGAAGAAGAAGAAGAGCATCACCATTGCAGAAGAAGATTATCACCATAGCAGAAACCAAGGAAGAAGAAGAAGGAGATCTGAAGAAAGAGAAAAAAAGAAGAACATCACAACAAATTCTTTCCCTCTCTCTTTATTTTGTAAAAGAAACATGTATATCTCTAGAATACGACTTGCTCCCTGAGTTCGACCTCGGGAACTCTTTCATTTTCCGAGTAAAAAAATTTATATTTGAAATGTGGTAATAACCGGCTTTACTACAACGTTATAACAAAACCCTCAAACCCGGTGAAACCAGACGTTTCCATTTTGGCGCCGTTGCCGGGGAGCAACGGCTATTCTAGCGGTAAACATTCCTGTTTCTTTTAATTTCTGATAATCTCCTCTCTTTTGTGCAGCTACAGGAACTCAAGAAGACAAGCAACCACACGACAACCACTCCGAAGACAGGTAAATTTTTTCCTCTCACTATTAACCCCTAAACTCTAAAGAGGAAGAAAAGAAAAACAAGCAATATAGGGCTAACCTGTCTTCCATACTTAGTAACCATAAAGAGTTGCATGTTTTCAACTCATCACTCCTGCACACTATCAAGGGCATTTAAGGGCTAACACATTCTTGCTTGAGCCCTAATTGCCCAACAAAGAATTAAATGGACCAAATAGAGCCAACATAAGGTCAAACATTAGGATTTCAGTAGAGACACACCCCTTAATCAAGAATTGAGGAAATCCAAAAGAGGTGTGCCCAAGCCATTGATTGAAAATAATTAACAAAAAAAAATCCTAAACAATTGGCTCTCTCTAAACACTTGAACCCTAAAAGACAGGACCTAAAAGCTCTCAAAGAAAACAAGAGGTAAAGTTGACCCCTTTGGGTTAACCAACCTTAAATTAGGTCACTCTTTGCACTTGAAAAGACTAAAGTTCAAGTGAAAACCTTAAGCACCCTGATCTTAAAAATTAGTAGACTTAAGAGGTCAAGATCCCCATTCTGGTCTACCTGGAACCGCAGTGACAAGAGAGGTCGGGTGGGGGAAACCCTGTAACCCGTGGGGACGCTCTACCGTGTAGGGGTCTTCGCGGGACTCTCCCTCTCTGGCTGCCCAGGTAATTCTCAGGTGGACGATCTTTCTGATCAAGGGGTCCATCTGCCCCGTACCTCTATAGTCACCCAACACATTTTTTTGGGTGTCTTGATTGGGTCCAGCACCTTTTAATCTCATCACATCCTTCAGTATATGCTTGGAAGGAGGTCCTTGAATCCTCCCTTAGGAATTCACTTGCCCTGAGGTTAGGCCTCAGTTCCCTTGTTTATGCAGCACCACCACATTAATCTTTCCTCTGATACTCCCTTCTTCCATCTTGGCACAACACAAGTCTACATCGAAGCCTTTGATTCCTCATCTTGATTCCACCACCTAATCCAAATATGCAGCCAAACCACCTAAGACTACCATTCAAGAAACCTGAATATCGGAGATCTATGAAAGATAAAATGATCGAGGATGCCATAAAATTCTATGAAAAAGAAGAAAAAACCTCAACACCAATAGGAGATATTCAGGTTGATGTCCCAACAACCACAGCTTTCATCATAAACTGTGCCCAAATTCTATTGACTGGAATTTCAAAAGGATCAACCCGAGACATGCTCATGACAGGATACATTGAGATGGAAAAATTACACCAATCTGAATACCTTCAATGCTTAACAAATCCTGTACTTTGGGAACAACACCAAGATGCCCTTATAAAACGGGTAGAAATGATGAAATCAGTAGAACAAATTATCAACCAGAAATACCCGTATAAACCAGAAACAGAGGATGAACCATCTTGGAACAGTATTAAGGAACAATTCAGTTTCCCAGATCTCGGGATTGAGGCACAAAGTGGTTGTAAAATTCCAACCCAAATAGAAGATAGCATTAAAATAGGTTGGGAAGTTGCAGGAGAACACAATGCTGAGCCAACCCTAGGCCGTAAATCACCAAGCTTAGAACTCCAAGACTCCTGCAATAACAAGATTAGAATTGAACCTCTGGAGGGTATAAATTCCGCCCCTTGTTTTGATAAGGTAACCCTCGAAGGTTATTCAGACTTAGGTTCTAATAATTCTACCCACATCCTAAGCCTAGAACCTAGATCTGAAACTTATTGGGAAGATTATGAGGCCCCTTATGAGAAAGATCAAATTTTTACAGAATATGATTCCGGGCCTTTATTTGATGAATGTCCTTTTCCAACACCCTCAGGAAATCTGATTGATTTTTCAGAAAACATGCCAATTTATGATACAGAAACTGAGGAGTTGGATGAGCAAGGTTTTAATGGGATCTATCCTACCAGCTTAGAGCTTGAACAGAACATCTTTTTGAGCCCAGAAGTGACATATAGGCTAGAACCCAGTCAGGCTGCTGATTCCACATCTGATGATTTGTGCTGTGGTGGAATTCATGATCATTTTCGCCAACTCTCCGACAATTTCAGATCTGACTATAATTGCGGAGAGATTCCCCTTCCTGAACACACCAGGCCTATCCACGACCTCAGTTCACATGACTCTGACTCTGAGGTCCTGATTCCCGAGATCACTGATAACACAGAATCACTCCTTTTCGATCCTCAGGAACCAAAAACAGAAAATGCCAAGAGTGATTGTAACCCAGAATCCAAATTTTTTCTCGAATCCGATTTCTTTCATCCTACAGACACTCTTCCGGCATTTGATAGTTACCCAGAGGACTCTCTACAGGAAACCACCTATCATCCGTCTCTAGAAGAGCCCTCGTACACAATGGCCACCTCAGCCGCACACACAGAACGGATCAAAACCTCTTCCCAACCTCAACCTGCAACCGGACTCAATTTCTATTCAGATTCACCTCTCACCAAGCCGATTGCATTTCCACATCGGGTTTCGAACATTGATCAGACTACATGCCATGCTCTATCATTCTCTGATCACCCCTGTAGGGTTCCTGCATCAACCACTGATTATCCTACGGGTCCCTACTCTGACCAGGCTGATTCGGCACAGCCAAACCCTGCGTTTACACTTCCACATCCATCTGAGCCTCATAGTTTATGGTGGGTTCCACACTTTTTTATCCACATCTATCAACCCACTAGATTGATTGGGTTTGGGCTGCATCATCAGCCTGTTGATTTGAACAAGCACCTGGTTGGACCAACCAGGCTCTTAATCAAGGTGCTTGTCTTACAAAACTCTGCTGATTTGACCATCCCCTCTCCATCGCATTTCCCGCTTGGCTGAAGGCATCAAATTTAGCGCTCAACGGGAGGCAGCCCGTCATTCTCTTTGAAAACCTGAAACTTGTTCTGGCAGCTTTTTGCACTTGAAGTTCACACTTTAGGACAGCCGACTCCACCTCAGGTGCTTGCATCTGAGATTAGAAATCGTCCGCAACAGTCACCCCGACCCATTCGCTCATCAAAACAGCTATCCTAATGTATGAACTTAGTTGAATAAAAACCCCTAGGTTACAATGAGGACATTGCAAATCTTAGGCATGGGGGGGTATGAAAGTGCAAAAACTCGTAAGAAAAGGTTTCAAACAAAAAATTCACATATGCCAAAAATACCATAAAAATTAAAAAATTTTTTCGAAAAAGAATAAGAGGAAAAGAGGAGAAGGAAAATTTTGTGAAGGAGAAAAGAAACAAAATGAAAAAGGAGCACAAAATTATGAGAAAAAGTGATAGTCATTAGTAAGGAACTAAGGAATTAACCTAAGTTCTAGACCTCATTCAAGAAAAGTGCACAATAAGATTAGTAAAGAATGCAAACCTTAGGCATTCTTGAATAGACTCTTAGTACCCATTAAGATCTGGACACTCCTCAAGAGGTTGAGGAAAATGAAAAGCTGAAGTATTAGGTCCAAGGCTTAGGAAGTATTCGGCCTCGTTAACTAATTTTTGGTTTACGGGACTCAGTAACCTAAGCACCCTAATCTCACACACAGCCTGGTTCAGTAAGCGTAAAAATCAGAATCACGCAGAAGCGTCGCAAAAATCTGAAAAGAACACCTAGAATAGGAGCAGCCGATCAACACAAGTTGATTTGGACGAGTTCCCAGCGCAGAGAGGCGGGAAATCCCCTCGAAGACGCGTAACAAAATATCATCTCCTCGGTGCTTGTCTCTTAGGATATTTACATATCCTACGGGGGGCATGTAAGCACTCTGCTGGTTCAGATTCCATGGATGGCATTATCTCGAAGTGTCAATTGCCAGGGTCTGGATTCGGCCACGGAATACCATGGATGGGATTATCTCGAAATCTCAATAGCCAGGGTTCCGGGGGTTGCCATGGGCGGTGCTATCTCGAAGCATCGATCGCCAGGAACCCTTGAGGATTGATGATGGGAGCAAGGAATCTGATACAGACCGTGTTGAAAAGCCAATCCTAGGCTAGAACTAAAAAGAAAAAGAGAGAGAAAACTCTCCAAACAGAAAAACTTTCTATCTCTCTCTTACAAAACGCACTGCGAACTGAGCCAGGGCTAAAATCATTTTAAGCACGGGTGCTTTAACCACGAAGTCCAATAAACCTTAGGTTAGTTCTTGTGGGCCTTAAAAACCTTTGCTAAAAGACTGAGGCTAAGGCTAGACAGATTTGGATCTTGATTGGTACTAGAGTACCTTTTAGGCCTATGATCAGCATTCTAACCTAATCTATGAAGGCACTTATCTAAAACTATTGAAAACTTCATGGTCTAGAACAAGGGTTGAAACCTTAAGTTTTTGCTAAGGGACTAGCAAAAGCTAGGCATGGGGGTATGATGAGAACCTCATCATGAGCCATAACTAGCTCATTTTGACCCAATACAAAGGATAAAAGCTCCTACATATCTCAAGGAAAGGCTTAACTCAGAGAATTCTGAGTTTGAGAAAAAAAACCAGTCATAAGGGATAAAAGTGCAATTTTACCAGTATAATCTGCATACAGGGTAATTCAGGGCCCAAACATAGGTCAAAACAGCTTAATAAGAATAAAAGTGGGATGAAATGATCTAGCAAGGGCTACAGCACTTCCAAGGAACCAAATGATAATCTGTAACCCTAAAACAACCCACTTCAATTCACAAGGTTCGAGGCAAAGTAAAAATAGAATAAACCCTCTAAAATTCATAGAAAAATAATCTCTAGGGTTTAGAACCTTCAATTTGGCCTTTAGAACCCATTTTGACCTACATTGAGAACCATGCCCAATTAATAACTTAATTTGGGTTTTTGCGCAAATTGACCGGTCAAACAAGGTTTAATATGAAAATAAAATTCACCATCAGATTCCTTAGGTCCTAATTAGTCATGTATAAAAACTTGAGCCTAAGAAGAAACCTCCTTGACCGACTTCACACTTTGGTCCTCATATATTTACTCTTTGGCCCTCAACTTTTGAACCCTCGCATTTTAACCCCTAACTCTCCTTCGTTCTTTGCAATCAGGTCCCTCCTGCAAAACCCTGCCAGCACCATGCTCCGGCGACCTTGCGCGGAGCATGGCGCCGCGCAGGGTGAGGTGGGGGACCTGGCAAGTAAACCGGGGGTGCCCTGCGTCGTCAGCCGTCGCAGGAGCACCCCCCTGGTCATTGTAGCTCACCATACCGGCCGTGCGAGCGCACGGACGGTATGGGTTCATGTTCCGACATTCTCCGGCGAGGGAGACACGTCGTCTCCCTCCGCCTTCCTCCCTGCTTCATCCCTATAAATACCCCCCGCTGCTCCACCGACCAGGGCAGCTTGGATCTGACGGAGAAAACCCCCAACTTTCCTCTCCTCTCCCTCCGGCAGACGCCCACCAGCTCCGGCGGTTCTTCCTCCTCCTCCTCTTCGCTCTGCCGCAATACCAGCAGCAGAGACTTCTTCCCCTGCTCTTCCCACGTCGCGCAATACCGGCGCGCGCTGCCTCTGCCCCGTCGTCACCGCCGTCCTCCCCCCACTGGGCATCGTCTTCTCCGGCGACAGTCGATACGACTGTCGCCCTGTTCCTCCCCCTTCGTCCCTGCAAGTAAGTTAGAACTACTCCCCTTCTTCTCCTCTTTCTTTCCCCGCTTTCAATTTAGTTAATTAAACCCTCGACCGCTCCTGTTCACCCTCACCCTCTCCGCCTCCGACCACCCTCCGGCGAGCCGCTCCCATCACCTCAGCGACCCACACGGCTCGCCGACCACCGCAGAACCTCCGCCTCCTCACCCTGATCCTCTTCCGCCCCTCCACTTCCCACCAAACACCCTCTGCAGATCCACCGAACACACCCACTTCTTCGCTCACAGTTTGACCTAGGACGACCTGTTGGCTCCATCACGCCCCCTGCAGACCCCCTGACCACCTTTGCCGTGCCACGGCGAAGGTCCCCCGCCTGTCTGATTTGGCCGAGAGGCCGTTCTTCTGTGACCAGGTGACTCGCCCGCCGTCGCCATTACTGCGCAGGCAGAGCTGCTTCACCTGCAGGTGCAGGCACGCCTTCGCCCAGGTTTGACTCCCAGGTTGCGCAGGGACTCTCCGCGAAACGTCCCTGGTTCACAGATGGAGCGAAGGCCGCGCGGGAAGCCACGATCGCCCACTGCTCCATCCGCGACGCGCGCTCAATTGGGGTGGGACATTTAGTCCCACCTCGGAACTTCTCGGAGGCGCGTGGACGCATAAAGGCAAAAAGTGCCTTATGCTGTCTGCCTCCTGACCACGGGGTGAGGTCCCTCTCACCCGACCCGGCCTCGTCCGTGACCACGCTCCGCGGACCTGGCCCGACCCGATTAGACCGACCTGCACTCCTCGCCCACCACCGCACGCCGGTGGGCCTGGACCCGGGCCTGACCCGAACCCGATTACCCGGTAGCTCTGGGAGAGCTGTCCCAAGAGCGGTTTCAGAGAGAAAGAGAGACGCGGGGGGGGGAGGGTAGAGTAGGTTTTGCCTCTTGACGAAAAACTCTGAAGTGTGCAGGCCAAAGAAGAAGAAGAAGACCCGCGGAAGAAGAAGTGCAGGCGAAGAAGAAGGAGCTGCACTGTAGCAAATGCTCAGTTAAGTCGTCGAAGCACCGGGCCAGACGACGGAAAGTCAGCAGCCAGAGCAGGAAAGAAGGCAGGCTGAAGAAGAAGGAAGAGCAACGGCCGAAGCAGAAGCAGAAGAAGAAGAAGAGAGGTCAAGGCAGAAAACCAAAGAAGAAGAAGAACAAGGAGCTCTGAAGAAAGAAAAACATCACCAACGCAGGAACAGCAGGAAGAAGAAGAAGAGCATCACCATTGCAGAAGAAGATTATCACCATAGCAGAAACCAAGGAAGAAGAAGAAGGAGATCTGAAGAAAGAGAAAAAAAGAAGAACATCACAACAAATTCTTTCCCTCTCTCTTTATTTTGTAAAAGAAACATGTATATCTCTAGAATACGACTTGCTCCCTGAGTTCGACCTCGGGAACTCTTTCATTTTCCGAGTAAAAAAATTTATATTTGAAATGTGGTAATAACCGACTTTACTACAACGTTATAACAAAACCCTCAAACCCGGTGAAACCACGTTTCAATAGCCTTGACCCATTTGGACACATAGTCGATTGCAACAAGGATAAACTGGTGTCCATGAGAAGGAATAAAAGATTCCATAAAATCAATATCCCAAACATCAAAAATCTCAACAATTAAGATAGGATTAAGAGGGATCATATTCTTCTTTGTCATGTTTCTAAAAGTTTGACATCGGCAAACATATGGGCATCTTTAAAAAGTAACAGCCAATAAAAATCGGATTGCAACACTTTGGTCACAGTCTTTTTCTTGAAGAAATGTCCTCCACACACTGAAAAATGGCAAAAGGTAACGATGCTGTGGATTTCATTTTCCGATACACAACAAATGACCTAGTCAACACAAATCCTAAATAATTTAACATCTTTCTAGAAACAGTATTTGGCTTCAAAATAAAATTTATCTTTCTTTTGACCAAACTTATCGGTGGGGATCAGTCTAGTAGCCAAATAGTTGACCAGATCGACGTATCAGGGTATCTTAGTTCCCTAGACAGTCAAAATGATCTCATTCGGAAAGGAATTAGAGATAGTAATATCCCGATAAGGACTCTCTACTAAAATCCATGGCAAGTGATTAGCTAGTACATTTTGTGCCCTTGCTTTATCTTTAATTTCATGGTCAAATTCTTACATCAAAAGTATCTGATGAATCAGTCGGGGCTTGGCATCCTTCTTAGCTAGAAGGTGCCTTAGAGCGATATGGTCGGCGTAGAAAATAATATGTGATCCTAATAAGTAGGCTCCGAATTTTGCTAAAGAAAATGCTGCCGTCAGCAATTCTTTCTCTATCGTGGTGTAGTTTCTCTAAGTATCATCCAAGGTTTTGTTGGCGAAGTAGATAACAATGAGTTTTTTATCATATCTCTGTCTCAAAACAACACCAATAACATAGACTAAGGCATTATGCATCAGTTCAAAAGGTGCTGAGCAATTAAAAGGCTGAAGAATAGGTGCTTGGGTGACAGATAGCTTGAGTAAATCAAAAGCCTTAAGACAAGATGCATCAAAATCCAAGGGTTGGTCCTTAGAAAGTAGATTACTCAAAGGCCTTGACAATTTTGGAGAAATCTTTAATAAACATTTTATAAAAACCCACATGTCCAAGGAATGATGTCAATTTGTTTCATTGTTGTGGGTGGTGGGGGTTTAGAAATGAAATCTACTTTAGCTTTATCTACTTGAATTCCTCTTTCAAAGACCACATGACCAAGTACGATCCCTTCCAGCACCATAAAGTGGCTCTTCTCCCAACTAAGTACTAGATTTACTTCAATACACTTTGCAACACCTTTTCTAAGATTTCTAGGTCGTTCTAAAATGAATCCTTGAATATTGAAAAATCATCCATAAAACCACTAGAAAATCTCCCACCATTTCTATGAGGATTGCGAGCATGCACCTCTAAAAAGTTCGTAGGTGAGTTACAGAGACCAAAAGGCGCCCAATGGAAAGCAAAGGTTTCGTAGGGACAAGTGAAGGTGGTGTTTTCTTGGTCCTCGAGATGGATGACCACTTGATTGTATCCGAAGTAACCATCAAGAAAATAGGAGTATTTTTGCCCTGCCAACTTCTTCATTTTTGCTAATCAATGAATAGCAAGGGAAAATTATCCTTTCTTGTAGTTGTATAATCTATACATACTCTCCAAGCAGAAGTTGTTCAAATTGGCACCAATTCATCCTGATCATTTGCAACAATAGTTAGCCCAACTTTCTTACAAGCTATTTACACTGGGCTAACATAAGGACCGTTAGAAATTAGGTAAATGATGCTAGCATCAACCACTTAATGACTTCCTTTTTAATTGCCTTTCGCATATTCGAATTCATCCTTCTCTACATTTGTTGAGAGGGTTTAGCTTCTTCTTCTAAATAAATCTGATGTTTACAATAAGGAGGGATAATTCCCTTGAGGTCAGCTAAAGTCTAACCTATTGCCTTTCTATTTCTTTGAAGGACCTGAATCAATTTACTTTCTTGAGTCTGGGTCAAATTGGAATTTGCAATCATTGAAAAATTTTGATTAGGTCTTAGGAATCAGTATTTTAGAGAACTGGGTAAATGTTTTAATTTAAGCTGGGGCATATTAAGATCAAAAGAACTTTCTCAAAAAAATATTAAGATCAAAAGAAGGAAAACTCTTGGTTTGATCAGAAAACAAAGGTTTAGGCAATATGTCAACCTTAAAAGTCCAAGGAGGTTGTGCATCAACTATAGTGTGGAACAAATCAAAAACCTCCTCGTGTTGGTCTAAGGATTCGGGTGTGGGATTGATTAGGCTAGCATTTAAAGGGTCTGAAATCACATTAATTGGCTTACTTTCTTTAATAATCCCTCCTGGATCACTAGTATCACTGATCATCCCACATTCATCTCTTTGCCTTGTGGCTTGAAAAATATTCATTCTCATCTTCCTATCACCAAAGACAATTTCCATACTACCATTCTCACAAACAATATGGGCCTTTGCAAGAGCAAGGAAAGGTCTTTCCAAGATAATCGGTGTATTCCTAAGTTCCTCAGGCACCTCCATGTAAAGGATAATAAAATTCACTAGGAAATAAAAATCCTTGGCCTTGACAATGACATCCTCTATGACTCCCCTTGGTGTGGATATTGATCGATATACAAGTTGAAGGGTAACACTTCTGGGTTTCAAATCATCGAATCCAAATTTCTCAAAAAGAATAGTGGGAATCAAATTGATTGAGGCACCTAAATCAAGCAGGGCTCTATCAAAAGTTTGTCCCCAATGACACAGGAAATCAAAGGGGTTCTAAGATCCTTTCTTTTAGGAGGGAGGCATCTTAAGCTGAGAGAACTAGCTTGTGCAAAAAACACCACCCTCTCAGGGTTTTGGCCTTATGCTTCTAAGTACAATGTCCCTTTAAAAACTTAGCATAAGGCAGAATTTGCTCTATAGCATCAAGGAGGAGAATATTAATTGGGACTTGTTTGAAAAGGATAAGCAACTCCTTATTGCTAGGACTACTTTTCCTGGTTTTCTTTTTGTTTAAGGATTTAAGGAAGGGAACATGTGTGGAGTTTGGAATAGTGCTTTCCTGAGCTTTAGGTTCAGAAATTCTAGGTTCTTTAACCTGAATAGCCTTATTAGGATCCTTAAGGTTCTTGTTTGGTGGCCAAGTGGATTCCTTAGTTTGGGTACCACCCCTTAAAGTGGTTGCATTGGCATTAGCATTAGGGTTTGGATCATGGGAATAATTAGAAAAATTAGGTGCTGCCTAATTTGGGAATTGATTAAAACCAGGAGTCAAGGGAGCTTGATTAATAAGATGGCCTTGTGGTCTTGGCTCCCTAATTTTGTTGAACCCTTGAGGATTGAATCCTTGGTTAGGAAAATTCTAAGGTTTGGGATCGGTTGAGAAGGTAAAGCACTAGGCTGCCTTGATTCTGCCAACTGGCTCAGTTGATTTTTGATTTGGTGTATATCATCTTGGTGCTTTCGGTCTCTTTCCTAGAACAATTTAATCAAGGTCTTTAATTGGCTCGATTGGATTTGGCTTTCTGGTTGTCTAAATTATTGTCCTTGATTGTAAGTGGTTGGGCCAAGGTAGGAAGGTTTAAGTGCAAGCCTTACCTGGCCTTGATTCAAGTTAGGTACTTGTCTGGATTTTTTGGTCGACTAGGAGAAATTAGAATGATTTCGCCATCCAGGATTATAGGTGTTAGAAAAAGGATTGTTCTTTTGGTATCCCTAAATGGCTTACACGTCCTCATAAGACAAAGGTGGTGTAGATGGAGCAAAAAAATTGGAATACTTGGGATTAAAGGTCCCAATGTGCATTTGTCTCAAGGGCTGAGCCAAGTCAATATTGTTCGCATAGTCCCTCCCCAAGGAGGCTTGTGTAGAGGGAGAAATCAAATTGGGTTGAACTTGTTTTTGAGTGAGTGCTCTAAAAGTTGACCCCAATTCGTCAATTTTCTTATTCACCACCTCCACTTGATCAACATTAGGTCCATATCAATTTGGCTTGAACATGCTTGGACCACATGTACCCTTTTTTTGGGCTGACTAGTCCTATTAAAAGTATTCATGAAAGCATTGTTTATTGAATTTTCACTCATATTTCGAATAGCTCAAAGGCGCTAACCTCATCTTTATTTAGGAGGTTTCCTCCATAAGATGCATCCACAAAATTTCTTTGATTCTCACTTAATCCATGATAGAAAATATGGGCCAAATGTCACTTAAGTATTTTGTGGGGCAAGCATTTCCTAATTAGCTTTGTGAATCTTTCCCAAGCTTCATTGATTTGTTCCCCTTGTGTTGATTGAAAGTATTGATTGCCCTTCTTAATGCATTGGTCTTCCCAAGGGGGAAGAATTTTTTAAGGGAAGCACTCTTGAGCTCCTCCTAGGAGGAAATAGGTCTTCCAATTGTTCAGTAACAATGTGCAGCTTTATCTTTATGGGAAAAGGAGTACATTTTCATCATTATTGCTTCAATTTTAAGATTCTGAGGTCCAAAGGTCTTTCTAGTGTTGGCTAATTCTTCTAAGTGTTGAAATAGAGCCTCGAAATTATTTCCAAAAAAGTGTGGGATGAGGTTTATGATAGTAGGTTTTAACTCATAATCAACTCCTTTATCAAGGATGTTAATGAAGGGTTCAGGTGTATGACTGGACAAATTATTTAAATCTCTCAAGGGCTTGGGTAGGTAGGTTTTGTTGAGCAAGAATCATCTCCATTAAGGTTTAGAACTACATTTGAGTATGTTGATTTTGTTTATCCATTTGTAATTGCATCAGCTCAAGTGGAGTTAATTCTCTCCCAAGTGGGTTGGATCTAGAAGGGTTAGCCATAATGATAGGGTTAGATGTAGAATCAAGTGACCTAGAAATCAATCTTCTTCAAGAGGATTTGAGGGTACCCCATATATAAGGATTCTGGAATCTACTCCTATGCAATGGCAACTTCAACACAATAGGCATGGGTCTAATGAAAACAAATGGATCCACCTTCATTTAAACTCATCTTTGGAGTAAATGTTGCCCCATCCCTGGTAAGTAGAAGGGTTGCTAAAAAAACCTAGTAAGCATCGCTCTAGAAGTGTAAAGACTCGCACCCCTCACCTTAGTAGGAACTCAGGTCATTTTCCAAAATTTCACGCAAGATCTTAATTAATCGTCCAACCAATTTCCACAAAACATGCCATCTACCCAATAGGTATCATCACATCAAGGAAATAAAAGAAGGAATATACTGAGCTTGAAATGAATGTTTGGTCACCAGAGTACACATCAATAATCCATAGTCATCGATAAATAAATAAAAGTATAAGTTTGAAGAAAATTGTATTGAAATGACATGGAAAGAAGGAATCTAGACAAAGTAAGATGGTCCTACAGAACCACTACGGTGAAGAACTCCAATTGCCATTAATTGACTCCCTCTACAATCACAGAACTAGTTTGTTGTTCATCAAACCTAAGTGTGGAGTCCAAATATAGAACATCGAGAAAGCCTAAGTAGAGTAGCAAAACAATGTATAAAGCAAAAATATAGAAAAGCTATATGTCAAAAGTGGGTACCCAAATTATGTTAACTTCTTTGATTATCCAAGTATTATTTCTCAGTTTCAATTGTCAGTGCCCTCTTAATTTAAAGTCATTATTATCCCACAACCATTTCCTCCGAAGGCATGAGGAGATATCATTGTGATATCCCGTGTGGTAAGTGATATTGAGTGGAACCTTGGTGCGTGAGATGGAATTGTTTATGTCGTTGTTGTAGTTTATTTCTCTCACCTAAATCCACTAATCATTAATTTTGTAACGAGACCACGAATTGATTTTTGAAATTGGAATTGGTGAGTCCCGGTTGATTCTTCAGGGAGGCGATTTTAGTTCGCTCTTTCGTTTAGGTCAATCTCTCAGTATTATTATGTTGTTCGACTTTTTTCATTTTGAGATTTTTTTGTGGTCATTTTGTATTAAGAAGGAAATCGCAACAAACTAAGTCTTTTTGGTCTTTTGCTTATTTTACTTTTTTTTATCTTTTTAGAATAAGAATTAACGAAATAATATGAGAACACGAGATTAAAATGCAACTTTTATTGCATAAACATAAAGAGAAATTACATAAGAAAGGAAAATGACAATCAACGGGACAACCGACTTATGAAATTGAAAAGACAATAAGAAAAAAAAAAGAAACAAAGCCTTGAGTAATGATTCTCAGGTCGATTTATGCAAAGCAAAAAGAAAACAAAGGGAGTGAATGTGTGTATGTTGGTGGTGAGGGAGGGTGGTGTGTGAGAGTGTGTGTGAGAGTGTATATTACCAACTACTAAGTAAGATAAAAAGCTAAAAAGCAAGTAAAGATATCCTTGAAAAGAAAGAGCTATGTTACTAAGCAAGTATTCAAACTAATTTACTAAGAAAGTAAAAAGAGAATGGAGGTAGAGAGAATCAGGTCGCCTCTCCAATGTGGTCAAGATTGCCTATTGGGAGGGGAGGAGAATCTTTGGCACTAGGCTTATCTCCTCTTCACCTAGAGACACCAAAGCCAAGGGGGCATATGTAGTCGTTGGCCATGGGTGAAGGAGCTCTTAGGAAGAAGCTCATGGACGAACTAAGATGGAGTGCATGGAGAGAATAGGGAGGAAGGGGTGCTGCCTAAGAGATAATGGAAAGGGGGTGCTTTGGCTATGGGGCTGGGTTTTTATAGATGTTGGACTAAGGTGTGATGCACCTAAGGGGTAGGCCAAGGCATAGGATAAGAATTACAACTTAAGGGGCAGAGAACATTCTAGAGGGGGCTAGAATGGGTGTGTACCTAAGGTGGGATTAGGTGGGTGGTGTTGGGATAAGTGTGGGTTTAGGTGGGTGCACTTGTGTTATGCATGTGTAGGCCTAGAGAAAAATAAATAAAAATACAATGTAATACAAGTTACTAGACCCACTAATTAATGTGGATAAAATAATGTGACTGTGCGGAATGTGTGTGTAATGCCTTAATTGTGAACATTAGGTGTACATGTGTTTTAGTGTGTGGATAATGGTGTGTGAACACATTTATTTGCAAGTATTTAATGTGTGCTCAAATGTGTGCCTGCATGGTGCATAGGTATGTGAATAGGTATTATTGGGCATGAAGGATAGTTTTGCATGGGTTTGCATGGTTGATTTGGGCTTGTCCTGAATCTGCATGTGCTTGTTCCCCGCTCTCTTTTCTTTAGTTTTTAGCTGCTTCTCCTTGTCTTCAGAATGTAGGAATGTCTTCACTACATCATTTAATCCCAATGTAGCCACAAATTTATGGTCCTACATGAATGATATTCCAATATTACCAATAAGACCATAACATGATAGAATTAGGGTTAAGGATATACACATACAATGATGCATGCAAAGCATTTAATGGATGCAATATTTACAGAATGTATGCTAGGTTTTTATCTTAATTCAGTCAAATTAGGCCCTATGATTGCTATGCAATCAATAAAATCAATACAAGACACTCTCTCGGCCAAGAGAATGGCCCTCACGTATCCTACTAGCCAATTAATCGCCTGAGGTCTCTGCCTAGGCAAAGTGGTGACTATGAGCTTGTATGTTACGCGTGCGAGGTGCTAATCTACACTGGCATATAATCAGTCCTTTCCACTATAGGGTACAAAAAGTGGTACCAAAATCATCTCATATCAATTAATGAATACCCACTACCCTTAACTACTCAATGGGCTAAGTAGTCAACCATAAGAATTGCAAGGAGACTAGCTCACCCCCTTAATCAGTCTCAAGCCTCTAGGTACGATATAACAAGCTGAGGCAAAACTTTTCAGGCATAAGACTTTCAGTTTAGTTATAGCCATCATATTTTTGTAATTTAGTTTATTCAATTCCAACATCATGTCACATTTTCCGAAGTTTATCTTGAAAGCGGTTTAACCATAATCTCAAGTTTTTAATTTACATTGACACTTTCATATCATTCGTTTAAGCAAATCAATGTTATGATTTAACCATGGTTATCAACAGACACATGTCAATTCAATCATGTCGATAATCCATTAATTTAATCATTATGACAAAGAGGAAGACCACCATGAACTGATCCAAGTAAGAATGGAACACTCTATTCTTCAAGTCCATAAAAGGTTGTAAGTAGGGTTGTCAAAAAGATTCGGGCTCGATTGTTCGCTCGGGTTCGATTTGGGAAAAGTTCAATTCAGATTCGATTTGCAAATAAACGAATCAAATTTGGGCAGAGTTTTAGGCTCGTGTATATAAACGAACTGAACCTGAGTAAGGTAGGTTCACTCAAGTTTGATTCGTTAAAGGTTCGATAACTGTGTATATATGTATATGAGCGTGTGTGTGTGAGTATGTACCTATAAAAATACATAAATATAAAGTATTGGTATATAAATTTTCAAAAAATAATTCGAAGTCATTTTCCGTCTCCCTAACCAAATTTCAAATTTTCATTTTCCACCTATGACAAAGGAAAAAAAATCGATCTAAATTATTCTAATCTACTCCCCCCCTTCCCAAGTCGTTACTCATCATCCTCCTAAACCCCCTTCCCACAATCTACATGAATCCTAACATTCTGCCCCAGTGCTCCAATTATGTGCTGCACCTCACCTCCTTCGTCCTCAGGCATCTCCTAGTGTGTCACCACCCTACCTCCTCCATCCTTTTTCATCTCTCAGTGGCTCCCTCTCCCTTCTCCACATCCTTCTCCATTTGTCGCCGCTACATCCTCCCTCCAGTAACCCCCCTCCTGCTCTATAACAATTCAAGAAACGAAAGTCTATGACTATTATTCTTCTTTAATTAAGAGTTATGATTTCCCATTTCATGTGATAGTGGAATGCAACACTTGCAAATTAGTTAATAGATTTTATCGTAGAGTTCATTTTATGTGATTGTTAGTGGAATTCTTAAATGAACCTTAAACGAACCGAACCAAAACAAGGTAGGTTCGCTCAAGTTCGATTTGGGTTCGATTCGTTTAGTCATGTTTAGATAAATGAACTAAACCTAAACAAGATAGGTTTGCTCAAGTTTGGCTAATTTACACCCGTAGTTGTAGGGCCATTTGTTAATCTAAACAACATGGCAAGAAACTTGTAATGTCCATTGCTCATTTATAGGGCTATCTTGGACCATCTAGTTTCCTAATCTTTAGCTAATGCTAGCCTTGTTCAAATCTTGCTACTTGATGTACAATCTCAAGGTACCATCCTTCTCTTAGGAAGGAGTAACAAAATATCCCTTGGTGGTGTACTATTCTTGGAGAATTTTTCCTCTAGTATTCCTACAATAAGGGTTTAAGTTCTCTCTAATCTACAGGTTCCATCCAATATGAAGTGTCATTCATAAGATTGATGCCCAGAATAAACGAATTCCTAAGGTCAATCTCACAATTAAGAGGCATTCTAGGAAAATTATTCGGGAGTTCATTTGTGGATTCGTGATCCACCAATATGTTGCTCAACCAGATTTCAATTCTAAAGGTGCCTTCTCATGAGCCATGTATCCATTGCACCCTCATGTCAAAGCTTTCACAGCTTGTCAAGCCAAAATAAACTTGATAATCCTTTCCACCATGGCAAGCTCAAAAGTGAGTAGGCCACCCCCTCATAACAACAATCCACATTGTAAATGCACATGTGACCAATTCACACCCAAAATGGTATTATAGATCTCCATATTGATATTCATTGTATCAACCTTCCATTTGCATCTTCCAATGTATACAATAACACCCTTGGACATAGTCATTTTTGATAACATCTCACTTCCCTTTTTCCATAAAGTGGTTACCACATCTTAAGGTAATTCTCCAATTCTTACTGGATTTGCCCTTCAGTAAGTCCCAAGATTATGGTCGCGAATTATCTCCACATTAGTCATCATCATCTCTTACAATAAACATGCATCGAGTTGATACCCAGAGAGGTAGTGTCACCAACTCAATTCATGGTTGATCAAGTTCTCCAAGAGGTTGTCCTAAAGTAGATTCTTTCAAGCTATAAATAAATTAATCATGCCAAATATTCCTTCTTGATCCATTTTCTAGTGTACTAGGCTACCATTACCACCTTCGTTAACCTCGACCTCCAATGAGATGGGAAACCTCCGATCATTTCTTTCACCATTCCGTAAAGGAACTTAGCCTTGAAGGATTAACATTAAGAAATCATTCTCGCTTTGCCAAGAAGTAAAATGTAGGGTATCTCACCCATACTGAGAATTGTTTAGTCTGTCAAATGATGCTAGCTAGGCAGCAATTCATAAGGGGCCTCTTGATTCTTTGTCAAATAAAAGAACTAGATTATTTTCCAATAAGTGAGGGTAACGTATTTAGACATATTGAATAAACACGATGTGTGTTGATTTCGAGATCTGAATGATTTATAGGATTCGATAGCACATAAAGAAACCATCTAATTCGATCAATTGTTTCCTGTTTGAGTTGAGATGGCAACTTTCTCTAAGGCCGTCATCTAATTGATATTCTTAAATGAAGATTCAGGAACTGTCATGCAAGTTAGGTTAATGAGTAAATTTGATGAAACAAGAGATAACATAAGTCCTCCAATGTTGTCATGGAGAAGGAGTATCCTTTGACCTGAGATAAATATGTTCTCTATTCACAAGCACAAACATTTGGCAGACCAATAGTAGATTCACCCACCTTAGTGCTGATACCAGAAAGCTGATATATGTGAGAAAGGACAGGAGGTGCATGATCTCTCAAAGAGATCACACAAATATGTTACATAGGTGTATGCGGCAAATTTTAGGAATGAGCTTGCTCTGAGTATATTGGGAAACGAAAATTCTACATGCAGTCACAAAGTCCTAATTAGACTCAATGTAAGAAGAGAAAAAAATTGTATTTTGATAAAAGATCTAATATTCGTTCTCGTCCCAATGATACAAAGAGATGTTGAAAATAATATTATTAAAGGACGGATGACAACAGTCAAATGAGATTAGACCTTAGGATAATATTATCCTTTAAGTGTAAAGGATTCGCGACTATTTGGAATACTTGATGGGGCGTAGTGCCAAAATTCCACGAATCCTAAAGTTTCATTCCTTGAGGTAATAAATGTCTTCATCATCATTTATTCATATGATGAATAAAGATTATGAAGCACTTGACATATTTGCAAATGTTGCTCATTATTCAACTGATTAGGATGAAGTTGAGGATGAAGAAACCTTGTAAATGGAACCCACGACAAGCTATTGCAATGGGAGCCATTAGAAGATACAAAGCTTATATATGAGATTTGTATTCAGAATCGTAAGGATTGTCTTTGTAATCTTGCATCAATAGAAACCATTGCTATTTCTAAAATGTTTGGAATTGGGATATTTATGTGATGAATGACTTATTGAA
The DNA here is from genome assembly GCA_037157565.1 of Thalassia testudinum. NCBI lineage: Eukaryota > Viridiplantae > Streptophyta > Magnoliopsida > Alismatales > Hydrocharitaceae > Thalassia > Thalassia testudinum. The sequence continues at coordinate 96,987,988 of JAZHRO010000024.1, forward strand.
AGTTTTTCCATTGGATGCTTGAATGATTCGGATTATATTTTCATATACTTGGACTTCTTTGATGGTGTGATCATTAATAAAAATTCTAAACCTATGCAAAAGAAGGTGCTCTACCTTATGAGATGACTCATGTTTCAAGATAAACTCAATCATGATCTGAATACTCGCTTAGAATTGAATGATTCAAAAAGCGTTATCAATGTATTCAATGATGCCTAGATTCATGAGAAATAATGGAAGCATATGTAGACAAGTGTTGTGCTTAGATAATGAGACAATAATATCCATAATACAAAATTAGAGAGTTTAATCAGAAAATTGTTTTCCTAAATAAACTTAGGGATTTTGGAAACATGAGATGTTTGGTTGATTTTCATATGACAAAGGCCCATGTATGTGTTTCCTGATGACTCCTTATAAATAAGATGTCAACTTAAAGGGTTGAGAAAGAAAACATGAAATGTGTATGCGATACACACAAACCAAGCACAATTCTATATAGGGATGCCAGAAATACTGGGGGAATAATATGCTATCAACCTACTAGGCAGTCTGGATAGATTGTGAAGTTGTCCTTGACATTCCTTGGAAAAGGGAATGTAATAATCAAAAGGTGATCTCCAGGAGTTGAGATGCACTAACTCGGTCATTCTTAGTGAGTTTAGATGAGAAATCTACAATCCAAAATATGAATAGTCCACATATGATCCACTTATGTGATACAATATTTGCTTTGGAAGCATATACGCCACTATATGAATGCTGAAGTAGATGTAGCTTTTGAAGATACAACATGGATGATGTAGATACATAAGCTGTTTGGAAGGACTTGACGTAATTTCCTTTGTTGAAACTCCCATTGTTGTGAAGACAACAAAACATTGCACTTGTTGAGAAATGGTTTCTCATAACAAAAGCGTGTCTATAGAGAGACAGGTCCCCATCATGAAATAGATGTCTCATACGAATAAACAGTTATCATATTCAATGCTTTAACTTGTGGCCTGACTCTTAGGTGTGAAGTTGGCATCATAGGTTGGAGACGCAGTTCAGGATTACCTTTAGGGCAAGTGGGAGTTTGTTGGAGTTCACTATAGGGAAGAACAGATTTCGTGGCAGTTGAAAATCGTCACCTATTCCATGCAAACCGTTGTATTCTGTTGTCGTGAAAGTGTGTGTCGCGTTGGTGTATAGACGACAGTTTTTATTTAAAACCGTCGTATTTTAGACGAAGGTTTTAGAAACTATCGTCTCGTTTATTGACGACAATTCTTGTATAAACTGTCGGCAATAAGCTCTAAATAACGGTTTGGATTACCGTTGTCTACAGTTTACGTAAATCGTAGATGATAGTTTTTCAACCGTCGTATAGTTGTATAAAAGACGGTTATCGGAAAATTGTCATCTACATAAACACGACAATTATTTTTAAAACCATCGTGTATATATCTATGTTTTTTTTTTTTAATATTACATTTAGGGTTATAAGATTCTATAATCTTATAATCTTATTATACCTTAAAACATATATAATATAAAAACACACACAATATAAGAATTTAACATACGACATGGAATATAAAACATTCAACAAATATATATATAAACCTAATGATAAAAGTATATCATACTGTCAAAATATAAAACCAAACAAAACAAAAGATAAATAATATAAAGCTATGCCTCAGCTCCTACCCCCTGTCCTGCTCCACCACCTCCGAGGTTGTCGTCGTCTCTATGTGGCGGGTAGAGATATGAATTGTGATCCCAACCACTGCCCCGTAATAACGCAATCATCTCTCTCATCTCCACTCTCTGCTGCTCCATCTCCTTCCTCTGCTCCTCCATGAATTTCTTAGCATCTTGACAAGCTTGAGTATGCTTGCGAAACTATGAGGTGGCATCATGGAGCTGTGAGGTGACATCATGAAGCTGTGTCTGCATCTGCTGGACGACGGCTGCTGTTGCTGACCCCTTCCACCCATACCAGCTGGAGATCGTCTGACTTCTCCCCCCACTACGAAGAAAGCCTCCATGCTCTGAAGGCATGGTGCTCCTAAAAGCCTCCTCAAGTGTCATAAGAGGGTGCTACTGAGTGCTGGAAGTAGTGTCTGTAGGAGGGTTGATTAAGTTCATCATTTCTCCCTACAAATTACAATAAGTTATTGTCATATTAAAGTATAAAAATTTAAGAAAATGAATAAATGTTACTTACATGTTTTGTCCGGTATGTCTCATGTATCCATGTTCACCCGCCGTCGGTGGTGGCCTTACTATGAGTAACCTCATACACACCAACCTGCTCAAGCGTGGCACCATCGTGTGAATGTGCCTGCAAATATATTTAAGAGATTTGCAGGTAATAGTTGTAATTAAAACTTTAATTAAAAACATAAAAGCAACAAAATTATAAGGAATTACTTACATATTTAGCCTTAACTCTATCTATACTGGTTTGACCCAAACAATGGGTCTGTGGGGGAGCTTTGGCCCTATTGGTTTTGTTCCTCTTTGCCTGATCCTGCGCATATAACATATTGTAATGGAAAATGATTGAATAATTTATCTCCAAATGCTATTAAAAATAATTGTAATTACCTCTATCTCAGGGTTATTCCAATTATCACACTATTCTCTCCACACATCTGTTGCTATTGTAGGAGGCACGTTCCTTAATGCCTCCTCATTAGACGACATTGAATTATAATACTAAATTATAGAAATAAATCATCAAAAGAAATTAATTAAGTAAATAATAAAAAATGAGAAATATTACAAATTTCACCTTTCTCTTCGTTGTCATCCTCCAATCACGATGTCGTCTTGCAACATGATGGAGAATGTACTTGGTGACATTCATATCGTCACCCTAATCAAAGATCACTTGTAACATTACAAATAGTATAAACGAATTAAATATTAATAAGGTAAACTTATATATATATAAACAAATAATTATTTACCTCAATATTACGAATAAGAAACCTCTTGAACTCCATGGAGACCGACCTCATGTTAAAAAAACAAAGGGAGACGATCTCATTTACCATCCTAGACAGTCTGTTGGTGAATTGAGGATAATTTGGATCTTCTCTAGCTTTGTTGATATGCACTTTGATTCTCGTCCCCTCTGGAAGTGCATCTAGATGTAAATTTCTTGTTGGACCCCTTCCTTTTTTTATTACCTGATAAGAAAAATATAAATATTAAAAATTAAAACATTATCAATAAATTTTATTAAGATTTTACCAACAATTTATACCAGCAGAACTGGTCCCTACCTCAACCTGAGGGTCCTATTGAGGTAGCCTCTGTACCTCAACATTATCCTCACCCTCCTCATCCTCATCCTCGCTTCCGCTATCACCCTCGTCCTCATCCTCGTCGTCGTCAGGGTAGTGGGTGGCAACCTTTAGCTCTGGCTCTCGTACTACATTAGTAACCACCGTCTTGCACTTCTTTTGGTACCGTCAGGCAAGATCACCAGGCTAGACATATTCACGCTGCCGGATAAATGCGGGATTAGGTACCATGACAACTGGGTGGGCGTGGGGGAGTACTTAGAGGGATGTTCTCTCGAACGGATGGGGGAGTCTAGGTGCGGGGTGGCTGGATGTGGGAGGGTTGGGTGGGCTGTGTGCGGGGCTGCTAGGTGTGGGGGGCTGGGTGCGTAGGGGTGATGGGAACACCATCATGAGCCATAACTAGCTTATTTTGACCCAATTAAGTCAGTAAATGCTCTTACATAACCTCCAAAGAGTCACAAGTCACCGCATGGTCATCTTGAGGGAAAAATAAGAAATTAGGGTTAAAACTTTAATTTTACAAGCTTATCATGAATGCAGTACAACCACGGATTTTCTCAGGGGTTGAATGAAGGTCAAATGTTCTTAAAAGATAACAAGTGGGTTAAGACAGATAGAAAAGGGTTTGCGCGTGTTCTGAGAATTAAATGACTTTTGAAACCCTAAAAAAAGACCCGCTTAATTAACTGAGGTTCTGATCAATATAAAATTCACCTAAACACTCTAAAATTCATAGAAAAATATTCTCTAGGATTTGGAACCTTCAATTTGATCATCAGAACCCGTTTTGACCCAGAATAGAGACAGATAAACATTTACCCTAATTTGGGTTTTTGCATAAATTACCCAATAAAACATGGTAAAAATAAAAATCCAACTTCACCATTGGATTTCTTAGGTTCAAATTAGGTTTGAACCAAAATTTGGACCCAAAATGAGTTTGTCTTGACCTAGTTTGCAAATTGGTCCTGTCTAATTACATTTCTACCCTTAACTTTCAAAATCCTTTCAAATAAGCCCCTAACTTTATCGTCATTCTCACAAAAAGGTCCCTATCACCATTAAACCTATTCCTACTTGCTCCGACGACCTTAAAAAAGAAAGAACTCCCTGATTTCTTAACGAATCCCTTTCAAATTTGAAAGGGAAGTTCGTCAAGAAATTTCCTTCCTTTTGGACCTGATCCTAAGCCCTAAAACCTACCCAATCTCTCATGCAAACGCATGAGAGATTTGGGTATCAAGGAATTCCCAAACTCCAGCGAGCTTTCCAAGCTGGGGAAGCTTGCTTCCCAAGCTTTAACCGTCCTCCGGAGGTCTATAAAAGCACCTCCTGCTCATACTGAACCTCTCGAGCTTGAATTCGACCAGAGAAACCCTCAAATTCCTCTCTCCTCCTTCGGTCGAATTACTCTTCAAGCTCTGGCGGCCCTCCTTGCCTCCCTTCGTCGTCTGATCGCAATACCAGCAGCAGATTCCTCTTCCTTGCCTTCTTCCGTGTCGAGCAGCACCTGCTGGCGCCCCTACCTCCTTCATCCTCGCCGTCCACCTCTTATCAGAGAAGTTTCATCTCCGACGCCGGCCACACCTCAATCGGCACCAACTCCCCTCCCCTTGGTCTGCCTCCTCTCCTAAATGACTCCTCATCTTCCACTCTTCGTTTCCAAACATCCGCAACTTCGTTTCAACTGTCGACACGCCCTCCGCGACTTCATCTTCCACCTCGCCGGCGTATCTTTGGCGAGCTCACACGGCCACTACGCTCCACCAACCCAGCCATCGTTCATCCCCACACCTCCACCGTGTCTCAGAGAGCTATGTGGAAAGCTTCCATAGCCGTTGGGTGCAAAGCCTAAGAGAATCAGGCCAAAATCAGGAACAATGATTGCACTGATAGGGTTATCAGACGTCTGATCCTGGCATCAGAAATCTGGAAAACCAGTTTAAGACGTCTGATTTTAGGCGGGTTTCTTCCTGACTTGAATCAGATCTAAACAGGGTTCTAATGCAAGTCTATCAGACGACATACAGGACGTCTGGCACTATGTCTGGACGTCTGAAAGCCTACTTTTCCGCGGGAATGGATTTCCAAGAGATTGCAACGGCTACAAAATCTTTGAGGAGAGATTTTCGGGTCAGCCGAGGAAAAACGATCATTTATCATACGTCTGGAAAGGCTTAAGGACGTATGATAAGGCTCTAACGGTCATATTCTTCAGAGTTTGTTAAGCCAGCCAACAGTCCACTAATTGGACGTCTGGCAAGTCCATCAAACGTCTTCTAAGACGTCTGGACTAAGGTCTGGACGTCTGATTTCATCAGACTGAATTAGCTAAGTTCAGCCTAATTGTTATCAGACGTCTGAATCAACAGTCAGACGTCTTAAAACATATTATCAGACGTTTGATTTTGGAATTAGTCGTCTGAAAAAGCTGTTTGAACCCTATATTGGTTTTCTAAGTTCTCTACGGAAAACCTAAGTATCCTAGGGTTGTGCAGGTGTTCCTAGGACTATTATTAAGGTACTTTGAGGCCCTTTAGCAAGATGTTCTAAGGAACAAAAAGAGCAAGGAAATAAAGACAAAAGTACAAGAAGGAAATAAATATAATTCTATCCTATTCTTCTTGTCCTTCCATCTTCAATCTATCGCTCCTCGCGAATCTCCTCTGTTCTCCATTAAGCTCCTCTAATCCGTCCTAGATGCGAGCTCGAACTCCGTCTAATCACGTCTCCATTTACAATTAACCTGAAATCTAACACTCCAAGTGCAAATGTTAAATGACACGTGTTTTGTTATCATCAAAACAAACGATCGCGGTGCTCTAGCACCAACAATCTCCCCATTTTTGATGATGACAAACCATAAATAATCATGCAAAAAATCCTCCCCCTTTTTGACATTATCGAAAAGGTTTGATTGATTTTAAATTTCCTATAACTTCCCCTTAAAATATGCTCTTCTATGAATTTCTTTTAACAAAAGTAATGTCCTCCCCCTTTTTGTAATAACAAGATAGCTATTTTTCTTCTCCCCCTTACTAAAGGAAATTTAGCTAACTTACAACTCCCCCTTAAAAATTGACAATTAGCTCATAATTTTTTTTTAAACTCCCCCTATCTAGATGCTAATGATAAAAAGATAGGGTAAAGAATTTTTACCTCACCTACCATGGCCAATAAAATGGCCCAAATGGTGGTTGTGGATGCCACATTGAATGGGGCTCCCATCCGTAGCTTGGAGGCTCGAGCATCGGCGCCGGTCTCCAGTCTGGCGGTCGACATGCGGCGGGTCCATCGTTTGTTCGCCGTCTCGTTGGTCTTCTTGTTCTCCTCCTTGGTCTACTCCTTGGACCTCCCAACTCGAGTTGACCAGCCTGGAGCTTGTAGGTCCAGTCCTTCATGTTGTAGTTATCCTTGAAACCTACAAAACAAGATTCCAATTCTTTCTTTGGTATCCAAGTGAGCTTGGATCCGGATCTGTTAACAAGATTCCAATTCTTTCTTTGGTATCCAAGTGAGCTTGGATCCGGATCTGTTAGCGGGTCTCCTTGACGGAGATCCTTTCTCAACCTTAGGGCTATATAGGTTATCTACCCTATTTATCAATTTATTTGATTTCTCCCTAAGGCATGCAAGTTCATTTTCTATAATATTCATCTTAGTCTTTAAATTAGAAATTTCTAATTTTAGACTAGCATTTTCCTCAATCAATTTAGTATTTTCATTGATTAAATCTTTATTTTCTAATAACAGGTTATTATCCTTAGGACTAGAGCTACTTTCTAGGTCCTTAAGTTTTATTTCTAATCTTTCATTTTCACTTCTAAGAAAACTAAGATTCTTTTTCATGCTATTATTTTCTATTTTTAGTGATTTACTAACTTCAAAAAGCTCATTAAAAGCGTCTTGTAAATCCGGGTTTACCTCATTGTTAGAGTCGCTTTCGCTATCGATGTCGCTTTCTCTGATTGCCATGAAACCCATGCAAGCGGTTTCATTCTTTTTCTCTGATTCTTCTTCTTCCTCCAAGCTCATCTCTTCATGAGTGTCTTCTAACTTCCTCCATATCTCGTGGCCGGTTGATGAGAACCTCGTCATAAACCCTAAACTAGCACCATCTAACCTAGATTTGCAAGAAAAAGCTCCTACATAACTTATAGAAAGGCTTGACTCAGAGAATTCTGAGTTTGTGAAGAAAACAGGAACTAAGGGGTAAAAATGTAATTTCACCAACACAATCTGTAAACAGGGTAACTTAGGGTCCAAACATAGGTCCAACTAACCTAATACAAAGGAAAGTGGGATGAGTTGATCCAACTAGGGCTACAGCAACTCCAAGAAATTAAATGACATCCTGTAATCCTAAAACAAACCAACTTCAATTGACGAGGTTCGAGGCAAAGTAAAAATCAACTAAACTCTCTAAAATTCATAGAAAAATAATCTCTAGGGTTTAGAACCTTCAATTTGGTCTTGGAAACCCATTTTGACCTACATTAAGAACTATGCCCAATTAATGATTTAATTTAGGTTTTTACGTAAATTGACCAGTCAAACAAGGTCTGATCTATAAATAAAATTCACCATTAGAATCCTTAGGTCCTATTTAGTCATGCATAAAAACTTGAGCCTAAGAAGAGACCTTCTTGACCGACTTTGCATTTTGGTCCTAATCTATTACTTTTTGACCCTCAACTTTTGAAACCCTCACATTTTAGCCCCTAAGTATTCATCATTCTTTGCATTTAGGTCCTCCCTGCAAAACCCTGAGCAGCGCCATGCTCCGGCAACTTTGCGCGAAGCTTGGCGCCGTGCAGGGTGAGGGAGGCCCTCTACCCTTTCAACCGGGTGTTCCCTGAGATGTTTGCTGTCGCAGGGACACCCCCATGATCTCTGCGGCTGCCCATACCTTCCGTGCGAACGCGCGGAAGGTATGGATCCCTACTCCGACCGTCCTCCGGCGAGGGAGGCACGTCGCCTCCCTCCGCCCACCTCTCCGCTTTCGCCTCTATAAAAGCCGCCTCCGCCTGCAGAATAAGGCTGCTCGGTCCTGACGGAGAAACACCCTCATCTTTCCTCTCTTCCCACTCCGGTAGAAGCCCTCCAGCTCCGGCGGTTCTTCCTCCCACTCCTCATCGCTCTGCTGCAATACCAGCAGCAGAGCCACCCTCGCCCGCTCTTCCCGTGTCGTGTCATACCCAGCACGCGCCCTCCCGCTCTCTCCTCGCCGCTGCCCTCTCCCTCTGGGCGTCTTCTTCTCCGGCGACAGTCGATACGACTACCGCCCTGCTCCGGCCCCCTTCGTCCCTACAACTAGGTCAGAACTTCTCCCCTCCTTTCTTTTCCTCACTATTTTACGTTCAATTAAGCCCTCGACCACTCTTGTCCACCGTCACCCCCTTCGTCTCCGGCTACCCTCCGGCGAGATGCCCCCATCGCTCCACAGCCCCACACGCCTCGCCGACCCTCTCAGAAGCTTCCCCTCACTCCACTCAACAGCTTCCCCCTTTCCATTCCCTGCCACACGCCACCTAACGACCCCCCGAACAAACCCATTCCTCTGACCACAGTCCGACCTAGGGCTGCCACCATACGCTGCCTCACGCCTTGCCACCACCCGCACGAGCTTCGCCGCACTCCGGTGAAGCTCCCTGCACCTTCTAACTAGGCAAAGAGGTCGTATGCTTGATTTCAGGTCACGCCCTCTTCACCGCCATTGCTGAGCAGGTGAAGCTCTTTCACCTACAGCTGCAGGTTCGCCCTCGCCCAGGCTTGCACTCCAGGATGCGCGGCTTGCCCCCGCGAAGCTTCCCAGGCCTGCAGCTGGGGGGAAAGCCTCGCACACGGCCGCAATTGCCTGCAGCTTCCTTAGCTGCAGGCGCCAATTTGGGTGGGTAGTTCTGGAAGCCTTGCAGCCAAATAAATGAACAAAGTGACATAGCCTCTTCGCCTCCGAACACGGGGTGAGGTCCCTCTCACCCGCTTCACCCGGCCTCGTCCGCGACCACCTGCCGCGGACCTGGCCCAACCCATATACCCGACCTGCACTCCTCGCCCACCACCGCACGCCGGTGGGCCTGGACCCGGGCGCGAACCCATACCCGAATACTCGGCTCTGGGAGAGCGATCCTACGAGTGAAATCTGAGAGAGAGAGACGCAGGGGAGGGTAGGGTTAGGTTTTGCTCTGACCAAGCTAAGTGAGTGTGCAGGCAGAGAAGAAGAAGAGGAGAAAGAAGGACTGCAAGAAGAAGAGGAAGGAGAAGAATAAGAAAGAAGCAGAAGAAGGAGCACCGAGGAAGCACTGTAGCAGGTGCTACTTAAGTCGTCTGATTGAGAAATCAGATGATGCTCTGAAGGAAAAGAAAAGAAGAAGGAAAGAAGAATAGGCGCCACAGCTGAAAGCAAAAAGAAAGAAAAGAAGAAGAACAGAAGATAAAGAGCCGAAGAAGATCAAAGAGAGAAGAAGAAAAGAAAAAGAAAGAAGGTAAAGAAGAAGAAGAACTAAGGACGATCAAGCAAAGAGAAGAGAAGGGAAAGAAGAAGAAGACAAAGACAAGAGAGAAAGAAGAGAAGAAGAAAAAGCCAAGAGACCAATCTACCTCTCTCTTTCTCATTTTTGTAATAAAAACATTGTACTTCTAGAATTATAGTTTGCTCCCTGAGTTCGACCTCGGGAAACCTCTTATTTCTGAGTAAAATTGTAATAGTGGCAATGACTATTTGTACTACAACGCCATTTCTATAACAAACAACAAAACCTAGTCATACCGCCACTAGCTGTAGTGCACTCTTGGATTTGCTCGAACTCTTTCGGACTCAACGCGCAATACAGGGCATTCATTGCCTTTGCGTTGAGTGAAAGCTCTCGAATCTGCAGCTGCTAGTAGCCTCCTTGGGGTCGCTCCAGGATCTCGTATGGGGTTTCGAAACATCCCCATATCTCGAATTCAGTGGCTTGGAGCCACGTCTTCGTCCTCAACTTCCAATATCCGAAGTCCCTCCTGTCGAAATAGGGTGGTCGGACGGTGGACTGCCCTTCGGAGATTCTGATTGCGGATATGCTCCCCTCCATGATCTTCTTGCCGGGTGTTACTCCGATCTCGCAAGAACCTGGTTTGATACCAATTGTAGATTCCCTACTAGGAGGGGGTGACGTAATAATAGCGGAATAGAATATAAACAATCTCACAAAAAGAAAATTCAATCACACAATGTGCACAATTATTTTTAGGTGGAAACTCAAATCGGGTGAAAACCACCACCTAACCATCTCGAGTTTGGATTTTCTGATCAACCAAGTTGATCAAATCTACTAAACGAATCACTTAAACGAGGGTGATTCAACCTCAATTACAACCACGCTACTTTATACGAGGGTAGCATACCTCAAAACCCCTTTTCTTCACGAGAAGGATTTTGTCTCACGAAGGAGACGGGAATTCGCAAAGCGAATACCCAACCAAAGAACAAAGATAAAATAACAACAATCCTATAGATCCAACAAAGTAATTTTTAACCTAAGCTTCTATAGGAATTAAGATGCTTCCCTTTGCAAGGAGTGTGTCGAATCGATGACGCGGGTGCGTGAGCTACAAGACGACGCAACGTCGCTCTCGTGAACTATGGCGGGAGAGCGGGTGCGCAAAGGCTTGATGCTCTCAAGATGAAGAACTTGAGCTTGGAGAGCAAGAACTTTTCTTCTTAGGATCAAGAGACACAAAATGGTGTGAAAGTGTATTACTAGGTGTGTCTTGTGTATCTAGGTGTGTTTGTGTGCAAGAGGTTCCTCTCTATTTATAGAGGCCTTAGGAAAGCTTTGGAAGGCTTTGGAAAGCTTCCATAGCCATTGGGTGCAAAGCCCAAGAGAATCAGGCCGAAATCAGGAACAATGATTGCACTGACAGGGTTATCAGACGTCTGATCCTGGCATCAGACGTCTGGAAAACCAGTTTAAGACGTCTGGGAACAAAGTCAGACGTTTGATTTTAGGCGGGTTTCTTCCTGACTTGAATCAGATCTAAACAAGGTTCTAGTGCAAGTCCATCAGAAGACATACAGGACATCTGGCACTGTCTGGATGTCTGAAAACCTATTTTTCTGCGGGAATGGATTTCCAAGAGATTGCAACGGCTAGAAAATCTCTAAGAAGAGATTTTCGGGTCAGCCGAGGTAAAACGGTCATTTATCAGACGTATGGAAAGGGTTAAGGACGTCTGATAAGGCTCTAACAGTCATATTTTTCAAAGTTAGTTAAGCCAGCTAACGGTCCACTAATTGGACGTCTGGCAAGTCCATCAGACGTCTTCTAAGACGTCTGGACTAAGGTCTGGACGTCTGATTTCATCAGACAGAACTAGCTAAGTCCAGCCTAATTGTTATCAGACGTCTGAATCAACAGTCAGACGTCTTAAAACATATTATCAGACGTCTGATTTTGGAATTAGACGTCTGAAAAAGCTGTTTGAACCCTATATTGGTTTTCTAAGTTCTCTACAGAAAACCTAAGTGTCCGAAGCTTGTGCAGGTGTTCCTAGGACTATTATTAGGGTACTTTGAGGCTCTTTAACATGATGTTCTAAGGAACAAAAAGAGGAAGGAAATAAAGACAAAAGTACAAGAAGGAAATAAACAGAATTCTATCCTACTCTTCTTGTCCTTCCATCTTCAATCTATCGCTCCTCGCGAATCTCCTCTGTTCTCCATCAAGCTCCTCCAATCCGTCCTGGATGCGAGCTCGAACTTCGTCTAATCACGTCTCCATTTGCAATTGACATGAAATCTAATACTCCAAGTGTAAATGTTAAATGACATGTGTTTTGTTATCATCAAAACAAACGGTCGCGGTGCTCTAGCACCAATAATTTGAACTATGTGTGGAGGATAGACCTTCCTGGAATATTAAATATGAAAAGACAATCTTCATCGTTTTCATTGCACCCTCCATCATAATTTCTCTGTAATCAATTAAATTGATTATCTGTCTCATCCATATACATGGCACAGAAGTTAATGGACTCTTCTATAAGATATCCTTCCATAATAGATCCTTCAGGCTTAGCCTTATTTAACACACAATCTTGAAGTCTCTTTAGAAATCGTTCAACTGGATACATCCATCTGTATTACACAGGCCCAGCAACTTTCACTTCTTTTGCAAGATGCAAAGTTAAATGAACCATAACATCAAAGAACGCCGGAGGAAGTATCTGCTCCATTTTACATAATGTAATGACTATTTGCTTATCCCAATAGTGTAATAAATCAGAATGTATAGTTTTCGAACAAATAGCTTTGAAATATCGGCTCATCTCTATAATTGAATCCACAACTGGATCAGGTAGCACTCTACGAATAGCTAGCGAGAACAAGATTTGCATGTAAACGTGACTCTTTAACCCACTAATTTTCTTTTGAGCCTCATTTACACATCGAGAATGTTGTGAAGAATAGCCATCTAGTACATGTACTTTCAAAATGATGAAAACTTTCTCTCGTTGATCTTTGTTTAAGCTGTAAATGGCTTTCGAAAAGTCATAACTACCGTCTTCTTTTTCAATAACATGTAACTTTGGACGAATGCCTAAAGTTATCATATCTTTTCTCATTTTCATTATATCCTTTGGATTATCAGTTAAGTTGAACACATCCAAAATGTTGTTTATGACATTCTTCTCAATATGCATCACATCAAGATTACGTCGAATAGTTGGATCTTTCCAATATAGGAGTTCCATGAAGAAAATATTCTTCTTTTTAAAACCCATATGTTTCAAAGCTATTTGATCTTTCTTAAACAGACAACCTAATCGTATGTTGCTAAGTTGTAATTTCTTATTTGAAAACCTGACAACCTTATTGAATTTGTACTTAGCTTATTCCTCGGATTCTTAGAAGAATACCGACAACTTTTACCTTTGAACTTGTCCTTAAACATTGTTGTTCGCAATATATGCTCAACTGGGAGGAATCAACGGTGTCCCAAATAACAGAACTTGTTGCTTTTAGGTAGTCGAAGATGCTGAGTGTCATCCATACATACTGGACAAGCAGACTTTCCCTTTTTACTCCATCTCGACAAATATGCATATGCGGGGAAGTCATTAATGATCCACAATAATGCAGCATACATATCAAAGAATTCTTTCATGTGTGCATCATATGTACGAATGTCGTTACACCACAACAGTTTCAGTTTATCTATCAATGGTTGAAGATAAACATCGATTTCATTTCCTAGCTGCTTTGGACCGAGGATGAGGAGTGTCAACATCATAAACAACGATTGCATACAAAGCCACGCAGGTAAGTTGTAAGTTACCATCACGACTGGCCAAATTGAATAGGATGGGTACATGTTCTTTAAAGGATTAAACCCATCGCTTGCAAGACCTAATCTGACATTCTTTGCATCCTTTGCAAATGCTAAATGAGTGCTATCAAACATTTTCCACTCTTCTGAATCTACAGGATGTCGAATGCAACCATCTCGTGACATATTATCCTTATGCCATGTCATCAAATTTGCAGTTCTATTTGAATTAAAAAGGCGTTGAAGTCTAGGAATCAATGGAAAGTAACGTAGAACCTTCTCCGGTTGTTTTTTGGCCCTTGTATTTAGTGGATTTCCCACTTTAAATCTCTCAACATCACATTATGGACAACTACTCAACTCTGCATATTCATTTATGTATAACACAATCATTTGGACAAGCGTCAATTTTCTAGTAATTTAAACCAAGTCCACGAATCTGTTTCTTTGCTTCATACCATATCTTTGGATAACCTTTCGAATGATTTAAAAGCTCTCCAATGAATTCAGACACCTCGGACATCAATTTAGAGGTCGCTCTATTCATAACCTTCATCCGAAATAACTTCAAAAGAAATGACAACTTAGAAATGGACGTGATACCGGGAGCAATAGGTTCATCCGCTGCCCTAATGGCATCATAAAACAGATTACAAGTTTCCTCACTAGTCGGATCTTCAACTCCTACTCTCATCTCATCAAGCATTTCATCGATATCATCAGCTTCAACGTCAACAGCTGTCTTATCGAAATCTATCGGAGATCGTCTGTCTTCCTTTGTCTAATCCTCTCCATTAGCAATCCAGTTAGTATAATGCTGCCACCAGCCGTTGCAAATAGTGTGCTCGTATACAATGTTCCTATCATGTGAATATCCATTCAAGCACCTTTTACATGGGTAAAATATCCTGTAGAACTTGTTTCCTCATCTAAATGACTTCCTATCATCATGAAATGCCTAATCAAGGAATGCTCTCACTCCATGCTTGTATCGAGAGTAATCCGAGTTCCTCAAATTAATCCAAGGCTTATCCATGATAATCTACAAAAATGAAATAAAACCACCCAATAATTATAATTAATCTGATTTCACAACAGTGTTTGCACTTTGATTAAGATTTTCACTTAATAGCCCGTCCTTGTAGATTTGATCACAATGTTACTTGTTACATGTAACCGATGTCTGGAGTAATTTCGGCAACATCTCCTTGCACTTCTCCAATATATCCCCCAAGAGTAACCTTAACTACATTCCCAATAACTCTCATTTAAGGGTGCATTAGGAACGTAGATAAGATCAGTTGGTAAACCGGAGAAAATCGAAAAGATACTACCGAAATTCCTCGAGACATCGGTTACATGTAACAAGTAAACATAAGTTGTGATCAAATTTTCAAGAACCCCCCTTTGTTTAGAACTTCTCTTAACAAAGGACGACTCTTATGACATGCTATAAAGACAAAGCTTTGTGAATGTAAGTGAGGTATACAAACACTTTACATTGTCCGTATAACATGATCATAAGTATCAACGGGCAAGCATTTTGACACGATTATCCCCTCCCAAAACTTGTAACCTAGGGTTTAGAATACCTATTGTTTAGCGTCAAGTGCATCTAGATTTGTGCAAGTGTGTATATTTATGAATTCATTAAAATAATAAATTTACAACAAAAATAAATAATTATATACAAAATAAAAATAGATTCTTCCTCTCTTTCCCTCCTCTCCCTTCTCTCCTACTTCCCTGTCTTACGACTTCCTTTCTACTCTCTTTCTCTCTTCTCCTTACCCTTTCTCTCACCCTTCCATTCCTTTATATTCTTCTCTATGCATCTCTCTCCCTCTTCTTCATCTCCTGTCTATTTATTTATCCTCTCTTTCCTCTCTTCTCCCTATCCTTCCTCTCCTTCCCTTCATTAATTCATATTCTTCATTATTCATCTCTTTCCCTCCTCTTCCTCTCCTACTCCATCTCCTTTCACTTTCCCTCTCTTCTCTCACTACTTCCTCCAAACTTCTTAAATTCATAAAAATTTTCACAGAAGAAATACAATAAGCATCAAGTGGGCACACCCCACATTCATAAAATAACCATTCAGAAATATCATCAAGTGGGCACACCCCACATTCATAAAAATATTCACACATCATAATATCATCAAGTGGGTACACCTAACATTCTAAATCTAACTAAGTGGGTACACCTCACATTCTAAACCTAAGCAGGCACACCCCACTTTCTAAACCTAATTAAGTGGGCACACCCCACATTTATTCACAAATTAATTAACTTAAATTGATATACCTCAATGCAGCGTGTGAATCGAAGAGAGGTATTTGATGATTGATGCGAGATACCTAAATCAAATTATAAAATTTTATAAGCAAAAAATTAAAAAACATTACATAAATTTAAACACATCTTACATTTAATTAAGGTACTACATATTTTTAAATTAACCTAAAAATAAAAAATGTTGGGAGGGGGAGCTACTGCTAAGGGGATGGGGGGTTGGCTGAGAGGAGGAGGGGAGGGTGGGGGAGGATGTTGGCTATGGTGTGGGGTGGGGTTCAGCTGGGAGGAGGAGGGGGTGTGGGGGTCGGCTGGAGGAGGAAGGGGGTAAGGGGGATTTCAGCTGAGAGGATAAGAATAGAGATTTAGAGTTTTCGCACAAGTTGAGTTAAGGAGTTGACTCAATGAGATGGAGATGTGGAAGTCCTTCTCTTGCCAATATCATGGAGAAGGCGTATCCTTTGACCTGAGATATATATGTGTTTCTATTCACGAATACATGCATTTGGTTGATCGATAGTAAATGCAGCCACCTTACTAGCAATACTGGAAAGCTGGTGCATGTGAGAAGGGACATGAGACACATGATCTCTTGAAGGAATCACACAAATCAGTTGTCGTAGGTGTACGCAACAGATCTTGGGAAGTACAATATTCCAAGCACAATCATTCTGGTCTTGATCAGACCCATACATGAAGAAAAGAAGATGGTCATTTTGGGAAAGGATTTAATCTTTGTTCTTGTCTCAATGATACAAAGATTATGTAAAAAGTATGTAACCCGTGATGAGATGGACACTGAATCTAAGATTTAACCCTGAGGGTTACATATGTATTTTAGTGTGAAGGATTCATGCGTATTTGGAATACCTGTGGTAGGCATAGCACCTTAAATCAACTAAACTTGAACCCTTATTTATTGATGTGATCAAACTGATAATCCTTTTGGTGGGTTCCTATTCGATTGGATTGATTGATGTGATTTAAAGAGTTGAATCGTATTCAATTTGAGGATTAGTTGTACCTAATTTGAGTAGGTACAAAATAATGGGTTGGATTGCAATTAATTTTTGTTTTGATACTAGATCAAAACATCACATAAATTGTTATGGGACAATCCTATAAAATCAAATTGGATTACCTCCCAACCCTTCAATGGAGATCCAAGGGTTCTCATCATATTAAATTTAGCACTAAAACCCTATATATATCTCCCTAAATCTACTTGAAAGCTCTAATTGATCCTAAGTTGTGAACAACCATCAAACATAAGAAGAGTTGTGGCCTTCTTCTTCTTTTGGTCTTCTTCATCCTGATCTCGTGAAGAAGAATAAGGAGATCAACCAAGTTGATGCCCAACTGCACCTTTTCTTCTTAAGAAGAAGAAAGAGGATAGCTACGGCAGGGGAGGGGTGTGGTCGGCAGGGTAGTGCTCAACCGAGGGGATTTGATCCTCTAGGCCAAGTTCTTGGTGGATTCGAGGTGAGGGTCACCTCTCGAATCGCGGAGTTTTGCACAAGTCGGAATGAATTTGTTATTGGTTTAAAAGATTTCATTTGTTTGTCGATAAGAAGGGAGTCCCCATATGCAGGAATATTGTAGGAGGCACAACACGTGTGATGTTGTTGTATGCCACCCATAGATGCTCTTTACTTGTGAGGATCTCGAAACGGAAAGATACGAGATCTCCCTTGTGGTTTCGATTATATAGGCCATTGCAGTTTCTAAATCTTTATTATTTGGTTTTTCGGGCATCAACTCGAGTATATGATTCAACAAATAATTTTAAATTCGTATGCTTTGACTCTTTTGTGATGTCATATGAATCGGGATCGAATTGTTCAAATCCCTACACCCCCTCGATTATCGAGCAGGTTTCAGACCATATTTCTTAACAGAGTTGTCACTATAGACTCCTTACATTACTGGCTCGACGAGGGTAGGCAAGTCAGAAATGTTCCTTAAATGGACTTAGAATAGCTAGGCAAGTCTTGGGTTTAACATCAAAACCCATTTGTTGCCTGCCCCCTGATGAAACACCTGGAATCATATTCAGACTCCTAAATTGCTTAATTGGAGTTAGACATCCCCTTGAAGTGCATTAAATCAAGCCTCCCAAGATTTACTTATTAGATAACTAGCCTTCTTATTAGGTGTCTAGGACCCACTCCAGATGTCTAGTTAGTTGGTCAGACATGCTATACCACTTAATGAGGCATCTTGACTTCGAGATTAGCTGTCTCCTGGAAGTGGTGCCAAGCCACCACTTCTAGCTGATCATCAGATTCTTGCAATTGCCCATCAGACGTATGACCCAAGTTTAGATGTCGCCTGGACTGTTGCGCCTAACTCTAGGAGATGACTACCCCTTCAACTAAAAAGAAATAAGAAGGTTGGTGACCCAGTTTCACCGCAAGAGGTGTACGTTTGGGGGGAGTGAAGTGCTCCCAAATTTCCACTAGAATTAGTGGTTGTACAAACTCTTTAGTTTTCTCTCTATCAGATTGCAGAGGGTCTCTCTTCCCTATTTATAGCATAGAAAATATCCTAACAACGTTAGATCTTCCACAATGATCCTCACGGATTCTCCGATATGCCCATTATTTGTCTATTAATAGCGCTGATGACGCCATCGTTACTGTTGACGTGGCCGTGGTGGGTGTTATTGCCACCTCTTTGACTCTAGTCAACTTGAGTCCTTCGGTGGGTCGGTCCTATCTGGATTCACCTGGATAAAGGCGGGTTTGGATCCTTCTGAGCTTAGGTGAGTTCGACGGAGCCGGATCCACCTTGTCCAGTATCCAGGTAGTTGGATCCTTTTTTGGGTTTCGTGTGGAGCTTTAAGTCTGAGGGCACCTTTTGCCCCTCATCACAAGAAGGCTAGCTTATTCCCTAAGTCAGTCTCTGCCATTAATAATCTAGTTGATCACATTATTGGTATGACATATTGTTTGGTGTGTGGTGATGTGCCAACCGCGATGCTGCTTTTGCGTTTTTATGTTTATTATAATACAGTCATTATAGTATAAAATAAGACAGCTACGGTTGTCATTACCATAGAAATTTACTCGGAAATAGTTTCCCGAGGTCAAACTCAGGGAGCTACTGGAATTCTAAAAGTACAAAGTTCCTCTATTGAATTACAAAAATAAGAGAGAGAGAGAGAGAGGTTTTTGTCTTGGCTTTTTCTTCTTCTCTTCGTGCCTTTTCTCTGATCCTTCCCTCTTCTTCTCTTCTTCTGCTCGTCTCTGTCTTCTTCTTCTCTTCTTTCTCTTTTCTTCAGCTGTGAAGCCTTCTTCTTTCCTTCTTCTCTGCTTTATCTCCTCTGAAGGTTCATCCGTCGTCTGATACAGCAGTCAGACGACTTAAACTGCGGTCTGCTACAGTGCTTCTCCTCTTTTTCTTCCTTCGCTGCTTCTTCTTCTTTGGCAAGCCTTCTTCTTCTCCTGCTTATTCTTCCTTGGTCTTCTGCCTTGCTCAGCCTCTTCTTCAGAGTTTATTCTTCTTCTGCTCCTTCTTTTCTCCTTTCTGCGGCTAAGTGATGAGCCTTTCTCCTTCGCGCCCTGTTCCTGCACAAAGCACATCAAAACCTAGCCCTTCCCTTTACCCGCAAGTCTCTCTCTCTCTCTGTAAATCGCTCACAGGAAGCTCTCCCAGAGCCGCGGGTTAACAGGTCGGGTTGCGTACCGGGACTAGGCGCACCGGCGTGATTTGGTGTGAGAGGTGTGCGTGGGTAGTGTCGGGTCGGATCCGCCGGGTCCGTGTGGTGAAACCGCGGACGGGGCGTGTGATGGGGCGCGGGACCTCACCCCAGGTGTATCGGAGGCGATAAGGTAAAAACACAAAATCAATTTAAATGGGTGCGGCACTTCGAGAACTTACGATGTGGGACTAAACTTCTGCTTCTTCTCGCGCGCGCCCGCAGAAAGACCGTGACCTCACTTCAGCAGCTGCATCCTTGTTTCCCCTCGCGTGCCAGCTGCCTGCCTTCACCCGAGTCTCCCCAATTCGCATCAGCCTGGAGCTTGCTTGGAAGCTCCTTGAGTCGTCGCCAATGGCGGCCGGGGCAGCAGATCTGTCCAGCACAAAAAGGGCCTCTTGGCCTAATCAGACTACAGGGGAACCTTCGCCGTGGCACGGCGAAGGTGGTGTGAGGTGCAGCAGGCCGCGGGACGGCCTAGGCGTGCGTGCCTAGGTCGTCCTATGGCCAGAAAAGTGGGTTTGATCGGGGGTGAGTTGTGGAGGTGTAGAGTGGCAGTGGAGGGGCGGAGGGTGTTTAGTATGATGAGGCGGAGCTTTTGGGACAGTTGGTGAGTCATATGGGGTTGTGGGATGACGGGGGCGACTCGCCGGAGAGTGGCCGGAGGCGGGGAAGGTGAGGGTGGTCAGGCATGGTCGTAGTGTAATCAAGCAAAATAGATTGGGGAAAAGAAAGAGGGGAAGAAGGGGAGTGACTGTAACCTACCTACAGGGATGAGGGGGGGGGGGGGGGGGGGGCGAAGCTGCCGGCTCATACCTGCCGGAGCTGGAGAAGAACCCAGGGGAGAGAGCGGCGGCGAGGAAGTGGGCAGGGAGGCGCGCGCTTGGTACGGCGCGACGCGGGAAGATTAGGCAAAGCTGGCTTTGCTGCTGGTATTGCAGCAGAGCGACGAGAAGGAGGAGGAGTGGCCGCCGGAGCTGGTGGGTTTCCTGTCCGAGTGGGGAGAGAGGAAGGGTTGGGGGTTTCTCCGCCAAGACCAGACTGCGAGAACTGGCTGGCGATGCTGGTTCTTATAAAGGCGGTGGCGGAGAGGCGGATGCAGGCTAGCGACGTGCGCCCCTCGCCGGAGTATGGTCGGAGACGAGACCCATACCTTCCGTGCATTCGCATGGAAGGTGTGGGGGTCGTTAGGCAACATGGCAGAGTCCCTGCGACAGCAGACGTCGCAGGGAACTCCGCATTCACCTTGCAGGACGTCCCCCTCACCCTGCGCGGCGCCATGCTCCGCGCAAAGTCGCCAGAGCATGGTGTTGCGCAGAGACTTGCGGGAGGGACTAAAATGAAAAGAACGACGAGGAAATTGGGGGCCAAAATGCAAGGGTTTCGAAAGTTAAGGGTCAAAAAGTAAATGATGAGGACCAAATTGCAAAGTCGGTCAAGGAGGTCTCTTCTTAGGCTCAAGTTTTTTTGCATGACTATGTTGAACCTAAGGATTTTAATGGTGAATTTTGTTTCTAGGTCAGACCATGTTTGACCAGCCAATTTACGTAAAAACCCAAATTAAATCATTAATTGTGCATGGTTCTCAATGTATGTCAAAATGGGTTTCTAAGGCCAAATTGAAGGTTCTCAACCCTAGAGATTATTTTTCTATGAATTTTAGAGGGTTTCTTTGATTTTTACCCTACCTCGAACCTCGTGAATTGAAGTGGATTTATTTTAGGGTTACAGAATGTCATTTAATTCCTTGGAGTTGCTGTAGCCCTTGTTAGGTCATATCATCCCACTTTCCTTCTTATTAGGTTAGTTTGACCTGTGTTTGGATCCTTAATTACCCTGCTTGCAAATTGTGTTGGTGAAATTACATTTTTACCCCTTATGACTTGTTTTCTTTTTGAACTCAGAATTCTCTGAGTTAAGCCTTTCTTTGAGTAATGTAGGAGCTTTTTCTTGCATATCTAGGTTAGATTGTGCTAGTTAGGGTTTATGATGAGGTTCTCATCAGTGTGTTGTTGATACTAGGCACAAGACTGACCTCCAACATGTATCACCAATTCCAAGTTCACTAACCTGTTATCAATCACTTTTCCATCAATAAATGTAATAGTAGATGTAACAGGTAATTCTCTCTATTTCATTCAAGCATATTCCTTCAGGATTTGCATTATTATCATATAACATCTTATCACAAGTTCTTTCATGCATGGATTGATTTTCTAATTAGTAACTAATCAAAGTTCTCATTAAATTAAAAACAGGAAGAATTTGTGCCTTGTTTTATTAGTCCAAACATGCAGCATAAATTATTTAGTCATCTGATTATGCATCTTTAACTGTTAATTAATTATTTCAATACCTAATAAATTTTAAATGTACGAGACTCAAGTACTCAATAAGAAGGGGGTATAACCAATGGATGATGGTTCAAAAAGAACATTAAATGCACATCTAATGTCACAAGGAAACAATGTAAGGCTACTCTAACTAGGGTCACTGGTGACGTGCGCGAAACGATGTTTGTTAAAATATGCATTTTGTATGATCGAATCGCACAAATTAATTTTTAAAATTTATATTTCTCGAAATTAGAGTTCAAGGTCATTGGGAGCAAAGAAATACGCAACTTATCACTATCTAATTTTTACAAAATTTTAAATCAAGAATTTCATGCAGAAAGTCTAGTTTTCAATTATAGGCATTCTAGTTCAATAAAGTTGACAAAATATCAACTTGTGACCATGAAAATGAATTTCTGAATTGCAACCATGCAAGCTCTATAATGAAGTCAAATATGTAAACAAGTCAACAAAAAGTTGGTTGTACAAATTAATTTGGAGACCTCTTTAATTATTTAACACTTAATTAAATTAAACAATTATGAATGTAAGCAAGTATTAAATAATTCGTAAATTTTCTAAAGGATAAAATGATGCAATAAAATCTCCAAATATTTAATAATCACAATAAGTTATTACTCAATCAAAAGATATTACTAATCAATCCTAGGAACAAGATTAATAAATTATTTTTCTTTGCAGATTGGTCCCTGGAGCATCTACTGCTCTTCTTCTTGATGGCCTGTAGGACTCGCCGAAGCTTATTGAAGATGGGCCACCGACTGTCTGATGTCGCTGGAGAAGGGCGGAGCATGGTCGCACGGTGGTCATCGACGTGGGTGTGAAGGTGGATCGACAATCAACGACGGCTACGAGCGCGAATGACAACACCGGAATTGGAGATGGTGAGGAGCTCCGGTGGTGATCGCACTTGGCGTGTGAGAGGGTCTCGTCCTCGACCAAGGGGTTGAGGAGCTTTGCCCAACCCTCTTGAAGTTTATGGCGACGACGATTGGCTGTGATGAGGCTTGAGGAGGGTCGATGGATGCGAGGGAGCTGGTGGTGGCGGTTGGACCCAATTGAAAGAATTTTGAAAATTGAGGGCCAATATGTAAAGTAGGTCAAGATGATATCCAATTAGTCTCAAATTTTTAGGGTGACCTAATTTGGACCCAAGGAATCTAATGGTTACTTCAATTTTGGATTTTTATGAAGTTTTCTTAATGAATTTACATTTTAATCCAAAATGTATCAATTACCTGCCTTTATCTTCATTTTAAGTCAATTTAGGCTCATTTTGTAAATTTGAATGTTTTAAATCTTATAGAATATTTTTCAATAATTTTTACGAAGTTGAGATTATATTTATTTCTATCATAACCCTTTAAATTGAAGTGTGGTTGAAAATAGGATTTTATTAATCGTAAATTACCTTTTATTTCATAAAATACTTAAATCAATCAGTGTAGGCTCACTTATTGGAATTTTGAGTTTAGTTGGCCTTCAATTAAGTATAGGTTCATCCCTGAGTTAATCTTCATATGTGATTGCCTGTTAAAACAGCAAAATTAACCCATTTTGCATTAATTCCCCTTGATTTAGCCCATATTTAATTATACCTTTTGTATATTAATTAGGTAAATTTAACATTAAAACTTAGCCAAATTGAACTAGATATAGAGGATGATGGTGTTACCATCATACCTCAATGCCTACCATTTATTAGTCCCTTAGCAAATTCTTATAATTTAACACAGATTTTCAGCTTAAAGGGTATTTTTGCATTCATCTTAATAATCTGTTTTATAATAACTTAACTTGTTGATCCTGGTCAGACGGAAAATAGTGCTCTTATGCTTAGTATGTTGGGCAACCTGGTTCCTTAAGACATTAAGATCTAAATCCCTAATTTAATTTCATTTGATTCTTGATTTTTAAATACAGGGCAGCCGATTCAGGTTGGTCTCAGTTTCAGTCCTGGATTTGTTGTTATCGGGGTTGGAACACGTGTTGTGAAAGTGAATTGAGTTAAAGGTCTTAAGTGTTAAATTAATAACCTATTGGACTCAGTCGGCTACTCCCACATTAGTTTGGCACCTTTCTAGCCTCCAACAGGGTCAATCTAAGGGTATATCTCAACATAAAAGAAAAATAAATTCTAGCACCATTTTTTTTCTATGTTTTTATTTTGTTTTTTGTGGTGCAAGTGTGTGAGGCTTTTTGTGAGCCTTTTGGGGTGGTGAGGACAGATACACTGCTTACTAAGACTTATGTATATAAGCCCTACCAAACACAAAAATTAAAATTGGTGCACCTTATTTGTGAAGTGGCTCTCCATCCTTCAAAGGATGGATGCTATAAATGAGTTATTTTCTAAGTTTACTTAAGTCCAATGTTTTATTAACTTTCTACTTGGGTCCTGAAACTCAATTCATGCATGTGAGATTGTATTCCAATTCTTCAAACTCCTGGACCAAAAGTGACAAAAAATTGATTTAAACACTTGTCCTCCTTAGACCAAGAAATTAGATTTTTCGACTTTGCTTTGTTGGGTAAATTAAGCTATGCTTACTGAAGCATATTTAGCTCGAAAAATCTAAAGTTGAGGATATGGGTGTCCTGAAACTAGACTAGAGTATAAACAACTTTTAGACTTGACCAAGAGTAACGAATTAATCATTCAACACATTCTTTTTCTTCTTCCTTGCCATTCTTTGCAAATTTGCAATTCAGTTCAAGAAGATTATCTCCTTCTTTCGTCAAAATTTATTTATTTATTTTTTATGAGAACCTTTAAAAGAAAGTGAATTCTCAATCAGTTGCACTTTAATACTCTTATGCTAAAATATCGCAATACTCTTATTATAAAAAGGATAGGTTCGAATTTAGTTTAGTTCACATTTTTAGAACAAGATGGTTGAGATCTGACTGGAGCCCTACAGTGGCAAGGATTTTTGGATTTTTTGAGAATGAAAGGGATTTCGGAGTAGAGGTTGATTGAATGACCTACTCATCTTCCTTTTTATTTTTATTTTTTTTGTTTCCTATAAGAAACCATCACTCATTTCGACAGCCGCAACCCTTCGCAACATTGTCCTCGTCATCCGTTGATGCCATCCCACTTGTCCTGCAGCTCCCTAGCGATGTTTGTTTTTCTTCAGGTAAATCTTACTCCTCTTCCTCCTTCGCCCGTTGTTGGCCCGCCTTCCTCCTCCCCTCACTACCTCTTGTCTTTCCCCACCCTCCTGTCATCATATTTAATTAATGAATTTTTATCAGTGACCATCGTCATGACTTAATCAACGAATTTTACCACCATGGACCTTGAAATCCTACTTCGTAGAGGGTCTACTTCTTTTTCTCGGGAGAGAAATGGAGGCGGAGGACGTCCCTGAGGCCTTAGCGATGATAACAACCAAAGAAAGAAAAAAATAAAATAGCTGAATATCGCAGGAACGAATGACCTCCATCAAAAAAAAAAAAAAATACAAACTATTTAATAGTTCTTACCTTTATATATAGTCACTTAAAAAAAATAAATAATATGCCATATTATTATTATTTGACTTAATGACCTAGTCATATCTTTTTATTTTTATTTTTCTTCTTTCCCGCCGAAAACCTCCGGTAACTCCTACAACCCATCCATCGACAGCACTCCTCCTTTTCCCCACGTCGTAGTCGCCGCCTCCTCCTCCTCTTACCCTCCTCGTCGCCACCTCCTCCCATGCAACCACCTCCCACCATTACCACCTCTTCCTCCTCCATCTCTCCTCCGGCGCCAACTCCTCCTCCCTCCATCCCCCCTCTTCCTCTTCCTCTTCCTCCTTACACCGTCGTCGGCCCCTCTTCCTCCCCCTCCTCCTCCCCTCGCTGTCCCCTGTCTTGGCTGATTTGAGATTTACTATGGACCTTGAAACCTTACTTCGTGGAGGGTCCACTTCTTCTTCTTCTTCTTCTTCTTGGGAGAAAAGGAAGAGGGGGATCACGTGGACGGAAGATCTCCACAATGGGTTCCTTGATGCTGTTGATGCATGTGGAGGTCCTCAGGGTATGTACCGTACCCTCTTTCTTTCCTGGAGATTTTGCTGACGACCGTGGGGTTCTTAGAGTATCATATCATATGTGATGATTGTAAGTGCTGTTCCCTGTGAGATTCTGAAAGTTATGAACGTGGAGGGCCTTACTCGACTCAATGTGGCCAGCCATTTGCAGGTACATACATTTGATCGATTGACCGACTCCTCCTTTTGTTTGTTTGTTTGTTTTTTAAAATTTTTCTTGTTTCCGAGAAGAGTTCCTTCCTGACACCACCACCCATTTCTAATTGACATGATCAGATTTTGTTTGTGTCAACGCGTGCTTTCCTTTTTCAACCCCAAAACTGGAAAATCTGTTCTCTGTTCTTGAAAGTTTTCTATTTTACATCTGCATCTGCTTGGTAACTCTTTTTGATATAACCTTTTGTTTTCCTCTCACGGTGCTGAGATCGGAAATCTAATATCTGTTCTAACGATTCTAATTTATATATCTTCATTTATTTTGTGCAACAAGTTTTGAATATACATAGGGTTTTCATTTGGTGCTCTATTTTCATAAACAATGCTGGTAGAGAAGCATTCGCCAATATAGGGTTTGACTATATGTACTAAATGGATGTCCTTGGTGATATATAACCACTTGTAGTTTTTTCTTTTTCTTGTTTTCTGAGTAACTCACTTGTCAAGGAAATCAGCATTCAACCTTTGAGTTGATCACTGCCAGCACACTCGAATTTGAAAATGAAAAGCGAACCTTCACTCTTCTTTTTTCTTTCTTGGATTTCTTTCTTGTGTGCATGTTTTCTTTTTCCCCTTCAATTCTGATGCATGTTTCACGTTCATTTTTTCCATAGAAATACCGTGCTCAATTGAAAAAAAGGAACGAAATAGTCCAAGTCCAAGTCAGTCCCCTGCCTCCATTTGGTGGTGTGGTTCAAGAATCAGCCTCGGGTGTGTTGTTGTCCAGCCAATACAACATTCCAGCCTTCCTGGTCCCCAGCCCTATCCCTCCACATGGCTTCCCAGTGTCACAAGTTGCTGTCCGTAGCGAACCCATATTGGAAATGCATGATGAAATACAAGGGCAGCAGTTTTTGCAAGCCGATATTGACAAAAATGATTTGATGTGCTCCACAGAGAATGCATATTGCATGAAGTAGAAAAATAAGAAATGAAAAAATGAGGATGGAGAGGGAAGTTCCGGCGTACAGCTGAATACAAAAAAGACACGCTTCTTGTGGACGCCGAACATACACAAAAAATTTGTTTCTGCTGTGAAATCTCTTGGTTGTGAAAGTAAGTTGGATTCTAGACTTTTTTCCCCCTTGCATGTCATTTACTTTTGTTGATTATCTTGTACCTATCTCATTCCAAGGATTTCTCAATTAGATTAAGAAAATGAGATTGCCTCTTGCAATAAAAAATGCAGGGGCAGTGCCTACAAAAATCCTGGAGGTGATGGGGGTTGAAGGACTCACTAGGCATATCGTCGCTAGCCACTTACAAGTATGGACTCATTCCCTGATTTCATTTGTATAAGCTTGGAATGGATGTTATGGGACAACTCCAATGCAAAATGCCTTCATTTCAAATCCAAATTGAAATCACACACACACACACACACACACACACAAATATTTTCCACCATCTCAACCGGAGGATGCAATGATAATAATTTCTTCTTGCTAATAATACTTCATGAATTTCTAATTTTCAAAAAAAAATAAAAATCTAAAAGCTTTAAATGAAGGTTTGTTGTCTAATTATCTTGCTTGTCAATAAGTGGACTTGAAAAGTCCAATCCTGAGTCCAAAAATCTAAATCTCTTTCTCTTATTTTCCAAGTAGTGTTTTTCTTCCTCTCTCCAAGCTATCTGCATAGCTTTCCACCTAGCAGGCCCTTTAGTTATATTTTCCTTTCTAATTCTCCTAACTGTATTTGATGAAAGCTTCCCAGGAAAAATTAGTAGTATAACATCTCCAAATCAGTTTCATTCTCGAAGGCATCATAACATCTCTTAGTCTTCTAGTACCCCACACCTCTATTTATTTTTTTTTGAAACTGTGAGGAGAGCTATCGTGAAACGATAGCAATCCGGAGGGCAATATATTTCAACTTAAACAAACATTACAAAACAGATCCCCAACTATGTATGGGGGACCAGCATTTACACACCTCCATTTATTAGTTTTAAAATATCATTCCAATTTACTTGATGCTTTCCTTTATGCTCTTTGTACTGCACCTACACCACACACACTCCCCCTACCCAATAAAAAAAAGAAATGAACAAAAATGTTTTCCAAATTTTCAAAATATCTTTGGTAAATCATAGACCAACTTCATATAAATAGGAAGGCTTGATAATACATCTCTTATCAAAATCATTTTACCTCCTGGTAAAAGAAGTCTTTCTTTCTGACCAGCCAATCTGTCTTGAATATCGCGTATTAAAGAATTGAAAATCCTTTTCTTGGTACTTCCTTTCCTTGAAACATGGGGCAACTCAAGTAAATAAATGTCATCCTTCCTGCCCATTCCAGTTATTTATGTTTGATAAATTCAAACTTTGGATAACAATAGAATTGGTGATTTCTTATTTCCACTCATTGTAAATTTCGTGTGACACGCAATGTTTAACTTTTATAAAAGAAATATATATGAAAATCTAATTTATTTCTATATGAGAAAAACTCATGCACATCTTTGGAGTCAAATATTCATGTAACTTGAAAGAAAGTGATACTCTAATTTCAGATGATTTAAGTCCTCATAGACAGAACAAATGATAAAGTCTTAGTTTGTTGTAGAGTTTTAGCCATACGATAAGTTTTCTACTATAGAATTCTGGACATACGATAGGTTTCATACAACTTTTGAATTATTCTATATCAGAAATGTTTTTTTCTTGAAAAAGTCTATAATCAGAAATGTTGTGAATGAATCCTAATTTAGAACTTAATATTCTCATAGAAATATTGCATCCAATTGAGAAGCGGAAAGCAAAAAGAACAAGCTCAAGACAAGTTATATGATCGTCATGACTTGCTCCTACATTGCAGCAGATATCTCCAGAAGATCTTGCATTTATTGATGATGGTATTATCTAATTGCACTTCCTAATATGTGGCTCCCTCTTTGTTAAGCTATGTTGAATACCAATGGAAATGACATACCTTTTTTATCTTTAGATCTGCCAATGAGAGCAATGCCACATGTTGAAGAACCATTGCCATGTTGAAGAACCATTGCCTCCACTAGTTGATGATATTATTGGTTGTCTATGAAGGATTAGATGAATTCCCAGGGGGGAATTCACAGGACATGATGGGTGTAGATGCAAATAATCCCAAGAACGTGGTAAGCGGTGATGCCTTAATTTCTTTGAAGTATTTTTGCAATGTTATTTTACCTTGCATTTTGTTTGACTACTGTCTAGAATAAAGTAAATGTGAACCTCAATGATAGAACATGCTTACCAATGGTGTTCACATGTTTGAATGGACTTAAGTAAGAACTTCATATACGTAATGTCTAGATTGGAACAAAATCATGTTCGTTTTTCTCTAATTTACTTTGTGATGGACAGATATGTTCTCCTTCCATTCTTTGTTTTGATAGAAATAAATTACTTTTGTAATCCCTGTTTAATCAACAAATATCTTCTTCCATTCTGTGTATGGTATCTCAGAGCATATTGTGGTTTCCAGTGCATATACAAAACTATTTTGCTTTCAAGAGAAAAAAAAAGGTAGATATTTTTGGATCTAAACAGGGAGAATTATTTTCCCATTTTGCAAGGATAGTAACCTTTTGAAATTCAAAGGTGTCAACCGGAAACCACTTCTTTTACAGAAAAAAATTCAATATTATGCTCATTAACTAGAAGCATATATTAATGTTGGAAAATAAAACTGGAGATTGCTTCAAGGCAGTTTTAGGTTTGTTATGATATGTTTACAGATAGAAACTGTTTGCTGTTGTTTGTCTTGGTCATTTTTCAGATTTAATACCATCATATGATTATAATTTTGTTCTTGTTACATTTGTTCCGCAGGAGGAAGATGCTGATATTGTCGGTCAATTTTTCAATTTAAATGGATATTTAGTTGATCAGAAAATCAAGGAACTAGAAGACTTCCTTTTTGATGATGCATGCCAACTTTAGTAATGCAAATAGGGAACAACTATTTCAAAGTTGGTGTCTGCTATGGATCATTGGCACAAGAGGACCATCTAAGAGTATGAAATCTATAGAAGATTGGGTTGGCTTTGGTATATTTTATGTGCAAAGTTTCTCAATAGAGTTTATGAATATATGTTCTATTGTTTTTCCATTCTCATGGTTCACAGTTGATTCTTTATTTCTTCCCTTTTGCTAGAGAAGTGATTCACTTCGACATTTATAATTTTGATATAGATAAAGGAACATAAGAAAGGAAGAAGATGAAAGAAAAAAGGTAAAAAAAGGAAGTATTTTCAAAAAGGTATGTTGAGTTATGTTTATATTTGTAAGATGTGCTGTGTTATTTTATTTTGAGTAGTGGGTTTATGATGTACTTTTTCCCACACCTATATAGAGGTGTAGGAATTTCTTGGTAATGGTAGAAAAAGATTATTCTCTTCAACTTGGTATCAGAGTATCAGGTTGAGGACTCCACCAAACAACAAACCTTAACCCTACCTCAAGCCTCCTACTGCCGGCCTCCCCCGCCACTCGCGGCGACAGGCCGGCTCCCCGTTGCCGCTACAGCAGCAACCTCACCGATCGCCACTGCTGCAGCCACAACCTGCCGCAGATCTGCAGCTGACCATTGCTGCTGCTGCTGTGGAGCGCACTGCAACTGGCCACAAATTTGCAGCCCACCGCTGTTGATGCACCAGCAGATCTGCAGCCCACCACTGCCGCTGCTATTGCGTAGTGCGTTGCAGCAGATCTGCAGGGCAGCACATCGTTGCCGCCGCTGCTGTGTAGACGTCGCAGTAGATCTATAGGGCAGCACATCGTCGTCGCTGCTGCTGTGTAGTGCGCTGCAGGTTGCTGCCATCCTGTAGGCCGCTGTAGCTGCTTGAGAGCAACACGTTGCTGCCGCATCCGACGTTGCGGTAGAGCAACTCGTCGGTCACCGCCTCCTGCCAGCCGCCTTTTCTTCGAGTCGCTGCACAGGCCACCGGAGAGCGGGCTGTTGACCATCAGTTTGTTGTAGGGAGGTTCTTGAGTGTTGTGTAGATGGGGTTTTGAATCAAGAACTTTCCCATGTGTGGTATGATTCTTTGTGATCTAGTGATTTGAGTTTTGGGGTGTGTATTCCTCGTTGATGCATGTTTTTGGGGTGTGTAGTCCCCTTGAGTACTGACCACATGTGAGCGGAGATTTTTGGGGTGTGTATTTCCCAGTTGGTATATTTCTTAGGGTGTGTAGTTCCCATTTTCTGTCAATTTTCAAATCTGAAGTGTGAAGAAGTTCAGGGATGTGTACCCTTCTTTGTGGCACGTCGAACTTTGTTTGTGGCAGTGTGGTTCAGTAAACATGGCAGTGTCTTAGTCAGAGATTGCACTAGGAATTGCCGTGGGTGATACTCAAACCACTGGTGTGACATGGTTGGTGCATTCAATCATTTATCTGGGAATCTGCAGTGTTTTGGATAGATTCAACCTGTCTCTCGTGGTCGTACAGTACAGGTAGCTGATGGGTGACTTGCTCCTATTAATGGTAAGGGGGAAATTAATGTTACCCCTTCTATGCAGCTTAATCATGTTCAGTTTGTTTCAGATTTATCCATGAACTTTCTCTCTGTCAGTGAGATCATTAAGTAGATGAATTGTCGGGTCATCTTTGATGAGCGTGGATGTATTTTTCAGGATAGAATGATATGGAAGACTATTGGTAGTGGATATGGAGTTTAGCAACTTCAGCAGGGTCCTATGGCTACATGTCGAGTTAGTACCACATCTGGGAGTGTTTTATAGTGGCATAGACGGTTGGGTCATCATTCTTTGGAAAAGTTACGTAGGCTTATTCCTCATGTGTCCTCAACTACACAACTTTCCTGCGATGCATGCCAACTTGGGAAGCACCATAGATCTTCCTTTCCAACTGCTACAGGACCACGTTCAACTTCATGTTTTCAATTAGTGCATCTTGATGTTTGGGGTCCCAGTAGGACTCCTGATAGAGCAGGACATCGGTACTATTTGATTGTGGTTGATGATTTTTTTAGATTGTCCTGGTTATTTTTCATGAAGAATAAGTTTGAAATGGGTCCATTAATTGAGAAGTTTGTGTTGATAAAAAAATAGTTTGATGTCTACATCATGACTCTTAGATCTGATAATGCACTGGAGTTTTGTATTCGTCGGTTAGCAAAATTCTATGGCATACATGGTAAATTCATCAGACCTCATGTCCTTACACTTCTTAGTAAAATGGAGTCGCAAAGAGGAAGCATAGACATATCCTTGATATGGCTAGAGCTCTTCTTATTCATAACAGTGTGCTACAGAACTATTGGGGAGATGCAATTCTCACAGCTTGCTACCTTATTAATAGATTGCCCTTAGTGATTCACGAGCAAATACCATGGCAGGTGTTTTATCCAAATGATGAGTTGTTTGATCTTCTACCCAAGACATTTGTGTGCGTGGCTTTTGTACGTTTCCTTGGACCTGGGCGTGATAAATTTACACCTAGAGCAGTCAAGTGTGTGTTTCTTGGCTATTTTTGTACCCAGAAGGGGTATCGGTGTTTTGATCCTCTACACCAGAGATATTATATCAGTGCAGATATCACATTTCATGAAGCTGTACCTTATTTTTCTGTTGCTGCCAGGTAGGTGCAGAGTATGCCGGAGAGTGCAGTTGTACCAGTTGCTCCTATACCATTTGGTATATTCACAGATACTAGTAGCCCTTCTCAAGTTGATGAGCCACCTACTAGCACATTCAGATCAACACCAGTGGATGAAGGGACCTTCAAGGGTTACACCTATCAATTGCCAGTTGTATATAGGGTAAAGCCCCCTCCATTTATTCCACAGACTCCTCAGGTTCGTGTTGATAACCTAGAGATGGTTTCTACTCAGGAGACTTTTTTAGGCATAGTGTCAGCAGATGAAACAGGTGGGAGTCTACCACCTGAGGATAGTTCTCCAGGTCCTGATTCCATTAGTACTGATGAGGATATTCCTATTGCTATTAGGAAGGCTCCACGATCTTGTGCCCAGTATCGTGTTGCTGGGAGTGGTGTTACTGCTGATTCTCTAAGTTCGGAGTTTCATGCATTCACGGTTGCTGTATCTAGTGCTGAGTTACTTACCTCGTACCAGCAGGCTCTACTACATCCACACGGGAAGGTAGCTATGGAGGAGGAGATGTCTGCACTTACTACCAGAGGTACTTGGGAGCTGTCACCTTTACCGTCTGGCACGCGTCTTGTTGGAGCCAGATGGGTCTTTGCCTTGAAATACAACCTAGATGGGTCTATTTCAAGTTATAAGGCCCGCTTAGTGGCCAAAGGATTCACCCAGACATATGGGGTGGATTTCTTTGATACATTCTCCCTTTTTGCACGACTCTCTACTGTTTGAATTCTTATATCTGTTGCGGCTCATTATGGATGGCAGTTACATCAGTTGGATGTTAACAATGCATTTCTGAATGGAGATTTGGAGGAAGAGATATATATGCAGCAGCCACCTGGCTTTGAGATTCAGGGGGAGTGTGTATGTAGGCTCTGTAAGGCCATTTATGGTCTTAAACAGAGCCCCCGAGCCTGGTTCCAGTTCCTGTCTGAGGCATTGTCTGTTGTTAGGATGCAGAGATCTTCATCGGATCATTCACTATTTGTAAGGAAGACCAGTAGGGGTACAATGGCTTTACTTGTGTATGTAGATGATCTTATTCTTATAGGTGATGATGCAGAGGATATATCTTAGATAAAGGAATACTTGGCATACCAGTTTGTCATGAAAGATCTTAAGAAGCTGAGATATTTTTTTAGGCATTGAGTTTGCCACAAGTAAGCAAGGGACAATTATGTTGCAGAGGAAATATGCCCTTGATATTCTTCATGAGACAGGCATGCGAGGATCCAAAGATGCAAATATTCCTATGGATCCTAAAATTCATCTGTTTAAGGATAATGTAAAGCTAAAAGACAAGAAGGCATATCGACAGCTGGTGGGGAAGCTGCTATATCTGACTATCACTAGGGCAGATATTAGCCTTGCCGTGGGGAAGCTGAGTTAGTTCTTAGATAAGCTCACTGAGGTTTATTGGCAGGTTGTGATGCAGGTGTTGAGGTACATCAAGGGGTGTCTAGGTAAAGGCAATCTTTTCCAAAGAAAGGCAACTATGGCCGTTGCATGCTCGATGTAGATTATGCAGGTGATGTCGGGGATAGGCGGTCTACTATTGGTTTCTGTACCTTTGTTGTTGGGAACTTGGTAACCTGGAGGAGCAAGAAACCAAGTGTTTCACGCTCTAGTGCTGAGTCTGAGTACAGGGCCATGGCACATACTGCTGCTGAGATGATATGGATTAGATCTTTGTTACGAGATCTTCATGTTGATGTTCAGGAACCTATGGAGATGCATTGTGACAACTGGGCTGTCACCTACATTGCAAACAATCCTATGTTTCATAAGAGAATAAAACATGTGGAAGTAGATTGTCAGTACACCAGGAGTT
The DNA here is from genome assembly GCA_037157565.1 of Thalassia testudinum. Taxonomy (NCBI): domain Eukaryota; kingdom Viridiplantae; phylum Streptophyta; class Magnoliopsida; order Alismatales; family Hydrocharitaceae; genus Thalassia; species Thalassia testudinum. Next base: position 97,022,662 of record JAZHRO010000024.1, read on the forward strand.
TGATTCAATAGGATCTGCTTCGTACTACTTGTCTTGCCTCCTTAGATCAGACTGTTGACATATTTACCAAGCTGTTGCCACATCCCCAGTTTGAGAAGTGTAGAAACAAACTGAGCATGATGGATATATATGCTCCAGTTTGAGGGGGAGTGTTGAGTTATGTTTATGTTTGTAAGGGGTGCTGTGTTATTTTATTTTGAGTAGTGGGTTTATGATGTACTTTTTCCCACATCTATATAGAGGTGTAGGGACTTCTTGGTAATGGTAGAAAAAGATTATTCTCTTCAACTTAAAATGCTGAACTTTGGAAAATAGAATGAAAAAAAGAATAAGAAAATAAGTTTGAGATATCTTGGTTACCCCCACCCTCTGTGAAAAGAAAAAAAAAGAAAAAATGGAGAATGTTGAGAAAAAGTTTTAGATATGCCTGATGCAATATCAGAAAGTCTTGATTTTGCAATATATCATGTAGGATTGAATTCAATTCATTGTCACCAGAATAGCTTCTATGTAAATGCTTGAGCTTCGTTTTTGTCTCCATGTAAGTCTTTTATACTACACTTTTCTTTGCATGGAAAAATATAGTTGGTTTGTAATGGAGCCTACCCTACCTTGATGCTTTATATTCCTTCATGTGCGGATAGTTGTGTTATTAAGATCCAAGAAATATCTTGCAGATATTGTGCAAGATTATGCTTCTTAAGTTTGAAGATCCTTGGTGTAAATTGGCAGAAAGAAAACAAGTCCCAATGAAAAGTTGCTTGAGAGGAATCATGAAAAAAGAAAAAGGGAAAGAGCAAGAGTGAAAGAGAATATAAAAGAAAGAAAAAGAAAAATTACTGAAAAAAGAAAAAAACAAGAAAGAAAAAAAGGAAAGAGGCATATTTTGTGTAAGATTAAGTTTCTTAAGTCTGAAGATCCTTGGTGTAAATTGGCACGAAGAAAATAAGTATCAATGAAAAGTTTTTTGAGAGGAATCATGAAAAAAGAAAAAGGAAAAGTGCAAGAGTGAAAGAGAATGTAAAAGAAAGAAAAAGAAAAATTACTGAAAAAAGAAAAAAGCAAGAAAAAAAGAAAAAGGAAAGAGGCAGCTATTGTGCAAGATTATGTTTCTTAAGTTTGAAGATCCTTGGTGTAAATTGGCAGAAAGAAAACAAGTATCAATGAAAAGTTGCTTGGGAGGAATCATGAAAAAGGAAAAAGGAAAAGAGCAAGAGTGAAAGAGAATGTAGAAGAAAGAAAAAGAAAAATTACTGAAAAAAGAAAAAAAAGCAAGAAAGAAAAAAAATGGAAAGAGAGTGGTACATATTAAGAAGTTGTAAAAGGATTTGAAAAGACTTTTTCAAAAAGAAAAAAATCAAAAGAATACAAAAAGCATGTTGTACAACTCTTTTTCCCTCTCTCTCTTGTCATGTAATTTGCAAATGTTGTGTATACACTCTTAAGCGGATTATATTGTCCTCTGAGTTATCTTCTTTTAGAGTTTAACAAATACAAATCATGAAAGTGCCAGTTTGTGCATTGATGTTTAGCAGCTAAAAAAGAAAAATTATATAGCTAAACCCTTATCCGTTGCATAATGTGGAGATCTGCTCTGTTTTAGGCCTCAACAAGCTTCCAATTCAACTATTTTTGAAATTTAATTTCTTCATTTTTGTATGTGTATCCTATTGAAAACTTTTGTTATCAAGTTATCAAATTAAGGTTTGTGTATGATGGAGTGTGAGCTGTTCGCATATGGAACCATATATATGGTTTTCAAGATGGTGCAATTCGATGGAGTTTTGAGTTGGGTTTTTATCCAAAAGGAAATGTATCAGGCAATAAGGGGAACTTTCTTTATCAACATGTTGAGGGTCTTCATAATCAGTAATCCTTCTGGTGATATGATGATATTTTCTGGTTAGATTTGATTGGTGGGTGCTTGGGCCGATTGCCACTGAATTTGCTTTTCAAGGCTTTGCTTTTTGTTTTTAAATGGATTCCCTTCTACATCGCTGGAACTGATGCTGATTGGAATGGAAACGATGCAAAAGCAGATATAAATTCGTGGTTGTTTTGTTGGTGTTTAGTGTGGATATGACATGTGAACAACTAGGTATTGCTGTTGCTGATGTTGTAAACGTGTTGAGAAACCATCTTGCAGGTGCTGGTTGGGCCACATCAAACTAAGGTCAAATTCTCATTGGGAAGCACTAAACCTTGTGTTGCTAAATTACATGGTTCTTAAAAAAAGTAAGAAACAACTTCCACCACTCTCTTCTTGTGTTGACACCCCCCTCCCCCACCCCCAGATGAACTCATAAATAATGACCTAGAAACTTGCTTATGGAAAGCAAGAAAAGAGCTTGAATAAAGTTTTGGAGTTGCCAGATTGCAAACTTGATTATGCATGCATTCTGAATTTTGTTTGCTTGCTTTTGGCCTGGGAAAATTCAAATTAGCTTCTAAAATTGTGAATTTTTCTTTTGGAATTCTTTTGATGATTGTATGTTAGTAAGGCAGTTCGGTACATTTGATTGTTTAATAATTCTTAAGCATGAAATGCAATTTCAGGTGGGGTAGTTGGGAGCTGGGAGCATGCAGCCCTACCTTTAGTAGCAACCTAAGAATGTTGAGAATAGAACGATTCATTCATTTCACTCTGAAATCCTAGGTCTTTATTTATAGAGGAGAGACCATGGGAAAATTGTAGACAAACTCCTCTACTATATAATGGAAATAGAAAAAGACAAGCAATAGAGTAAATATAAAAATTGGAAAGAAAACTTTCAACACTATTCAAGTTGGAGTATAGATGTTTATCATGCTTAACTTAGAAGAACACTTGTCGTAGGAAGATCCTGGAAGCGCCTTGGTGAACATGTAAGCTGCCTGGTCTTGAAATGATACATGGAGAGTGTGGATATATCCCTTTTGGGTCAAATTCCATGTATATTGACAATGCACTTTCACATGCTTAGGTCTTTTATGGGAGATTGGATTGTTAGCAATGAACAGTGCAACTTTATTGTTACACCTCATATCCATAGGATCAGTCACGGAATCTATATAAGGATAGACTGAATCCATTTAAGTTTTGTGGTAGCCATGGTTTTAAAAGGTGCGGCTCGAGGCAAGGCGCTAAGAACTTGCCCTGAGGCTATAGCCTCTGGGTTGCAACATGAGGCGTGCACCTCAGTTGGTTGAGGCGGTGTCGAGGCGCTAAGGCGAAGGCGAGGCTATAGCCTCGATTGAAAGACACTTTTAGATGGTTATGTAACTTGCACATAATTTTTTCTCACGAATAAATCCCCCTAAAGCCCTAATTCAAGCCCTCTTCCAAAACCTAGAACCCATTGCCCGGTCTTCACATCTCCAAATAGTCTTATTACTAAGTTTTATTCAGGTATTTTTTTATGATTATTTTATTATATATGTTCGTATGATCCTTTATTATATATGTTATTTATAGATTTTTTTTATGTTTCATTTAGGTTTTTTAGGTTATGTTTGTCAATGATGGGTTATTTAATAGTATGAGAGTGACGGAGATACCATATATTTATCATATTTTCAAGGATGTTAATGATACCATATGTTTATCAATAGTTTTGTTTAGGTTTCATTTACGTTTTTTATGTTTGTGAATGATGACTCATGAGTGATGAGATTAGTTATTAGACTCATTATTTATAATTTGAGTTATTACAATTGGATTTTTTTATAGATAATGGGTAGAGTTAATATAATTCATTATATTTATTTGATTTACTTGTGATAATTTTCATCATATGAACTTTCAACTTATTTAAGAGTTTTGATAAATTTAATTTCTAATTTTCTATAATTTTTGAAGGTTTATCTTTTATTTAAATGTCATATCTTGGCTAGTTTTACTTTTTAAATGCTGTGATAGAGCAAAAATGGTATGGATGTGTGTTTTTTACTTCTTTTTTTTATTATTAGTACTTAACAAGTATATATTTATGTCATTTTTTTTTATTTTCCATCCAAAACCTAAGGCTTACGCCTCGCTGCAATGAAGGCAAACTGCTTCAATACTGCATCTCATTTTTTAAAACCTTGGTGGTAGCTTGAGCCATAGTCTTGTATTCTGACTCTATACTCAATCTAGCCACTATAATTTATTTTTTACTTTGCCATGTAACGAGATTTGCTCAAACAAATATACAGAATCCAATAGTGGACTTCCTGTCCTTCGGACACCCAACTTAGTTTGGATTAGTATATGCCATTACCCATAATGAGTCACCTCAGGTAAATAGTAATCATTTCCTTGGTGCAGACTTTAGGTATCTAAGAATTATAATTGCTGCATCCCAATGAACTCTCCTTAGTTTGTCCATGAACTGGATTACCTTGTTAACTGCATGGGCAATGTCAGGTGGCGTGACAGACAAATAGAGTAGCTTCCCCACAAGGCATTTGAATTGCCTTCCATCCACAAAAGCAGAGCCATCCTCATATAGATGCACATTCGGGCCCATAGGAATGGAAGTTGGCTTGGCACCATGCATCCCTGTTTATTGAAGAAGGTCAAGTACATATTTCTACTGTGAAAGGGCAACTTCCTTTGCCTTCCAAGCAACTTCAATGGCAAGGAAATATTAGAGTTTGGCCTAGATCCTTCATAACAATGTGTTTTGATAAAAAGTCCTTGGTAGTGGTGATGCCTCTAATATCATCTCTAGTCAAGATAATGTCAGTTTTGATTGAATGATTATGACACTTGCTTGATTTTATGCCTTGATCATACCATCGGCTTTGGATTTGGATTTCAAAAGGATTATCTAAGCAAAGGGAGAAAAATCATTCACTACCATTAAATAAAGCCTGTATCCCATACTATTTGGAAATTAGCTAGGTCCCCAAATGCCCAGGTGGAGTAATTGGAACATAGCTTCCGAGCTTCGAGGTTGGCTCCTTGGGAACACACTCTTGTGATGTTTGCTAAGTTGGCTTGCTTCCTATTGGAAGGTGGTGGTTGGTGGTATTTGTAGTAGCATCCTTCGAAGCTTATGAAAAGGAAGATGATCAAACCGAAGGTACCACTGGTAGCTAGAAGCCCCTCCTGATGGAAGAGAACATGACTTACATAAGATGATTATAGAAGACGATAGACACCACCTTCTTCGCAGCCGCAATCAATAGTATGACTTGTTCGAATGTCTTGGGATATTAGAGATGTTGCATCAAATACAAGCTTGCAATTCAACTCCTTCATGATCCGACAAACGGAGAGTAGGCTCAGAGGAAAATCCGAAGTTAGAAGGACATTCTCCAATTTCATGTGAGGACCCACATGAACTTCCCTCTGACTAGCAATGGAGGAATGTTGTCTATCAGCTACTAGTATAGTCTTGTTCGATGGGACTGGTTGCATTGCCATATATGAATCAAGATGCACCTGAATCAAATAGGCAATTTGCTTCCTCTACCTGAGACTGACATGCAATTCTTGCTTGAGATGTATCATACTGATGGAGTCTTTGGATCAATATCTCATACTCACTTTTGGAATGGTCACAATATCTTGTACCAATCTTGATGAGACATAGTCTTGATGCTCGATATGAGCCTCCACATCGTTAGTATCTTAGGACCTAGTGTCTCTGGCTTCCACTACCACGTATGGATGCTTATATAGCTCTGCCTTTTTCTAGACAGGCATCTACACCCTTCATGGCATCTACACCCTTTATAGCAGCTACGCACTTCTTTTAAGACTCTTGATTTAATGTGGATGCGATCCTTGCCACATTCCTCAACTCTGTAAGAGAATGATTGTAACTGTGACACATAATTGGACCGCTTGAGCGATAGGGAAGCCATGAGGTAGGATGTGACCCCCATCAAGCCCTAGATGGGTGGAATAGGGCCCTCGATTAGCCCCTTTTGGCCAACAGGAGTTAGGTGGTGCTGGTAGGTCAACCCCTACCAACGATGCTCCTGTCGGTGAGGGTCAATCAGAGGGGGTCCAATCGATCAGCCATGGGCTTGCAACCCCTTTGTTAATGTGGATTGGAGGTGGTAGCTGGTGATGATGGTGGAGCAAGACCTCCGACGGTGGTTGCAGTGATGGAGGGTACTGCTTGGAGTTCTTTAGGGCATGAACCCCAGTGCGATCTAGAGAAGGTTTCTTCTCTTGATGGATTTAGAATCCCAATCCAAGAAAAGAGACCTTATTCTTATTTTGTGAAGAAAGAAAGGAGATGAGAGATTAAGTAGGTATAGAGCTCTGGTCTAGGATCGTCGCTTTAATATGATGTTGAGAAAAAATGATTCATTCATTTCAGTATGAAATCCTAGGCCTGTGTTTATGGAGGAGAGACTAAGGGAAAATGTTGGCTTTTGTATGCCCTTGGTGAGCATTCCAAGTATTGTAATATGATTATATTCTTCATTTGAATAAAAGAATTTGTTTGATTTTTAGTAAATGAATTAGGTTCCTTAATATGAATAGGGTGACGTACTTAGTCAGATTAAATAAATCCGATGTGTGTTGATTCAAAGATCTAAATAATTTAGATGATCCAATAGCACATCAAGAAATCATTTGATTCAATCATATGTTTCCGGTCTGAGGTAGGTGACAACCTTCTCTCGAGGTCATTGCTTGACTGATAATCTTAAATGAAGATTCAAGGACTATAACGTGGTTCGGTTTAAGGAGTTAACTTGATGAAACATGAGATATCGAAAGTCCTTCAACGCTGTAATGGAGAAGGCGTATTTTTTGACCTGAGTCAAATGTCTCTATTCACAAACATGTGCATTTGCTGGACTTTTAGTAGATGCATCCATCATAGTGTTAATACTGGAAAACTGGTGCATGTGGGAAGGGACAGGAGATACATGATCTTTTGAAGGGATCACACAAGTCTATTACATAGGTGTATGTAATAGTCTGGAGACATGAGCTTACTTTACGTATATTGGAAAAGACAATTTTACATGTGGTCGTAGAATCTTGATATGACTTAAAGTAAGAAGAGAAGAAGATAGACCTTTAGTAAAGGTTATGAAATTTGTTCTTGTCCCGATGATATAAGATGTCAAGAAAAATATTATCCAAGGAGGAATGATGGTTGTCTAATGGGATTAGACCTTAAGATAATATTTTTCTCCATGTGTGAAGGATTTATGAGCGTTTAGAATATTTGAGAGGGTGTTGTGTCAATTTTTCATGTAATTTAAAGCTTCATATTGGAGTGATGGTACTAATAATGGTTTTGATGGTTTTCTACTTGATAGAGAAATCAATTGTAATTTAAGGAGTTAAATTATACTTGATTTGGTGTTTAATTGCTTCTAATATGATTGCAAGTAAGTTTTTTTTTGTGTATTAGATAAAAATATAACAAAGGTGGTTGTGGGCTTATCTTGTAAATATCAAGTAGGATTTGATCCCCACCCTTATATGGAGATTCAAGGGTTGCTATTAAATTAGGATTAATGGTAGAAATCGTATAAATATCTCCCATGTGCAACCTTAATGTCTCCACAAGTTCATAATTCCCACTACCCAAAAGATCCACAACCGTTAGGAAGAGTCCTGTTGTAGCAAGTTGACTAGCTACAACTGTGGGGCGACTTAACGGAACAGGTTTGTGCGACAATTGCTTTCCTTCAATAGTAGGTCGACTTATCTTCGTGATTGGTCGACTTGCTAGTACTATGGCGAGTATTTTGGCCCTTTTTAATGGTTGTTTGGAGTGTGATCAAGGAGCGAAGCGAGGGGTCGCTTTGAGATCGTGGATTGTTTGTGGACCTCGTCCAGGATTGTCTCTCCATGACACGAGAGGTCCTATCCGCTCGTCATGGAGAGGGTATCGAGGGAATTGTTGGGACTTATTTGAGGAGTCATCGCATGTGAGGTGCTGCACCATGCCACTTGCAAGGTATATCCTTTATACTCATGTTATTATGGAATGGGAGGAAAATAGTTCCTCCCATGTGGTTCTTGTTTAGGGTATTTTATTTGTTTTTATTTTTCGTTTGGGTTTTGGCATCGATCCAATCTTGTGACTTGAAAATTTTTAAAATACATGTTTTCATACTATCGCGATGCCCTCGTTCGATTTGATCAAATCCATTCATAAAATTGTAGATAGACTCCGTTACTATATGGTGTTAGGACAAAAGTATGATTCAGTTCTATTATGACTTATGTGCCTTTATATAAAGAGGCATAAATGGGTACATTACAAGCACACACCCATACATTAAGGAAATAATGAAAAGATCACATAATTCAATACTCCCCCTCAAGATGGAGCGTACACATTTGACATGCTTAGCTTGGAACACAACTCAAGATGTTTCTTGGAGAGTGCTTTGGTAAAGATATCAACAATCTGATCTCCGGTGGCAATATAGGGTGTTGAAATCTTCTCAGCTAGGATGACATCTCTAATGAAGTAGCAATTCACTTCTATGTGTTTGGTTTGCACATGGAATGCAAGATTGTTAGCAATGAAAGTTGCTTTGTTATCACAATACATGGGAGTTGGACCCGAGATGGGCACTCCTAAATCTTGTAGAATAGATCTCACCCACGACAACTCACAGGTAGTATAGGCCATTGCCTTATACTCAGATTCTATACTGGATTGGGAAACTATATTTTGCTTCCAGTAGGTGACAAGATTGCCACCTACATAGGTGTAATAGGCTGTAGTAGATCTCTTATGCTTATGGGTCCCTGCATAATTAGCATCTGAGTAATCCTATGTATCAAGATGGCCATGTCTTCTGAAAGAAAGTCCTTTTCCAGGAGCCTGTTTAAGATAATCTCAACACCTGACATAACCATCCCAGTGTATTTCTTTAGGTGATTGCATGAACTAGTTGAGTCTCCCAACAGTAAAGGAAATATCAAGTCTCTTAACTATCAAATACATAAGCTTTCCCACCATCGCATATACCTGGTCACATCTTCAAGCAGTGGACTCTCTGAGTCTGTAAGTGGTATAGATGAGTTTGTTGGGACACTAGTAGGTTTGCAGTCTAGCATTTCTACCTCCCTTGACATATCCAGCGCATATTTCCTTTGTGACAAAACAAGACCACCATCCATGTGCTGCACTTTAATGCCCAGAAAATAATTTATAAGCCCTAAGTCCTTTGTCACAAACTGAGAATGTAAGGTCTTTGTAGCTTCTACCAAGGTTCGAAATGCCGATTTCGACGTCGTGTCGATAAAATTGTAGGTATGCATTTCGTGGGCATGCCGAAGGCATGCCGTGGAAATGCCCATTTTTCGATGGTAGATTTCGATGATTTCGATGGCCCGAAAAATGACATTTCGAGGCACGCCGAGGGCATGCCGGTGCATGCTGACAGAAATAATCAAGATTTGAAAGACAACTAAATCAAGATATTAGAAACGTGTTTACAAGTTTTTTTATATTAAAACCATATTTACAGGTTATTTTAGCCTGAAGTGTGTGTGTGTGGTCGAGGGCATGCCGGTGCATGCCGACAGAAATAATCAAGATTTGAAAGACAATTAAATCAAGATATTAGAAATGTATTTATTTTAACCTGAAGTATTAGAAACGTGTTTATTTTAACCTTGTGTGTGTGTGTAGCCCTCCCATGTCGGTGCATGCCGACAGAAATAATCAAGATTTGAAAGATAACTAAATCAAAATATTGGAAACGTGTTTATTTTAACCTGAAGTATTAGAAACGTGTTTATTTTGACCGTGTGTGTGTGTGTGTGTGGCCCTCTCTTGCTTCCCTCAGACTGCGCCCTTCCCCTCCACACCGCCCTTGCTTCCCCTTCCCTCCAGACCGCCATTCCCAGGTTCCCTGCGCCCCCATTCCTGCCGATTTCCAAAAGCTTCCCGCTCAGCCTTTTCAAATTTCCCGCCGCTCCCATTCCCAGCGCCGCTCAGCCACCGTCGGCATGTCGACGTTTCGTCGGTAACTGTCGACATGCCGGCGAAATCCTCGGCATGCCGACGGTTTCCCTGTAAACCGACACTATATTTGTGTCGATATGCCCTTCCTCCAAAAATCCCCTTACCGACGGCATGTCTCACAGGCTTCTACTCTATCTCCTTGTAAGCAGAATATCATCAATGTAGACAATAATAATAATTCTGTGCATAGTAAAAATAGAATGATCTGCTGAGGATCTAGTAAATCCATATTCTTGAATTGCGTTACCAAAACTCTTAAACCAGGCCCATAGGCTCTGCTTAAAATCATAAATAGCCTTCTTCAATTTGCACACCTGATTCTGACACTCCTTTTTAATCACAAATCCTGGGGGTTGCTGTATATATAATTCTTCCTTAAGATTACCATAGAGGAATGCATTTTTGATGTCCAACTGGGAGCTCATCCAATCACTGTTTACTACCATAGAGAGTAAAATATTGATTGGGTTGAGACGAGCCACATGTGAGAATGTCTCAAAATAATAAATTCCAAAGGTTCGTGTATAACCTTTAGCAACCAATGGGCCTTAAACCTCTCGACTGAACCATCTGGACGATACTTAAGGGTAAACACCCACCTACACCCCACTACAGTAGCACCAGGGGGTAGGTCAACAAGTTCCCGAGTTCCTCTGGAACGAAGTGTCACCATCTCCTCCATGGTAAAGGTCTAGGAAGGATCCTAGAAGGCCTCTACATGATTCCTTGGATATGATGGCTGTTTACTGCAAGAGGGAAGTTGTCCTCCTATAGGCAAATGATTAAGTGACGTAATCTAAGGTAGAATACTTAGCACAAGACCGTTGTGGCTTCCTCTGGGTAATAGGAAGATCTACATCAGTTACCTTCGGTGCTGTAGGCTCCAGTCGAATTTGCAGGATCAACAGAGGATTGGAAGAATAGTAGATAAAGGCTCATCAACTGGGGTGGTGGTAGGTGTAGGCCTACACAAACATTGACTGGGGAAGGTATCTGTAACCACAGGATGTCTGGGAAAGTCAGGCGAGACATTTGTTTAAGCCTTTAAGGTATGGGTGGCTCAGAGGGCATTGGAGGCGTAACAGTGGGCATAGGAAGTGGAACATCCTGAGTCACAGTAGTAGACTTCCCAGTGGCAGTGTAGTAGGGAATCCCATTAAAAAATGTAACATCTGCATTAACATAAAATCGATGTGTCAACGGATCAAAATCTATATTCCCTTTGGATTTTGGAATACCCCACAAAAACACATTTAACAGTCTGAGATGAAATTTTGTCTACTTTGAATAAGTGAACAAAGCAGACACATCTAAAGACTATAAGTGGTAAAGAAAACAACTCTTGATCTGGAAATAAAACAAAATATAGGGTCCTTCCTCCAAGGACAGACGAGGAGACGAGGACACCCGATTAATCAAGAAAGCAACGGTAAGAACAACATCAACCCAAAAGGTAGAAGGAACATGTGTTTATAACATAATAGTACGGTCAATATCAAGTAAATGTCTCAACTTGTGCTTAGCCACCTTATTTTGTTGGGATGCATGAACACACGAGGTCTGGTGAACAATGCCCATGGACTGGAAAAATTGAGATAAATTGGCATTTACAAATTCAAGTCCATTTTAAGTATGAAACATGCGAATAATAATAGAAATCTGAGCCTTTGTTTCATTAACAAAATTTTTGATCGATACATGGGTCTCTAACTTCATCATAAATATCCCAGAAACACGAGTACAATCATCCACAAGAACAAAAAATAACAAAAACCCCTAAAACTTTTGACTCGACATGGGTCCCATAAATCAGCATGAACAAGACTAAAGGGAGACTCAGTGCTTGTATTTTTGCTAGGAGAGGACATCTTATCATACTTGCCAAGTTGACAAGCCTTATAGGAGAAGGAATCATAAAAATGCATGTCTGAAAACTAACGATGAAGAACTGAAATACTAAGATATCTCAATCGAAGGTGCCACTAAAGAGTAGAAGTGGCACAAGTAGCAGTAATAGAAGGGTTCTCACGTGAAAGATGCAGGTAGTAGAGACCATCTTGCTTAAGTCTACCAATTTGCTTTATCATTTGGAGGTCCTGCAGAAAGAAGAAATGATCATGACTTATAGACATTAAATTTAGAGCAAACTTAGGTCTACGCATAACATCAGATAAAGGCAAAGTAGAAGATAAGGATATGCCACCCAAGCTTGTCATACGGTATAGGGTACCATTGCTACCATAACATGAACTGGAGTAATAAGAGTTTTAAGAGATGAGAACAATGTTGCATCTTTGGTAATGTGGGAGGAAGCACCTGAATCAACAAGCCATGATGGTAAGCACTTGAATCAACAAGCCATGATGGTGTATAAACACCTCCAGTAGTAGCAACAATACATGTCTGACTGGTTACTGAGGCACCCGCAGTTGAAGTAGCCTAAGAAGATAGCAGTCTGTCATACTCTTCCTTGGAGATAGTAATCTGGGTGGTAGCCTACTCCTCCTGGTAGTACTGACTTTCTTCATCATCATATGCAACCTGGTTGGCTTGATGCTTTTGAGAGAAGCCATGCTTTATCCATTATCGATCCACTGTATAATTTGTCTTGTGACAATGTTCACCAAATGCTCTCGTGTGGCCTCTGCCTTGACCTCCTCTTGCACTACGACCTCTCCCCCTTCCTCTAGGAACACCTCTACCATGTCCAATAGCTGCCATGGCAGATGAGTCAGAAGATGTGACAGGTTTAGAAATCTCCAGTTGTGAGAGATGAGCAAATATCTGGGCCGGTGTAAGAATCTCCTTGAAGGTCATAAGTTGGTCCTTCACCGCCTTGTACTTAGACCAAGGCCAGCTAGTAATTGAACATATCTAAATGCCTCACCCTGCTTGACAATAATTGCAACATCAGATGAGATAGGCTGATGAATATCCTACTCATCCCATGAATTCTTCATGGAATCATAATACTTAGCAAGCGACATGGTTCCCTTCTTTAAAGAGCGAAGGTCCTCAATTATTCTATATAAACGACTAATGTTGATCTTGTGGGAGTATATCTCATGGAAGACTTACCACGTCTTTTTGGCCGAGGCATATGACATAACCTGCTTGGTGATAGATTCCTTCATACTGTTTAACATGCAGGTGGCCATCTAATTGTTATCTGCTTTCCAATCTGCAGTCTTAACTGCAAACTAATCTTGTGTCAAGACATACTTCTTGCAATGTGAACCCATAAAATGGGAGAAGGATGTTGACCATAAAAGGTAGTTGGTACTGTCCAATTTAATAGAGGTCCCTTGTATAAAGACGATGCGCTTGCGGTAGATGATTTCCCCACCAAGTTGCTTGGGGGATCCTTCCTATCAGCCGTAATGCCTGATTTGTGGGAAACAAGCAGTCAAGATTTGCTCAGCCCAAACTTAGATCATAAGAACCACAAATCAATTTGAAGTGTTGATTTCAAACCATATAAAAGCTTAAAAACAATACTGCACCCTGCACAATTGGATCAAGGCGACCCAAGTGGTGCTGTAGCCCGATCAGAGGCCCTGTGATGCAGCAACCACCCGAACAAGGTGATCGGCGGCACCACAGCCCTCAAGCAGGGCTGCAAACCATGCTACAAAGTCCCAGGGCGGCATTGCAAGCCCTAATTGGGCAGTGTTGCAGCCCCCCAAACTGGGCGACGATGCTAGAGGCTCCGATCGAGTGGCGTTGTAGCCCCCTTGGACTGACAGCGACGGTGCTCTGCCTTGCTATTGTGGCAGCGACACTGCTACTAAGAGAGAGAGAGCAAGAGAGGGAGAGAGAAGTCAAATGCTTTTTAAGTTGCTTTTCTAAAAAAAAAGAAGTCTAAAATGAACTCAAAGTAGCTTAAGTATTTTGAAACAAATCTCTTTTAAACCTTTGAAACATTTTCGATGTCTTTGTACTTCCTATAAATGTAGGAAACTAAAAGCCTATATCTATAATAGCTACCCCCAGTGGACCTTCAGTCAAGGTTTTAGTTGGTGCTTATAGGTTATTTTTAATTTCTGTACTTTTTAATAGTCAAAAATATTTAAGAATGCTGGTTCCTACTTGTATTTTTCGAAGAGGCCACTTGCATATATTTATTCCCTTAATAAATCTTTCTAAGGGAGCTTACACATATTAAAAATGAAGAAGAAGGTAGATATTTATTTTCTAATAGAATAAGCTTTACTGCTTTGATATCTTTTTGTTAATCAAGTGCCTTTTGTTTTTATTGCTTTCAAATAGCATAGATTTGTAAAGTATGTTTGCATAGTAGCATAGATTTGTAGGAGGGGGTAGAAGCTATGGACTATAGGCCGATTGCATTGTCGAATGTTGCCTATTTTATTGTTTCGAAGGTCTTGGCTAACAGACTATGTGGTGTTTTGGAGGGCATTGTCTCGCCAGTACAGATGACTTTTGTCCTTGAGAGAGGTATCTTGGATGGTTTCATGATATCTATGGAGGTCCTAGCAGCGTGGAGAAGAGCAGGGAAATCGGCTTTCCTTTGGAAGGTTGATTTCAGTAAGGCTTACTACTCTATCTAATGGGAGTTCTTGTGGGCTGCGTTGATTATTAGAGGTTTCCCGCAATAGTGGCTTGACTGGGTGAAGAGGTGTGTTATAATGACATTTTTCTGTCTTGATCAATGGAAACCCAGTAGGCAGTTGGGTGCATCCCAGGGGTCATGCAGGGATGCCCGCTCGGGCCAATGTTGTTTGTCCTTGCAGTGGACACCCTTGCAAGGGTGGCTACCAGATCTTGTCAGAGGGGTTTGCTTAGAGATTTCAAGGTAGGGGTTGACAGAGAGATCCCAGTGTTGCAATACGCAGATGACACCTTGTTTCTGGTAGAAGGTACCTCGGTGGAGGTTGGTAAGCTGCATGTTCTTTTGGAGTTGTTTGGGGAGGCCTCTAGCCTACAAATTAATTACGGGAAGTCCAGTTTGGTGCCTTGTAATATGTCAGAGGAGGGGGTGGCCTATGGTGTCGCATTTAGGACGGATAGGGGATCCTTGCCCTTGTCCTAACTTGGCTTGCCTCTTACGGATAGGCGTCTTAGGCTGGAGGATTGGCTACTGTTGTTAGAGAGGATGGAGAAGAGGTTGTCGCGATGGGCACCTAGATTGTAGTCGAAGGGTGGTAGGTTGACGTTAGTGAAGGCAGTGCTCTCATCCATGCCAGCCTACTTCTTGTCCATCTTTCGAGTACCTCAGCAGGTGGAAAGGAAGATCACAGGATTTATGCGAGATTTATTTTGGACAAAGTTTGGGATAGTAGGGAAGGGGGCGAGATTGGTGGCCTGGGAGGTCTACCGACCTACCGATGAAGGAGGGTGGCCTCAGGGTCAGAGATGCACAATGTGTTAATTTGAGCCTTCTTACAAAGTGGATAGTAAGGTTGGTGGGTCGGGAGCAGAATCTTGTTGGTGGGGTACTCCAGGATTGTCATGGTTCCCTTCTCTAATGGGAGGTCCTTGGGTCTTTGGTGTAAAGGGCATCACACTTCATGAGAGGCTTGGCGTCGGTGATCCTAAAGGTTCGTGGTTTCTTCTCACCATACGTTGGTGGGGGGGACACGTTCAGATTCTGGTTGGATGATTGGCAGGGAGAGGGGCTCTCTGCAGCAGGTATCCTACCTCTTCTTAAGGGCTATGAACAAGGAGGCATCTATAGGAAGTTGTTGGGATGGTGCTTGGTGTCTCAGCTTTCAGGGGGCCTTGTTAGAGTAGAGGTGCATGGAGTTTCAGCTAATGTTGCAGGATTTAGAAGGGTGGGAGCTTGAGGGAGGGAGAGACACTTTTTGTTGGGATGATAGGAGTTTTCTATGAAGAAAGTCTTCTACAGGCTGTATGGAAGTGTGCACATGGTGGATTTGGATTTCCTGCGAGACTGCAGAATGATCTGGTCTGTGGATTGCCCCTTCAAGGTCAACATTTTTGCATGGCTAATAAGGAAAGGTAAAGTGCTCACTAAGGCCTGGAGGGCAAGGTGGGCTGCGATGGAGGACATTAGATGCCTGTTTTGCACTAGAGCAAATGAGGACGTTCACCACCTCTTTTTTGGGTGTGCTTTCATTGCAAGGGTGTGGAGGGCGTTGGGAATTGATTGGATTGATTTTGGCTCTCTTGAGGAGTTTTGGTCCTCCGAAAGGGGTAACGTTTAGGATAGTGGAAATACATTTCAGGACAAGGAGGGAGGAGGCAAGGGTGTTGGCGGTACTATGGGGGGTGTGGCTGGGAAGGAATGGGGTGGGAAGGAATGAGGCTATTTTTAGAGGCAAGACGCCTTATGTTGAGAATTTTGTATCCTCCGTATCATTCCAGTTTGTGTTTTTAAAGTCCACTTTGTAACTCTTAATGCTGTATTTTATCGCTTTTGTTAATGAATCTGGGTGGTTATCACATGGATAAGCGCCCTTCCACTTTTGAAATAAAAAAAGCTACTTGTATGCTTGTAAATTTTGTAAAGAGATTTTCCTCCCCACCTGACAGCTTTTGCAAGTTATATCTTTTGCAATAAGTTCTGAAATTTTCTACCTGATATATTAGGTTTTGATTGTCAGACTGAGGATCTGTGAGGTATAGAAAAGACTATCCTTGTTGAGGTATGCTTTCTAACATCAATATATTTGTCAATATTTTCTCTTCTTTGTGAAAAATTGTTTAATTGTTTTCTCATGATGCAAGGTTGGTCCACAACTTGAATGTGATAAAACTATTTGGTGAAAGCTTTTGTTGTCCAACATGAAATTAGAACCTGTTTTATGCCAACCAAGAAAGGCATACGTTTACCTATTTTTGTGCATGCATGTACATGACAGGGAAGGTGCTAAGTCATGTGGCTATTAGTTTGACTTAGAGGTGGATGGAGGAAGTAAGGTGACCGGTATGGACCTTCTTTAGGAGTGACATCTTTGTCTTACCTGATTTTTCTTGGTAAAAGAGGGAGTACGTAGAATGTGCTCAAATCTTAAGATATGTTATCATTGAACATCTGAGAAGCTGTTAGCTGTATTACTTTTGAGATGGAAGTACGTACTAAATGCCCAAAAGGTCATGGGAGTGGATAGTCCAATATCATTGGATCTTAGTTTCTGTCACCATTTCCATCCTCAAACATCATCAGTTGATATAAACAAGTCAATTTGAGGATATTTTGGGTTGCCTTGCCACTTGTTGTCAAGATGGTGAGTCGAGTGCTCAAAGGGGACATGCTCCTCTAGAGGGGGACTGTGATATTTTGGGTTGCCCTTTCACTTGTCATACAACGTGCTTCTTTTCAATTGGCTTCACGAGGTGCGTTGTCATTGGTGACGATGTAGCTTCCTCGTTAGCCAACAAGAAGGTTTGGGCGATGGAGCGGGCATGTTCATTTCTGCTTGGTTGGTGGTTGGTGATGGCTTGGAGGTCTATTCCGTTGGTGTTGCGATAGTTGCGAGTGCAGGAAGGCTTGGCAATGGCATTTTGATTGGTAGGAATGTTGGCGGTGATGCTAACCAGGTGTAGCGAGTTGCATAGAAGGCTAAGGTAGTGATTCAATGTGATTCCTCCAAGATGATTGTGCGCAGGAGATGTGGTATGTCTACCACTTCCGGGTCTAAGAAGTCTAGGGCGTGCTGATCGTTATCTGTGTGGAATGGTTTGAGGGGTACAATTCTTTTTGTAAAAGGAAGCTTGTTAAGACCAAGTTTGCGGTTGGGGAAGATCAGGGGTTTGATGTGGAGCTCAAAGTGACCAAGGTGCTCAATTTGAAGGTGCCACATTTTTTGCTCTGGGTGCTCATGGTGAGGGTTCTAATGTGGAATGTAAGGGGCTTTTGGGATTTGGCTCGATCTTTGTTCAAGAGGTACTTGGCGAAGTGGAGAGTGGATATAATGTTGTTGCAGGAGATGCATTTGGAGGGGGTGGATGAGTTGACCAAGAGGAGTTTGTGCGATGACTATTTCTTGGGTTTGTTGGTGATTTAGGTTGTTGGTAGGTCAGGTGAATAGATTCCTATGTGGAATGGCAGTGTTTTTTGCCTTTTGAGCTCGAGATTGGCTTCATGGGTGGTTACGGGATTTTCTCCTGGATCTTTGATGATGCAACTTGGGCTTTTTCAAGTGTGTATCTTCTGATGTGCCTTCTAGGGTAGTCTTGTGGGAGGATGCGAGACAGGCGTTGGAGTTTATTGATGGTTGCCCTTGGTTGATAGGGGGATTTTAATGTTGCTCTTCTAGCTAATGATAGGGTTGGAGGTTGGTTGAATGGATCTTCTGTTGAGTTCTGTCAGGTTGTTGATGAGTTGCAGTTGCTTGATCTTCTGTTCTCAGGAATGCACTTTATATGGAGAAATGGCTCGGGTCAGGCCTTTCATATAGACCGCTTCTTTTCTAATATTTCTTTGGCGGAGGCTTTTCATGTAGCAACGGTCTCGACCTTGGTTAGACCTTTTTCTGATTACATGCCATTGTTGTAGGATAGTGGCGATGATAGGACTTTCTCTATGTATTTCAAGTTCTAGAAGTCGTCGTTGTTGGAGCTTGGTTTTCGTGACTTTATTAGGGATAAGTGTGGGGTTCTTGCATCCACTTTGTTGCATGCATCTTGGCTACCCATATTGAGGCGATTAGGCAGGTGTTGATTGAGTTCAAGGAGGTAATGACGAGGCGTGATGGCGTAAGGAGGGAAACCTTAGAGGCTTTGGCTAGGCTTGATGAAAAGGAAGGTTTGGGCCAGTTGGGCTAGCGTAATCAGTAGGAGAGGATTAATTTTTAGAATGTTATCTAGGCGGAGGATCAGGAAAGGGAGATGGATTGGAGATAGAAATACAGGCAGTTATGGCTTAGTGAGGGTGACTCCAACATGAGGTTCTTCCATCTGTCAGCCAGTTCTAGAAGAAGAGCGAAATGATTTCCTCTCTTTGTGTTGGTGATGTGGTTCTTGATGGTAGAGAGCAGATTTCTAAAAGGAGATCAGCTGGGGAGTGGAGGTTGAGTTCATCAGATATGGAGAGATTGGATGGCTGCTCCAGGATGGAGTTGATTCGAGATATTTCTGATGATGAGGTTATGGTTGCCTTGTGTGGCCTTAAGGCTGAGGGATCTCTTAGTCTGGATGGTCTTCAGGTACTTTTCTATAAGGAGTTCGGGGACGTTCTTGGGGCGGATGTTGTGGCGATGATCTGGGAATTTTTTCATGGTAATCTTGGTTTTGACAGAGTTAATCTAAGAAACTAGATTACCCCCCAGATATACAACAAAACCTGATGTAGATCGTCTGTCCACGAATCCTGCATAGTCAGCATGTGAATAAGCTAGAATATCAAGAGATCCACTCTCTCTATAGTGCAAACCTTTACTTGGAGTGCCCTTGAGGTATCTCAGAATGAGACAAAACTCACGCTAATGATTATATCATGGATTCTGTATAAACTGGCTGGCTCAACTAACAGAAAAACTGATATTAGGTCGTGTAATAGTCAGATATAGCAAGCGACCAACAATACTACAGTATTGAGTAACATTCTTAAACAATGGATCACTCTTATTTGTGCTGTGACTAGACTGTGGCTCTTTTGGTGTCCCGGATGGCTTGGATCGAAGTAATCCAACCTCCTCAAGAATATGTGAAGTATTCCGTCTCTGAGATGACCCCTTATTTCTGGTTGAAGGAGCGGGTTGGGAGGCTAAGAGGATGAGGATCATACTGTAACTCTTTGGTGCAGCATCAGGATTGCAGATTAATTGCCAGAAGTCATCTTTTATTCCGATGAACGTGGCAGAAGAGGTGGAGTTGGAGGGTGGTGCACTAGGGACAGATGTCGATTCCTTGCCGTTGGTGTATCTGAGCCTCTCGTTTTCAGATCGACTTCTTAGGTTGCAGGATTGGCTTCCTTTGCTGGAGAGGATGGAAAAGAGATTAGCAGGGTAGTCATCTAGGCTGTTGTCTAGAGGAGGGAGATTAACTCAAGTGAAGGCGGTTTTGGCTTCTACATCATCGTATTTCCTCTCAGTTTTTCGGATTCCATGACAGGTTGAGAAGAAAATCTCTGGGTTGATGAAGAATTTTTTCTGGTCAAATGTGGGGGCAGTAGGAAAAGGGGCGAGACAAGTGGCTTGGTAGGAGGTATGTAGGTCAGTGTAGGAGGGGGGGCTAGGGGTTAGGGATGTGGACAAGGTGAATATCAGTCTCCTTGCGAAATGGATTGCCAGGTTGGTGGGCCATGACCAGGGGCTGTTTGGTGACGTCATGTGGAGTTGCTACAGGCCCTTCCTCTCTTGGGGGCCCCTGGAGTCTCCTCCTGGGGCCTCCTTTCTTAGGGGTTTGGCGGAGGTGATGGGGAAGCTGTGAGATTTCTTTTCTCCTACTCTGGGGGAAGGGGATTCCTTCCGGTTCTGGCAAGATGATTGGCTGGGGTTCGGCTCAACCCTCAGTGCTAGATTTCCTTGTCTTTTTGGAGGGGTGGTGGACCCATCGACCATGGTGGGGGATTGTTGGAACGGGGCTTGGTGCCCGATCTTTTGGGGGGGCCTTTCCAACTAGGGGTGTGAAGACTTCCAGTGGCTACTGCAGGAGTTGGAAGGTTGGGAGCCAGAGGAGGGCGGTGACTCATACTCCTAGGAAGAGGGAGAATTCTCTATGGCGAAGGTCTTTCATAGGTTGGGTATCGGTGTGGTCAACCCGGACGTCGACTTGAGGGATTGTCGACTGCTATGGGCAGCAGAGTGCCTGTTGAAGGTGAAGATCTTCGCTTAGTTGGTGAGGAGGGGGAGGATAATGGTGAAGTGGTGGAGGGCGAGATGGGCCCAGATGGATGATTTGAGTTGCCCCCTTTGTGAAGGAGCGGAGGAAGACATCCAACATCTTTTCTTTCAATGTCTGTTTGTGATGCAGGTGTGGCAATGGATGGGGATCGACTGGATTGCCCATCGGGACACGGCTAGCTTCTGGTCTTCTTTTTGCAGAGGAAACACCCAAGATGGAGAGATCTCTTTTAGATCAAAGAAGGATAGAGCTAGGGTCCTGGCGGTCTTGTGGGGTGTTTGGTTGGGAAGAAATGGAGCCTGTTTTAGTGGGGGGAGACCTTATGTAGAAAATTGTCTCGTCCATTTCTTCCCAGGTGGAGTTTCAGGGATCCTTTTTGTAATTTTGTTGTAATTCATTTTTATGAAATGAAATGAATGAGGATGGTTATCGCTTGGATAACTACACTTTGATTTTTCAAAAAAAAAAATTCAGTCTCTGAGATAAAGATATGCTCGTCCCTTGTTGAATGGCCTTAATTCCTAAGTACCAGAGGTCACTTAAATCCATGGTAACAAAAGTGGATTGTAGAAATACCTTTGTCTGCACTATCCCATCTGCATTATCACCAATCAAGATCATGTCATCTACATAGACTGCCAAAATAACAACCCTTGAGATACCACCATGGTTTGTCCTCCTGATTAAAATAGTGGTTAGTAGTAGATTGCCGAAACCTTATCTTCTTGATCTCTGAATTGAGCCTCTCAAATAAGGCTCTTGGATTCTATTTCAGTTCATAGATAGCCTTCCATAATCAGCACACAAGCTCCCAAGGTTTTAAAAAACGCGAGGCGGTACCGAGGCGGTTTGCCTTCATCGAGGCGAGGCGTAAGCCTCAGGATTTGCATAAAAAATATAGAAAATGAAATGATAGGTAATCAAATAAACCTAAATGACCTAAACTTGAAAAATAAACCTAAATGAAATGACCTAAACTTATAGTTAACATACTAACCTCAACCTCAACATACTAACCTCAACCTCAAATGCGTCCTGCTGAAGAGTGGAGCACTGCCGCTAGAGCTGGAGTTGCCCTCGGGCTTGCGCAGGAGCTGGACCTGTGCTCGGGCCTGCGCTGCTGGAGCTGCACTGCGCTGCGCTGCGCTGCTGTAGCCTGCACTGCGTGGAGCTTGCGTTGTCGCTGCGTTGCGCTAGAGCTTGAAGTTGGGGCCTACGCTGCCGCTGCGTGGAGCGTCGAAGCTTGCGCTGCGTTGCGTGGAGTGCTGCCGCTGCGTGGAGCTACTCGCGCTGTTGGCGTTGCGTGGAGCTGCTTGCCGGTGGAGGCTGCGATGCGGTGGAGCAGGAGCTGTCGGTCTACTAGTGGAGGTTGCGATGAGGAGGCGCCTCTCTAGTGCCTTAGCGCCTCGGCCACGCCTCGACAAAGCGAGGTGCACGCCTCGTAGACTACAGCTGAGGCTTAAGCCTTGAGGCGAATTTGGCATGCCTCGCCTCGAGGCGCATGCCTCAAGCGCCTCGAGGCACGTTTTTTTAAACGATGCAAGCTCCCCCTCAACATCATATCATGATGGTTATCTCATGTACACCTCAGTTAGATTTTCATATAAAAGTTAAGGTTTTAAATGTTGATATCGATGTCGTATTGATAAGTTGAAAAGTGGATAAGTGAGGATATATAGTTATCTGTGAATTTTGAGGAAATCACTTAAAAATGTCCAAAAAATCCCAAAATGTCACAAATTTGATGAAAAGTAACATTTTAATAACTACTACATGCACGAAGAAATGCTTAGAAGATCAAAATCATATATTTTGAATGAAAACATAATAGAAATGTGTTATTGTCATGCTACTGATATATCGATAGAGTCATAGCATTTAAAAGAAAAGACACAAAGCAATCATATACAATTTTAAAGTTCATGTGGTATCTGTACTTTCACCTTCTTCATACCCTTCCATATCAAAGAGAATCGCCAATATTGAAGATCTCAATGTAGTAGATAACCAAGGCACGAGTTTATAGCCTCTAAATTTCTAAGATGCCATCAATATAGTTGCTGCTTAGGATGTTTCATTCGTTTGTTTTTTGGGAGGACGGGAGAGTTTTTGGGTAGGTTGCATTACCATGGATATTTGTAGTCTATGTCGATTTCCATAAATTGCATCGAGGACCTTGAGACATATGTATAGGCTTTTATTTCTACTTTGTATCACCATCATTAGCCAAATTAGATTTGAGGCATGTGATTTTAGAGAAATGACATGTTTCCCATAGGCTCACTACCTACAACATTGCTTCATGATGACAACTCTACAGAATTCTTGTAAATTAGGAATCACATACACATACAGGAAATTATTTTTTTTTAAAGGAAAGACATGTTAGCGACATATCTGCGATATATTGTTGATATGTTGGAAATTTTATGCTTAGGGAGTCCAATTTTAATGATATGACATCGATATCTCTCGATATTGGAGATATATCGATCGACATTAGGGAAAACGATATGGCAGGGGGTGTCGATATCTCTTGAAGCATCGATATCGACGTATCGGTGACGTCTTTCATTGATAAAAAGGCATTCTTAATATCAAGTTGGTATAAAGGCCACCTCTGAACTACTGCAACAGAGAATAATCCTGATGGAGGCAATGCGAACAATAGGTGAAAAAGTCTCAAGGTAATCCACCTCATATATTTGGGTGAACACCTTGGCAATTAGTCTGGCAAAAGATGTAGCATCTTTATGACACGACACAAGATCCCATGTCTCTTTGGACTATAAAGCCTGCATCTCTTCGCTGACTTCTAGCCAATCCCTAACATGAACTCGATCTTTTGTGGCTAAAGGATCTTTTTTCTTAAGTTGATGCTCTCGCAACTTGGAATTGAATTTGACATATACCAAGTCATTCATTCGTTTAAGTTCAAGTTTGTTCCTTTTTTTTTTGTATGAACTTACAATTTGTTTATTTATTAAGTAAATAGTAACACTAATGGAAAGTGTAACCCAACTATTAATTAATGATCATAATTTTTAATGTTATTGCCTCAAAAGAACTCCGATTCCTTTCGCACTCAGATGAAGATGATGTCAACTTTAGGATCCTTAAAGCCATTTCTTTCAGATGGGGTGTCTCCAACCCATATAACGACCACCAATCAATTGCATGATATAATTAACTTAATGAATTGACCATACATAAGTTGCTTTCTCATAAATGAACAAATTTTAATGAGTCGTGAATAGGTGCATTGAAGTCATCATCATTTATAAGTCTCTGTCTCACAGTAAGTGGTTTACCAAATGAGTCCCCACCCTTTTTATAAATATTCAAATCCTTGTAATGAGATCTTGAATTTCAATATCAGGATGGAAACTTTCCCGGCCCTCCAACAAGCCATTCGTTGTAGTACCTTCCTCCTCAATCATATCTTTATCTCAATAATAGTAATACGGATTGAGATAGTAGGTAGTTAGGTGAATGGGAGAATCAAGCCTCCCTTTCGACTTTGAAGCAATGGCATCAATGATTGACTTGTATTGTACTTTGTCTTTAAATATAACCTTTATCTCTTTCTTGACATTTTCAAGCCCACCATATACAAAAACCCATCAAGGGCTTCCGATCTCCATCGACAATGCACAAGACATGAACCAAGGGAGAGAAGACCTTTAAGGTTAGAGTCACTTGCTGCCACCAAATAGCACTGTAAATAGTAGATGCAACTCTTTCACCACCCTTTGTTCTAGACCACTTGCAAGCTTTCCACTCATTGGAAGAAAACATCATTCTTAGATTTTCTTTCTTGTCCATAACACTTTGTAAAGTGAGAAATGTTATATGTGAATCGCCTCATCATGTTCAATGTTTTTGCATGATTGTAAATGAAGGTTCTTAATTCTTTTACCCTAGTAATGGCATTCTTCAACGTTGATTTTTTACTAATTTCTTCAAGCATTAAATTAATGCAATGAGCGGCACATGACGACTAGGATGTACTAGGATATTTGATATTGAGTAGTTTTCCTACTATTAAATTTGCTGAGGCATTGTTTGTGACAACTTGAATAACACTATCAGTTCCAACTTCCTCAACACATTCATTAACCAAAGAGTAAATATACTCTGCAATTTGGGAATGGATAGATGCATCCACGGACTTTAGGAAGATTATGCCTAGCTCACAATTCACACAAAAATTCATGATGCTTTTACCCTTCATGTTTGTCCATGCAGTTGTCATTATTGTACATCCATCTTTCTTCCCTGACTCCCTAGGACTTTCTAGATTTTTCCTCATCTCATTTACTTCATCTTGTAATAGTGTCTATATGAGCTCATAATGAGGAGGCTTATATCCTCTACTGTATTGTCTAATTGCTTCTTACATACGAATGAAAGCCGAGTGGGTGACTACATTGAAAGAGATGTCACAGTCATAAAAAAAACTTAGACACAAACTTGTTGACTTGTGTCCTCTCTTCCTTGGCAAATGCATCCTTGATTATGGTTTGATGCATACCACAATCCTCAACGGTTTCTGACTTTCGTGGCCTTTTTTCATCCCTTTCAACCTTAATTGAGGGTGTTGAATTTGTTTTAACGCTCACTTCGGCTTGCATTTCTTGAATAGCTGCGGCTTTGTCTTGCTTCTTCTTTGAAATTTGCTTCGAATAATCTTTCATAAATTTTTGGACTTCAGGATCGGATATTTGACAAGGTGCGACATTTCTTTTGATACGGGCAAGATGTTACTTCATTCTATTTATCATCCTTCACCACCTTGCCACAAAGACGGCATGTGATCGTATTGAGGTTGGTCTTCACTTGAAGATAAAGCATATTTCCAACCTAGATCATTAGATCCTTGTGAAATATAAAATGGCATACTTGGGATGGACGCACTATTAGAAGCCGGTTGACATAATGAATCAACCATTGATCTTATGAAAACCTATTATTAATGATAATGAACATAATCAATTGATGTAAATCAAAAATCTAAAATGACAACTAAATCAAAAATCTTAAATCAACGAAAATCAAAACATATTATTAAGAATCTAAAATAAAATCTAGATCAAAAACCTAAAATCAGACCCTAAAAATTAATAGCCATTGAAATCAAATGTAACCTAAACCTCCATTGCCACTAAAAGTCTAAAGTCACTCCCTAAAATTAGATGTAAAATGAAAGCTACCCTTGACATGAGCTTTAGCGATGGATTTGCCTCCAGCGTCGATGTAAAATGAAATCCACCCTATAGATCTGGGTGAACCCCTTCGCTACTATCTTGCCTTGCGACGAGAGATGGAGTCGTCTGGGTTATACTTAGTGTAAATGCCCAACAACATCCTACAACCTTGGTGTGTCTGGGTAGATATGCAAGATCTCACGTCCCTTGAGAGTGTAAGGTAGTCATCTCCTCTTCCATGGCCTGACACCATTTCGGATCGAGCATGGCTTGCTGATATGTAGTAGGAATCTGTGTTGTAGATAGAGCCGCCGTGAGCATAGCAAATAACCTCCCAAGGTTGGTAGCAGACATTGCCCCAGCAATTTGGTAGTGTGTATAACTACGAGGAGCCTTCGGAATAGCAATCGGAAGATTTAGATCCTCCTCAGTCTCCTGAACAATAGTAGGAAAAGCTTGGTCCTCAGAAGGAAGACTAGAATCATCAGAAGAACTTGCATGACCACCACTAGAACAACTTACATCAGTATCAACACATACTTAACTAGTGGAGGAGAGGTGGCTGAGGTGGTGGGGGTGTATATTTGGTGCCATTCATGTTGCCTATAACTGGTAATCTATAGACATGAGTGGGCTGATTGCTGTATGGTGTTGTCCTTTGTAATAGTGGTGGTATCCTGACTGTGAGTAGTAGGGATTTGTTCCAAGGGAAATGGTGGCACTGGCATAGGAACAAGATTCCCCTCAAATGACAACTGATGACCAGTAGTGGAGAAATATGAAACTGGCTTATGAAATGTAACATCAACGTTCACATAATGCTTCTTGCCCTGTAGGTCATAACACTATCCTTTCTGAGTATTGTTGTATCCCAGAAAGGCACACTTCACCGCTCTTGGAGCAAAGCTTATCCCTGCCTGGTCCTAAAATATGAACAAACGCCACACAACCAAACACGTTGAGTGGTACATAAAACAATTCCTTGTCTAGATGGACTTGCCATGGGACTTGCTCTTATATTACCGAGTTAGGCAACCTGTTTATCAAATAACATGCAGTAAGCACTGTATCTCCCCAATATGTCTATGGTACATTGTGGTGAATAAGCAATGTCCTGGTCACATCCAGCACATAACGGTGTTTCCTCTCAACTACCTTATTCTGCTGTGACATATAGGGGCAGGATGTCTGGTTAATAATACCAAGGAACCTGTAAAAGGTGTCAAACTTTGCAGTACAAAACTTTAATGCATTATCAGAACGAACAATCTTCACAGTAGTAGAAAATTGAGTCTTTATTTGCATAATGAAAGTTTCGATGATTGATTCAGCATCGGACTTAATTCTTTAACAAAAATAACTAAGACATTCTAGAATAATCATCCACAACGAGCAAATAAAAATGATGCCTCATTGTCACTCTACGTGGACCCCAGACATCCATATGCAACAAAGCAAAATAGAAACTAGAGCTCTGGGAGGAATTAGTAGGAAAACTGACTCGATAATGCTTTCTTAGTTGGCAAGCATCATAGTAAATCTCAGTAGTAGGTGAAATGTGAGGAATGACATGTCGTAGCCTGTCCAGTGAAGGATGTCCAAGTCGTCGATGCCACTGAAGAGCTCTACCAACACTAACGACAACTTCTCCCTGACATGTAGCCACAAACGGTGTCTGGATCAAGCGATACACACCCCCCATCCTAATGTCCACCACCAATCGTCCTCCCTGTGAGCTTGTCCTGAAAGGTTCAACCCAACTCATCAAAGATGGCACGATAATATGAATTTTTTGTAATCTTACTAATAGACAAAAGACTAATAGGAAAGTCAGGAACCTCTCTTCTTGAAAAGTATTCCACAGCCAGGTGCTTTTTTCAAGTATCTAAGCACCTGTATAGCAGCCTCTCAATGTAACTTAGTAGGTCTATTCATAAGTTGGCTTAAATTGCTAATAGTCAAAGCAATATCAGGTCTAGTAATAGTTAAATATAAAAATTTGCCAACCAACTGCCTGTATGAGAATTTATCAACTACCTTTGTCTTTCCATCATACAAGTGTGCCTTGAGATCCATAGGTATGTTAGCAGGTTTGGATCCTACTATGCCTGTTTTTTTAGTACATGAATGGCATATTTCCTTTGAGACAAAACTATCCCATCTTTGCTGGTTGGTACTTCAATTCCCAAAAAATATCGTAGTTGACCAAGATCTTTCATAACAAACAGCTCTACCAAAAATCTTTTGACTTCTGCAATTCTAGCTTTGTCATCCCCTGCAATAATTAAATCAACATAAACTAGGAGAATTACCACACTTTGCTCTACCTTCCTAACAAACAATGAGTGATATGAGGAGGATCTCTGTACCCCTATCTTCTCAACAACTTCTGACAACTTATGGAACCAAGCTCTTAGACTCTGTTTGAGTCCATAAATTACCTTCTTCAATCTGCATGCACGCTCCCCCTTAACCTCGAACTCAGGAGGCTGCTGTATGTAAACCTCTTCTTGAAGATTACCATAGAGGAATGTATTTTTAACATCAAGCTGATGGAGTTTCCAATCTTTTTGTGCAACCACAGAGATAAGTATCCTGACAATAGAGAGACGAGTAACTGGAGAAAAGGTATCAAAGAAATCATCCTCTATGTTTGGGTGAATCCCTTTACTACTAAACGTGCCTTATACCGTAAAATAGACCCATCAGGGTTGTATTTCAAGGTAAAGACCCTGCGACATCCAACAAGTGTAGCACTAGGCTGAAGAAAAGTTCCCATGTTTGTCTCTCCTGTAATGCAGCCATCTCATCCTCTATGGCCTTTCGTCATTTTGGATCAAGCATAGCCTGCTGATGTGTAACTGGTAACTCTATAGCTGACAAGGCCACAGTGAACTGGCCAAAAGATTTCCCCATCTTATCAATGAAGATTGACCCAGTAGCTCTATAATGTGCACAAGATCGTGGTGCCTTTCAAATGGCTATCGGAAGGTCATCCTCAGGGGTATTATCACCTGCACCTGCACCTGCACAATCACCACTAGCACACACCTGGTCGATGGCTTAACACATTTGATTCGAGGGAGGTGGGAAAGTAGGGGGTGTGTTGCCTGATACATTGTGTTGCTTATAAGTCATTGGTTTCTGATAGACAACCAAATCTATTATTATCACCCAGGGTCTCAGAAGATGTAGATGTATCTGTGTCAATAACTTCATCCATGGGTACTGGAGGAATTGGCATAGGAGTGAATTCAGCTTTAGGAGTCAACTGTCAAGTTGCTAAAAAAAAGTAGGGTACTATCTCATGAAATGTCACATCAGTACTCACATAATTCCTCCCTGCGACCGGATCATAGCATCGATATCCCTTTTGAACTCATGAATATTTGAGAGATACACATTTCATTGCACGTTGTGCCAATTTATCCCTTCTAGGCCCCATCAAATGTACGAAAGCAACACATCCGAACACACGTGGTGGCAACTGGAAGAACTCCTTATCAGGGTAAAGCACATGCCAAGGAATTTGCTCGTGTAGAATGGAGGATGGTATTCTGTTAATAAGATAGCAGGTTGTAAGGATAGCATCTCCCCAATACAACTGTAGAACACAATGATGTATCAACAAAGTTTGTGCCACATCTAATAGGTGCATGTGCTTTCTCTCTGATACATCATTTTGTTGTGAGGTGCGTAGGCAAGAGGTCTGATGCATAATCTCACGTGTATTGTAAAAACCAGCCAACTATGTAGTACAAAATTCCAAAGCATTAGTAGACTTCACAATTTTCACATTCACATCAAATTGATCTTTTATTTCAACCAAAAAATACTCAATAACCTATCCATCATAGAACAACCAAGATAGGCGAGAAAAATCATCCACTACAACCACATAATAGCGATGACCCTGCTTGTCAGGTATCTAATTAGGGCCCCATACAACTAAATGTAATAGCTCAAAGACAGCAATACTTTGATGAGTAGCAGCAGGAAAAGATGAACGATGATGCTTTCCCAGCTAGCAAGCATCACAATGTATTTTAGTGCCCGGTGACAAGTGTGGGATGATGTGTTGTAGCTTGTCCAGAGATGGATGCCTAAGACGATGATGTCACTGCAAGGCGCTACCAGAAGTAAAGCCTGAACCCCTCTGACATGCAGCAACGAGAGGCATTTAGACAAGGTGATACACATCCTCTTCATGTCTGCCACCAATCGTCCTTTTCGTCAACTTGTCCTGAAAGATGCAACCAACATCATCAAATATAACCCTACAATTAAGTTGCTTGGTGATCTTGCTAACTGGTAAAAGATCCATGGAGAAACCAGGAACAAAAAACACGTCAGGTAAACGCATGGTAGGGGTTACCGATACCTCCCCCTGACCATGAATCTGTGCATGCTTGCCATTAGTCACCTGTACAGTCCTTCCCTGTGGCATAATCTGTAATTTTCCAAAACATCCCTAATCACCTGTCAAATGATGTGAAGCACCAAAATCCACTAACCAGGACATCTGTACCTAACGAAGAGGCAAAAGTGTCGGTTCACTAGTAGTAGTTGTCTCTTAAGTAAGCTGTGAAAGTCGTTAAACCACAACATCATAGTCAACATGAGATACCATGTCAGACTTCTTAAAAGAGATCACAAAGGCCTGATTGGCAACAGGTGGCCTCCCATGCTTGGCCTAGTGGGAGGTCTCAACATGCCCAACCTTCCCACAAAAGGTGCAAATGGTACGAGTCCTCCAAGACATACCACATCCTCTTCCTCAACCATGTGTGGATGGGGTACCTCTGGCTTCGCGTCCAGTAACAACAGCCATAGCAGATGCTTGTCCAGTACTCTCTCCAGTCTGAGGTTGAGGCAATACAAGCCTACTTAGACGACTATAAACCTCTTTCAAGGTAGGAAGCTCAAAGTATCTGCGAATGAGCAACAACATAATCTGGACCCAATCCAAATAGGAAGAGGTGAACCACAAACTCCTTGCGGTGATCTCTCTATGTAGAGCAAGTATACACTGGTCGGTAGGCGTTATATTTCTCCAGAAACCCTTTCAAGGTTGAATAATATTGAGAAAGAGAATGACCTTCTTGCTTCAACTTAAATAGCTCATGGTGGATCTGAAAAATCATGGAAGAATTTTTCTCATGAGTCTCTAAGATTGTCCCACATCTATTTGGTTGTCCTATAATACATGATCTTGTCTCTAATACAAGGAATAATGCTATTCGTCAGCCAGGCTCGCACCATAGCGTTATCCTTCTTCCAAGACGCACTCTTCTATTTCTTATCTGTAGGCTCTGGCTCTAACAAAATATGTTCCTTATCGTGCCCCTCCACCTTCACAAGGAACATTTGAGACCATCTCGGATGATTGGTGTCATCAAGTCTAACTATCGGACCAAAAAATGGACTCCTGTAAGTACATTCTTTGACGTGGTACCTGAAGTCACCTCTGAATTTGACGACGACGCTATTGTGAACCTTCGAATAGGAAATAGTGTCATAAACCAAGATCTGAAACTCTTTTTAGATCATAACCAATAGTAAACTCCAAGATTAGGGGATGAACATGGGTTCTTGGGCACTATGCAACCCAAAAATACCATGTTCCGGCCTCCAACAACCCATGCACACTTAGACCATCGCTTTAGGACTAAAAAAAATGACTCAAGCGAGGCACGTAGGGCTGCTGGGGATCACCTTCTCCTCTGCAAGGGCATTGGCAATGCCCTACAGCCCTAGTGTTACCCAGCAGGGGTCGTGCTGGTGGATGCAAACCCCTTGCCGGTGATGCTAGGCGCTAGGGGTGGCGGGTGATAGGGGTGACGCTGCTGTTCGGTGAGGCTCCTCTTGACGCAAGAACAACTGTCGTCGGTGGCTGCTGTGGCCGTCAGTGGCTACAGTAGCAGTCAGTGAGGAGAGAGAAGTTCTAGGGTTTAAGTGGAAGGTTTTAGGGTTAGGTTTTTGGTGGAATATTGCCTAGGACCATGCTTTAATACCAAGTAGAACAAAATGAAGCATGCTATTATTCTAATAAACCCTACATCTCTTTATATAGAGAAAAATGTGAGAAAAGAGATAGGAAGTAACAAACAACCACAGAATAAGATACAAAAATAAATAAAAGGAGCATGAGTAAGTCAACATATCAGGTTATGTTTTTCTTCATGCTAAAATAATTAACTTATATATATATTTTTAACTTCCTGATGATGCATATGATGGTCTTTTATGCAATGCATGGGATGGTATTCTCATTGTTAAATTTTGAAGCACCCGAATTTTGTTTAAGTATCATAGTATATAAATCTTTAGTTAATGTTTTTCCTATTGAAGTTTTCTCTACTGTGCTATCTCTATCCATGATTTTCCCTTCTCATTATGAAATGGTTTTCCACGCAAAGCAAGGTGAGTCAAGGATGGTTTCCATGGAAGGAATAAATCCCACTTCCTATGTAAGCTACCCAACGTAATAAATGCCATTACTTAAATAAAAAAAAAACATGACAAAGAATATGGTTGCAGAATTAGTGGGCTTCAGCTGTAAAAAAATGAAGAGAATATGAAGTCACTTCCATAAATGAGGAAATAAAGGCTCAAGGACCTCTTCTCTTTCTTGCGCTTGTTTCCTCTCTTGGTTCCTGTTCAAGCCAGCCCATTACATTAGCACAATTCAAACCACTAGCAAGATTAATGGCTAAATAGAGACTTTATGTTACCAAAAACATTTTCTGGAAGACATATCAGTTTGATGCTTTGTCAATATTTTTCCAAGATCCTTAACATCTATAACAGAATCTGTCTCAAGCACAAACATATTATCCATTGTTGGAACATGTCTGACCGTGATAGCAACAGATCTTCATCTCTGGATAGGATTTAAATGAGGACGACCTCCTTGAAAAAGCAGAAATATTGCAAAAAATGAAAGGCATAATAGAAGTTTTAGTCTCTGCAGAGTAATTTTCAAAAGCCTGACATATGCAAATTGAACCACATGATGATGGTCTACGCTCATGAAACTGATTCTGAACTTACCTAGTAGAGACATGGTACACACAGAGAAGAGCCCATATGCACTAGATATTCCATTACTTAAAGAATCAAGGGGGGTAGAAGAGCTACACATATAGGCCATTAGATACTTCTCAAGCTTGCCCAGTCATACAAAGTTAGGCTAAACCATGTAATTGATTCTTCACATGATCCATTAACTTTGCAACCAAACACTCATTTCAGTTCAGATAATTTCTTTCCCTCAAGATGGTGAGTGCCATCTCTTTCCCTTTCTTCTATTCTGTTCAGATAATTTCAAAACTACTCATTGTCTTCCATGTTTATTGGCTTGAAATTATTGGCTAATTTATTGGATAATTTCACTATAAGCAACTTATGGCTTTTGTTTGCATGTTTCATGTAAATTTGAAGTTGAGAGTATATGCTGCATTGTTTCATGTTTATTGGTCAAAGTTCTCATATTATTGTACAAATATTTCTTCTTTCCATGACAATTGTAGGTTATAAGTTTGAAGGCTCTCTGTCATATCCATCACACCAGCCCCTTCATTCGTGCTCGCTCTGGTTCTCTCCCACTGTTCCCCTTATGACGCCCCACCATCAAACCCTGAACACCATGGCTGGTCTCATGTCATCCCTCACACCTGTCAAGGTAGTTACATTCCTTGGCACTGCAGTGCTGTTCTAGATCGATGGCAGTAAGGAAGTTCAGTGTTGCAAGTTTGAGTCTGTTGTTGGTTTTGTAATGTTGGGCAAATATGTTTGGGTTATATTTCAAGTTTGAGTTTAATGGTAGTTTCATTGTTTAGTGTGATGCTTTTCTTTTTCGGCCAAGTGATGTGATTTCTTTGGATTTGTAGACTTTGATTTGTAATAGCATCTGTCTTGATGTCTAATGTGGTTAATAGATATTTGGTTCTTATTCAAATTTCTCATGGATTGTGTTACATTTCCCATTTAGATGATTGCTTTCTCTTTTTTTTGCTTCAACCTATATCTGTGCTTCTTGGGGGGATGGCCGCAGAGGAGAGGAGGAAGATTGGATTTTCCTTTGAAGTGTTTTGATGGGTTGCAAAGTGGAGGAACAATGATGAGAACTAAACAGGAATAAGACCTTATCATGGCATGATGTTGAATGGTTTGTCAATCCTTATATTTGAGATGGGTAGGAGAACTAAATAGGTTGCACCTCTCTGACAGATTGTAAACAGGAATTGCTTGCTCCCACCCTTGTAAGATTGTTGGCATCCTAAATCTGAGTTTGAGTATTTTTCCACTTGAGGTTGTTATATTTCTTAGCTTTCATTTAAAAAAGGCTATGATGCAATCTAGAGAAGGAATTTCGGAGGTAAGCTAATCCCACTCTAGTGCAATTCCATTGCAATTTATACTTGATACAACCGTTGGCTACAATGCATCTACGGATACAATCACAATTCTCACAAATTGAGATATCATTTGCATCAACCACAACAAATGTGATTACAAATTGAACTTTATGAAGCCAGAAAAGATCCCATCACTACGTTTAAGAAATGTCACACTAAAGAGTAAAATTACCATCGGAATAGAATTCAAAATATAATCTAAATATACTTCCCCAACATGATGCCAACGGTAGACTCAAACTCAAAGCATCAATCTCCCTCCTTGTCGGACTCATACTTCCTATTACTTCTTTTGTTGCTAAACACAATTCAAAAAAATCAATCTTTGTTTTGAGGGAAAGCATGATATATTGCATTAATAAGAGGCTCAAGGCAAGGAGATCAAAGGGAGACCAACAATCAAACATATTATGTTAATTACAAAATTAGGAAATTTGTGGCCATCAAGTTTTGATTTCTTAGTATATATTTACAACATTTGTCCACAAAAAATGAGCTCCATGCAATCCATCAAAACACACTCAACTTCTCGATTTGATTTACTTGCGCTTGTCTTGTGAGTTGGTTGATCATGTTCATGAAATTTGATAAGAAATCCACATAGTAGATAAAAAGTGGTTCGATTTGCTGAACGACGTGTCGTTCCGATTAGAGATCAAAGCTGGGCGACGGTGAGTTGTTTCTCACATATCGCAACTCATAGATCCCAAAGCACTATTGCTGGATCAAGAATTCAACCTTAGAGAGCAAAACCTATTGTCTAATTTTTTTGTGGGAAAAAAGAAGATGAGAGGTCAAGTAGGTATAGAGCTCTAACTTAGGACTATCACATTGATACCAAGTTAGAACAAATGAGTCAAGTTTATTCCATAACTCTACCTCTTAATATATAGGGATGGGAAAACTATATGAGTACTCAAGAAAATAAAGAAATACAACTAGAACAATACCAAATAACGATAGACGGTAGGGGCTAACAAGATGAAAACAAAGACCAGTTCATTTTCAAAAGGATGTCTTCTTCTCTGTTATGTATGGGTCTGATCAGGACCCAAATGACCATGCATTGAATTTTATGCATTCCAATATATGCGGAGTGAGCTTGACTTCTGAACCACAATATAGATCTACAATTATGGATTTGTGTGATCCCTTCGAGAGGTCATGCATCCTCTGTGCTCTCATATACACATCAGATTTTTAATCTCAACATCATGGTGGGTGCATTGACAATTAGTCCACTAAATGTATATATTCAAGCATAAATACACATATCTGTCTTAGGTCAAAGAATATGCCTTTTCCGTAACAATGATAAGAGAAGGGCTTCTCACATCTTAGTTTCATTAAGTTAACTCCTTGGCTTAATCTGCATGACAACTCCAAATCTCCATTCCTATGCAGAAGGTGTGCATTGAGGGCATCCGTTAGGTAATAATCTATTGGATATCATAATGATTCCTGATGACTTATTGAAATCCTTGATATAGGCCATTTAGATCTTCAACATCCGTCATTGGTTATATTCAACATGGCTACAGTGCATTCTCCTACTTGTATTGAGGGACTCAGCTAACTACATTGGTGTGCCCAGGTAATTTGACATTTAGATTTGAATCACTAATCAAGCGATTTCCACTCAGGTTGACTTACTAAGGGCACACTCCACCAAAAAGAAATGAGGCCTTGGTAGAAAACAAAACATGGGATGCTGTTGATGTACTAAAGGATACTCATATTGTTGGCTTGAAATGGATCTACACCATTAAGTACAGAAATGATGGAGGAGTGGGCAGATATAAGGCATGATTGGTTGCAAAAGGATTTATTGAGAAATATGGGATTGATTACTTCGTGACTTTTGCACTTGTGGCAAAAATGAATTCTTTAAGGATTATTTTGGCCCTTGTAATATAGTTTAGATGGCAGCACCATCAATTAGATGTGAAGAATGGTTTTATCAATGAGGATCTTAAAGAAGAAATTTATAGGCATTTTCCTGTAGTTATCAGCTAGAAGGGAAGTGTTGCAAGTTTAAGAAATCCCTATATGATTTAAGAAATCCCAAGAGCATGGTTTGATAGACTTCAAGTTGCAATGGAGCAAGGGTACATTCAAGGTAATGATGATCAAGCATTGTTTGTAAAACATTATGGGGAACAAGTTGCCTTAGTCTTAGTTTACTTTGAAGACATGATTATTATCTATAGAGATGCCTAAGAGGAAATAATCAATCTTAAAAGGAGGCTA
Source organism: Thalassia testudinum (assembly GCA_037157565.1). NCBI lineage: Eukaryota > Viridiplantae > Streptophyta > Magnoliopsida > Alismatales > Hydrocharitaceae > Thalassia > Thalassia testudinum. The sequence continues at coordinate 97,059,241 of JAZHRO010000024.1, forward strand.
GAAGTTGAATTAAAATTAAAGACCTTAGGAGATTAAAGTATTTTCTGGGTAGTGAGTTGGCTAGATCAAAGGATGGTCCATTTTGTGCTAGCAAAACTATGTTCTAGACTTGTTAAATGAAATAAGAGGTTGGTGTGTAGATTTGTAGTGACACCTATTGAAGCTAATCATCAATTAAGCCTAAGGAGTGGAGAACCATTGGATGATAGCCAAAAATGTAAATATCAAAAACTTGTAGAAAAATTTATCTATCTTACTCTTACTTGATATTACTTACGTTGTGAATGTCCTTAGTTCATGCATGCTTGCATTGATGCTCATATGAATGTTGTGTATAAGGTCTTCAGTTATTTAAAGAAACATCATGGGGGAGGAATCTTGTATACTAAAAGTAATGAAGTGACTAGTGAGGGTTATACAGTTGCAAATTAGGCTAGATCAGTGGATGATAGGCACTCTAGTAGAGGCTATTCGATTTATCATGTGCCGAGATCAAGTGCTAAATCCGAATATAGAGCGATGGCAATTGGAATTACAAAAGTGTTGTGGGTGGAAATTATGTTGGCTAATATTAGTGACCAACCAAACCTCCCTATGATGTACTGTGACAACAAATCTACTATCAACTTGTCTAATAACTCGATTCTTCATGATCATACAAAACATGTTAAGCTTAATAGACATCTCATCAGGGAGAAGATCAACTCTAGAGTTTTATGTCTGCTATGCATCAAGTTTGAAGATTAGATTGCAGATACCTTTAGCAAGGGAATTCCCATGACACATTATGAGAAGGATGTGGGAAAGTTGGGCATGTTTGACATTATGCCCAACTTGAGGGGGAGTGTTGAGAGACATTGTAAATGGGCATATAGATCCTTAAGTGTGGGTCTATATACACTGTACCCTTATAAATATGTAGACAACCCTCCTATTTATCAAGAGTTTGTGAAACAAAACCCTAAGTGTTGGTAGGCACCAGGGCCTTGTGGAGTTTAAGCTCCCATGGTTTTCCCTCTTTGTTCAGGGTTTTCCACACAATCTCTTGTTTTATTGAGTGTTTACTTGATTCAATAGCTTGGCTTATGTCCCATTCAAGTGAGTTGGATGTGGGGATAAATTACAATTTTCCTAGACTTCACATATGTAATAATAGTTGTCATTAGTGTGATTAGAGTTCCAAAAAGGGTATTTTTTATTTAAATAGATGAATGCTTAATTGGGATTCAATCCATTACTGTTGCAAAATTGTAGAGTTATGGAACTCATCCCAAACAAATCATGCAAATCAATAGTTGGGCAATAGTTAATTTCGATGCTCATAAGAAATGGAAATGCTACAATTCCAAGATGAGAATTCTCAAAAAGCTCAAAAGGTTGACAAAACCTGTTCAAGACCTAAAACCAATTCTATAGGGAATCAACACTAATAAAAAATACTCAACAAGTTAAAAGAGTTTCAAGGTAGTAAACCCACACAAAAAAGTGTTAGGATCTCACATCTCAAAGGAGTTTGAGGATGATTTACCTTCATGTGATAAATCAATAAGAATCATAACATGAGGGATTGTGTACAAGCAATAATCTTAAGTCCAAGCATGTTCCAAATAGGCCCTAGTCTTGAATGGTTCATAAGGTGTTGTGGATGCAATCAAACCTTAATAAAGCCTAGACTCATGTAAAGATTAGTGGGAGCATTGTTATAGTACTATTTGCAGATAATTGTTTTGCTCATAAAATAAGATATCAACAAAGTCTAAAGATTGGGTTCTAAAAGTTGAATTGAAAAATGTTTTCAATGACCAACTTGAAGATTCGTGGAACAAAAAATTGTCTGGTAGATTTCATATGATGAAAGTTTTCAACTTTTCTGACTTGTCCTTCCTTAGTGAAGATGTCAACTCGAAGTGTTGACTGAGAGAAAATAGGGTGCAAGTGTGTGTTGCATACAGATCGAGCATAGTCCAAGTAGAGATGCTTGATGCAGTGGATGGATAATGTGTTATTAGTCTCTAAGCCATATAACAAATTGTCTTAATATCCTTTATGAAAGGAATGAAATATTGAATAGGTGATTGATGAGGTACTCATCATAGCTCCTAATTTACTAAAAATAGCTAGTTTACTTAGTTAATTAGAACTTAATACCAAATAAACATGGTTAATTATCTATATAATAATAATAGGCTTGAGCTTAAAACATGCATTAATTGGGTCTTATTATCATCAATAAAGTGAATCATTATTTTAAGTTAAGATTAAGGACTTAAAATCATCACTTAAGCTATTTAGAATGAAATGACCCGTTGCCTTTTTAGTCGGATAAGACGTCTGGAGTTTTAGTTAGACGTCTGTCCAGACATCTGGACACATGCCTGGACGTCTGAAAGTGAGTATTTTCGTAAGTCCCTTTGCGCTTTGCACGCGAGTGGCGCGTAGAAGCCTTTCCTTCGCACCCTCACCCCTTTAAACCCTAAACCCATCCTATATAAACCCCCCTTTCTCTTCTTCTCACCCCCTCACACCACTCTCCAGCCACCACCACCTCTAGCGTCCCATTGTGCGGCTGTGGCGAGGGAGAACGAGAGGGATGAGAGAGAGGGCGAGCGAGGGAGAACGGGAGGGAGGGAGGAAGAGAGAGGAAGGAAGAGAGTGTGAAGGTTGGAGGACCTTCGGGAGCTCGACGGAGCTCACACGGCCGGCGGCAGGCATGTGCACGAGGAGGAGGCGCTCGGGGAGGCAGCCTCCCGATCCTCTGCAGCTGCTGAAGCTGCTGCGGTGCGTTGCGGGTGGTGTGCGAGCGGAGCAAGCTGCGCAGAGGAGTTTCGAGACTGGAACTTTTCTAGTATCAGACGTCTGGAACATCGATTAGACATCTGCTGAGAATCAAGACGTCCAGAGCTGAAGCCAGATGTCTGAAAGCATAATATTGCGCAAGGTACGTATATCCCTGCACTACTTTCCGCCATGCAGTTTGTAGCGCAGGATATGTTGGGCTAAAGTTATGCCTGTGATGTTCGTAGGCAGGGAAGGCTTTAGGAAGGCATGCAGATGTGCTTTTCCATGTACTTTTGGATGTCTGATCACGTCGCTAGACATCCAGAGGTGCTTCTAGATGACCAGAGGCCTTGTCCAACGTCTGGAGCTGCCCCCAGACGATCGCAGAGAGAGTCTGGATGTCTGAAGCAGCCGTGGGAAGTGCAAGGTGAGATCTGATGTCTTTTAAGACATTTCGGACTAGTCCCAGAAGTCTGATTTTGGTCTGTAACTGCATTTTTAGGCCGTTTGGGGCCTAAACGAAATCGGATTTCCGCAAACGAAGTACCGCTGTGTTCCACTCGAGTTTCTCTATGTGTTCATGTTGAGTATCTATTATTTTGAACTTGTTTAATGTAAATTAGTCGCTGGTACAGGTTATCATCCGGTGGCATGTTTGGGGCCCGTGGAGACGTCAAGATCTGCGGTGCAGGCCCCCATTCCTCCCGTGATATTCGATAGAGTAGTTTAATGCATTTATTAAGATATGAATAAAGAATATGCCTGCTTAGATTAAATTGATTGAAACTTTAGGATGTGGAATGAACCATAGGGTAGAAATGTATGAGCATGATGTTGAACTACTTTGGTTTACTTGAGATGCATGTTAAAATATGAACTGCTTGTATGAAAATGAGAAATTGAACTGTGAAACTACAAGCTGCATGTATGTGATTGAGAACGGAATTGTGAAAACACGAGCTGCCTGTATATGGATGAGTAACGAGTTATGAAACATGAGATCTGAATATGGATAAGTGAGATGAACATGAGCATGAACCCTACGGGGAATTAGGAGTAGAACTCCTGTGTACGAAAGGAATCTGGAATGTGGACGGGAAGTGAGCTGGCCCTTCTGTACACGGTATCAAGGAGAGCAACTGTCCCTTTTAGTGTAGAGGGGGAGTCAGCCACCTCTTGGGTTGAGACCCGGGGTAGGATTGGACACTCTACATTGACTCCTGTTGGCCCTTGCGTACGTGGTACTGAGGTGAGCTACTAGTGTTGGGAGGGAGCTAGCCACCCCATGGGACCCGGGGTTAAGCTAGCCACCCTACACCGACTTTGTTAGGCCCTTTGGGCAAACCAGGGTAGTCGGACGAGGGTACGTGGACTGTGGAGGGGCGACACCCTTGTTTGGTTCTGAGGGGCGAGACCCTTGTTTTGAGAGGGCAAGGCCCTATACTGTTCCGTGCTATACTTTAGGCGTACCCGCTAGCGGAAACGATTGACCACGTGTCAGTGCGGGGTAGCTATCTATGCGCTTATCATGCGTGCCGTAGTCATCGCTACGTCTCGACAGTGACCTCGGGGTGGTTGACTGGGTGTAGGACTACCAAGGGGGACTCTCCTAACCACGTGTACCTTCTACTTCACGGAAAAGACTGCAATCAAGATCGTTCCCACGAGGAACAAGCAAGATCAAGAAATACTTAGATACTTTGTGAAATAGACGAACCAGAAATACATAATTGAGATAAATGGAAATGAGAATAAAATCACCTTGTTGTTTTTACTTTACTCGCACATAAATAATATAAACACCACTCTACTCAGCGTTCATTGGCTCCGTCTTTTCGTAACCCTGTTCAGGTCCAGGAGTTAAGCAGCCCGAGTTTCCAGCTGCAGAGGGAGCTGGGCCCAACCGAGCCCAACAATAGTAGTTTTCTTTCCAGCTCTTTGTTATTGATGTAGTTGTGAGTACTGGACTTTAAAATTACTGTTCTCGTTACTTTTCCATTTTCTGTTGTTGTTATGGTGGCATGTACTATATTTTGAGACTGTTGTTCTACTTTCTTTTATTGTTTCGTTTTTCCTTTTGCTTAGTTATATTGCATGTGCGAATGTGGTTTATTTTCCTGCTTTTGGTTATTTCTTGTTGGATGACTAGGTCTTGGGATTAGTCGAGGCGAGCCGATCTCAGGTCCTGTAGGGATCCGGGAACCGAGTCGTAACATAGAATATAGCTAATTAAGTTAATACTTAAAACCTGAGTTAATGATTAAACCCTTAAGTTAAGCTTTAAATTTTATGACACACCTTGGGACAAAATGTAATTAAACCTCATAACTTTATTCATCAATGTTTATATAATCTACTATAAAAAGTTGAGGGGAAAATAAATTAATTTACACCTTTAAATCTAAAAATTACATTTTAGTCCCTAAAATTATTTTATTTAAGCCCTTTTGATTTGCATTTTGGTCCCTATGTACGTATCGTCTCTTCCAACTTCGACGGCTGACAATTGTCCAAACTCTTCCTTCTTTGATGATGGTACATTGGACAGTCAATCTCCTTTTATGTGGCCGCCAAGTCACCTTAATGACTTCTTCACATTTAACAGTTTTAATGATTTTAACCGTCTCGAAACATGTGTAACCCATCACCATCGTCGGACAAGACGACGACAGTTCTACTGCACCTGGACACCATCTCCGTCCACATTCATTGACTCTACACCTTCATCATCACCTATAAATAGGCCCTAGACCCTTCGATCTGCGGTATCTAGCTCCTATCCCTCTTCCCCCAACTGAGCTTGATCATAGGCTTTATGTCTCCATCTCCAATGTCTTCCCATCCCTTTCTCGGATGAGTTCCGATGGAGTTCGTCATCTCTCTCAACTCCTCTTCCACTGCTCTACCTCATCACAGGTGGAGTCACACTCACACCCTCTCTCTCTCCGTCTTCAATCGATTGGAGCTCTCTTCGCACCATCTCTATTTCGATCTCAGCTCCGGTGGGCTATTCTTGGAGCCACTCTTACCATTTCTTCTAAGTAAGTGTTCCAAATTCCTCACGTCCTTCTTTAGTGTAGATCTAGCTCTTTAATTTGTAGATTACAGTAGTTTAGTTGTAGGATTTAGTTGCTTTCTTCTCCATCTTTGATGACACCAACTACAATGTCCGCCAGCCCCCTTCCACGTAATTGATCATCTACTTACCTTCTCCACCTCTCTGTGAAACATTTCCACTTCTTTTCCCTAGCAATTAATCATACACCAACTACCCAAATTTTACCCTTCAGACCTCCGTTGTCTATGGCGAAGCTGCTCTTAGCTTCCCACATCCAATTGATCCTTTGTTCACCTCCACTACATCACAAGGATCAATTTACCCGACTTTATTGAGTGATTCCTCCATTTTACTGATTAGTTGAACTCAAGCTTTCCTCTCCACTAATCTGAGTTCACTACACTCCCCCAAGCATTCTTTGATCAAATTAAGATGTCTTTGAGCTTCACAAGGTCTCAAGGAAGCCTTCAGTCTCTTTCGTGAGCTCTTTAATGAAGTATAGCATTTTAGTAATCTCCGACGAACTATATCGTGGCTCCGATTGCCTTCTTAAGGTCTAACGATCTCAAATCATTGTTTCAGGGCTTGTAATTGATCATAACAACCTTGCATAATTCCACATCCTCCATTGATTATTTTCTTGCCTTAGGATTTGAAATCCATTGATCCTACTACCCTGATCTCCTTCTTCTTCCTCAACTTCGATGAGGAAAAGGTGCATTGTTTCTTCACTTCCAGATCTTGGTGACAATTCCATGAGCATTAATGAGTTTCACTAAGCATGTAACAACCTCGTGTGGGGTTGTTAGCACCTTCATCTGATCTGAATGAGCGGAAGTGGCAACTCTGTTAAACCCATAGGAGCATTTAATTCTTCTAGTTCTTAGGTTTAAAAGCTTTAGGAAGTTTATTTGAGTGGGTTGGCACCTTTCATTTGGTCTATGATGGTAACACCATCATGGATCCTAACTAGCCACATTTAGTTAGATTCAAATGATAAATGCTCCTAATTGATCATCTAAGGGTCACAATTCCGCAATGATCTAATTTGAGAGGAAGACAAGAAAACATGGTTAATTCTGCTGTTTTAATATCACATCACAAATGCAGATTAACCATCGGTTACTTAAGGGTTAATTGAAGGTCAAATGAACATAAAAGACTAAAAAGTGGGTTCACATTGACTGAATCAAGGTTTTATGCATTTCGAGGGTGAAAACAGTACTAAAAACCCTAATTATCAACCACACTTAAATTGAAAAGATTATGGTCAGGATAAAATCAATCCAAACCTCCTAAAAATCATTTAAAAATGTTCTAAGAGGTTTGGTGCCTTTACTTTGACCATCTGAACTCATTTTGACCTAGAATAGAGATTCAGACCGGAATTTACCCTAATTTGGGCTCCTATACAATTTTCCCAGTCAAATGTAGTGAAAACTCAAATCTAAGTTCACCATTAGATTCCTTGGGTCCAAATTAGGTTAACACTAAAATTTGGTCCCAATCAGAGTCTCTCTTGACCAGTTTACATTTTATCCCCCAAAAACTCTATTTCTCACATTCATACCCCTAGGTTTCAAGTTCCTTTCCATTAGGTCCCTAACTGCTCATTGTTTTCTCAAAACAGTCCCTAACACCATGATTGTATGAACAAGATCTTCAACCTCTCATCGCCGACATTTAATCGAGGACTCGATTGAACTTCAATCTAAAATCACAAGATTTGGTAAGTGTGTTCCTAAGATCTTGGCCGATCGGCCAAGCTTTGTTGTGAGCTCAATCACGACCGATTTCCTCGCTGGCGAACCTAAATCCTTCGATCTCAAAAATCAACTCGAAACCTGCTCAAATTGGACAAATGAAGAGGAAGGACTCGCCTATAAGAAGGGCTGCATCTACCCAAGTGAATTTTGTTTGGTTTTTAGAGTGCAACTCCCTCCTTCACCTTCTTCCTTCGCCGCCATTGACAACGACCTGGAGCTCCTTCAACCTCTATCTTCACTATTTCTTGCCGTCAACCGAGCAACGACTCTTCTTCCTCAATCCTCTCCAGACTCGCCAAGCTTGGGCCCCAATTACCTCCTCATCAGCTCCATCTTCGGTCTTCTTCCTCGCCGGTGGCCGCACCGATGACCGAGTTCCCCGTCTCCTTCCTTCCAATAAGTTTAGGGCTTCTATTCCTCCCTCTCCCAATTAGGTCTAGGACAAATCTCATCCCCATCCTTCTCCTCTTCCTCCATCCCCGACTCCGACAAACCCATCTCTGACCACCTTCACTGACCCACCACCTCCGTCTTCCTATGCCCAAATTAGGTTAGGCAAAACGTTCCCCACACCTAAACAACAGTTTCACCCAACCTAATTGCAAGCTATAACACCTCCACCATCTCCGACGCTGACCACCGAAGCTCTGATCACCTTCACACTCCAGCCGCCACATGCACGCAAACATCAAATCACCACCATCGCCACATTTGTCGTACACCGGCGAAGCTCCTGAACATACTAATTGGGTTGAGAGGCCATGTTTTCTGTGCAGGACTATTCATCGTCACCAGTCGTCTTCCTCGTCTTCGTCACCGGCTATCTAGCCACCAACAACCTCGCCTCCACCGCCAATCGTCGCGGCCTGACATCACAACAATGCTTGCACCCTCAATTGGACAAAGAGACCGAGGCACATCAACAATTGATCGAGGGAAGCTTCACAACTTTACGTGAGAAGAAGCTGCTCAGACTTAGTCCCACATCGGGTAGGGACAAATCAAATTTGCGTTCATAAGGGATTTCGCGCATAACCTGGATACCCAAACACACGAGGGGTCGGGTCCTTCCTCACGCCCCACGCACACCTCTCCTGTGCACACGCACGTGGGCCTGGTCCCCGGTTCGGATCCGATTACCTGATTACTTGTATACCCATACCGGGTCTGGATTGAGAGAGAAAAGGATTTCTGAGGGAGGAATGGGGGGTTTTTGCACTGTAGCACATCAGGATCCATGCTTAACACTTAGGCAAAATTCTGAGGTGATTTGGGCTTGCTACTTAAGGCGTTTGAGCCTTGCTCTCAGTTGTCTGATTTGAGAAGGAAGTGGTTCTGATTAAGGCTTGATTGTGGTTTGAGATACTGAGTACTGTTGAGAAATTGAGTGGGAATTGTGCTTAATTGTGGGGCTTAATTGGTGGTTTTAACCACCATTTTTGGGCTTTCTTTTTATATTTTCCCACTGATTCTTGAGATACATTCTTGATTCTAATTGAATATCTTTTTAGTTGCTTGATTCATTGCATATCATTATTGTGGATTGATTTTTGTGTTCATTATTTCTGATATTTGACTAATGAGTGATTTGCTACACTTGCTCCCTACGAATGACCTCATAACTCAAGGATTTTTTGAGCTTTATAAATTTAAATGTCGTATCGATTTTCGTCGCTATACTATAACGCAATGTTTTCCTAACTACAATGAATTTCGACCGCAACAACCTCCGAATGAGCGAAAGCGATAGCTCTGTTAAACCCATAGTAGCATTCAATTCTTCCAGTTCTTAGGTTCAAAATCTTTAGGAAGCTTATTTGAGTGTGTTAGCACCTTTCATTTGGTCTAAAACCCTTTCGAATTCTAAGTCAATTGCTGGCCTATGTGAAGTCAACCCTCGGTCACCAGAGGATCTTATAGAGCTCCAGAGTTCAACTTAAAGCTTAGAGAACACCCTTGAAGCCTCTGGGAATCACATAGATGTCTTAAGCATATGGTTTGTTGAAGTATGTTAGCATTCCTTGAGTCGAATATATATAATGCTATACCCATTAACTGATATTATGAAAACCCTGCTTATTATCCATATTGTGAAGTACTTAAGTCCTGGAGGTGTTAAGAAGCATAGAGAACTCACTTAGAATCCAAGAGGAAGCAATTAAGTGTGTTTGTTAGTTCTTAATTAGCTCTATAGGTGAGTTTGTGCTATGGGTCAGTAGAAGCTTGCAGAGATTCTTCGAGAACTTCTTCACACATTGAGAAGTAGATTTAGTGCTTTGAAGCCTATTTGGAGTACATGAATTGCTTGCTGAAGCTTAGAAGTAAAGGCATTGGTCCCAGGTATGCAATTGAAGCGACAATCAGCATAACTACTTGAATCTGTTGTGCGCTAAAGGAAGAAGGGACTAGATAGTCCCACATTGGTGGGAGACAAGCGCCCAGCTGTGTATATAATTATTCTTCTATGCTAGCCCATAGACCTTAGCAGGGGTGGGCTCTGATAAACGCCAGTTTATCATCATTCTTATGCATTAAAACAAACCTAGTTCTTAGGCTTTTACTCCGCAAACGGGTTTTTGGGCTGCATTTAGGAATAAAATAGGTTAGGCATGCATTCATTTTTTTTATTATCTTTTTAATATGTTTTTGTGAGTGTTAGGGATGTACAGATATATAGATCCCTAAAACCCTAGCACTCAAGAAGGCAAATGGAGAAGGAGAAGCCCAGACTAGCTGGAACTTAGCCTGATCCAGCTCACCTCAGCTTGATCCAGCTCACCTCAGCTTGATCCAGCTCACCGCAGCTGGAACCTAGGTCACTTGAACTAGGGTTAGCTCATCCCAGCTCCATTCAGCTAATCTCAGTTGAATGACAGCTCAAGAGAGTTCATCTTAGCTCACCCTAGCTCAAGTCAGCTCAGATCCAGCTCAACTTAGCTGAGTCTAGCTCATCTCAGCTCCCACTAGTCCACAGGGAGCTCTAGCTAGCTCAGCTGAGTTGACAAGAGTTCACCCCAGCTCAGATCCAGCTACATCCAGCTTCACTCAACTCCAGCCAGCTGAAGAAGAACTCATCCCAGCTCAGGAAGCTCAAGTCCAGCTCCCGGGGACTCAGCTTAGCTCAACTCAGTTGAGCTAAGCTACCTTAGCTGCCTCAACCAGCTTGATTCTCCCCGGGAGCACCAGACCTAGCTCACCTTAGCTCATTTTGGTAGAAGCTAGCTCACTTTAGCTTGGCTTAGCAACTAGCAAAGAACTAGCAAGCTAAGCTAGCTAGAGTAGCCCCATGCCAGCCTCTTTAGCAGCAGCCAGCTCCAGCTCCAGACTTCTCCTCCTCAGCTCCTTCCTCCAAACCCTAGCTCCATTACCTTCTCCTCTACTCCACCTTTAGCTAAGCTAGCTTAGCTTATCTTATCTTAGCTTAGCTTAGCTAACAACCAGCTCCTTGGCCATCCATTACCTTCAAAATCAACCCTAGCTAGCTCCACCAACTCAAGCCTACCTAAGCTAGCTACCCTACTCAAGTTGGCGCCACCTCCTAGCCATCCCTTCACCCCGCTATCTCCACCAAAAGACACCTAAAGTTGGCGCCAAAAACCACCCCTAACCACCTCTATATTGGCGCCACTTTCAGCCCCTTCATCCACCCTACACCTACCCACATAACCCATCCTAGCCATCCACATACCGCCCTTCTAGAATCCTAAGGTGGCGCCACCTAATAGCCTTCTAGAAGGCCCATTTTGGCGCCAATTCTAAAGGGCACCAAAGCCTTAACTACCCCCTTGGTGTCCCTTAAGGTGGCGCCAACTCACCTTGGCCATGGGATCTTCAACCACCTCCACCAACTCATCTTGGCCATCCATTTCAAAGGTCACCATAGCCCCCTTCCTATTCTATAAAAAGCCACCACCTACCACCATTTTGGGGCATCCTCCATTAGTGTAATTTGCTACCTAAACCACCAATACCTACGGCCAAGAAGAAGGAGTAGAGAAGGAGATTAAAGGGGCACATTACCAGCCCTTTTGGTGCCTTCTTCTCCCCACTCTCTTCAACTTGAGCCACGCCAAGGAGGATGACTCTTCCACTTCAAGGAGGACGGCTAGGCAAGGGAGAAGGACCTAGGGTGGACGTCCACCCTTGGAGAAAAGCTTAGGGCACGCCCCCTTAGGGCTTGCCTTGGAGGACATCACCTTGGCGGAGCACTGCAAGGAAGGAGTTGAAGGATTCTTTTCAAGCTTGGGAGCCACCAACCTTGGAGCAAGAAGCCCTCTTCTTCACCATCTATCTAGAGGATTTGTGTTTGCTTTTCTTTATTTTAATTTTTCTAGTAGTAGAAGCATTCCTCTACTAGACCTTTTTGTAAAACACTTTTTCAGTTATCAAGTTGCCTTCTTTGCAAGTTTTCTTGTTTGCATTTCTATTTGCTTATTTTTAGCATTCTTCACTCCCTCTCCCTAATTATTCTAGGCCTCCACTTGCCTAGAGTGAGCTTAGGGAGAGGATCTACTTGCCACATAGAAGTAGTATTTAAATTGAAGTGTAAATCACCTTTTCCGCCACCAGTTTGCATGTTGCCTTAGCTTAAAAACAAAAAAAATGATATATTGAAAAAATACCAAAAAGAAAGTTGAGATTTGTATTTTGAGCAAGAGAATCACTATTACAAACCTATTGCCTCCTTGGACGACCCTAGATACTCTCCTATCTAGGAATATAAATTTAAGAGTTGATCGGTTTTACGCGTTATAACGACGTATTTAACAAATCGCGTAAAATCGTTATCAGGCTCCCTAATGATTCTTCTTTGCCCAATGATTCTTCTTCTCTTCTTTCTTTGGATCCTCTTCCTTCTTCTTCTTCTCTTCTGCCTTTAGCACAACCTTCTCTCTTCTTCTTCCTTCTATTCAGAGTGACTAAGGGTCGAGCTTTCTCTCTGAAGAGAAAAACCCACCCCTACCCTGCTCTCTCTCTTTCCTTACTCTCTCCTCTTTCTCTGATATTTGGTTTAATTGGGTAATCAGATCGTGTACCCGGGTCCAAGGCTGCGAGCGTGGGTCGCAGCCGAGGAGTGAAGGCAATAGGCGGGTCGGGTCAGTGAAGGGTGTAAGGGACCTCATTCCTAAGTGTTGAGGCGATAAGCCCTTAGCACAAATTCAACTTATGTGTGTTCACGCGGTCCTGATCCCACTCTTGTTCTTCACATGAACAACAGTAGCAAGTGGCCTTCAATTGTCATCCTTGGAGCGATCAATGCTCCCAATTGACCACCTGGGGATGTTCCTGGAGGTAGTCCGCATTGCCTGGGGATGTCACCTAGGGACTTCGTGGTTAGAACACCACGAACACTACCGGAGAAGACAACGCGATGGCGGCGAAGCTCCGACATGATACCTGAAACACAGTATGGGCTAAAAGCCCTAGTTAAAAGGCTCAGGAGGATCGCCGTGGGTCATGGAATGTGATGGTGGTGTCTGTGGGGTGTGGGAGTGTGTGGAACGGTCGGATGGAGGTAGGGATGGAGGCGTGACAGTGGGTTGGTCAACGGGGGTTTTGAGTGGTCGAGAGGATGAAATAGGAGGCGGGTTTTGTGCGTGGTGATGTGGCGGAGGTTGTGGAGTTGTCAACGAGGCTTTTGGTGACTTGTGGTGTGAGATAGGCCTTGCTGGAGAGGTGGTCGGAGATGGAAGAGATGACGGTGAATGTGGAGGTCGAGGGGTCTTTTTGGGTTTTGGACATGGGAAATTAACCTAAGAACTAAAAGGGACCTAACTAACCTAGTCTAACAGTCGAAGGGGGTAGAATCCATGTCGGCTTTGGCACGTTGACGACAGAAGTCGAATTCTCCTGAGAGGGATGGCGGTGAAGAAAGGTTGGAGACGACGGGGCTTTGACCGGCCACCGTTGGAGGAATGAGGGGAGGATAGCTATGCCTCAAATTTGATGGTTGGAGGTGTGGACAAAGGAGAACGAAGAGGGCCACCAGAGCTTGGTCGGAGAGGGGCCAGAGGTAGGGTTTAGAAGAGGTTTTTGGCCCCAAACCTTGCTAAGGAGGTAAGGCTTGCCTCAGGGGGGTCTTTTATAGGCCATAGAGGGTCCTTCCAAGTTTGGAAACCAAGATTGGAAGCTTGGGGTTTATGCACATGTAGGACACCCGAACCTTCAAAAGGTTCGCACAAGCTTTGGAGTAGGATTCAGAGCCCCGTACATGGATCAAATGGAAGGAGATTGTCTCAGGAGTTCTCTTTCCAAATTTGGAAGGGTTTCGTCAATCAATCAGGGAGAACTCTCCACTCAAAGGTAGCCAGTGGAGTAGGTTTAGGAGTTGAAGGTGGAAAGGACCTATTGGTGAAGAAGACGACAAAGATGGGGGGCTATTTGCAAAGAATTCAAAAGTTAGGTGCATGTGTGTGAGAGAAAAGACTCAGACTGGACCAAAATGCAAACTAGGTCAAGATGATCTCTTATTGGGTCCAAATGTTGGTAAAAACCTAATTTTGACCCAGGAAATCTGATGGTGAAGTTAAATTTAGGTTTTGACCAAGTTTAATTGGGTAAATTGTGTATAAATCCAAATTAGGGTAATTGTTTGTCTGAGACTCTATTTTAGGTCAAATTTGGTTCCAATGGTCAAAGCAAGCATGCCCAACCTTAGAGAATATTTTTCTATGATTTTTAGAAGGTTTAGGTGAATTTTATCCTGATCGAAACCTCAGTTAATCAAGCTGGTTTGTTTTTAGGGCTTTAGATGTCATTTAATTCTCAAAATGCGTGAAAACACGTTTCGTTCTGCATGGACCCTCTTATTAGACATTTATGATCATTTGACCTTCAATTAACCCCTTAGAAACCCTGGATTGCTCTGCAAATAAGAAATTCTATTAAAACTGCAGTTTTTCCCCTATTTTCATGTTTGTCTCTCAAAATGGATATGCCGTGAATTATGGTCTTCTGGCAGTTATGTAGGAGCATTTATCAATTGATTATGACTAATTTAAGATATATATGGCTGATGATGACGTTATCATCAATATGCATACATTGCATTGTTTTTGTTATTTGACACATTTATTTGAGTGTTAGGGATAAACAGACAATCATATCCTGTAAACCCTGACAACAAGAAAGGCAAAAAATGAAGGAGAAGCCCAATTTAGTTGGATCTCAGCTGAATCCAGCTAACCTCAGCTGGATTCCAGCTCATTCCATCTCATTCTAGCTCATTGCAGCACAACTTAGTTGGGATCAGCTCATCTCAGCTCCATTTAGTTCACCTTAGCTAGATGGTAGCTGAACTCAGCTCCTCCCAACTCCATCCAGCTCATGGAAGCTCTAATTGACTAGGGTTAGCTACTGCTTCAACTAGCTAAGCCTAGCCTGCTGAAGAAGTTCTCAACCAACTCTGGCCTGCTCAATTCTAGCTCTTGAAGACTCAACTCAGCTCAACTTGTTTGAGCTTAACTACTTAACCTAAGCTAGCTAGCTAGGCAGTCTTTGGGAAGACTAGCTTTAGGTCACCTCAGCTCAGATTAAAAGAAACAAGCTCAACTTGGCTTGGTTTAGCAGCTAGCAAAGAACTAGCTAGCTAAGCTAGCTATTGAGCTTAGCTACAGCTCTGTTCAGGAGTAGTCAGCTCCAAGAAGCTTCAATGCAACTCCTTCTCAGATCCTCCTTAGTAAACCCCAATTTCTCTACTCCTCTTCCACTACTCTACTACCTAAGCTAGCTTAGCTTAGATTCTCCTCCCCTACCTTGGCATAATACATCCCTAATTCCACCTAGTTAGCTCCACCAAATAGCCCTACCTAAAGTCCACCTAACTTACCTATTCGTACTCCCTTTTGGAGCCACCTTGTAGCCACTTCATCACCCCATTACCACCACCAAAAGCCACCACAATATTAGTGCCAACCCACCATAACTACCCCCTTGTTTTGGTGCCAAACGAAGGGGCCATGCTAGCTCTACACACCACCACATCTAGCCCTCCCTTTTCTCTCCAAAACTCTCCCCTTCTAGAAACCACAAACTTGGTGCCAACCCTTGATGTCTCTTCATGGTGGGCAACCACCAAAGGACACCAACACCACCATAACGACCCACCTAGGCACCCTTAAAGGTGGCGCCATCCAACCCATAACTACCACCCATCAACACATCCTAGCCCTCCATCTAGATCCCACTCCAATCCCCCCTTCCCTTCCTATATAAAACCCCTTCTACCACCTAGAAAAACCAACTTTTGGCTACGTTATTTCCTAGTTACATCTACCTATATCAATGTCTAATGGAGGAGCCAAGGAGAGGGAGAGTATGGGAGCAAACCTTGCTCCCTCGGTGCTTACGTCTTCTTCAACCTACCTTGGACAAGCCAAGGTGTTCTTCACCTTAAGGGGATGGCTAGGCAGAGGAGGAGGAGTTAGGGTGGACATCCACCCTAAGGAGGAAGAGCAGAGGAGCATCACTAGACTTGGAGGAAAGTCTTTTCAAGGGCTAGAGCAGTTGCTTTTTGGATCGGGACCTTCATCTACTTCGGGAGATTCTCTTTTGTCTACTTATCTTTTATTTCTAATTTCTTGTAATAGAAGCATTTTTCTACTTATAAATTTATAGTGTGGAACTCCTCCACACCATTGAGCTCCCTAAGTACCTTGTAGACTTTTGAATCTTATAAATATCAAGTGCCTTTCTTTATGTTTTGCAATTAAATTCTAGCTTTATTTTGTGCACACTCACTCTCTCTAATTACCCTAGGTCACATGTACCTAGGGTGAGATTAGAAGAGAAGTTCATTATTGTCACTTAGGAGTAGTTTTTCTTCTTTGTGTAGTTTCGATTTTCATTTTTTGCATCTTCGCATTTCAATTCCGATTATCTCTTTACAACCCTAAAAATTACAAAAGCAAAAACACAAGTGTTGATTTGAGAGAGTGAGAGAGAGAATTAAGTTATCAATTAACATTTTTGCCTCCTTGGATGACACTAAATACCACCACTATGTAGGTTATAAATTTTAAGAGTTCATCGATTTTACGCACCTTAACAACATTAACTTACATCAATTAAGAAACCACATATTTCCGCATTAGTCTACATGTAAGCCACTTATGTTTTGAATAGTGGAGTATTTACTTTAGAAGCTTATTCACTATGATGTGAAATTGCAACATGAATGATGTGGGCACGTAAGGCCTTTGGAGGGAAGTGATAGAGTTCCCTTTGTTGAATCTCCCACAACTGTGATGATAATTAGAACATTATTCGTCGTGAAAAATGATTTGTCAAAGTAAAGAGAATGTTGATAGAGAGAAAAGTCCTCGTTATAAAATAGGGTGTCACACATGATAACGTGTGCAATATTTTAGCTGATGGCTTGACACTTCAATCGATCAAGACTTTTATGTTAAAGAGCTTAAGTGTCAAGTTGGCATATTGGATTGAAGAGGTGATTAAGGATTGACTCAGAGGGCAAGTGAGGTTTATTGGAATTATGTGCTCTTGGCAAGCCAACCTAAATAGAAATCACTTGATCAGTGATTTAGATTTGAATGTCAGGTCATGTGAACACCCTAATGTGGTTAGTTGGGTCTCGTATTATAATTGAGAAAAAGTATTGTGGCCAGGTTGGATATGTCAATACCGAAGATCTAAATGATTTAAATTGAGGATTTTGATGAGTCATTAAGAACCATCATGATATCCAATCGATAATGTTTAGTCTAAGAAGAGATGACAATCTTCTGTAGAGACTATTGCCTAACGGATGTCCTTGATACATGTCCTCTACATTACAATAGATATTAGAAACTCTTATTCAAGTTGAGATAGAGCTGACTCAACATGATAGGGATGCAGGAAATCTTTTACCACTATTGTGGAGAAGGCATGTCCTTAAGCCTGAGACAGAAGTCTCTGTGCTTAAATATACATATTTTATAAATTGATGGTTAATGCACCCACCATGGTGTCAAGACTTGAAAGCTGGTGTATATATATGAGAGTAAAGAAGATATAGATGATCTCTTAAAAGGATCACACAAATCTATTATTGTATGTGTACACAATGGATCTTAAGGCATGAGCTTATTCTACATATATTGGGATGTACAAAATTCTATGCATGATTGTATAGGTCCTGATTAGATCAATGCATGAAAAAGAAGATAGTCTTTTAGGAAATGAGTCAATCTTCGTTCCCCTCCCAATGATATAGAGAAAATTTGAACATTTGCAATCCTTGATAGCAAGGATAGTGAATTCGGGAATTTTACTTTGGGGTTATGTAAGTCTTCTGATGTGAAGGGTCCATGGGCATTAGGAATACTTGAAAGAGGTGCAGTCCATCAATCTAGATTCTTAAATGCTTCGCTATTAGTGTGATAAAATAAATAATTATTTTGATGGGAATCTACTTGGAAGAATCAAATATCATTTAACTCTTTACCATTGGATCGACAAGACGATTTCCACCGTATTAGGAATTGCTAGAATTCCTAGAAATATCTCCTAAAGGGTTTGAGGAAAACCTTAACCAAACATTTATGCAACAAATTTTATCCTCTATGTAAAAGAGAGAAAGGAGAAGGATACTCTTTGTAGCCTTCTTTTTCCTTTAGTTGTCCATATTCTTCCCAACTTAGAAGAGTTACTCTATGGTCATTATTCTTCCAATCGATTGGGAAGAGTTCCAATCCCTATTATGGTGGTCTTTCAACAACCACATTAGTCTTCCACTAGGAGTTGGTGGATGTCCCTACAAGTGGGGGTTTCTCTCTGTAGCCTTTTGGCCAAGGTCATGCATGGTGGAGGTGAGGCTCGCCTTCAAGGATTGCGAAGGGTTCATGGTCACGCAAGATTGGGTGTTCTCGGAACTAAGGGTCTTATATGCTTTCCAAGAATAAGAGAGTCCCTATGAAACAAGACTTATTATGGGAGCCATAACATGAGGGGTGCTCTACTACACCTCCAATAGGTACAATTTCTATACTCATGTGATACCTAGAATAGGAAGAAAATAGTTCTTCCCATGCGATTTTGGTTAGATTCACTACAACATACTTGACCTTTGTCGTCTGTTAGAAACCAACGGTAAAGGTGTTTAAACCGATGCTACCAAGCGACGCCATTAATAGCAACGTCGTTTTGTTTTGCCGTCGGTTATAAAGAAAATCCAACGTCGAATTATCGTTACCCGAGAGGATGGATTGGAGCTTTTGTCGTCGCTTTATAACCGACGGTATTTGTATTTCCCATCATTTAGAAATAAGCGACGGGGATTGTATATCACATTTTCCCACCTTAGTGCACCACTTTTGGATTTTTGTCGTCGTTTAAATGTAACCATCGTCGCTTTAAAAGGCATTTATGTTGTCGCTACTTACATAAGCGACGACAAATAGCAATTTTTTCAAAATAATAAAAACTTAAATGTCATTGTTTATTATTATTTGTCGTCACTTGATAAGTGACGGAGTTAATATTTTTGTCGTCACTTCTATAATAAGCGACGATAAATAGTCACCCTTGTTAAAAAAAATTACCTTTTAATACCATCGGTTATTTCAAAAATCGATGGCAATGATGGGGGTATTCTTTTTTGAAAAGCTGAAAAT
Source organism: Thalassia testudinum (assembly GCA_037157565.1). NCBI lineage: Eukaryota > Viridiplantae > Streptophyta > Magnoliopsida > Alismatales > Hydrocharitaceae > Thalassia > Thalassia testudinum. Next base: position 97,078,458 of record JAZHRO010000024.1, read on the forward strand.
TGAAGCATATGTAGTCAATAGATCTGCCAAAAAGAATGTCTTAATCAAGATCAATAGCAAAACCAGCAGCAGGGAAACATGAAATAGCAAGAAGACCAAGGAGATAATTCAAGCGAATAGCAACAAAATGTAAGGGTATGAACACATCATAAAGCACATATCTCAGCAATCCTATATCTATGGTTATGTCAAATAGGAAGAGGGTTCAATTCCTAGAGTGGAAATAAACATTACTAATCCAGAAGACAAGTATGGGAGATGATGCAGGAAACATAGAAGAAAGATGATATTTATATTATAAATGTGCATGGCGATAAGTGCATAGGCTCCTTTAATTTTCCCATTCCCATGACAAAAGGCCAAGGTAGCCAGAAAAGCAATCAAAAAAGGGAAAAGAAAAGTATAAAAAAAAAGGCCAACACAAAAAGTCCAAAGGGTTTGCAAAGAAGCACAATTAAATATGTTGGTAAAGATTTGTGGAAAACATTATACTACCTAAGTTTAGCTTTATAATTATCAATTATCTCATGCTTCTCCTCTTGTGATGAATACCATATAACATTAGGAATGACAAAATATGAAAGCTTCCTACAAATAGGGAAAGCTCGCAGAGCTGAGTTCACATCCAAGCCTAAATCAGGAGAGCTCCCACTCCAATTGCGGATACATGATATGCAAAAAGGATGGTCACATTCAGAGAGCAAACCAAACTTCCTTTCAGTAGCTGTTGGTTTAGAACGAAAATGATCCAAGCAAACACTGCATTCAATTTCTTGACTATACCTCAAAGATTCAAGGTGCTTCCTATTTTTTTGGCATAATCTAATGTGTTCCTCCCTCTCATCAGCATGGAAAGGATGCAAACAGTTTTTCCCACATGTTGAACATAAATCTCCATGAATGTGAGGGCATCTATCACCATAGGGATAATTACCAGCAGTAGCACATGAACAAATTGGATGGTCAGACACATCTGACTAGACACTTTAACATGGTCATACCGACATCGACTACCGTAGGAGAAAACACCTTTCTGATAGAAGGTGCAAATCTGCCACAAATATACATATTGACATCACAAGTCAGCATCATGTCATTAAATAGAAGAAACAACATCACATGTAACTCATGTTGTTTGGTTGTGCTTTCCAATCATGTGAATATTCACAATGTTCACCTTTAAGACAGGCCTCATGGACAAAGAACTTGCATTGTATCCTGAAAGGAAAAATGCACAAATAAATACAGAGTATAAACAATTGAAAAAGATGTTTCTTATTTCTTGCTTGAAAGGCTTTCAAACCTCAAATCAAAAAGAAATTAAATGAGAATGCAAATATAGTCGCTATCTCTGGGTTACTATCCGTTTTACCCCTTCAAAAGAAAAACATGGCCATAGAGATAATAACTACTGTCATCTGATTTCCTGGTGACTATGTAAGCAAAATAGCCCTTAGCAACACATATAAGTTGAAAGGTCCAACATGGTGTACTTGCTGAACAAGACCAAAACATTTTAGTTCCACATACTTCTTGCCAAATGAAACACATCAAAAATTGCTTCTAAAGTCAATAAGCTCTTTCTTTGTTCTAGATTCAGGTTTTGTTCGTGGTTTATGGGAAGTTGGGAACAGGTATTACCAACTTAGTTTGTTGAAGTTCATGACAACAACTAGTTTATATTCATTTGTATTTTGCTTTACCAGTGTAATTTCTTCTTTCTTTCTTTGTTACTCTTCCCAGTTTTCCTCTCATTCTCAATTAGTTATTTGTTACCTGTTCCTGAATAAACAAAGTCATGTTTTAATGAACATGTATAACTCTATATATCAAGAGATTTTTCTTAGAAAATGCCAAGAGGGATATATGCATTATTCAGAACACAATCCTCAAAAGTAATGAATTGTAGAAATTATTCTTTTCAACTAAAATTTCATGACCACAAAATCTTAAATTGCCAAGTAAAGAAAATTCAATATAATGTTCTAGAAAAAAATGAAATCAAAGGATACAAGAACATGGATTGAAAGTAAAACCTTGATCACCACCTCCCTGTCAAGGCAAATGCACAAAAACCCAATTATAACACATATATGAGTAGAATAATAGCACAAATGAAACAGGAAAAAACTATCAACCAGCCAGTGGAATGTTGCACAAAATTTCTATGCCAAAACAAAATTAGTTAACTTTTTTTCCTTAAATCTTTCATAGCTTAGAAAGAACAAAACACAAAATAAGCTTCATGCTTAATGGTAAATAAAGACAATAGATGTACAAAAACTAAAACATCTACTACACTTTCACTAAATTATAATTTTCTTTTGACGAGAAAAAAATTACAATAATGAGAAGAAACATTTGAGCCATAGCCTTTATAGTCGTGGAAAGGTCATTTTTGACCTTTCTCAGAGTTGAACAAGAATACAACACTAAATGAGGGAACTTTCATGAAAAGAGTCAAGATGAAGGTCATTAGTAAGTAGACAATATTACAACATACTATAGCTAAACATTATAAGCAAGTTGTCCATGTTTTCCTAGGATTATTAAGAGATAATTAAAATAGAGAAAAAACTTAAAGTTTGAAACTCCAAATAATATGGCAAAACACGATATACAAAACAAGAGATATAAAAGTCTATAAGAAATCCAGATTGGAAGAAAAACAAATATCAAACATTTAAGTTGCAGCAAGTGAATGAATAGATTACCAAAGGAACCAAGCCGGTGACACCATTTCCTTGACTTGATGCTAGAAATAATTCATTCTCCAAAGGGATGAGATTTCCTAAGTGCTTCTTGGCTTCCACAGGTCGAAGAAACCACAACAAAACCACTTTTTTTGTTTGTTTGCAGATTCATATATTTTAATAAGATTGCTAATGTGAGGTAAAATGTCATCTTTCTCAAATAGAAGCACGCAATCATAAAGGCAGTATTTATTCCCACGTATGTAAGTGACCAATAAAACTGGGCTCCTCGCGAAGTGAAGGATCCTTTTTTCCTCCCCCATGCAAACTGGGCACTGACACCATTTCCTTCCTTAGCTGATGGCATCCTTTTCCTGTTCCATCTTCAAGAGATCAAAAACAACAATGCAAGAATATTGTTGTGCATGAAGAAATATCTACTCATGAAAAGGAAATGTCATAAAGAATAACTGCCAATTAAAATTCCACATGCTACACAACTGCATGCCTGATAGATGTATCTCCCCCCCCCACCCTGAAAGGCTATCAGAATATCTTGAATTCCCCATTTAGGAGGGCCTTCAAGACTTCAGCATTCATCATAGGTTAATGAAGTTGATATGTCCACAACACTTGTGTTGAGGATAGAAAGATGGCAGGTAGTGGTTATGATCCCACTGGTTGATGCAACTGCATTCAAACTATGAAAAAATATGTTTTAAAATTTATTTTTTGAATCTTACTAATTTAGCTAGAGATAATCTAGTGATGGAATGGTCCATCTGCCTTGACCCTGGTTTGAGGTAAACTAGGATGGAGGGGCCCATCTGTCCTGACACAGGAATGTGCTGCCATACTTGTGATTAATGCCATTGTTGTTTGATGTACGATGAGAAAAAAAAGTTAAACCAATAAATTCCTAAAAAATTAACAACGGAACTATTTTAACTCCATTTCTATATAATTCATCAATGGCAAGTTACAATCAAGAGTACACAAGAAAAAGGCCTTTTCCATATTTCTGTTGCTCAAAATCAGTTTCTATCCTACTCAAACTCTGCAAGAATGGTCCTTAATTAAAAGGCCCAAGGATAGCTATAGGACAATACTGTCATTGCCATCTAGAATCTTTCATAAGCAACATTTGAAGAGTAAAAAGATTGGATGCCATACCATGGAATACGGCATGCTATCAAAAATTACAAACACTTTCATGTTTTCTAAGGTCTCCAAGTCATCTTCTAGATTGGCAGGTCACATTATTTCACCCCAGATATGCATACCATAGAATGGGTGGAGAAGCAACCTATCACCATCTTCCATACAGTGGAAATATTCTGCTTTTCACTCAAGGCAATAGACATAGCAATCTTCAAATTAAATGCTAAATCAGCTATGCAATATGTCCAAGGAACTCCTAGACTCCACATACAATGACAAAAAAGAGTATAATAGACAGTTATTCACATCCTAAGGCCATGGTTATATCTCTTTCTCTTTGGCATCCAAACATAACCCTCATAAGATCCAAAGTTGATAAAAGTTGATATGGGAAACATCATTCAATGTCGTATCATTCAGTTGCAGATATCGCAGGCAATTTCTAGTAACATAGCTTTTGCTTGTGCATGCATCTCATTCAAACAATTCCAAAGAATTACTACTATCAAAATAAATTCACCTCCTAAAGATGCACCCACCAGAATGGGTAGCTTTCACAACTATCATAACTAAACCCATTATCATCATCCCCTGGCAGTTGTTCCATCTTAGATATATATACCCTTAAAACATTGGAGCAAATTTATCCTTGAGTTCTACATGTTGAACAGATCTCTGCCCACATTATCATCTACGAGTTTGAATCAAAAACTTCCTAATACAATTAAGGTTGTCTGTTTCTAGTACTAACTCTACAACAAGGTATGCACACTAATTACCTACCTTTTCTCTGTAAACCCTTGCCAAACAATGAGAGGAAAAGGGATAACCACTCGAAGTTGGTCCACAAAAATTTCAACAAATCAAATTTGCAAGTATAGCAACCCTCAAAATGAGCTAAACATGTTGAGAAGGTGGATTCTTGTTCCAGGAATGTCAGATTTTATTCAAACCATGGTTTAAGATGCCATTTTTTCCCCCTCTTTTTGAGAGGAAAAAGGGTGAGTGCTCACTGGCCATCCAAACCATAGTTTACGATGCTAAATATATGTCACTAGAGCTAATCTCGAGGCAACCAAACACTTCATAGGAAGGGGGGTGCTAGCGGAGGGGGGTAGGGAGGAGGATCGAAGGAGGAGGAGGAGGAGAGATGGAGGGGGGTGGTGGTAGTGGGCAGTGTTAGAAGATAGGTGGTGGTGGTCGAGGGGTTGACAGGAGGGGGCAGGGAGGAGGTGGAGGATGGAGGCGAGGAAGAGGAGTAGCAGGGCGAAGAGGAGGGGGAAGAGAACTGCGGCGAGGAAGAGGAGTAGGAAGAGGAGAGGGGCGAGGAGAAGGAAGACAAGGAGGAGGTGGGCTGCAAGGAGGAGGAAGAGGAGGGGGCGTGGATGAGGAGGAGGAAGATGATGACGAGGAGGGTTGCGGGGAGGAGGAAGAGGATGGGCGTGGATTAGGAGGAGGAAGACGATGAGGAGGAGGGCAGTGAGGAGGAGTTACCTGAGGAGGAGGACGACGAGGGATGATCAATGACGATAGCTAGCGATCAAGGAGGGGCAGCGATGAGGAGAGGTAGTGATCAGGGAGGAGCGGTGACGAGGAAGGGCTACGGGCCAATGAGGAGGAGGGTTTACGCGAAGTGTGGGGGGATGAGGGGGCTTCGTAAGATGATAGATTGATTGACATTTGTCATCGATTTTATTATAAAGTGACGGCAAATGTCTATCTTTATCCGAATCCTAGCGCCCAAATTTTGGTTGCCTCTACGGGTAAATTTTTTCCACATTTTTGCCATCTCTTTTTATAATAAATGACGACATATATTTATTACATATTGCTTTTCGAAAGAGGTGGAGTGGGTTAGTTTGAATGATGTATTCACCCTTGCTTATAGAAACAAGTGATGACAAAAATATTTTTGCCGTCGCTTGGAAAATCGACGAACAATAACCGATGGTAGAATAACTTTTTCTAGTAGTGATTGTTTTTCTTCTTGTTTTCTCCAAAATTTTTTGGGCATGAAATTGGATTGAATCAAAGTTCTAAAGAAGAAGAAACTAGTTCTTCCCATGTGATTTTGGTTAGATTACTTTTCTTCTTATTTTCTCCATTTGTTTTTGGGCAAGAAATTGGATTGAATCAAAGTTTTGAACAATCAATTTATTACCTTCTGCTATGCCACGGCAAATTGTTCACTAATAGTTTTCCTCAACATTCTCTTAATACATTTTCCTCAACAAAGTCCTTGCTTTCTTGTACAAATTTCATTATTCTTTTCGATATACTTTTCTTAGCTCATAAGTTTCATTTATAATAGGTTGGCTTGGTTAAAATCAATCCTCAGATTTTCTTGAGGAAGATTACTAAGCTCCCTTTGACTCTTAAGCTGTATGGGTGTGCTACCTTGGCCATCAGTAGCCCATACTCCATAAGATCGAATCAAAAGGTCACACATAGGACTCATTGTCATCTAGAGATTGTAAACCATACTCCATAAGTTACAACAATCCCATGCAGAGTAATTGTTAGATGTCCCCAATTTGGTTGCTTGTAGAAATCATGATGATCCCTCATAGAGTAATCACTGGATGCCTCTATTTGGGGTGCCTCATCAGAGATCGACATCCCTTGCATAGTGATTATCCAATGCTCCATTGAGTTGATGTCTTAAGTGTATGGTTCATGTGTCAAACACAATCTCACGAACACCCTATCCCAAATAACCACCAAGTCAACACTACTCTCAAGTCTTTGAGCATGGATCGACAAGCTAAAACTTCTCTCACTTTATTCACTTACTATGGTACAACCCCCCTTAACCGAAGTTCTCAGTCTAGATACATATTAATATTGTTTCCTGCTTCTTTTTGAAGTTTTCTCATCTACCGGAACCACGTACATGTTGTTTGGTTTCTTAGTTCTTAGTTTAAATGAAGATGCTTATGTAAACCATTGTTTCTTATTTCATTACCTTTTTCAGCTAGTTTTATTGACTATATTGCTTTTTTATCTATCAATTTTGTGTTATTTATTCCTTCTTTCATTACATACTTCAGTTGATTGATTAAAATCTTCTTTTGATCAATTATTGGGGATTTATTTAGAGTATCTTCACTATTTAATTGATCAAGGCTCCCTTTTGATCAATTAAATTACAAAGAAATTATGTTCTTTCCACTGGTACACAATTTAATTGATCGATTTTTCATTTTGATCAAAACCTCAATTTTTCTATCCAATGGGGGGAAATCCCCCAAGCATCATGTGAGAGACAAATTTCCTTTGAACCTGTGATGGCCTTCCCAAGTAAAAGGCTATCGGGCCATAATGTGGCTAGGAAAAGCAATGTACGAATGTAGGTTTTGCTCCAGTTCATCCAATCGTTAAGAAACAATCCGTAGAACCCAACAAGTTGAACCATATGTGGGTAGGGTATGACCCACCCCCTCGAGCCGTAAGAAACGCCACTACAGGTCATATAAAAATTCCATATTAGTGAAGCTAGCTTAGCTTGTAATTCAGTGGATGAGGAGCAATCTAATCATGCCATAATCATCTAGGTAAAACCTTTCCTTTTACAATTTGTTTCTATATGTTATGCTCAGTAGTCGTTGACAGGGTTAGCCTTGATCATTGTTGAGGTCAGATGAGGAAAGAACATTTGCGAAGATCAAAGCAGTAATTGATGACAAACATACGAGATCTATGCTTCCAAAAATCTTGAGACTAATTGTCCTTTCTCTCTAGAGCTGCCTAAAGCCATAAAAAGAAGGCAACGTCAAGGAGAAAGGGGGCATCAAGCTATTGATTGAACTTTTATTGTATTCGAAAGAGGCAGGGGTGAGATTCTTGCAATCCACTTTCTTCATTACTAAAATTGAGGGTTAGATACTCTGATGAGATAGATTGTAGGTTGTTGAAGATACCATAGCTAAGACGCAGTGGCATTCTCAATTACAGCATCCGTCAAGGACTAATGTCAAAAGGCGATCAATGAAGCAGTTGATGCCCATATGAAGGTTAGGGATATCGGATGAGGAAGATGGCCCCTTCATAGATGAAGTGATGAAGGAACCCCTTCCTTCAAAATTTCAAATGCCTATGATCCTGCTCTACAACAGGACCATTAACTCTGCAAACTTCATCATTCCATACAAGTAGGCGATGATGGTCTAAGGGGCACAGGGTGCAATGTTATACTAGATCCTCCCCTCTTTCCTTACGGGAAAAGGGATGGATTGCTTAGATAATCTTTGACTATGCTTAATCAGCAACTTTCGTTATTTATGGGAGAAGTTCATCCATGCTTTTAGTTAAAAAACAAATGAATCAAATTACTTTATTCCATAGCCTTACCTCTATATACATAGAGGTGGGAAAATTACATCAGTATTCCTCAAGGAAAATAAAAGTAATATAACAAGGGAATGGCAAAGTAATATATAAGACCATAAGGGCTAACACTTCCCCTCAAGCTAGAGTATAGATGTCTATCATGCTCAGCTTAGAACAACAAATATCAAAAGAAGAATGGGGTAATGCCTTGATGAAGATATCTCTTGTCTAGTCATTAGAGGAGACATGATTAGTGTAGATGAGGCTTCTTTAAATCAATAGGGATTTTCATGCCCCAAGGAACCCTGTTGACCACCATTGGACCTGCCACTTCCTCGGCCGTCATCCGCTGCCTTCTCTCATTCGATCAACCCAATAACGCTGCCACCAGGTCGGCGGTGCATCGCCGAAGCCCCTCCATCGCAAGTCGGCGAAGATCTCTTTCCCGAGCTCGATTTCAACAATACTCTGACGAGGCTCGCCAGAGCCGAGGTTGAGAGGAAGGTCTCCCCTTTGCAACTATACGCATGTAGAAGGAGGGTGAACTCCTTTGCTTGTAGGGACTGGATTGAGAAAGAATGAAAGTTGGCAGGGACCAACTTGAAAGCACCTAGGGACCAACTTGCAGTACGTAGAATTTTGGTCTAAGAGTTGATTCTTTAGTGCAAGTTTGTGCTCAAACACTTTTTGATATCAATTAGCCAATGCTTACATCTCCTTAATGTTTGATTGTTCTTAATTAAGCATGTTCTGATTGTTAGTCCTTGCATGTGATGATTAGAATTTAATCGCTATATTTCTTAGAAACATGTGCAACTTTGAACTTGTGAAATTTTCAAGAAATTATCCGAATACGAGTTCATCAAATTCATTTGTAAATAATCTTGATAGTGGTATTTGCAAAAATTTTGTTGCTCCTAGCGAATGACCTTGGAATACTCTTTGATTTTGAGAAATTATAAATTTTAAGTGTTGACACGCTTTTATCGTCTATACTAAGACGCATCCATTTTTAAAACCACGGTAGAAGCACATTAACAATGCATCAAAATCAAAGGGTTGGTCCTTAGTAAATTACTCAAAGGCCCTGCGATTTTGGAGAAATCTTTAATAAACATTTTGTAAAAACCCACATGTCCAAGGAATGATGTCAATTGTTTCATTGTTGTGGGTGGTGGTTACAACACTTTTTCTAAGATTTTTAGGCCATTCTAAAATGAATCCCTGAATATAGAAAAATCAGCCATAAAAACCTCCAAAAAATCTCCCACCATTTCTATGAAGATTGCAACTATGCACCTCTAAAAAAGTCGTAGGTGCATTATAAAGACTAAAAGGCATCCAATGGAAAGCAAAGGTTTTGTAAGGACAAGTGAAGGTGGTCTTTTCTTAGTCCTTAAGATAGACGGTCACTTGATTGTATCAAGAGTAACCATCAAGAAAATAAAAGTATTTCTGCACTGCCAACCTCTTCAACATTTGATCAATGAAGAGCAAGGGAAAATGATCCTTCTTTGTAGTTGTATTAAGCTTCTTATAATCTATACATACTCTCCAAGTGGAAGTTGTTCAAATTGGCACCAATTCACCTTGATTGTTTGCAACAATAGTTAACCCAACTTTCTTAAAAGCTATTTGCACTGCTTTAACCCAAGGACTGTCAAAAAATTGGGTAAATGATGTTAGCATTGATCACTTAATGATTTCTTTTTTAATTGCCTTCTGTATATTCGGATTTAGCCTTCTCTGCAATTGGTGAGAGGGTTTAGCTTCTAAATAAATCTGATGTGTACAACAAGAAGGGCTAATTCCTTTGAGGTCTGCTAAAGTCCAACCTATTGCCTTTCTTTTTCTTTGAAGGACCTAAATCAATTTACATTCTTGAGTCTTGGTCAAATTGGAATTTACAATCATCGAAAAAGTTTGATTAGGTCCTCAGAAGCAATATTTTAGAGAACTGGGTAAATGCTTTAATTTAGGCTGGGGCGCATTAAGATCAAAAGAGGGAAAACTCTTGGTTTGATAAGAAAACAACGGTTCAGGAAATCTTTCAACCTTAAAAGTCCAAGGAGGTTGTGCATCAACTGTAATGTGGAACAAATCAGAAACCTGCTCGAGTTGGTGTAGGGATTTAGGTGTGAGATTGATTAGGCTAGCATTTAAAGGATCTGAAAACACATTAATTGCCTTGCTTTCTTCAATAATCCCACCTGGATCATCAGTATCATTGATCATTCCGCATTCATCTCTTTGCCTTGTGGCTTGAAAAATATTCATTCTCATCTTCCTATCACAAAAGACAATTTCCATACTACCATTCTCACAAACAATATGGGCCTTTGCGGTAGCAAGGAAAGGTCTTCCCAAGATAATTAGGGTATTCTTAAGTTCCTCAGGCACCTCCATGTCAAGGACAACAAAATTCAGTAGGAAATATAAATCTCTGACCTTGACAATGACATCCTCTATGATTCCCCTTGGTGTGGATATTGATTGATTTGTAAGTTGAAGGGTAGCACTTCTGGGTTTCAGATCCCTGAATCAAAATTTCTCAAAAAGAACAATGGCAATCAAATTGATTAAGGCACCTAAATCAAGTAGGGCTCTATCAAAAGTTTTTCCCTAATGACACAGGAAATCAAACAGGCTTTATCCTTTCTTTTAGGAGGGAGGGGTCTTAAGATGATAGAACTATCTTGTGCAAAAAAACCACCCTCTCAGGGTTTTGGCCTTATGCTTCTGAGTACAAGGTCCCTTTAAAAACTTAGCATAAGGTGGAATTTGCTCTATAGCATCAAGGAGCAGGATATTAATTCGGACTTGTTTGAAAAGGTCAAGCAGCACCTTGTTGATAGGATTGTTTTCCCTGGTTTTCTTTTTGTTTAAGGATTCAAGGAAAGGAACATTTGTGGAGTTTGGAATAGTGCTTTCCTAAGCCTTAGGTTCAGAAATTTTAGGTTCTTCAACCTAAATAGCCTTATTAGGATCTTACAGCTCTTGTCTACTGGTTAGGTAGGGTGCTTAGTTTGGGTACCACCCGTTAAAGTGGTTGCATTGGCATTATCATTAGGGTTTGGATCATGGGAATAGTTAGAAAAATTAGGTGCAGCCTAATTTGGGGAATTGATTAGAACCAGGAGTCAAGGGAGCTTGATTAATAAGGTGGGCTTGTGGTCTTGGCTCCCTAATTTTGTTGAACCCTTGAGGATTGAATCCTTGGTTAGGAAATTTTCTAGGGTTTGGGATGGGTTGAGAAGGTAAGGCACTAGGTTGCCTTGATTTTGTCAGCTGACTCAGTCGATTTTTTGGTTTGGTTTATATCATCTTGGTGCTTCCGATCTCTTCCTTGGAACAATTTAATCAAGGTCTTTAATTGGCTCGATTGGATTTGGCTTTCAAGTTGTCTAAATTATTGACCTTGATTGTAAGTGGTTGGGTCAGGGTAGCAAGGTTTAAATGCAAGCCTGATTCAAGTTAGGTACTTGTCTTGTTTGTTTGGTCAACTAGGAGAAATTAGGACGATTTCTCCATCCAGGGTTATAGGTGTTAGAAAAAGGTTTGTTCTTTTGGTATCCCTAAACGACTTACACATCCTCGTAGGACAAAGGTGGTGTAGAAGGAGCAAAAAAATTAGAATAATTGGAATCAAAGGTCCCAATGTGCATTTGGCTCAAGGGCTGAGCCAAGTTAATATTGTTCGCATAGTCTCTCCCAAGGAGGCTTATGTAGAAGGAGAAATCAAATTGGGTTGAACTTGATTTTGAGTGAGTGCTCTAAAAGTTTTTCCCAATTCGTCAATTTTCTTATTCACCACCTCCACTTGATCAACATTAGGTCCATATCAATTTGGCTTGAACTATCTTGGACCTCATGTACCCCTCTTTTGGGCTGACTAGTCTTGTTAAAAGTACTCATGAAGGCATTGTTTATTGAATTTTCACTCATATTTCAAATAGTTCAAAGGCGCTAACCTCATCTTTATTTAGGAAGTTTCCACCATAAGGTGCATCCACAAAATTTCGTTGATTCTCACTTAATCCATGATTCTAAATATGGGCCAAATGCCACTTAGGTATTCTGTGGTGCAAGCATTTCCTAATCAGCTTTGTGAATCTTTCCCGAGCTTCATTGATTTGTTCCCCTTGGTGTTGATTGAAAGTATTGATTGCCCTTCTTAATGCTTTGGTCTTGCCAAGGGGGAAGAATTTTTTAAGGAAAGCACTCCTGAGCTCCTCCTAGGAGGGAATAGGCCTTCCAATGGTTCGGTAACAATGTGCATCTTTATCTTTACGGGAAAAGGAGAACATTTTTATCATTATCACTTCAATTTTAAGATTTCAAGGTCTAAATGTATTTCCAATGTTGGATAATTCTTTTAAGTGTTGAAATAGATCCTCGAAATTATTTCAAAAAAAGTGTGGGATGAGGTTTATGATAGCATGTTTTAACTCATAATCAGCTCCTTCATCAAGAATGCTGATGAAGGGTTTAGGTGTATGACTGGACGGATTGCAAAATCTCTCAAGGGCTTGGGTAGGCAGGTTTTGTTGAGCAATAATCATCTCCTTTAAGGTTTGGAATTGCATTTGAGTATGTTGATTTTGTTTATCCATTTGTAATTGCTTCAACTCAAGTGGAGTTAATTCTCTCCCCGCGTGGGTTGATCTAGAAGGGTTAGCCATAATGATAGGGTTAGATGTAGAATCAAGTGACCTAGAAATCAATCTTCTTCTAGAAGATTTGAGGGCACCCCATAGATAAGGATTCTGGGATCTGCTCCTATGTAATGGAAACTTCAACAGAACAAGCATGGGGCTACAAAAATAAATGGGATCCACCTTCATTTAAACTCATCTTTGGAGTAAATGTTGCAAATCCCTGGCAGGTAAAAGGGCCTCTCAAAAAAACCTAGTAAGCATCGCTCTAGAAGTGTAACGACTCGAACCCCCCACTGTAGTAGGAACTCATCATTTTCCAAATTTTCACCCAAGATCTTAATCGTCCAACTAACTTCCACAAAACATAGCATCTGCGCAAGAAGTATCATCACATCAAGGAAATAAAAGAAGGAATAAATTGAGCTTACAATGAATGTTTGGTCACCAGAGTCCACATCAATAATCCATAGTTGTTGAAGCTACGAGTTACTATGCCATCGTATTTGGTTTTTGAAAACCTGATGTCGTAGTTTGAAATCGAAGAACTCGTGTTCAACAAATAAAAATTGTACCGGAATAGAAATCCCCGGTCGAACTCAGGGAGGTAGATGTTTGATTAAAAATACGCATCTATTTTATTTGTCATGAAGTAGAATAATTGATTAGAAACTATCTATCTATTTACAATAAATAGAGGTGAGAGAGAGAAAGAATATTACAAACAAAAATAAAAAAGAGATGTAGAATGAACATGGAATTCATTATCAAAGAGATTATTCATTACACTACTCATTACGACTAGAAAGCAGAAAATGATTACACTAGAAAGCAATAAATCTACTCTAGAAAGCATTAAAAAGAATGGAGAGAGAATTATCCTCCTCGACGGTCGCTTGGAGGACGAGCCGGACGAGACGATGCCTGGAAGATGGGGAACGGAGCAGGAAGAAGGAGGACGAAGCGGGAAGAATGGGAACAGGGCAGCACGTCGTTGTCGTCGCGGGATCCACTTCCGAAATGGGGACGAAAATTTGACTTTATCTCTTGAGAAGCATCCCGGGTGTGGGACAAGCTTCTCTTGAGCTTTGGAGAGGGAGAGAAGAGAAAGAAGGGATGAAAATTTCATATGGAGGGGGTTTCCTTTTATAGTTGCAAGGAGTGAGGGCAATTTGGTCTTTTTAATTTGAAAAACATTAATTCAGGACCTTTAGTGATGGATAAAATCGTCGCTAAAGGTCCAAACGTGGCCTTCGGGGGCAGTGCTCGTGCGCCCGCTCACCTCCCGTGCGTGAAACGTGCACTCCACGTTCTTCAAATCTTACCCGTCCAATCGTGAGATCGAATGGCTTAACTCGCCCCTTGCCGCGCCTTCTCATCGTGCGCTCGTCGCGTCTGATCCCACGTTACGTGCGGGCATCTGATGCGGCGTAAGCGTTATCGAGCGTGCATGACCACTCGATCGTGATTGAGCGGTCAATTGCGCCCGCTCATCGTGCCTCAGCAGTCGCTCCTTGCGAATTGAACGCGCGCCTCCTGATCTTGCGAGCGCTCTCACCCGCTGCGCTACAGTGGGGAAATAGGCATGCGGGTGTTTTTAGGTGTAGCTGCCCATGGCCATTGGATGGTGATCCAACGGCCAAGATCCAACGCGCGGTGGAAGGGTGCGGTGGTCTCCAAGATTAGTTGGGCCAGTTTGGGCAGCCGAGATGGTGCCACGTGGTACCATCTTGGTTGTCCATCTTCTGGATGATGTAGATGGTGCCACGGGTGTCTGATTGAGTCAATTTTCGCACCATTAGGCTACGATCATTGATCTGAATCCATCCGTGCGGTTGGATTTATCATTTGAAGTGAGGATTTACACCATCTTGGCCCTTGATCTTTTAGGGTTCCTTGGTCTCTATGTGATGCTGCAGATGTCTAATTAGAGCGATCATGGAGTCGTTGAACTCCAATCGTCGCCCTAATCAAATCTATATGGTTGGATCTTTGATCCGAGGCCCCGATAAAAATTTTGTCGTATCCCTAAACATAAAAGGAGACAATTAACCTCCATTTTATTCAAACTAATCTAAATGCAAGATGATGCATGCTATGCAATATTTATAGTATGTAATGCAATTCTATGCTTAAGAACATGCATAAATAGACAACTTATGTAATGTAAACATGTTTACATCACACCCCCATGTCTATCTTCTGCTAGTCCCTAGCAAAAACTACATGCTATTTATAAAAGAATTAGGTTGGATTATTTGGGCATGAGTTATTTTCAATCATTAAGAAAATGTTTACTTAGGATCTGAACTTTTTAAAGACACAATAGTGCCCGGGTATCTGCCAAAATGCAGACCACCTCAAGCTCTCACCTTATTCAAAGAAAAAATTCCTTTTTCTCTTTTTCTTCTTTTCTATTTTTTTTGGATTTTCGAGTTTAGGGTTTAAGAGTGGATTTCTACGACCATTCAACTCACCCAAGATTTGATGAGAACCCTAAGTTCTAAGCATCTTATTGTGAATGTGATAGACTCGTTGATCGGCAGTTAAAATGGACTTTGAATTTCTACGCCTCTAGGTGACCTTAAAAAGAGCATTCTACCTAAAGGTATATCTTTACAATCGGCAGCTTTCTCCCTACTTTTATTTTTATGAGGTCAACACAAGGGTGAATCTAGTGTATATCTCCCCGGTTTATTCTACTTCTCTACTTCTTCCTAAGTGTTTTGGAAATTTTCAGTGCATTTATTGAGCTATGTTCTGGACAACCGGTCGATGAGCTATTACCATCGACAACTTGCCAGCCATACTCGTGCAGTGAAGTGTGACTGATCTCTTTTGTTTTCTTTTTTTCTTTTCTCTCTTTTTTTTCTTTTCTATTTGACTTTCTTTTTCTCTCCTTTTTTTTTAAAGTAGGTGGCTTCCCTGATCTAAGATTTACCTAAAGGCAGTAAGAAGAGAATGGTCCAGTGACTTGGCTCTGGACAACCTACCTATGGGCTGTTACCCACGATAACTTGCTAGCCATATTACTCTAGAAGGTTCATTAGCTACCTAATTTCCGTTAGAACCGCTGATTAATGAGTCAGTGACAAGATAGTGTGTAGATGCGTTAGGCTTAAAGTTCCCTCAAATCAAAGGGCAGGTTGATAAATCGTGTACTTATCACCCAAACTTATTTACTGGAATTAAAATAGAATTCAGGTTGGCAAGGACTCGAAAAACAAATCCACATTTTAATGGATACACAGGCCGATTAAGTCTGAAGACCTGAAGGGTCTTTGTGTTCAGATTCTAATGTAATATTTCCTAAGATTGAAAATTTTCTTAAACCTAAATTTTCTTTCCTAATTTCAAAATTTTTTATATAAATAAAAGAAAATAAAACAAATCTACGGAGTTGACGAATAAATTCAGAGATGAATATCTACCCCCCCATGCCTATCTAATGCAATGTCTTCATTGTATTAAAAAGACAGAAAACAGAGTGGAATATGGTAGAAAGCACCCGAATTTCGTGAATGTCGGGTCCGCTCCGAGATAAACAAAATCTGTAAATGTGCTGAATTTAGTGCCTTCAGCTTGGCACACTATACAAAGAAGAGAAATAAAGAATTCACAGGTGCAGATTAGAATCATAATAAAAAGAAGAAACCTCTAACCTGCTAGCAGATGTCCACAGATGTGGACCAGATTGTGGTGCAGACCCATACCCCATAATTGAGAATATCTAAGGTTCTGGATAAAAATTACCCAAAACCTAAAATCAGTGTGCAAGCGGGGTCGGGCCTACGATTTATGACGGTGCAACCCAAGACCAAAGAGTCGGGTTACAGAGAATTCGATATCGAAAGGATAATCAATGAATGTATGCTTGGGTTGAACATCCTCAGAATAAATGTCATAAGGGTTTTGGTTTGATGGTTTCAGATGAATTGGAACCCTTAGACTCGGTCCTCTATTTCCTCCGGAATTTGCTTCCCAAATCAAAATTTCCCAGCTCCTATCCTCATTCAGAATGTCAAATTCTGGGACTTCCTGCATATTAATCACCCCATTTGAAATTTCCAAGTCTAAAAGATGTGGCCGAATCAGAATTGACTTGTGTCTAGTTATCTCAAAAATAGAATCATCGATAAGCTCAATGGAGTGTAACTGACAATCAGGGCATTGGATTGAATCCTCTAGAAAATGCGATTTTGGATCCGTAATGTGAGCCCCAATAAGATCAGTTTCCTCAGTTATTGGGCTATCAAATGATCTATCAGATTCCTCAGGCCCAATCGTCTCATAGAAATCATGTTCTGTAAACTTGCGTGAGACTTCGCAACTCGAATCTTCACCATCAGAATCAAAGAAATCCAAATCCGTATTAATGTATGTCCCAAAATCATCTGTCATTTTCTGGTCCATGGAGACATACGTTTCCTCGTACCTTGGCTCTGGGATTTCAGGTGAAGAAATCAGATCATCCTTAATTGGTTGCTCTAATTCAATCTGGTCAGCCTCGTAACACGTATCCCCCTCGACAGGTGCCTGAGCAGGTTCTAACCTTGGCTCTCCTGAAGGGGGTTCATCTTGGGAATCATCCCACGATTGAACCAAAGAAACCACAAATCTCATTCTCAATTTCGCTAACTTTCCAAGTAGAAACTCACCCGGGTTCTTATCCTTAACATCCTGGAGCCAATCCAACAAATACTTATTCAAATCATCAATCATCTCAATCAGGGACTCCAATTTTTCAATGCAAGGTATTGGTTGAACTTCTAAAGATTGTATGGTATTCCTCAAGTTAGCCAAAACCTTATTTTGAACCTGGCTAACCTGAACCAAATGAGTTGGTTTAGGGTTGGGTGGGTTCGGGATCAGTGCAGAGGAGTTAACGAATTGAGATTCGTTATACCATTCCTGATAATAGGTCATTCCGGATTGTTCAAAAGGTAATGATGACCTAAAGGCAGTGTAATCAGAGGATGGGTAAGGATCAGTGTATCCTTCTTGATTGTAGATCGTATTAGGTTTTCCATGAAAGGGTGACGGTCTATAATCGAAGTGGCTCTAAGAAGGATAGAAATCACAATCATAGTGTTCAGGGTTAGACCCTAAACACGAAGGTCCAGAACTGTATCCCCAATTCGAGTTATCCCAACTAATTGATGGTTGATTACAGTACAAGTCGGGATAATCGTCATGTTGAGGATAACTCATAACAGGAGAGAAAGAGCAGGAATGCGTATAAAATGTGGAAGGATTCATGATAGACGAGAGGAAGAAAGGCACCCTGTAATACAAGCAATCAAACCTGTCCTTAAGTGGACTAGCCTAAAGCTCTACAGGCTCCCAAAACCCATCTTGAGATAAAGTAACGATTTGATCTATTTCTGTCTGTTCAGTCCATCCAGTTAGAAGGAGGGATTGAGGAGAAGGTTCTTCCTTTGGCTTGAGCCTCCAATTCCTAGTGTACCCCCCAACCGCGATTGTTTGATTATGCTCCCCTAGCTAGACATCACATTGAATAGTAGAAACAGACTAATTGAAAATAATCTCGTTTTGGGTTCCGAAGAGCAAGTCGAATCCTTAAGGCCAACGTCTACTCTGTTTTATTTAGGACTAGGTTTGAATGTGCTTTGGAATGTGATGGGCCCTTTATCTGGGTTATGCCCTTAATGGTTGATTGATGTGTGTGTGCATGCACAACCAGTAATTTTCAAGCAAGATTATTTTTGATGCGGTGAATTTTAGGGTTCAAATCTTGCTTAGTAGCTTTTAGGATTCAACTTTAGGTATTTTCAAACAAGTTTTGTTGGCACACCAAGTTTTGAAAGCACAGGTGAAGATGTTTTCCTTTAAAACTGAAAAGAATGTGGAGTGCCTGGTAAATCCCTAAGTGTTGAACCTAAGCGGCAGCTACTTGATGAGTTGATTTTAGTTGAAGTGGTGCGGCCTAATCAATTCAAACAATTGGTCTGTTGCACCACTTAATTAGGCACACAAGTGATTACCTAATCTGATTTTTACTCAATTATGTGTTTGGATGTGTGTACCGGCTCCAAAGATCGGTTTACTGGTTGAGTTTGAAAATCAGATGAGGTTGTGTACCTCTGTGAGATTTTTTTTATTTTTCTTTTTAGATGTGAAGGTTGAGGCGGGTGTGGGTGTCAAAGAAATAAAATCAATCTTAGAGTTTATAAGAACACCTATGTTGATTGATGTTTGTGTTATTATGTGGTGAAATGAAAACTAATGGGTGGGATGTGGGGGAAAACTTACGGAACCTTCAGCAGTGCTTTGTTCCAATCTACCACTTTTGCTCATCTCAAAAGAGTACCTGCAATCACAATAAGAAAGGAGAGAAGTGAGGTAAATGATTTGTAAGTTGGAAAACGTGAAAAAAAAATCAAAGAGTGTCGCCTCCTCGGCAACGGTGCCAAAATGCTGAAGCTACGAGTTACTACACTATCGTTTTTGGTTTTTGAAAACCTGATGTCGTAGTTTGAAAGCGAAGAACTCGTGTTCAACAAATAAAATTTGTACCGGAATAGAAATCCCGGGTCGAACTCAGGGAGGTGGACGTTTGATTAAAAATGTGCGTTTGTTTTATTTGTCACGAATTAGAATAATTGATTAGAAACTATCTATCTATTTACAATAAATAGAAGAGAGAGAGAAAGAATATTACAAACAAAAACCAAAAAGAGATGTAGAATGAACATGGAATTCATTATCAAAGAGATTGTTCATTACAATACTCATTATGACTAGAAAGCAGAAAATGATTACACTAAAAAGTAGTAAATCTACTCTAGAAAGCATTAAAAAGAATGGAGAGAGAATTATCCTCCTCGATGGTCGCTTGGAGGACGAGCCGGACGAGACGACGCCTGGAAGATGGGGAAAGGAGCAGGAAGAAGGAGGACGAAGCTGGAAGAACGGGAATGGGGCAACATGTCGTCGTCGTTGCAGGATCCACTTCTGAAATGGGGACGAAAATTTGACTTTATCTCTTGAGAAGCATCTCGGGTGTGGGACAAGCTTCTCTTGAGCTTTGGAGATGGAGAGAAGAGAAAGAAGGGATGAAAATTTTTTATGGAGGGGGTCTCCTTTTATAGTTGCAAGGAGTGAGGGCAATTTGGTCTTTTTAATTTGAAAAACATTAATTTAGGACCTTTAGTGATGGATAAAACCATCGCTAAAGGTCCAAATGTGGCCTTCGTGGGCGATGCTCACGCGCTCGCTCACCTCCTAGGCGTGAAACGGGTGCTCCACATCTTCAGATCTTAGCATTCCGATCGTGAGATTGGACAGCTTAACTCGCCCCTCGCCGTGCCTTCTCATTGCACGCTTGCCGCGTCTGATCCCGCGTTACACGCGGGCGTCTGATGTGGCGTGAGTGCTATTGAGCGCGTGCGACTGCTCGGTTGCGATCGAGCGGTCAATTGCGCTCGCTCACCGCGCCTCAGCAGCCTCTCCTTGCAAATCGAACGCACGCCTCCTGTCTCGCGAGCGCTCTCACTCGCTGCGCTACAGTGGGGAAATTAGTGCACGGGTGTTTTGAGGTGCATCTGTCCATGGCCGTTGGATGGCGATCCAACGGCAAAGATCCAATGCGTGGTGGAAGGGTGCGGTTGTCTCCAAGATTAGCTGGGCCGGTTTGGGCAGCCGAGATGGCGCCACGTGGTGCCATCTTGGCTGTCCATCTTCTGGATGATGTAAATGGTGCCACGGGTGTCTGATTGAGTTGATTTTAACGCCGTTAGTCTGCGATCATCGATCCGATCCATCCGTGCGGTTGCATTTACCATCTGAAGTGCGGATTCACACCATCTTAGCCCTTGATCTTCTAGGGTTCCTTGGTCTCTATCTGATGTTACAGATGTCTGATTAGGGTGATCTTGGAGTCATTGAACTCCAATCATTGCCCTGATCAAATCTGTATGGTTGGATCTTCGATCCGAGGCCCCGATAAAAATTTTGCCCTGTCCCTGAACATAAAAGGAGACAATTAACCTTCGTTTTATTCAAACTAATCTAAATGCAAGATTTTTTTTTTTTGAAACATTGAGGATTGCTATCAAGGTCTGATAACAATTCGGAAGGCAATAATTTAAATGCAAGATGATGCATGCCATGCAATATTTATAATATGTAATGCAATTCTATGCTTAAGAACATGCATAAATAGACATCTTATGTAGTGTAAACATGTTTGCATCAATAGTCGTCGATAAATAAATAAAAGAATAAGTTTGAAGAAAATTGTATTGAAATGACATGGAAAGAAGGAATCTAGATTAAGTAAGATGGTCCTACAGGACCACTATGGTGAAGAACTCAAATCGGCATTGCCTCCCTCCATAGTCATACAACCAGTTTGTTGTTTATCAAACTTGAGTACGAAGTCCAAATATAGAGCGTCAACAAAGCCTACGTAGAGTAGCAAAACAATGTATAAAGTAAAAATATAGAAATGCTATAAGTCAAAAGTGGGTACTTCACCTAACCTGAGGGTCGAGTGTATCTAAGGTTTTGGATAAAAATTACTCAGAACTGGAGATCGTTTTGTTTACGAGGCTTGGCCTGCGGTTTGTGAGGATGCAACCCAAATCCAAAAAGTCGATCAATAGAAAAATCAAGATAAAAAGAATAGTCAATGAATTTGTGCTTGGGTTGCACATCCTCAAAATCAAAAAATATCATAAGGGTCCTGATAAAATATCCAAAAGGTTGGTGGTTTCATGCAAATAAGAACCCTTAGATTAGACTTCTACGTCCCCTGTAACTAGCTTCCTAGATTTTTCATTTCCCAGTTCTTATCCTCCATAATCAAAGTTTCCGGGACCTCAAAAGTGTTATCAACCCAGTCTAAAATATCGAAGTCCAAAATTTGTGGCTTAATCAGAATTGACTTGGATTTGGTAACCTCAAGAAGTTAATCATCATTATGCTCAATGGGTTGTGATTGAAGAAAGGGGCTATGAATTGAATCCTTTATGAAATCAGGATCTGAATCCTCCATGCTAACTCCAGTTAGATCAAATTCCTCAATTACTGGGCTATCAAATGATTCATCATACTCCTTGAGCTCGTATGTCTCACAAAAATTATTTTCCTCAAACTCGAGTGGGACTGCACATAAGGTTTCTTCACTGTCAAAATCAAAGAATTTTGTATTCGCATTAATATGTCTCAAGATTGTATGTTATTCCTTGGTACACAGAGACATTTTGCCTCGTACCCTGGTTTAGGGATCTTGGGTGAAGAAATCAATTCATCCTCAATTGGTTGCTCTAGACCAATCTGGTCATCCCCGGTCTCGTAAAATGTGTCCCCCTCTAGGTGCCTGAGCGGGTTCTGACATTGGCTCTCCTGAAGGGGGTTCATCCTGGGAATCATCCCAAGATTGGACTAGAGCAATCACAAATCTCATCCTCAACCTTGACAATTTCCCAAGTAAAAACTCACCCAGGTCCTTATCATCAACATCTTGGAGCCAAGTCAACAAATACTCGTTAAGATTGTTAATCATTTGAATTAGTGGCTCTAATTCTTTAGTGTAGGGTGTTGGTTGAGCTTCTGAAGATTGAATGGTATTTCTTAAGTTAGCTAACACCCTATCTTGGACCTGGTTCACCTAAACCAAATGGTTTGATTCGGGGTTGGGTGGGTTTGGGTTCAGTCCAGGGGAGTTAAGAAATTGAGGTTCTTGGTGCCCTCCCTGATAATAGGTCATTTCGGGTTGTTCAAAGAGTGGTGGTGACTTATATGCAGTGTAATCTTGGGGAGGGTATGGGTTGTAATCGTCATATCCTTTTTTATTGTAGATCGTGTTAGGGTGTCCATAGGAGAGTGGTGATCTATAATCAGTGTAGCTCGGAGAAGGATAAAAATCAAAATCATGATGTCCAGGGTTGGACCTTGAACATTGAGGTCTGGAATTATATCCCCAATCCAAGTTATCCAAACTAGTAGATGATTGGGTACAGCACAGGTCGGGATAATAATTATCATATTGGGGATAAGATGTGTCAGGAGGGTAGGAGTGGAAATGTGTGTAGGATGTGGAAGGATCCATGACAAAATGGGAGGAAAAATAGAAAAGAAAGGTGCCTTGTAGTACAAACAATCAAACCTATCCTTAGGTGGGGTAGCCTAAAGATCTACAAACTCCCAGAACCTGTCTTGAGATGAAAGAAAAGATTTGGTCTACTTCTCTCTAGTCAATCCAACCAGTTGAGGGAGGGATTGGGGAGAAGGTCCTTCCCTTGGCTTCCACCTTAGGTTCCTTTGATACCCCCAACCACGGTCGTTTGACACTGCTCCCCTAGCTAAACATCAGATGAACCAGTAGAAGCAGATTAATCGAAAATAATCTCAATCTGGGCCCCAAGGAGCATGTCAAATCCTTTAGGCCAACATCTACTCAATTTTAGTTAGGCTTAGGTTTGATTATGCTCCGGAATGTGATGGGCCCTTAGATAGGTTGTGCCCTTAAAGATCAGTTTCAATGTGTGTGCGTGCACAACCAAGGTTTTCAAACAAGGTTATTTAATGATGTGCCTTTTAAGATTTAACCTTATTTAGTAGCTTTTAGGATTCAATTCTTTGGTGTATTCAGACAAGGTTCAATTGGCACACCAAGTTTTGAAAGCATCGGTTCAAATATTTTCATTTGAGAACTCAAAAGAATGTGGAGTGCATGGTTAATTTCTAAAAGTTGAATCCTAAGGGGCAGCTACTTAATGAATTAATTTTATGTTAAGTGGTGTGGCCCAGAGAAATCAAACAAGTGGCCTGATGCACCACTAATTAAGACATCCAATCATTTTTAGCCTATTCTAATGTCTAATCACTTATTCGTTTAGTGCACTGAGGTGTACCGGGTCCTTAGGCCAACTCCTCAGTTAAGTGATTGAATCACACAAGAGTGATGCACTTTAGTGTGTGTGTGGGTGTATAAGGTGTGTAAGTTTAAATAAATCCCACAATTAGATTTTATATATATATTTGTGTGTGTGTGTTTGGAGGGGGGGAGTGAGGTGGGTGGGAGTGACAACCAAACAACCAAGACTAACCTTAGGGTTTATGCAAGCTCCTAGGTTCATTAGGGTTTGCGTTATTAGGTGGTGGAATGAAATCGAAGGGAGTAGGAGGTGGGGTACACTTACAAACCCTTCAACTGCACTTTATTTCAATCTACCGCTTTTGCTCACCTCGAGAGAGTACCTACAATCACAATAAAAATGGAGACAAGTGAGGTAAACGATAAGTAAGGTGAAAATAATGGGAAATCAAAGAGCATTGCCTCTCCAGCAATGGCATTAAAATGATGAGCGAGATTTCAATGCGTAAAAGGTTTGATTTAGAAACAAGTCGTTGTAGTGTGTAAAAATTCGTTATCAGATAAAATTTATAACTGAAACTCTGGTGAGTCTTGGGTCGAACGCGGGGAGGTGAACGTTTGATTAAAAATTGCATTTGGAATTATTGTCACAAAGCAGAGTAGTTAGTTGAAATTAACCTACGCTAGCTATTCTACTTAAAGAAAAAATAATAGAAAAGAGATAGAATAATATAAAGGAAGAGAAAAATGGAGAGAAGATGAACAAATATTACATTTAAATATTTTATAGTCCATTACAACTACTTAAAGAAAACTAACTACACTAGAAAGCAGTAAAAAGATATGGGTGAGAAAATCCTCCTTGATGGCTGCTTGGAGGATGAGCCGCATTGACAGAGTGATCGAAAGAGGGTGGTGAGATGTTGGATGAGGGAGAATGAGGTTGGAGGATGGAGGATGAAGCAGGGCAGCATTGCAGTAGGATCCGCTTCGCGAATGGTGGCTAGAAAACAACCACGGGATGCTCCATGAAGGGGGTGAGAAGGTGGACAAAATTTTGATTTTTTTACTTTAGAGGAGCATCTCGGGTGTGGGACTAGCTCCTTAGAGCTTTGGAAGGGTGAGAGAAGAAGAGAAGGGATGATGTGATGAGTGGGTATGTGGTCCTATTTATAGTTGAGGACATGGGGCCAAAGAGACACATCAAATCTTTAAAATTAAATACAAGCGTTTAGTGACACACGTATACGTCACTGAAGCTAAATGTTGGTGAAGATGCACGGAGAGGCGAGGACCGTTGGATCTTCATCGCACGGCATGGAGGCGGCGTCGGTTCGCGCGTTCGTTAGCTACATTGAAGAGGCGTCGCTCCTCAACTGTTGAATCGCAAATCAACAGCTCGGATCGTGAGCCATCTTGCCTTCAGCACACTAACACCTCCACGTGTGATCGTGCATGATCGCACGCGTGTGCATAATGTACTCATCCAGTGCACCTAGCATCGTCACGTAGCCACCATCGCTGCTGCTCGATCTCAATCGTGCGGTTGAATTTAACTGCGCCTCACTTTAGCAGAGAATTTGAGGTGCCTTGGGTTTCGAATGTGAGCTCGTAGGATGTGAACGCCTCTCTCACCCAATGTGTTGTAGCTGTGGATTGTTGAATTTTTGAATTAAGGCACCATTGCTCACTACTGTTGGATTTCCGTCTAGCGACCAAGATTTATCACGGATCGCGCCTTCAGAGTAAGTGCGGCGCTTGGGGCAGATGTCGTGGCTGCATCTTGACCGTTAGATCTCGATCCAATGGTCAAGATTTGATGGCACAGATGAAGAAGGAAGAGACTGATGGTTGTGGGTGGCTTGGATGGGCCATGTGGCGCCATCTAGGCTATCCATTTCCCAATGCTTGTAGATGGTGCCATGGATGTCGGATTGGGTCGATTTTCACGTCGTTAGGTTGCGATTGTTGATTCGAACCCATCCGTGTGGTTGGATTTGTTGTCTGAGGTTTGGATTTTCACCACCTTGCCCCTTGGGTTCTGATCTTCCTCGGACTACATCTGATGCTATGGAGGTCCGATCGGGGTGATGTTGGAGGTGTTGGACTCCGATCGTCTCCCTGATTAGATCCGTATGGTTGGATCTTCAATCCGAGGCGTAGATAAATATCACCTTGTTCCTTAACCACAAAAAGGGCAAATTAACGTATAATTTGTACAATCCATTCTAAATGCAGAATGTTGCATGTTATGCAATATTTATAATGCTGAATGCAATTACACACCTAAGAACATGCATAATAGACATTTTATGTGAAATAGATGTGTCTACATCAGTTACATATGTATTTTAGTGTGAAGGATCCACAAGTATTTGGAATACCTGAGTGTTATTCGCTTTGAATCGGGTTTTAAAATCAATGCGTGTAGTATAGGTTGAATTAGTGCGAAAAACAAATAGAATTTATTATTTGAATGAAAGTTCGAGGTCAAACACATGGAGCAATTAACAAAAATAATTCTCAAGATTGCAATTCAACACAAATATATAAGCAATAGAATTCCAAGCAAATATGAATGAAAGTGAATGTCAGAAAATGCAAAAAGAATGGGGTAAAATGTGATTTGAATCACTAATTACCCCTCACAATTATATCAAATAACTCAATAGTACTAAGCAATTAAATTCCACGTAGTATAAGTGTACAGTGCACTTCAAATGTTTGCTCAGCCAATCAGATTGCTTAACCCGCTCACTACTACAGTGCCCTTCTGCTTCTTCTTCTTCTCTGGCTTTCTTCTCTTCTGCTTCTTCAGCTCCTTCTGGCTATGCCTTTTCTTCTCCTTCCTCTAGCTTCCTCTCCTTTCTCTTCTACACAAGGGTAAGGGCTTCTTAAATGGCTAAGTGTTAGCCGTTGAATCACAAAGCAAAACCCCCCTTGCCCCTGCACGCTTTCTTTCTTTCTCTCTCTAGGATCCGCCCTCCCAGGGCCTCCGGTTATCGGGTATTCAGGTAGAGTGCACTCGAGACTAGGCTCATCGGCAGTGGGTGGTGAGTGAGGTGTGAACAGGGCTTAGGCGAGTAATTGGATGCACTAGACCCGTGGGTTAGATGTTGTGAGTGAGGCGCAGGTGAGGGTGTAATAAGACCTCACCCCGTGGTTGGAGGCAATAAGCCCCAATCACCAAAATAATTTATGCAGGTGCTTCGCTTCGTATGCTTCTGAGGTGGGACTACAAGTCCCACCCTTCCTTCGCGCAAGCTATAGAAGGTGTTCCTTCCTTAATTAGAGCGTGAGTGCACCCTGGCAGCTTCAATTGGATGCCTGGGAGTCTTCCTGGGAGTAAGTTTCACTGCCTAGGACTTCATCTGGGGCTTGCAGGTGCTGAAGCAAGTTTCATACCTTGCTTGAAGCTACAGCAATGATGGCGGAGGACTTGCTACCTGAAAGTTAGAATATGGCTTCTCAGCCTTGTTAAAAGGTTCAGGAGCTTCGCCGTAGGATGGCGAGTACAGTGGTGGGTGTGGTGTGGAGTGGGAGTGGCTATGGTGGCCGGACGGCGACAGAGTTGGTGCGTGGAGGTGGGTGTGTTTGGCAGAGGGTTTGGAGGAGCGATCGACCTAACTAAGTTAGGGCTTTTGCTCCTGAGGTCGAGGCGGAGGTGTAGAGTGTGGAAGCGGCAGTGTAGGTGGTCTGTGGTGGCCATTGGAGCTCACCGGTGGTATGTTGGCGAGGTGGAAGATGAAGTCACGGAGGGCAATGCGGAAGTTGAAGCGAAGTGTTGGAGGGGTTGTCGTGATGTGGGGAAGCTGAGGAGTTGATAAAGATAGGTAGCGGACGGCAGGGATCAAGGTTGGCGTCGGTTGCATTATGGCCGACGCTGTAGATGAAAGTGACTGGTGGGAGTTGGATGGTGAGGACGAAGGAGATAGGGACGTCGGTCAATATTGCACGATGCAGATGAAGGTGAGGGAGGCAAATCCATCGCCGGTATTGCGAATGGACGAGGAATGAGGTCAGAAGGAATCTCCGGAGCTCGGAGCCTTTCAGCCGGAATAGGAAGGAGGAATATGGGGAGTATCCAGCCAAAATCGAGCTTGGAATCTTCGGTATGATCTAGGGGTCCTTTTATAGGCCTCTGGATGGTGTGTTTTGGGCTTGGGAAGCAAGCTTCCCAAGCTAGGAAAGCTCATCGGAGATAGGAATTCCAATATATCCTAGACTCTCATGCATTCGCATGAGAGATTGGGAAGGTTTTAGAGCTTGGGATTTGGCTCAAAAGGAAGGAAATTCCTTACGAACTTCCATTTCAAATTTAAGAGGGATTTGTCAAGGAATCAAGGAGAACATGCCACTTTAAAGTCTCCGTAGTTGTAGGATTAGAATTCATGTCAGTAGGGACCTTTTTGTGAAGAATAAAAAGAAGTTGGGGGCCTTTTTGTCAGATTTTCAAAAGTTAAGGGCATGTATATGAGAGAAAAGAATCAGACAGGACCAAATTGCAAACTAGGTCAAGACAATCTCAAGTTGGGTCCAAATTTTGGTAAAAACCTAATTTTGACCTAAGGAATCCAATGGTAAAGTTGGATTTTTGTTTTGACCAAGTTTGACTGGGTAATTTATGCAAAAATCTAAATTAGGGCAAATGTCAGTCTGAGACTCTATTTTGTGTCAAGATGGGATCTGATGGTCAAATTGAAGGTACCAAACCCTAAATAATATTTTTCTATAAATTTTAGAGGGTTTAAATGAATTTTATCCTGACTAGAACCTCAGTTAATTTAGTGGGTCTATTTTTAGGGTTTCAGATTCCATTAACTGAGGTTCTGGTCAGGATAAAATTCGCCTAAATACTCTGAAATTCATAGAAAAATATTATCTATGGTTTGGTACCTTCAATTTTACCATCAGAACCCGTCTTGACCCAAAATAATGTCCTAGACAGACATTTACCTAAATTTTGGTTTTTGCATAAATTACCTAGTCAATCTTGGTCAAAACCAAAATCCAACTTCACCATTGGATTCCTTAGGTCAAAATTAGGTTTGTATCAAAATTTAGGCCTAATTTGAGACTGTCTTGACCTAGTTTGTAATTTGATCCTGTCTGATCTTGTATATCACACATATGCCCTTAACTTTCAAAATACCTACAAAAAGGTCCCTAACTTTGTCATCATTTCACAAATAGGTCCCCATGCCATTTTTGGAAGGTTAAACCTTCACCGTCGAGTTTCGAGCGAGGATTTCTCTCTCGATTCTCAATCAATCTCTCCGAAAATTGATATGGAGATTCCTTGGGAAGTTACCTTCCATTTGAGCCATTTCTTGGGCTCTAAGTCTTTCCCAAAAGGCCATGCAAACCTTTCAAAGGTTCGGGTATCCTATTTTGTAAAAGCCTTCCGATCTTGGAAGCTTCTTTCCAAGCTTGGAAGGGCTTCCTATGGCCTATAAAAGAACCCCTGTCTCATGGCCAAGCTTTTCAGCAAGTCTTGGCACGTCAAAAGGCCCTAAAAACCTATCTCCGACCACCATAGACCCATGCTCCGGTGACCTCTTCGACCCTCCTCCGGCCGTCCGACGACCAAATTGGTCGGCTGACTAGCTTCCTCTCTTCCTCACGACCCTTCTTAGCCAAAGGGAGGGCGTTTCTCCGTCTGATTCGTCGTCGCCTCCTCACCGCTTCTACCTCCTTCTCCAACACTGGTTGATCAAAATCGGCTACCTCTGCCTCTCTCCCACCTCGGTAAGTCCCTCTCTTGCTCTCTCTCTCATTCTATTTCGCTCTCCCACACTTACTATACATGCACAACCGCCAACCACTGCCCTCGCACTTCATCTTCTCCACCTCTAGTGATGCTCTGGTGATGCCAATCAGCCGCTACACCGCTCGACTCTTGCCGCCAACACCGCCAAAACCTCCGCCACGACTCACCCTCCAAAAACCCTAAAGAAATTTAGGGTTTAACACCCTCCACCTTCTCGCCAAACACACCCACTGTCCGCCCTCATCCACCTCACCGTTAGCCCTCCACACACGTCTACACCCCCTCGAACCATCGTCATTGAACTTTCCTCATCAAGGAGAAGCTCCTGAAGGTATTGATTGGGGCACTTAGCCCGTGTTCGTCTCTTTCAGGTATCACGTTGCCTCCACCATTGACAAAGCTTCACGCAACCTTCAAGAAGGTGTTCTTGCGCCTGAAGCTCCAGGTGACCATCCCAGGTCACTTGGAACACCTCTAGGAAGGGTCCAAGGGCGCCAATTGAAGGTGTTGTCCTTCACAGTTACGCCAATTTGAGGCATCTTCACTACCTGCAGCGTGCGTGAAGAAAGGGTGGAACTTTAGTCCCACCTTGGTAACTGATGAAGCGGCATAGTCGCATAAATTGAATTCTTGCTATAGCCTTGTTGCCTCAGTAAGCATGGGGTGAGGTCCCCTCGCACGTGCCCACGCACGCCCTTGCCTGCGCACACGCCCCATGGGTCTAGGCTTGGTCCGTTTACCCGGATACCTTGGTCTGGTCTAATTTGCTGGTTCTAGGAGAGGAAGAAGAGAAAAAGAGAGGAAAGGGGGGGGGGGGGTTTGCTCTGTTGCCCTCCTCTTGACTCTTGTGAGATCTGAAGAGGCCTTTGCCTCTGCTGGCGTGCTAAGTCCTGTGTTGTGCCTTCTCGGAAGCTAAGGGAAGAAGAGAAGGAAGAGAAAGAGAGAAAAAGAAGAGGAGAAGAGGAAAAGAAGAAAGAAACCTCTCCTTGAGGCTTGAAGAAGAAAAAAGGAAGAGGCCTTTGCCTCTGTTAAGGCGTCTGAGCCTATTCTGTCCTCTGATATCTGATACCTTGGTTTTGTTGGTTAAATTGAGTTGTGCTTAGCTTATCTGATTTGTTACTTTGAGTAGCTTGCAAAGCTTAACATTGTAGGGTAATCTGGTGATTCAAATCACCATTTTACCCTCTCTTCTTTTTGCATTATTGACATTGGATTTCATTTATATATCTTTATTGATTGCAAATTCTTACATCTTTGATTGTGATCTTGAGTATTAAATTGCCATTTGCTCCCTGTGTTCGACCTCGGACTTCATTTTTGATATTCGAGTAATAAATATTATATGTTTTCACACTGATATGTTCTATACTGCAACGCGACGATTTTAAAACTCGTTTCAGAGTGATGAACACCCATGTTGGTGATGCATGATGAAATACAAGGGTAGCAGTTTTTGCAAGCGGATATTGACAAAGATGATTTGATGTGCTCCACAGAGAATGCATATTGTACGAAGCAGGAAAATAAGAAACGAAAAAACGAGGATGGAGAGGGAAGTTCCGGCATATAGCTGAATACAAGAAAGACACGCTTCTTGTGGATGCCAAACATACACAAAAAATTCATTTCTGCTGTGAAATCTCTTGGTTGTGAAAGTAAGTTGGATTCTAGACTTTTTTCCCCTCACATGTCATTTACTTTTGTTGATTATCTTGTACCTATCTCATTCCAAGGATTTCTCAATCATATTAAGAAAATGAGATTGCCTCTTGCAATAAAAAATGTAGGGGCAGTGCCTACAAAAATTATGGAGGTGATGAGGGTTGAAGGACTCACTAGGCATATCCTTGCTAGCCACTTACAAGTATGGACTCATTCCCTGATTTCATTTGTATAAGCTTGGAATGGATGTTACTTGACAGCTCCAATGCAAAATGCCTTCATTTCAAATCCAAATTGAAATCACACACACACACACACACAATATTTTCCACCATCTCAACCGGAGGTTGCAATGATAATAATTTCTTCTTGCTAATAATACTTCCTTCATGAATTTCTACTTTTCAAAAATTAAAAAAATCTAAAAGCTTTAAATGTAGGTTTGTTGTCTAATTATCTTGCACGTCCATAAGTGGACTTGAAAAGTCCAATCCTCATTCCAAAAATCTAAATCACCTTCTCTTATTTTCTAAGTAGTGTTTTTCTTCCTCTCTCCAAGCTATCCGCATAGCTTTCCACCTAGCAGGCCCTTTAGTTATATTTTCCTTTCTAATTCTCCTAACTGTATTTGATGAAAGCTTCCCAGGAAAAATTAATAGTATAACATCTCCAAATCAGTTTCATTCTCAAAGGCATCATAACATCTCCTAGTCTTCTAATACCCACACCTCCATTTATTAGTTTTAAAATATCATTCCAATTTACTTGATGCTTTCCTTTATGCTCTTCCAAATTTGAAAAATACCTTTAGTAAATCATGGACCAACATCATATAAATAGGAAGGCTTGATAATACATCTCTTATCAAAATCATTTTACCTCCAGGTAAAAGAAGTCTTTCTATCTATCCAGCCAATCTGTCCTGAATATCGCGTATTAAAGAATTGAAAATCCTTTTCTTGGTACTTCCTTTCCTTGAAACATGGGGCAACTCAAGTAAATAAATGTCATCCCTCCTGCCCATTCCAGTTATTTATGTTTGATAAATTCAAACTTTGGATAATGATAGAATTGGTGATTTCTTATTTCCACTCATTGTAAATTTGGTGTTACACGCATTGTTTAACTTTTATAAAAGAAATACATATGAAAATCTAATTTATTTCTATATGAGAAAAACTCATGCATATCTTTGGAGTCAAATATTCATGTAACTTGAAAGAAAGTGATACTCTAATTTCAGATTATTTAAATCCTCATTGATGGAACAAATGATAAAGTCTTAGTTTGTTGTAGAGTTTTAGCCATACGATAAGTTTTCTACTATAGAATTCTGGACATACGATAGGTTTCATACAACTTTTGAATTATTCTATATCAGAAATGTTTTTTTTCTCGAAAAAGTCTATAATCAGAAATGTTGTGAATGGATCCTAATTTAGAACTTAAAATTCTCATAGAAATATCGCATCCAATTGAGAAGCGGAAAGCAAAAAGAACAAGTTCAAGACAAGTTATATGATCGTCATGACTTTCCTCCTACATTGCAGAAGATATCTCCAGAAGATCTTGCATTTATTGATGATGGTATTATCTAATTGCACTTCCTAATATGTGGCTCCCTCTTTGTTAAGCTATATTGAATACCCATGGAAATGACATACCTTTTTTAATCTTTAGATCTGCCAATGAGAGCAATGCCACATGTTGAAGAACCATTGCCTCCACTAGTTGATGATATTATTGGCTCCGTCTATGAAGGATTAGATGAATTCCCATGGGGGAATTCACAGGACATGATGGGTTTAGCTGCAAATAATCTCAAGAACGTGGCAAGCGGTGATGCCTTAATTTCTTTGAAGTATTTTTGCAATGTTATTTTACCTTGCATTTTGTTTGACTACTGTCTAGAATAAAGTAAATGTGAACCTCAATGATAGAACATGCTTATCAATGGCGTTCACGTGTTTGAGTGGACTTAAGTTAGAACTTCATATACGTAATGTCAGGATCGGAACAAAATTATGTTCGTTTTTCCCTAATTCACTTTCTGATGGACAGATATGTTCTCCTTCCATTCTTTGTTTTGATAGAAATAAATTACTTTTGTAATCCCTGTTTAATAAACAAATATCTTCTTCCATTCTGTGTATGGTATCTCACAGCATATTGTGGTTTCTAGTGCATTTACAAAACTATTTTGCTTTCAAGAGAAAACAAACAAGGTACAAATTTTTGGATCTAAACAGGGAGAATTATTTTCCCATTTTGCAAGGATAGTAACCTTTTGAAATTCAAATGTGTCACTGTTGGTTTCATCTTTTGGATTTTAATGATGTATTTATTACAGTATTACGAAAGACGATTATCACTTTAATTTATTTATTACTTGAGATTTTAAAATATCCTGAGGTCAAACTCAGGGAGCACACGTCATTGTAGAAACATATAAATTCACAATTGACTATATATTATTTTACAAAAATTTAAGAGAGAGAGAATGAGCAAAACCTCCTTTTCTTTTTCTTCTTCTTCTTCTCTTTTCTTTCCCTTCTTTCTCTTGGCTTCTTCTTCTTCTCTTTCTCTTACTGTGCCTTCTCTTCTTCAGTCGGCTTCTGTACCTTCTTCTTTCTTCTTTTTCTCTAGCCCTCCCCTCTCCTTCAGCTTTGTTTCTACAGTGCTTTGGCTTCTTCTTCTCCTTCCTTGGCTCTGCTTGGCTTCAGCTTTTCTTCTTCTTCTGCTTGTCTTTCCCTTTCTCATTTTCCTCTGCGAAGCTTCCTTCCTTCTTCTCTTCTTTCCATTGCGTCTTCTTCTCCTTCTTTCTTCAGTAGCTCCTTCCTTCTTCTCTTCTTCTCCACTTCTCCTTTCTTCCACTTTTTCTCTGCTGCTGGAGTTTTTCGGCTAAGTCCTCGCCGCTCCTCTTCTTCTCTGTCTTCTTTCGCTCCTCTTCTTCTCTGTCTTCTTTCCCACCTGTTCCCTGCAAACACAAGTGCAAAACCTACCCCTACCCTCCCCACGCATCTCTCTCTCTCTGGATCTCTCTTCGGTACGCTCTCCCAGAGCTGGGTTATCGGGTTGGTCGCGCACTGACGTGGGTGTGGTGCACGAGGAGTGCACGGATCAGGGTAATCGGGTCGCGGGTCAGGTCCGCATGGGCAGTGCCGCGGACGAGACCCGGTGAGTGATGGCGAGGGACCTCACCCCAATGCTTCAAGGTGATAGGCCCGGAGCACTTTTTCAATTTATGTGTGGGCACGCGCCCACACACTTCCGAGGTGGGACTAAAGCCCCACCTTTGTTTCGTACGTCTGCAGGCAAGAGGCGCGAGCGATTTGGGGCAGCAGCCGAGGCTTACGACCCCAATTGAGGTCTTGAGTGCGTGCGTGAAAGTCTTCTGCGCGACTTGGGCTGCAGACCTGGAGCTAAAGGGGCTTGGAGCTGCTTGCAAGCTTGCTCCAAGCTGCTCGTCAATGGCGGTGAGGGTACGAGACCTGAAACCACCAGTACGGCCTTGCGGCCCTGTTAGAATACTTGGTGAGCTTCGCTAGAGCACGGCGAAGACAGTGCGGGGGTCGACGTGGCGTGGGGAGGCTAGAGTGCGCATGCCTAGGGCACATTGTGTGCGTGAGAGTGGGTGTGTTCGGGGGGTGTTCTGGAGGTGTGGCGTAGTGAGTGGAGTGCGGATTTAGTGTCAGTGAGGTGTCGCGGTGCTTAAGGGGTGATTGGCGAGGCGGATGGAGGAGTGGAGAGGTGGGGATGCCTCGCCGGAGGGTGGCTGAAGATGAAGAAGGTGGCGATGGACAGTGGTGGTCGGTGGGTGGAAATAGCAAATTAAAAAGGGGAAAATAAAAGAGAGAGTAAGGGAAAGAGTTTCACCTACTTAACTGACAGGGGGTGGGGGGGGAGGGGGGGGGGAGGAGGCACTCGGCGCATGCCTGCCGACGTCGGAGACGAAGATGCCTAGAGGGGGGTAACGGCGATGAGGAGGGGATCTGGAAGGTGCCAGCTGGTGCGGCCTAGCGCGGGAGGACGTGGCAGAGTGAACTCTGTTGCAGGTGTGGCAGTAGAGCGACGAGGGGGAGGGGGAGGGGGAAGGGTCGTCGGAAGTGTCGGGATGCTTGGCCGGAGTGAGAAGGGACGAGTTTGGAGGAATTCTCTAGCCAAAACGAGCTTGAGACGACTGAAGAGCCCTGCCGTCCCTTTTATAGCAGCTGGCGAGAGGAGAATCTCGAGGAGAGATCGTGGAGAGCTTACCGGAGTTGGCCAGAGATGGAGACCCATTCGTCTCACGCGTTCGCATGAGAGGAGTGGGAAATGGTAGGTCATTGGAGGGGGTCTCTGTGAAAGGGGACGACACAGGGAACCCCCTTTTCGTTTCTGAGAACGGCCCCCATACCTTGCGCGGCACCATCCTCGGCGCAAGGTCACCGGAGGTATGGGCAGCTGCGTGGGGTGGCAAAGGGGCCGTTCTGCAAAGAATGAAAGAGAAGTTGGGGGGCAAAATGCAAGGGTTAAAAAAAGATAAGGGTTGAAAAGTAATTCAAGATGACCAATTTGTAAAGTAGGTCAAGATGGCCTTCCCTTAGGTCTAAATTTTGGTGTAAACCTAATTTGGACCTAAGAAATTCAATGGTGAAGTTTGATTTTTGGTTTGACCACGTTTGATCAGTCAATTTGCACAAAAACCCAAATTAGGTCAAAAATTGGGCATGGTTCTCAATTTTGGTCAAGATAGATTCCAAAGGCCAAAATTGAAGGTTCTAAACCCTAGGGAATATTTTTCCATGAATTTTAGGGGGCTTAGTTGATTTTTATCCTGCCTGGAACCTCATGAATTAAAGCGGATTTGTTTCAGGGTTACAGAATGTCATTTAATTCCTAGAAGTTGCTATAACCCTTTTCGGATCAGCTCATCCTACTTTCTTTCTTGTTAAGCCCATTTGACCTGTGTTTAGATCCTTAGACACCCCGTCTGTGTACTGCCTTGGTAAAATTACAGTTTTACCCCTTGTGAATTATTTTATTCTTAAATTTAGAATTCTCTGATTTGGGCTTTTCCTTAAGTTTTGTAGGAGCTTTTGTACACTTATTTGGATCAAAATGGGCTTGTTAGGGTTCATGAAGAGGCTCTCATCAGACCCCCATGGCTTGCTTTTGCTAGTCCCTTAGCAAAATTTTAAGGTTTTAACCCTTGTTCTAGACCATGAATTTCTTATCAAGTTTAGATATGTGCTTTTCTTCTTATATCCTTGATTAGGTCAGAATGGCAATCATAGGCCTAAAAGGTACTCTAGTACTAACCAAGATCCAGATCTGTCTAGCTTTAGCCTTAGTCTTTAGCAAAGGTTTTTAAGGCCTACAGGAACTAACCTAAGGTTTATTGGACTTCGTGGTTAAAGCACCCGTGCTTGAGATAATTTTAGCCTTGGTTCAGTTCGTAGTGCTTTTTGTAAGAGAGAGAGATAGAAGATTTATTTGTTTGGAGAGTTTTTTCGCTCTTTTCTTTTTAATTCTAGGTTAGGATTGGTTTCACAACACGATCTATATTGGATTTCTTGTCCCCATCATCAATCCTCAAAGGTCCCTGGCAGTCGATGCTTCGAGATAGCACCGCCCATGGTAACCCCCAGAACCCTGGCTTTCGAGATTTCAAGATAATCCCGTCCATGGTATTCCGTGGCCGAATTCAGACCCTGATAATTGACACTTTGTGATAATGCCATCCATGGAATCTGAACTAGCAGAGTGCTTACATGCCCCCAGTAGGATATGTAAATATCCTAAGAGACAAGCATCGAGGAGATGATATGTTGCTACGCATCTTCGAGTCAAATTTCCCACCTCTCCACGTCGTGAACTCGTCCAAATCAACTTGTGTTGATCGACTGCTCCTAATCTAGGTGACTTTTTAGAACATTTGAAATGCTTCTGCGTGATTTTGATACTTATGCTTACTGAACTAGACTGTGTGTGTGAATTTGGGTGCTTAGGTTACTGAGTCCCGTAAACCAAAAGTCAGTTAACGAGGCCGAATACTCCCTAAGCCTTGGACCTAATCCTTAAGCTTTTCATTTTCCTCAACCTCTTGAGGAATATCTAGATCTTAATGGGTACTAAGAGTCTATCCAAGAATGCCTAAGGTTTGCATTCTTACTAATCTTGTTGTGCACTTTCCTTTTTCTTTTCCTTAATGTGGTCTAGAACTTAGGTTAATTCCTTAATTTCTTACTAATGACTATCTCTTTTATTTTGTGCTCCTTTTTATCATTTAGCTCTTTTTTCTCATCCTCCTTTTGTAAAATCCACAAGAATCCTTCCTCCTTTCAAAAGGAGAGTTTTTATTTAGCTTGGTTCATGCATTAGGACAGGTATTTTGGTGAGTGGATGGGTCGGGGTGATTGTTGCGGATGATTTCTAATCTCAGATGCGAGCACTTGAGGTGGAGTTGGCTGTCTTAAAGGATGAACCTAAAGTGCAAAGAGGCGTCAGAAAAGGTTTCGGGTCTTTCAGAAAGAATGACAGGCTGCCTCCCGTTAAGCGCTGAGTTTTATGCCATCAGCTAGGCGTAATAAGGTCAGGGAGAATGGAGGATAAATGATGACTCAGCCAAATCTGTAGAGGTTACATCAATGAACGGTTTGAGTCTCTGACCGTTCACGATGAAAGGTTCAGAATCGTGGCTGAGAGGACTGATTTCGACGGCTCCGTTTCCAAAAACCTGTCGGACAAGATATGGTCCGACCCACTTGGATCACAATTTCCTAGGGAAGAGTTTGAGTCGAGCATTGAAGAGTAGGACCTTCTGACCAGGGTGGAAGATCTTTCTAGATATGTGCTTGTCATGGAAGGCTTTAACCCGCTCATTGTAGATTCGCGAGTTCTCATACGCATCAAGGCATAATTCATTGATCTCGCTTATCTGAAGCTTTCTGTGGGTTCCAGCCTTAGAAAGATCTAAGTTGCAGCACCATACTGCCCAATAGGCTTTGTGCTCCAGTTCAACGGGAAGGTGACATGCCTTCCCATACACCAGTCTGAAAGGAGACATGCCTAGTTGGGTCTTGTGGGTGGTCCTATAAGCCCACAAAGCTTCCGAAAGTCGGGACGACCAATCCTTCCTATCAGGTCGAACAGTAACCTGCAGGATTTTCTTGATCTCCCGATTTGAAAGCTCAGCTAGACCATTAGTTTGGGGGTGGTAAGGAGTAGAGATTCGGTGAGGCACCCCGTATTTGGTCATTAGTGACCTGAACTGAGCGTTGGTGAAATGGGTCCCTCCGCCAGAGATGATTGCACAAGGAATCTCAAACCGTGCGAAGATATTCTGATGAATGAATTTGATGACGATCTTGTGATCACAGGTTTGGGTCAGAATGGCTTCGATCCATTTGGACACGTAGTCCACCGTGAGTAAATTGTACTCAAAGCCTTCCGAAACAGGAAAGGGGCCCATAAAATCAATCCCCCAAATATCGAAGATCTCGCATATGAGAATCAGCTGCAAAGGCATCATGTCGCGGTGGCTCATGTTGCCCAGAGTTTGGCAACGACTTCATGCCTTACAGTGACTGTATGCATCCTTGAAGATAGTGGGCCAGTAAAAGCCACACTAGAGGATTTTTGATAAGATTTTGTGCCCAGAGAAGTGGCCACCGCATGCCTGGTCATGGCAGAAGGAGAGAATGTCATTGACTTCACCCTCTGGGACACATCTCCAGATGATTTGGTCAGCACTTATGCGGAAAAGGTACGGGTCTTCCCAGATGTAGTACTTGACATCAAAGCGCAACTTGTCTTTCTTGGACTTTGGCCAATCAGACGGGATTTGACGAGATGCCAGGTAGTTTATTATATCAGCAAACCATGGAAGCCTAGTACCAATAGTCAATAGGTGCTCATCAGGAAAATGCTCCATGATGGGTCCAGAAGGGTCGATGATCTCAAAAGGAAGGCGAGACAAGTGGTCAGCTACCACGTTCTGTCTTCCCGCCTTGTCGTGAATCTTGAGGTCGAATTCTTGCAACATCAAGTTCCATCAGATTAATCAAGGCTTCACGTCCTTCTTAGCAAGGAGATGCCTCACAGCTTTGTGATCCGAGTAGATTATGACGTGGGAACCCAAGAGATAAGATCAAAATTTTTCGAGGCCAAATACTACGGCTAGTAGCTCTTTCTCCGTAACCATGTAGTTAAACTGAGCCGCGTCAAGTGTCTTACTAGTGTAGTAGATGACCACATGTTTCCCGTCAATCTTCTGCCCCAAAATCGCTCCTACAGTGAAATCAGATGCATCGCACATGATCTCAAAGGGTTGAGGCCAATTAGGGGACTGTAGGATCGGGGCTTGGGTGACTCGATCACGAAGGCTCTCAAAAGCTTGAGTACATTCCTTGGAAATTTCAAAGGGCACATCCTTGGAGAGAAGAGTAGTCAGGGGGCGCATGATTTTTGAGAAATTAGGGATGAAACGACGGTAAAAACCGACGTGCCCCAGAAAAGAACGGATGTCCCTGATTGAGCTAGGCATAGGAAGTCGAGAAATCAGATCAACATTGGCTCAATCCACTTGGATGCCTTTCTCAGAAATTAAATGTCCTAGGACGATCCCCTCAGGCACCATAAAGTGGCTCTTTTCCCAGGAAAGAACTAGATTTACATCGATGCAACGCCTGAGTATATGAACCAAGTGCTGGAGGCAATCATCAAATGATGCCTCGAAAACTGAGAAGTCATCCATGAAGACTTCCAGAAAATCACCTACCATATCAGAGAATATGGCAAGCATGCACCGCTGAAAAGTTGCGGGTGCATTGCAGAGACCGAAAGGCATCCTTCGGAACGCGTATGTCCTGAAGGGGCAGGTGAATGTGGTTTTCTCTTGGTCCTCATGATTAATAGCCACTTGGTTATAACCGAAGTACCCATCAAGGAAGCAGAAGAATCTATTTCCCGCTAATTTCTCGAGAATCTGATCAATGAATGGTAGTGGGAAATGATCCTTCTTCGTGGAGGAATTGAGTCTTCGGTAATCTATGCAGACTCTCCACGAGTTGGCTATACGGGTAGGTATGACTTCTTCGATTTTAGTCTTGATAGTGGTGATCCCTGCCTTCTTAGGCATAACCTGGATTGGGCTCACCCAATGACTGTCGGAGATCGAGTAGATGATCCCTGCATCTAACCACTTAATGATCTCCTTTTTCACGACCTCCTGTAAATTGGGATTCATACGTCTCTGCATTTCACGGGAAGGTCGTCGCCCTCTTCAGAATAAATAGGTGTGCGCAATAAGAGGGACTTATTCCAGTCAAATCATTGAGAGTCCAACCAATGGCTCTGCGATGTTGCTGGAGAACAGTAATCAGACGGGATTCCTGATCAGGTGTGAGTCTGGAGTTTATAATCACAGGAAATGCCTGATTAGAACCTAAGAAGACATATTTTAAATGGTCGGGAAGGGGTTTGAGTTCAAGAATGGGGTTATCAACAGCAGCGGGTGGTTCAGAGTGAGCGTGGGGTACAAGGGTAGGAGTTATAGATTTGTCTATCTCAATGTCTGACTCCTCTAATTGCGGTGCAAGATCCTCTTGTGGTTGATGAGGAATAATCATGTTGTCCTCAAGTTGTGGTTCATCAACCAAAGCTCTAACATCACAGATTTGTTCAATGACACCGCAATTGATCCCTTGTTGGGCCTTAAAGATATCAATTTTGAGAGTCTGGTTCCCAAATTTCAGTTCTTTTTGGCCCTCCTCACAACTTATGTTGGCCCTTGCAGTGGCCAGAAAAGGTCTCCCTAGTATGATCGGTGTATCCCTTGGATTTTTAGGTGCGTCCATATCTAAGACTATGAAGTCTACAGGGAAATAGAAATCCCACACCCTCACAATAACATCCTCAAGAATTCCTTTAGGTGACTTGATAGATCGGTCTGCTAACTATAATGTCACCTCGGTCAGCTTTAGCTCAGATTCTTCTAGATGGTTGAGTAAGGATGTGGGTATCAAGTTTATGGAGGCAGCTAAGTCTAACAAAGCTCTGTCGAACTGGGTTTCATCGATCTTACATCAAATTAGGGGAGTGCCTGGGTCTTTTTCCTTGGGTGGGAGTCTACTCAGGATTACAGAGCTGGCTTGCTCTGACAGTACAATTGGACTCCCACTCTTGGTTCTCGACTTATGCTGAGGTGTACACACGTTTTTCAAAAAATCGTGCGTAAGCTAGTACGTGGCGGATCGCATCCATCAAGGGGATGCTTATTTAGACCTACTCAAAGAGCTTGACCAGATCCTCCTCAGGAGCCATGGATTTGGTTGTCTTCTTTCCCTTGGTCAAGGCCTCGAGAAATGGAACCTTAGTTGGTTCCTCTAGGATAGGTCCAGGTTTTTGATCTGGAATAGGGATAGGAATATCCTGGATGACTGCCCTAGGATTCGGGTCACTACCAGGCTTGGAGTGGTCTGGATAAGGTGGATCTTGGGTCTCCTTACCACTATGGGTTTTATAGAGTTAAGTCCTGCCTGGTTCTGGTTGGGGGTTGGTAGAATGGGCTGCTGCTGTCGATAACCTGCATAAGAAGTTGAAGCTTCCATCCCGTCAGGTGAAGGAATAGAAGGGGCCTGATAAACGATGTGTGCTTGGCTCGGGTTTGGGTTCATAACGCACCGTTGGGTCGGCACACTATTTGGGTTAGGTAGAGGCTGAGAAGGAAGCGTGCCTGGTTGGCGAGAAGTTGCTAACTGGGCCAATTGATTTTGAATCTCTGTGATTTCGTCCTTGTGTTGCTTTTGAATAGCTGCATTTGTTCTCTGAATGTCAGCCAAAGTCTGGAGGATGAGGGACATTTGGTCTTGGTTTGGCCCGGATGGATAAGTGGGGTTGGGTCGAGGCTGAGGCTGCTGATAAGGACGAGGTGCTGGTGGACGGGGCTGAAAGGGTGGTCTCGGATTCTGGGAATTCCCCGCCCACTGGAAGTTGGGATGGTTTCGCCATCCAGGATTGTAGGTATTGGCGAATGGGTCATTCTGGATGGCGTTGAGGTCCTCACAAGTTTGAGGAGCCTCAGAAAAGTCAGAGAATGGGGGAGTAGAGCTCCCTTAGCTAGAATAGAAAGGATCGGAGGTTCCTCCGATCCGAGAGTCAGATGGGGGTGGATACGAGTCCATCCCAGGAGAAGGTCGGTGGAAAATGTGTTGCACAGCTTCCCGTGTGGGAGGGGGCTGTGCGAAGGAGTTCTGTGCAGAGGTGGCTTACTGCAAATATTGAGTCAGCTTATCCA
Source organism: Thalassia testudinum (assembly GCA_037157565.1). Classification (NCBI taxonomy): domain Eukaryota; kingdom Viridiplantae; phylum Streptophyta; class Magnoliopsida; order Alismatales; family Hydrocharitaceae; genus Thalassia; species Thalassia testudinum. Next base: position 97,120,849 of record JAZHRO010000024.1, read on the forward strand.
CCTTCTTCTCAATAATAGAGACCTTGTCCAATCGACTGGCCATTAATTCCAGGTCGACTGATACGGACAGGTCTTGCGTCTCATGTGCTCCCCTAAGGTTCGTTGCTGCGCGGGTATTCATCCTGTCGAATAGTCCCATGGAGTCATTATTGATGGAGTTCTCGCACATATTCTCGAGAATCTCCCACACTGTGTCCTCATGTTGACCCATGATATTCCCTGCACAAGTTGCATTGACGAACAGTCTAATATCCTCACGGAGTCCCTGGTAAAAAGACTGGACTTGTTCCCATTTAGGAACTTCGTGATGGGGGCACTTTCTCATGAGATCCTGAAAATGATCCCATGCTTCATGAAAAGGTTCTCCCGTCTGTTGCGTGAAGTGAGTAATTTGATGGAGCAAGGCATTGGTTCGATCAACAGGGAAGAACTTTTTCAGGAACTTGCACTGAAGTTCCTCCCAAGTGTTGATCGGACGGGTCTGGGTCTGATACCAATGGGTTGCCTTGTCCATAAGGGAGAAAGAGAACATCTTCATGAGTAAGATATCCTGATTATGCGCATCTGACTCGAAAGTCTGGGCCAGATGCTTTAGTTGTTTGATGTGTTGGAAGGGGTTGTCAGAATTAAGGCCATGGAATTTAGGTATGGCTTGAATCATGTTGGGCTTCAGTTCAGAATTAGGTCCTCCAGTCGGGATTCTGACTCGAGGCGCAATTGCCACCGCAGCGGGATTATAGTGATCTCGCATCATGGGATGCTGTGGTGGGTTCATGAAGTTCTGGAAGAGGTCATTGAATCGCTGGAGCTGGTGCTCAAGATTATTCTCTTCCTCAACTGGCTGAGCCATTGTGGAAGAAGGTGAGTTGGGTTCAGAATCAGAGGAGAGGTCTATGTGAAGAGTTGGTTGCACAAACAAGGGTACCGAGGCTCGACCTCGGGGAGAGTGAATTTCTAAAGGAGGTTTTAAGGACCTCCTACTAAACATGCTCTGATGGATTAGACGAGGTTAGCAGGTGCTGGACCCAATCAAGACACCCAAAATGTTGGGTGACTATAGAGGTTCGGGGCGGATGGTACCCCTTAATCAGAAGGTTGTCCACCTGAGAATTACCTGGGCAGCCAGAGAGGGTGAGTCCCGCGAAGACCCCTACACGGTAGAGCGCCCCCACGGGTTACAGGGTTTCCCCTACCCGACCTCTCTTGTCACTGAGATTCCAGGTAGACCAGAATGGGGACCTTGACCTCTTAAGTCTACCACTTTTAATTAGGATCAAGGTGCTTAGGGTTTCACTTGAACTTTAACCTTTTGAGTGTAAAGGGTGACCTAATTTAAAGGTTGGTTGATCCAAGGGATCAACTTCACCTATTAGTTCCTTTGAGAGCTTATTAGGTCTTGTCTTTTATGGTTCAAGTGACTTAAGAGCCAGATTGCTTAGGGTTTCTCTTAATAGATGTTTTCAATCAATGGCTTGGGCACACTTCTTTTGGGAATTCTCAATTCTTGGTTAGGAAGTGTGTCTCTAAAACCCTAGCGTTGAGTCTTAAGTTGGCTCTAATTGGTCCAGTTAGTTGCCTCAAGATTAAGTAATTAGGACTCAAGCAAGAAGGTTTTAGCCCTAAATACCTTTAGTGGATGTACAAATAGAATGTGTTGAAATTTGAAAACAGGCAACTTCTGTGATTTACTAGGTATGGTTGACAGGTTATTCCTAAATTGCTCTTTCTTTTTCTTCCTCTTTAGAATTTTAGGGGCTTAAAAGAGAGGATAGAAAATTACCTATCCCTTGGCGTGGTTGTTGTGCGGCTGCTTGTTTCCTTCTTGTTTCCCTGTGCCTGCACAACAAAAGAGAAGAGCTTAAGTTAGTAAATCAAAAATTGTGAATAAATAGCTTCAAGAATGGCCATTGTTCCCCGGCAACGGCGCCAAAAAGTGTTGGTCTCGTCCTTCGGGTTTTAATGATGTATTCGTTGCAGTATTATGAAAGACGATTATCACTTTAATTTATTTATTCTTGAGATTTTAAAATATCCCGAGGTCGAACTCAAGGAGCACATGTCATTCTAGAAACATATGAATTCACAATTGACTATATACTGTTTTACAAAAATTTAAGAGAGAGAGAATGAGCAAAAACTCCTTTTCTTTTTCTTCTTCTTCTTCTCTTTTCCTTCCCTTCTTCTCTTGGCTTCTTCTTCTTCTCTTTCTCTTACTGTGCCTTCTCTTCTTCAGTCGGCTTCTGTGCCTTCTTCTTTCTTCTTCTTTTTCTCTGGCCCTCCCCTCTCCTTCAGCTCTGTTTCTACAGTGCTTTGGCTTCTTCTTCTTCTCCTTCCGTGGCTCTGCTTGGCTTCAGCTTTTCTTCTTCTTCTTCTTCTTCTGCTTGTCTTTCCCTTTCTCGTTTTCCTTTGTGAAGCTTCCTTCATTCTTCTCTTCTTTCCATTGCGTCTTTTTCTCCTTCTTCTTTCTTCTGCAGCTCCTTCTCTTTTGCTCCGCTTCTCCTCCTTTCTTCCTCTTTTTCTCAACTGCTTTAGTTTTTCGGCTAGGTCCTCACCACTCCTCTTCTTCTTCGTCTTCTTTCCCACCTGTTCCCTGCAAACACGAGTGCAAAACCTACCCCTACCCTCCCCGCACGTCTCTGTCTCTCTCTGGATCTCTCTTCGGTACGCTCTCCCAGAGCCGGGTTATCGGGTCGGTCGCGCACCCGGGTCCAGGCGCACAGGTGTGGGTGTGGTGCGCGAGGATTGCACGGATCAGGGTAATCGGGTTGCAGGTTAGGTCCACATGGGCAGTGCTGTGGACGAGACCCGGTGAGTGAGGGTGAGGGACCTTACCCTAGTGCTTCGAGGTGATAAGCCCGGAGCACGTTTTCAATTTATGTGTGGGCGCACGCCCACACACTTTCGAGGTGGGACTAAAGTCCCACCTTCGTTTCGTGCGTCTGCAGGCAGGAGGCGCGTGCGATTTGGGGCATCAGCCGAGGCTTACGACCCCAATTGAGGTCCTGACTGCGTGCGTGAAAGTCTTCCGCGCGACTTAGGCTGCAGACCTAGAGCTGAAGGGGCTTGGAGCTGCTTGCAAGCTTGCTCCAGGCTTCTTGTTAATGGCGGCGAGGGTATGAGACCTGAAACCACTAGTACGGCCTTGCAGCCCTGTCAGAACACTTGGTGAGCTTCGCCAGAGCACAGCGAAGATAGTGCGGGGGTCGATGTGGCGTGGGGAGGCTGGAGTGCGCGTGCCTAGGGCACACTGTGTGCGTGAGAGTGGGTGTGTTCGAAGGGTGTTCTGGAGGTGTGGCGTAGTGAGTGGAGTGCGGATTTAGTGTCAGTGAGGTGTCGTGGTGCTTAAGGGGTGATTGGCGAGGCGGATGGAGGAGTGGAGCGGCGGGGATGCCTTGCTGGAGGGCGGTCGGAGATGGAGAAGGTGGCAATGGACAGTGGTGGTCGGTGGGTGGAAATAACAAATTAAAAAGGGGAAAATAAAAGAGAGACTAAGGGGAAGAGTTTCACCTACTTAACTGACGAAGGGGGGGGGGGGGGAGGCGCTCGGCGCGTGCCTGCCGACACCGGAGATGAAGATGCCCAGAGGGGGGTAACGGCAACGAGGAGGGGATCTGGAAGGCGCCAGCTGGTGTGGCCTAGCGCGGGAGGACGTGGCGGAGTGAACTCTGCTGCAGGTGTGGCAGCAGAGCGACGAGGGGGAGGGGGAAGGGTCGTCGGAATCATCGGGCTGCTTGGCCGGAGTGAGAAGGGACGAGTTTGGGGTAATTCTCTAGCCAAAACGAGTTTAAGACGACCGGAGAGCCCTGCCGTCCCTTTTATAGCAGCTGGCGAGAGGAGAATCTCAAGGAGAGATCGTGGAAAGCTTGCCGAAGTTGGCTGGAGATGGAAACCCATTCGTTTTGCACGTTCGCATGAGAGGAGTGGGTAATGGCAGGTCATGGGAGGGGTTCCCTGCGAAAGAGGACGACGTAGGGAATCCCCCTTTTGTTTCTGAGAACGGCCCCCATACCCTGTACGGCGCCATCCTCCGTGCAAGGTCGCCGGAGGTATGGGCAGCTGCGTGGGGTGGCAGAGGGGCTGTTCTGCAAAGAACGAAAGAGAAGTTGGGGGGCAAAATGCAAGGATTCAAAAAAGATAAGGGTTGAAAAGTAATTCAAGAGGACCAATTTGTAAAGTAGGTCAAGATGGCCTTCCCTTAGGTCCAAATTTTGCTGTAAACCTAATTTGGACCTAAGGAATCCAATGGTGAAGTTTGATTTTTGGTTTGACCATGTTTGATAGACACCCCGTCTGTGTACTGACTTGGTAAAATTGCAGTTTTACCCCTTGTGAATTATTTTATTCTTAAATTTAGAATTCTCTGATTTAGGATTTTCCTTAGGTTTTGTAGGAGCTTTTGTACACTTACTTGGATCAAAATGTGCTAGTTAGGGTTCATGATGAGGCTCTCATCAGTCACCCTGAAACATCTTCTTTTACAGAAAAAAATTCAATATTATGCTCATTAACTAGAAGCGTATATTAATGTTGGAAAATAAAACTGGGGATTGCTTCAAGGCAGTTTTAGGTTTGTTACGATATGTTTATAGATAGAAACTGTTTGTTGTTGTTTGTCTTGGTCATTTTTCAGATCTAATATCATCATATGATTATAATTTTGTTCTTGTTACATTTGTTCCGCAGGAGGAAGATGCTGACGTTGTCGATCAAATTTTCAATTTCAATGGATATTTAGTTGATCAGAAAATCAAGGAACTAGAAGACTTCCTTTTTGATGATGAAGCATGCCAACTTTGGTAATGCAAATAGGGAACAACTATTTCAAAGTTGGTGTCTACTATGGATCATTGGCACAAGAGGACCATCTAAGAGGATGAAATCTATAGAAGATTGGCTTGGCTTTGGTATATTTTCTGTGCAAAGTTTCTCAATAGAGTTTATGAATATATGCTCTATTGTTTTTTCATTCTCATGGTTCACAATTGATCTTTATTTCTTCCCTTTTGCTAGAGAAGCGATTCACTTCGACATTTATAATTTTGATATAGATAAAGGAACATAAGAAAGGAAGAAGATGAAAGAAAAAAGGTAAAAAAAAAGTATTTTCATAAAGGTAAAATGCTGAACTTTGGAAAATAGATTGAAAAAAAGAATAAGAAAATAAGTTTGAGATATCTTGGTTACCCCACCCTCTATGAAAGGAAAAAAAGAAAAATGGAGAATGTTGAGAGAAACTTTTAGATATGCCTGATGCATTATCAGAAAGTCTTTATTTTGCAATATATCTTGTAGGATTGAATTCAATTCATTGTCATCAAAATAGCTTCTATGTAAATGGTTGAGCTTCGTTTTTGTCTCCATGTAAGCCTTTTATACTACACTTTTATTTGTATGGAAAAATATAGTTGGTTTGTAATGGAGCCTACCCTGCCTTGATGCTTTATATTCCTTCATGTGCCGATAGTTGTGTTATTAAGATCCAAGAAATATCTTGCAGATATTGTGCAAGATTATGCTTCTTATGTCTGAAGATCCTTGGTGTAAATTGGCAGAAAGAAAATAAGTATCAATGAAAAGTTTTTTGAGAGGAATCATGAAAAAAGAAAAGGGAAAAGTGCAAGAGTGAAAGAGAATGTAAAAGAAAGAAAAAGAAAAATTACTGAAAAAGGAAAAAAGCAAGAAAAAAAGAAAAAGGAAAGAGGCAGCTATTGTGCAAGATTATGTTTCTTAAGTTTGAAGATCCTTGGTGGAAATTGGCAGAAAGAAAACAAGTATCAATGAAAAGTTGCTTGGGAGGAATCACGAAAAAGGAAAAAGTAAAAGAGCAAGAGTGAAAGAGAATGTAGAAGAAAGAAAAGAAAAATTACTGAAAAAAGAAAAAAAGCAAGAAAGAAAAAAAATGGAAAGAGAGTGGTACATATTAAGAAGTTGTAGACTTTTTCAAAAAGAAAAAAATCAAAAGAATACAAAAAGCATGTTGTACAACTCTTTTTCCCTCTCTCTCTTGTCATGTAATTTGCAAATGTTGTGTATACACTCTTATGCGGATTATATTATCCTCTGAGTTATCTTCTTTTAGAGTTAACAAATACAAATCATGAAAGTGCCAGTTTGTGCATTGATGTTTAGCAGCTAAAAAAGAAAAATTATATAGCTAAACCCTTATCCGTTGCATAATGTGGAGATCTGCTCTGTTTTAGGCCTCAACAAGCTTCCAATTCAACTATTTTTGAAATTTAATTTCTTCATTTTTGTATGTGTATCCTATTGAAAATTTTTGTTATCAAGTTATCAAATTAAGGTTTATGTATGATGGAGTGTGAGCTGTTCGCATATGGAACCATAAATATGGTTTTCAAGATGGTGCAATTTGATGGAATTTTGAGTTGGGTTTTTATCCAAAAGGAAATGTATCAAGCAATAAGGGGAACTTTCTTTATCAACATGTTGAGGGTCTTCATAATCAGTAGTCCTTCTGGTGATATGATGATATTTTCTGGTTAGATTTGATTGGTGGGTGCTTGGGCCGATTGCCACTGAATTTGCTTTTCAAGGCTTTGCTTTTTGTTTTTAAATGGATTCCCTTCTACATCGCTGGAACTGATGCTGATTGGAATGAAAAGGATGCAAAAGCAGATATAAATTCGTGGTTGTTTTGTTGGTGTTTAGTGTGGATATGACATGTGAACAACTAGGTATTGCTGTTGCTGATGTTGTAAACGTGTTGAAAAACCATCTTGTAGGTGCTGGTTGGGCCACATCAAACTAAGGTCAAATTCTCATTGGGAAGCACTAAACCTTGTGTTGCTAAATTACATGGTTCTTATAAAAAGTAAGAAACAACTTCCACCACTCTCTTCTTGTGTTGACACCCCCCTCCCCCACCCCCAGATGAACTCATAAATAATGACCTAGAAACTTGCTTATGGAAAGTAAGAAAAGAACTTGAATAGTTGCTAGATTGCAAACTTGATTATGCATGCATTCTGAATTTTGTTTGCTTGCTTTTGGCCTGGGAAGATTCAAATTAGCTTCTAAAATTGTGAATTTTTCTTTTGGAATTCTTTTGATGATTGTATGTTAGTAAGGTAGTTCGGTACCTTTGATTGTTTAATAATTCTTAAGCATGAAATGCAATTTCAGGTGGGGTAGTTGGGAGCTGGGAGCATGAAGCCCTACCTTTAGCAGCAACCTATTTTCTTCAAGAATGTTGAGAATATAATGATTCATTCATTTCACTCTGAAATCCTAGGTCTTTATTTATAGAAGAGAGACCATGGGAAAATTGTAGACAAACCCCTCTACTATATAATGGAAATAGAAAAAGACAAGCAATAGAGTAAATATAAAAATTGGAAAGAAAACTTTCAACACCACTCAAGTTGAACTATAGATGTTTGTCATTGTCAACTTGGAAGAACTCTTGTCGAAGGAAGAGCCTTGATGTTAGCTGCATGGTCTTCGAATGACACATGGAGAGTGTGGGTATATCCCTTTTGGGTCAAATTCCATGTATATTGACAATGCACTTCCACATGCTTGGCTCTTTCATGGGAGATCGGATTGTTAGCAATGAACAATGTAGCTTTATTGTCATGCCTCATCTCCATAGAATTAGTCACGAAATTTGTATAAGGATCGACCGAATCCATTTAAGTTTTGTGGTAGCCATGGTTGTAAAAGGTGCTCCTCGGAGTGAGGCGCTAAGAAATTGCCTTGAGGCTATAGCCTCAGGGTTGCAACATGAGGTGTGCGCCTTAGTTGGCTGAGGCGGTGTCGAGGCACTAAGGCGAAGGTAAGGCTATAGCCTCGGTTGAAAGACACTTCTAGATGGTTATATGACTTGCATATGATCATTTCTCTTGAATAGATCCCCCTAAAGCCCTAATTCATGCTCTCTTCCAAAACTTAAGACCCATTACCCGATCTTCACATCTCCAAATAGTCTTACTACTAAGTTTTATTTAGGTCTTTTTTTAAAGGTTATTTTATTATATATGTTTGAATGATCCTTTATCATATATGTCATTTATAGATTTTGTTTATGTTTCATTTAGGTTTTTTAGGTTATGTTTGTCAATAATGAGTTATTTAATAGTATGAGAGTGATGGAGATACTATATATTTATCATATTTTCTAGGATGTTAATGATACCATATGTTTATTGATGGTTTTGTTTAGGTTTCATTTAGGTTTTTTATTGTTTGTGAATGATGACTTACGAGTGATGAGATTAGTTATTAGACTTATTACTTATAATTTAAGTCATGACAATTGAATTTTTTCATAGATAATGGGTAGAGTCAATATAATTCATTATATTTATTTGATTTACTTGTGATAATTCTTATCATATGAACTTTTAACTTATTTAAGAGTTTTGCTAAATTTAATTTTTAATTTTCTATAATTTTTGGAGGTTTTTCTTTTATTTAAATGTCATATCTTATCTAGTTTTACTCTTTAAATGTTGTGATGGAGCAAAAATGACATGAATGTGTATTTTTTACATTTTTTTTCATTATTAGTACTTAACAAGTATATATTTATATAATTTTTTCTTATTTTCTATCCAAAACCTAAGGCTTATGCCTCGACTGCCTCGAGGCTTACAACTCGCTGCAATGAAGGCAAATTGCCTTAGTACCACATCGCATTTTTTAAAACCTTGGTGGTAGCTTGAGCCATAGTCTTGTATTCTAACTGTACTCAATTTACCCACTATAGTTTGTTTTTTACTCTACCATGTAATAAGATTTGCTCAAACGAATATACAAAATCCAATAGTGGACTTCCTGTCCTTCGAACACCCAGCATAGTTTGGATTAGTATATGTCATTACCCTTAATGAGTCACCTTAGGTAAATAGTAAGCATTTCCTTGGTGCAAGCTTCAGGTATCTAAGAATTATAATTGCTGCATCCCAATGAACTCTCCTTAATTTGTCCATGAATTGGATTACCTTGTTAACTTCATGGGCAATGTTAGGTGGTGTGACAACAAATAGAGTAGCTTACTCACAAGGCATTTGAATTGCCTTGCATCCACAAAAGCAGAGCCATCCTCATATAGATGCACATTCGGGTCCATAGGAATGGAAGTTGGCTTGGCACCATGCATCCCTGTTTACTGAAGAAGGTCAAGTGCATATTTCCACTGTGAAAGGGCAACTTCCTTTGCCTTCCAAGCAACTTCAATGGAAAGGAAATATCAGAGTTTTGCCTAGATCCTTCGTAACAATGTGTTTTGTTAAAAAGTCCTTGTTATTGGTGATGCCTCTAAGGTTCTAATATCATCTCTAGTCAAGATAATGTCATCCATATAGATTAGCATTAGAACTCTTCCCCTTTTGATGTTTGTCACAAATAAGGAATGATCTGATGCAGTCCTCTAGAAACCAATGTTCTTGACAACTTCAGATAGTTTCTGAAATCATGCACATGAGCTCTGCTTGAGACTATAAATGACCTTATGTAACTTGCAGACCTTGGAACATTCCCCCTTTACCTCGAATTAAGGGGACTGTTGCATATAGACCTTCTCCTGGAGATCCCCATAAAGGAAGACATTTTTGACATCTAAGTGATGTAGCTACCAATCGAGATGAACTACGACAGAAATGAGAATCTGAATTGTAGGGAACCTTTCCACTTGGGAGAAGGTGTCAAAATAGGGGAACCCATAGGTTTATGTGTATCCTTTCCCTACCAATCTTGCCTCGTACAACTCCACTATTCCATCAGGGAAGTATTTAATTGTGAAGACCCATTTGCATCCTATTATAATAGCATTTAATGGTGGATCAACAAGGGCTCTAGATCCTCCGTAAGAGTAGCGTCGACATCTCATCTTCCATGGGCTTATCCTGTTATGGATCATTAAGTGCTTGCTAATGCGTAGTAGGTGCCTACATGTTAGAGAGAGTAGTGAGAAAGCTCTTGCACTGAGAAGACAATACTTAGACATCGGATGCACAATACATGATTGAGTACCCTTTTGTGAGGCAATGGGCGTATCCAAGCTATCATTTGGAGAATCATCTATCTCCGCAGTTTTAGGCTTAGAATATTCAATTGTTGTATTTTCAGGTTGTTGTAGTATATTGGAATTTTCCTGAAGAGTAGGTATACTACCCTTCTCAGTAGAATGTGAGGGTACTAACTCAGGAATAGGTTTTGGGTGAGTTGGCCCTTCCTGTTGAATCGGATGATGAGAGTAGATAATCTCGAACATGTTGTCAGAGCGACTATGAGGTGAACCCTTGGGTGGCTGCCTCTGTAGAGAATCTGAGGGTACATGAAGAGGGTTGATAGTAACACCTTCAAGTGCAGGAGTGCTAATTTGAGAGCTAGAAGTAGAGTAGTAAGGGACTGACTCTTGGAATGTAACATCAGCACTGACATAATAGCATCTACCAATCGAGTCATAACATTGGTACCCTTTTTGGGTCTTTGAGTATACTACAAAGAAACACTTGACTACATGAGGGGAAACTTTATCCTTGTTGGGACCATGAGGATGCACAAATGCCACACAATCGAAGACCTTGGGTGACACCCTAAACAATTCACGATTAGGGAACATAATGGAATAAGGAACCTGCTTGTCAAGAATTGCAGATGCCATCCGATTAATGAGATAACAACCAGTTAACACTTCATCTCCCTAGTGTGTGTCGGTACATAATTTTTTATCGAGAGTCCTTGCAACATCCAAGACATGTTGATGCTTTCTTTCTACTACGTCATTCTGCTATGATGTATAGGGGCAAGTTGTTTGGCGGATGATTCCATTCTCCCGACAGAAGGCACGAAGGGAGTTAGTATGAAACTCCAAGGCATAGTTTGATTGAATGATTTTCACACTTGCTCTAAATTGATTTTATGCCTTGATCAAACCACCAACTTTGGATTTGGATTTCAAAAGGATTGTCCAAGTGAAGGGAGAAAAATCATTCACTACCATTAAATAAAATCTATATCCTATACTATTCAGGAATTATCTAGGTCTCCAAATGCCTAGGTGGAGTAACTGGAACATAGCTTCTGAGCTTCGAGGTTGGCTCCTTGGGAACACACTCTTGTGATGTTTGCTAAGTTGGCTTACTTCCTATTGGAAGGTGGTGGTTGGTGGAATTTGTGATATCCTTGGAAGCTTATGAAAAGGAAGATGATCAAACCGAAGGTAACACAGGTAGCTAGAAGTCCCTCCTGATGGAAGAGGAACATGACCTGCATAGGATGATTGTAGAAGACAATAGACACCACCTTCTTCCTAGCCGCAATCAATAGTATGACTTGTTCGAACGTCTTGGGATGTCAGAGATGCTGCATCTAATACAAGCTTACAATTCAACTCCTTCATGATCTGACTAACAGAGAGTTGGCTCAGTGGAAAATCTGAAGCTAGAAGGACATTCTCCAATTTCATGTGAGGACCTACATGAACTTCCCTCTGAATAACAATGGAGGAATGCTGTCTATCAGCTACGAGTATAGTATTGCCCGATGGGACCGGTTTGAGAGTAAAAACCATCTCGCATCGCCATATATGAATCAGGATGCACTTGAACCAAATAGCCAATTTGCTTCCTCTACCTGAGACTGACTTGTAATTCTTGCTTGAGATGTATCATATTGACAGAGTCTTTGGATCGATATCTCATACTTGCTTTTGGAATGGTCACAATATCTTGTACCAATCTTGATTCAACAAAAGTCTTGATGCTCGATATGAGCCTTCACATCATTAGTTTCTTAGGACCTAGTGTGTTTCTGGTTTCCATAATCACGTATGGATGCTTATATAGCTCTGCTTTTTTCTAGATAGGCATCTACACCCTTCGTGGCATCTACACCCATCGTAACAGCTACACACTTCTTTTAAGACTCTTTATTTAATGTGGATGCGATCCTTTCCACATTCCTCAACTCTGTGAGAGAATGATTGTAACTGTGACACATAATTGGACCCCTTGAGCGATAGGGAAGCCATGAGGGTGGATGCAACCCCCTTCAAGCCTTAGATGGGTGGAATAGGGCCCTCGATTAACCCCTTTCTCCCAACAGGAGTTGGGTGGTGCTGGTAGGTCAACCCCTACCAGTGACGCTCCTATCGGTGAGAGTCGATCGGAGGGGGTTCAATTGATTGGCCATGGGCTTGCAACTCCTCCATTAATGTGGATTGGAGGTGGATGCTAGTGATGATGGTGGAGTAAGACCTCCGACGATGGTTGCAATGAGTGAGGGTGCCGGTTGGAGTTCTTTAGGGCATATGCCCCAATGCGATCTAGAGAAGGTTTCTTCTCTTGATGGATTTAAAATCCTAATCCAAGAAAAGAGACCTTATTCTTATTTGGTGGAGAAAGAAAGGAGATGAGAGATTAAGTAGGTATAGAGCTCTGGCCTAGGATTGCCACTCTAATATGATGTTGATAAAAAATGATTCATTCATTTCATTATGAAATCCTAGGCCTGTGTTTATAGAGGAGAGACTAAGGGAAAATGTTGGCTTTTGTATGCCCTTGGTGAGCATTCCAAGTATTGTAATATGATTATATTCTTCATTTAAATAAAAGAATTTGTTTGATTTTTAGTAAATGAATTAGGTTCCTTAATACGGCTAGGGTGACGTACTTAGCCAGATTAAATAAATCCGATGTGTGTTGATTCATAGATCGAAATAGTTTAGAGGATCAATAGCACATCAAGAAATCATTTGATTCGATCATTGATTCGATCATATCTTTCCGGGCTGAGGTAGGCGACAACCTTCTCTCGAGGTCATTGCCTGACTGATATTCTTAAATGGAGATTTGAGGACTATAACGTGGTTCGGTTTAAGGAGTTAACCTGATGAAACAAGAGATATCGAAAGTCCTTCAATGCTGTAATGGAGGAGTATCTTTTGACCTGAGTCAAATATGTCTCTATTCACAAACATGTGCATTTGCTGGACTTTTAGTAGATGCATCCATCATAGTGTTAATACTAGAAAACTGGTGCATGTGGGAAGGGTAGGAGATACATGATCTCTTGAAGGGATTGCACAAGTCTATTACATAGGTGTATGTAATAGTCTGGAGACATGAGCTTGCTTTGGGTATATTGGAAATGACAATTCCACATGTGGTCGTAGAGTCTTGATTAGACTTAAAGTAAGAAGAGAAGAAGATAGAGCTTTAGTAAAGGTTATGAAATTTGTTCTTGTCCCGATGATATAAGATGTCAAGAATAATATTATCCAAGGAGGAATGATAGTTGTCTAATGGGATTAGACCTTAGGATAATATTTTTCTCCAAGCGTGAAGGATTTATGAGCATTTAGAATACTTGAGAGGGTGTTGTGCTGTTAAGGCCCATGCTGTTAGAGCCCTTTAGGACATCTGGGACTTGGGTCAAACGTCTGGACACCTTCCTAGACATCTGGAAATCAAATTTTTCGTGTATGTCCTCGCATCTGCGCGCGTGCTGCGCGCAGACAGTACGCAGCGTCGTTTTCTTCTCCTTCTCTCTCCTCTCGTCGACACAACCCTAACCCAGTTCCTACTTAAACCCCCCTCCTCTCCCTCGTTCACCTCACCTTCAGCCACCCTTCTTCTTCCTCCAGCGAGAGCGGTGAGCGGCGAGTAGCGAGGAGCGGGCGTGAGCAGCGTGGGAGAAGAGGAGGAGCAGTGAGGGGAAAGGAGGGGAGCACGCGTGCGAGCTCGTGAGGGAGCTCGCCGGAGAGCTCACGACCGGTCGAGCGTGTGCGAGGCAGAGAGGTGCGTCGGGGAGGTCTTCCCCAGCACTGCTGCAGCTGCAGCAGTAGGCGAGCGGGCGCGGCGCGGCCGTGCATGGTGCGAGAAGGCGAAGGCAGGCACTGGTTCTAGGATTTTCCCATAATCGGATGTCTGGGTCAACATCCAGACGATGCAGATGGTGTCTGGAGGAGGTTCCAGACGACTGAGAGGTAAGTTCTGCGACCTACACCTTCTTTGTGGATACGGCCATGCATGCCATTTCGCTAAGGCACTGTTTCGTGCCATATTTAGGAGATTTGCGTCGATGCGTGCAGGATTTGCTTCGGGAAGGCGCGGGACATGCCCTCCCACACAGTTCAGACATCTGGGCGAGGCACCAGGTGGTGGGAAGCGTCTCCAGACGTCCGGAGAGGTGGTCGGACGTCTAAAACTTGGTCCAGACGGCTCAGTGGAGTTCCTGGACGTCTGAGGAGTAGCTCAGGAGTTGAGGTATGGTTCTGGACTCTTTTAAGATGTCTGGAAGGTGTTCCAGACGTCTGATATGAATCAGAATTATTGTTTTTGACTCGTTTACTATCCGTTTGAGGTCCGATTTCCGCAATTAAGATTCCGTCGTTCTCTGTATAAATTCCTCTACTTGTTGGAATACTTTTTATCCTATTCTGCATAGTCTCTTGTGATTGATCCTTGTGATATGACCTCATTCCGTTGTGGATTTGGGGTTTGCTGAGGCACGTGGACCTGCCGATCAAGCCCCCATTACTCTTGGGTTTACTGGTAGAGTGGCTTCCCCTTAAATTAATTACAATTTAAATGCATGTGTGTAATGAATGATTAGAACCCAGGATATGGCATGAATCCTAGGACTAGAATACTGGAATGTCTGTATTGAATGAATGAGTTGCAGTCTTGAATAAGTAGATAGAATGAGAACAATTGCCTAAAAATGAATAACAATTGCCTGCGAAATATGTAATATTTGTGTTAGTTAACTGCTGAATGTATCTTTCCTGTCGTACCGTGAAATGACATAATATGAGATGCATGTATATAACTTGGAAATGGAAAGGTGAATGTTGGAAACACGAACTACCTGTGAATGACCTGGATATAGAAATATGAATGATAGAATCACCAGTTGCATGTGTACAACCTGAGAATGAAATGATGAAACCTGGTATGGAATGGCCTGAGGAATATGAGCATGAACCCCACGAGGGAATATGAGTTGAACTCCTGGAAATACATGGAATAGATTTGGAAAGTACTTTGGGAAGTGCGCTTGCCCTTGAGTATGTGGTACCAAGGGAAGCGCACGTTACCTCTTAGTGTAGAGGGGTGCTTGTCGCCTTCAGGTGAGACCCAGGGTGGGTTTGGCCACTTTGCACCGACTCGGTGGCCCTTGTGTACATTGTACCAGGGAGAGGGTTAGCCACCCCACGGGGCCCGGGGTTCAGCTAGCCGCCCTACACAGACTTGTTAGGCCCACTGAGCAAACCAGGGTAGTCAGGCGAGGGTGCGTGGACTGTGGAGAGGCGAGACCCCTGTTTGGTTACTGAGAGGGGCTAGACCCCTGTTACTGAGAGGGCTATGCCCTATACTGGTTCCGTGCTGTGCTTTGGGCGCACCCGTTAACAGAAACGACTGATCGCGTGCCAGTGCGGGGTAGCTACCCATGCGTTTATCGCGCGTGTCGTAGTCACCGTTACGTCTGTCAGTGACCTTGGGGTGGTTGATTGGGTGTAGGACCACCACAGGGGACTCTCTCGGCCAGGAGAGCATCATGTGCTACTTCTACTCTTCAGAAAAGACTACAATCAAGATTGTTCCCACGAGGAACATTCTAGATCAAGAAAGAGACCTGATAAATAAACCAAGTGGTGAAAGAAAGAATAATTAGTTAAAGAAAGAAAGAAATAGAAAAACAACAGCCACCTGTCCACCTTTACTGCTTAGTTAGTTGGTTGCCACTCTACTCAGCGTTCGCTGACTTTTTGTACTCATAACCTTTTTTAGGTCCAGGTGTTGAGCATCCAGAGCCTACGGCTGCAGAGGGTGCTGGGCCCAGTAGAGCCCAGTAGTTGTAGCTTTTTGTTGTACTCCGTTTCCTGTTGTAGTGAGTAGTTGTTACACTTCTGTACTCTTTTATTGTGAACTTTATATTCCTGTACCTATTTAATTTTCTACTGTTGTGGTGGTGTGTACTGTAGTAGTTTACTTCTTTACTACTATACTTTTGTGACTATTAGTTTCTTGCATGGTGAATGTGGTTTATTTTACTGCTTTTTGGTTACTTTCTCGTTGGACGACTGGGTCTTGGGATCAGTCATGTCTGTCCGGTCCCGTGTCCTGTAGGGATTTGGGAATCGGGTCGTAACATGTGCCAATTTGTCATGTAATTTAAAGCTTTATATTGGAGTGATGGAACTAATAATCGTTTTGATGATTTTCTACTTGATAGAGAAATCAATTGTAATTTAAGGAGTTAAATTACACTTGATTTGGCATTTAATTGCTTGTAATATGATTGCAAGTAAGCTTTTTTTGTGTATTAGATAAAAATATAACAAAGGTGGTTGTGGGCTTATCTTGTAAATATTAAGTAGGATTTGATCCCCACCCTTAGATGGAGATTCAAGGGTTGCTATCAAATTAGGTTTAATGGTAGAAATCGTATAAATATCTCCCATGTGCAACCTTAATGTCTCCACAAGTTCATAATTCCCACTACCCAAAAGATCCACAACTGTTAGGGAGAGTCCTGTTGTAGCAAGTCGACTAGCTACAACTGTGGGGCGACTTCAGGGAGCAGGTCTGTGCGACAACCGCTTTCCTTCAATAGTAGGTCGACTTATCTCCTTGATTGGTTGACTTGCTAGTACTTTGGCGAGTTGTTTTGGCCCTTTTTAATGGTTGTTTGGAGTGTGATCGAGGAGCGAAGCGAGGGGTTGCTTTGAGATCGTGGATTGTTCGTGGACCTCGTCCAGGATTGTCTCTCCATGACACGAGTGGTCCTATCTTCTCGTCGTGGAGAGGGTATCGAGGGAATTGTTGGGACTTATTTGAGGAGTCATTGCATGTAAGGTGCTGCACCATGCCACTCGCAAGGTATAACCTTTATACTCCTAGATTTCGAAATGGTAGGAATGTTGATCTGGTTTAGGGTATTTTATTTATGTTTTTATTTTCCATTTGGGTTTTGGCATTGATTCGATCTTGTGACTTGAAAATTTTTAAAATACCCGTTTTCATGCTATTGCGATGCTCTCGTTTGATTTGATCAAATCCTTTTAGAAAACTATAGATAGACTTTGCTACTATATGGTGTTTGGACAAAAGAGCGATTTAGTTCTATTAAGACCTATGTGCCTTTATATAAATAGGCACAAAAGGGTACATTATAAGAACACACCCATACATTAAGGAAATAATGAAAAGACCACATAACTCAATACACCCCCTCAAGATGGAGCATATGCATTTGACATGCTTAGCTTGGAATACAACTCGAGATGTTCTTAGAGAGTGCTTTGGTGAAGATATCGACAATCTAATCTCCGGTGACAATATAGGGTGTTGAAATCTTCTCAGCCAAGATGACATCTCTAATGAAGTTGCAGTCCACTTCTATGTGTTTGGTTCACTCATGGAATGCAAGATTGTTAGCAATGAATGTTATTGCTTTGTTATCACAATACATGGGAGTTGGACTCGAGATGGACACTCCTAAATCCAGCAGAATAGATCTCACCCACGACAACTCACAGGTAGTATAGGCCATTGCCTTATGCTCATATTCTATACTGGATTTGGAAACTATATTCTACTTCTTACTTCTCCAGGTGACAAGATTGTCACCTACATCAGTGTGATAGGCTGTAGTAGATCTCTTATGCTTATGGGTCCTTGCATAATTAGCATCCGAGTAATCCTATGTATTAAGATGGCCATGTCTTCTGAAAGAAAGTCCTTTTCCAGGAGCCTGTTTAAGATAATCTCAACACCTGACATACACCATCCTAGTGTTTTTCTCTAGGTGACTACATGAACTGATTGAGTCTCTCAACAGTAAAGGAAATATCCAGTCTTGTAACTATCAAATACATAAGCTTTCCCACCATTGCAGAGTACCCAATCACATCTTCAAGTAGTGGACTCTCTGAGTCTGCAAGTGGTATAGATGAGTCCATTGGGACACTAACAGGTTTGCAGTCTAGCATTTCTACCCCCCTTGACATATCCAGCACATATTTCCTTTGTGACAAAACAAGACCACCATCCATGCGCTGCACTTTAATTCCCATAAAATAATTCATAAGCCTTAAGTCCTTAGTCACAAACTGAGAATGTAAGAAGGTCTTTCTAGCTTCTATTCCTCTATCACTCCCTGCAGGCAGAATATCATCAACATAGACAATAATAATAATAACTCTGTACATAGTAAAAACAGAGCGATCTGCTGTGGATCAGTAAATCCATATTCTTGAATTGCGTTACTAAAACTCGTAAACCAGGCCCATGGGCTCTACTTAAGACCATAAATAGCCTTCTTCAATTTACACACCTTCTGATTCTGACACTCCTTTTTAATCACAAATCCTGGGGGTTGCTGCATATATAATTCTTCCTCAAGATCACCATAGAGGAATGCATTTTTGATGTCCAACTGGAAGCTCATCCAATCATTGTTTACTGCCATAGAAAGTAAAATCTTGATTGCGTTGAGACGAGCCACAAGTGAGAATGTCTCAAAATAATCAATGCCAAAGGTTTGTATATAAGCTTCAGCAACCAACGGGCCTTGAACCCCTCGACTGAACCATCTGGATGATACTTGAGGGTAAACACTTACCTACACCCCACTACAGTAGCACCAGGGGGTAGGTCAACAAGTTCCCGGGTTCCTCAAGAACGAAGTGCCACCACCTCCATGGTAGAGGTCCAGGAAGGATCCTAGAAGGCCTCTACATGATTCTTGGGAATATGATGGCTGTCTACTGCAAGAGAGAAGTCATCCTCCTATAGGAAAATGATTAAGTGCCATGTAATTTAAAACAGAATACTTAGCACAAAACTATTGTGGCTTCCTCTGGGCAAGGATTGATATATGATCGTTTCTTACCTCAACTCAGTTAATTAAGTTAATTTTACTTAATTAGGAGTAGAGAAAAGTCACTTAGGTTAACTCAAAGTTGTGTCGATTAATAGTATAGGGTCGAATTAACCTAACATTTTAGAAATTTTTTACTGGTTGAGCCTAGGTCATTCGCTGGGAGGTATAATTCATTCTAAATTCACCAATCAATTCAAAATAATTCATAGGAGGTTTAATTAAGTTAATTTTAATAACATGAATTTTACAAAATGATAAATTTAAGAAACATGCAAAATTCCATAAGAGAACATAGTTACTCAAATGATCTACTTTATTAGTAAGTAAACATGTTAATTTCCAATTTATTTCAAAGGAATTAAGGCAATACAAAATTCTTCTATTAAAACATGCCTTATTACAACATTTAAAAATAAAAAGAAATTTAAAATAATGCAAGAAAAATAATTTCTTTTCTTTATTTCTCTAGCCTCTCTCTCTCTTTTCTTCTTCTTTCTTTTACTTATCTTTTATCTTTTCTCTTTCTCTTTTATTTTTCTCTTATTCTCACGAGCTCTTCTCTTTTTCCTCTCTTATTTTCTGTTCTGCCTTTCTTCTTTCCTTAGTGCCTGTTCAGCCTTCCTCTTTGCCTTTGCGATTTCTTCTTCTTCTTCCTTAACCTTCTTTCTTTCCTTCAGCACTTCTGAACCTTGGCCTTCAGCTGAACCGAATTGGGTTTTTCTCGTCAACTAAAAATTGGTTTATTGTTTACGGCTCAGACTTTTTGGGGATACGCAGCACCCTTTAAAGGGTGGGACTAGACCCTACTAGGTCCTCGCCTGGTTTAATTATGGTTCGATTTGTTTTCAGTTCAGAGTTACGAGCCAACCGGCTCAACGCCTCCCAGGCCTCGCCCTCCCAGGGCCACACATCCGCACGCCACACAGGCGCACACTCGCAGGCACATATGTGCCCACACACACACATACATGCATGCTCAAATCATTCATTAGTAACCATGTGCCGAGAGCTGACAACTGAGAAGCGTAGTTAACAAAAACGTTTTATACTAAGGCGCCCGCTCGTGGTTTACCGATGTGGGACTATAGTTTCCCCTTCCAGAGCGAACTTTGAATGATGATAACTCCTAGTTTAGAGCTCCAATTCAAGCGAACAAATGCTTGTTGGAAAGCTCTTGAGTTGCTCTACAGGATTGTACTATCAATTTAATGTGAAGGGGAAGATTTCCTCTTCGATTTGAAGGTCGAATCTACTATTCTATCTACGTTCATTTAAGCCTGGAAAATGGATTTATCAGTTTTGAGTCCACATACTGGACTTTAACGCTCAATTGATGTTCTGAATAAGTTATACAGGGAATTCCGCAGCTTCAGGTGTGGATTTCAAGCTTTTAGAAGCTTCAGGAAATGCAGGGAAGCTCAAAGCTTCTCTAAAAGCTTCAAGGAGTGAAATCAAATATGATAAAGGCCTAACAGATAGCTAAAGTTATTTTCAATCGATTGAAACAACTTCTGGAGGTTGTTATTAGCTCTTTTAGGTAGAATTCACAATCAAAACTCAACAAAAATCCACTGCTAATAGTTTGGGTTCAAAAACAACCCAAACAGGCAGTAATTGAAATCCAAATGAATTACTTATTAAAGCTTATCCAATTCACTTTAAAATCATTCATAGACATCTCAAAATCAATTCAAGCTCATCAAAACATCAGATTGAGTCCAGAACTCAAAAATCAGACTCGGGTTTGACTAGAAAGCTTCCAGATTTGACTTTTTGTTCTAAGCTTTTTCTCAAGAAATTAAAGCCTAAAATAGCATCCTTTCATCCTCAGGAACTTGCTTAGACCCTCAAATAGGTGTTTGAACTTAGGATTCTAGGGTTTCAAGCTCGTCGCTTGAACTCAAAAAGTGATCTGTTTGTTAGAGTGAATCAAAGGTTGTTACAGAGATCTAAGGCTAGGAATGACTTCAGTGCATTGCACTGAAGCTTCTTGATCCATTAAATGCTCTTTAAGCTTTCTAATAGACTTCTCCAACTCCGCAGAAGTTGGGGAAGATGAATGTCTAACTCAAACTCCAGTCATCAAAATCTCCAAGAAATAATCTCAATATGATCAGTGAACCTCAATTCATCAATCTGGAGCTTATCACCAAGTTCTATAGGCTGAAGATCACTTTTGATTCACCAGAGCTCACCGGAGCTTTGGTGAGTCCAGAAAAAAAGAATTTTTGTGTATAGAAAGATAAATCGTGCCATTAATGACTTGAAAAGATTCCTGAGGTCACAAGGAACCTCAGGATCACATTAAATTCTCCATTTACTCATTAGAATTAAGATTTATAAGTGAATTTGATTTATATGAAATTTGAGTTGGTTGAAGCTCAGGACTTGTTTCCCCACTCAATTGAGTGGTCAAAACAAGTCAAAAGTAATTTGCGATACTAAATATATAATTAATTTAAGATTTCAACTACTCCTGAGCCACCATTGTCAGCGAGCTCAGAAGCTTATTTAAAAATTGGGCATTTAGATTATAGGTGGTAATTATTCAAATTGAAGTGTAAAACAGAGTCCTTAGATTGTGAATAGGTGGTGGAGGACCCTATGAAGGTGGATCTAAACTCAGATACTGCCGCCATGGACAGCGACAGTGTCTGTTGGAGCTGAAGATGAATTAGGCGAACAATGGTTAAATTTGAGTTTTAATGGATTAGAAATGATTGTGAGGGTTAAAGGAAGGTGATCAGCGAGTTAAAAAGACAAAATCAAAGATCTGGTGAGCTCAAGGAACTCGCCAGAGTCGAAGAAGATGAACATTAAACTCTAAAATTATGACTAAGCTATCTAGCTAACTACCTACTTAAACTACCCTACTCCTACTCCTACTCCTAATCTGCTATTACTTGGATGAAGGGGTCAATAGGATTCCACTGATGGCTCATGGCGAAAGACGGAATCATAGGGTTTAAGAGGAATCTCCTGTGGGCGAGTTTGGATGGAGCAGAGGATTTCCTTGGTTGATGCCTGTGTCCAGAGATGCGGCTGACCTCAGCGAATCTCCTCAGCTAATCAAGATGGATGGAGGAAGTTGGAGAATGGTGTGGAAGATTGCCGGAGTTGCAGATGAATAGCCTATTGGGTCAGCTCAGTGTTAGAAGAGGGAAGGGAGCCAACTTGAAAGAAATCGAAGGGGTGAGGGGGTATTTATAGTGAATGGAGATGAAGAAAACGGTGGAGTCTGGACGAAGAAGAAGCTTGGGGAGCTTAACCTCCGGCATCGTCTCCGACGACGGTGAGGTTAACTCCCACCAGAAATTAGGATTTCAGAGTAATCCAGATCGATGGATGAAGATGGAGTGGTGAGCGCAAGCTCCAAGAGCTTGGAGAAGGAAGGATGATGTCAGCAGGCCAGTGATCGCGTGGTGGAGTCACTCTTCGTCGTCAGTCGTCCAATCGGCTGAAGAAGAAGAAGACGAAAGGGACCTAAGTGCAATGAAACTTAAGGACCTATATAAAAATTAAGGACCTAATCGCAATGATTAGTATGGACCTAAATGTAAACCCAGGTTTTAGAGGTTTATTTTAACTTAGATCTTTTTCAACTTTTTATATATGTTAGTAAATAAGGTAACTATTATGTTTAGACCTTGAATTTACATTTTTGACCTTTTTAAGTTAATTTATTAGATTAAGTAAAATTACTTAAGTTATTATATACTTATGTATACATTATGTTTAAGTTACTTAACTTATTAACTAAGGAAATGATTAATAAGATTTTGAGTCCAATTATTAATTAGATTGTTAATAAGATTGATTGAATGATAAAACATCATTTTAAACTTATTTTAAGGTCCTTTACTAAATATCCCTTATTTTATAATTAACCCATATATATTCATAACCTTAGCTAATTAACTAGGAAGACTAGTTAATTAGGAGTAATTAGAGATCATGATGAGTCTCTCATCAATATATCGGTGATATATTGCTGATATATCGATATCAGCCTTAATCAACTTTTTTTCATGATATCACCGATATCGCGGATATATCAGAGATATATCGCTGATATCATGGACTTTTGTTGTACTTTAAAGTTATACATGCTAGGGTTCTTGCTTCCTTGTAGTCCATCAAATATGTCAACTTTAGAGCTGTACATTCTCTGTCGACAATTCAGTCATTGCATTTGATTTTACTTATTGAAAAATAGGAAGAAGATTCTAAAACGTCAGTGAGAAATATATTAGCATCTTCAAACCTCTATAAAAAGATGCATAAAACTAAGCACTTTGATAATCCATGGGGGTATTGAAAGGGCTATCTTGTCTTCTTCCTTTGATTAAAAAATGTCATCCATGATGGTTCTTCTTTCTTTCCCCCACAACAACCTAGGGTTGACAGGCTCACTTGTTTCAACATGGCTTATCTAAGTACTTGCCAAGGTTTGACATATCGACGATATATCACCGATATAGCATCGGTTGGGTGGGAAAAATGGTGCTATGGCGCTGTTGAAATGGGATGGCTGGGCGGGAGGTTGAAAACGGTAGGGCAGGACTCGGCGGGAGGCGTGAGATTGAAAATGGGTAGACACAGACACAGACATAGTCACACAGACAGGACTGGACGGTGCTGTTCGAAACCCACATGCACACACATGCACGCACACACGCGCGCACACACACACACATCTTTTTTAGTCATTCCTTTATGATATATTAGTCATAAAAATGTTAATTTGACATTTTTTTATACTTTATAGCTTTCTAAGTAATTTCCTAAAAATTTACCAATATCAGCGATATATCCCCGATATATCTCCTTTTTGACTTGTCGATACGATATTGATATTGGTATTTAAAACCTTGCCTCTGGGCAATAGGAAGATCCACATCAGTTACCTTCGATGCTGTAGGCTCCAGTTGAATCCCCAGGATCAATAGAGGATTGTGCAAGAATAGTAGATAAAGGCTCATCAACTGGGGTGGTGGTAGGTGTAGGCCTACACAGACAATGTCTGGGGAAGGTATCTGTAACCTTAGGATGTTTAGGAAAGTCAGGCGGGACACTTGTTTAAGCCTTTAAGGTATAGGTGGCTCAGAGGGCATTGGAGGCATAACAGTGAGCATAGGAAGTGGAACATCCTGAGCCATAGTAGTAGACTTCCTAGTGGTAGGGTAATAGGGAATCCCCTCAAAGAATGTAACATTTGCACTAGCATAAAATCGATGTGTCAACGGATCAAAACATCTATATCCCCTTTGGAGTTTGGAATACCCCACAAAAACACATTTAACAGTCTGAGATGAAATTTCATCCACTTTGAATAAGTCAACAAAGCAGACACATCCAAAGACATAATCAAGAAAGCAACGGTAAGAACAACATCAATGCAAAAGGTAGAAGGAACATGTGTCTGGAACATAATAGTATGATCAATATCAAGTAAACATCTCAACTTGCGCTTAGCCACCCTATTTTTTTGGGATGCATGAACACACGAGGTCTGGTGAACAATGCCCATGGACTGGAAAAATTAAGATAAATTGGCATTTACAAACTCAAGTCCATTGTCAATCCAAAACATGAGAATAAGAATAGAAGTCTGAGTCTTTATTTCATTAATAAAATTGTTGATCAATACATGGCTCTCTAACTTCAACATAAATATCCAAGAAACACAAGTACAATCATCCACAAGAACAAAAGAATAACGAAAACCCCTAAAACTTTTGACTCGACATGGGTCCCATAAATCAACATGAACAAGACTAAAGGGAGACTCGGCTCTTGTATTTTTGCTAGGAGAGGACGCCTTGTGATGCTTGCCAAGTTGACAAGCCTTGTAGGAGAAGGAATCAGGAAAATGCATATCCGAAAATTGATAATGAAGAAGTGATATACTAAGATATCTCAATCAAAGGTGCCACTGAAGAGCAGAAGTGGCACAAGTAGCAGCAATAGAAGGGTTCTCACGTGAAAGATGCAGGTAGTAGTGACCATCCTACTTAAGTCCACCAATCTGCTTTATCGTTTGGAGGTCCTGCAGAAAGAAGAAATGCTCATGAAAAATTGCTCTACAATTTAATGCCTTACATTAAATTTAGAGCGAACTTAGGTGTATGCATAACATCAGATAAGGGAAAAATAGAATATAAGGATATGCCACCCAAGCTTGTCACAAGGTATAAGGCACCATTTTCTACCCTAACATGAATTGTAGTCAGAGTTTTAAGAGATGAGAACAAGGTAGCATCTTTGGTAATGTGGGAGAACTTGAATTAACAAGCCATGATAGTATACAAACACCTCTAGCAATAGCAACAATACTTGTCTGGCTAGTTACTGAGGCACCCGCAGTTGAAGTAGCCTGAGAACATAGTAGTCTGTCATACTCTTCCTTGGAGATAGTAATTTGGGTGGTAGCCTACTCCTTGTTTAACGTGGCGAAATCGAGTTTAAAATAAAGCGTTGTAATATAGTCGAAATCGCTTTGAAAACAAATAGATTTTTATTACTCGAAAAGATTCTGAGGTCGAACACAGGGAGTAAATGGAATTCACACACTAATCTCAATAATTAATGTAATTTGAACACAAAATATTACTCAAAAACTAATTTGCAATGTAGAGCATATGAGTATATGAAGAGTAAAAAGAATTTTAGACAAAATAATGGTGATTTGAATCACCAATTATAAGTCTAATACATAGAATAATTACTCAAATTTACTAAAGGAGAGAGTATGAAATCAGATGTCTGATTTTGCAATCAGACGTCTTAAATGACATTTACTATAGTACCCCTTTTGCTTTTCTTTGTCTGCGTGCCTCTTCCTTCTTCTTTCTTTCTCTGACCCTTTCTTTGTAACTCTTCTTCTTCTTCACTTCTTCTCTTCTTCCTCTTCACGCACAGAGGGCGGTCATCTCTGGCTTTCCTCTTCTAAATCCAGCTTAGTGTCAGCTAGACTCCCTTGTGGCAAAACCCCCCTTCCCTCACGTAACTCTCCTTCTCTCTTTCTCTCTTAGGTCACGCTCTCTCAGAGCCACAGGGTATCCGGGTTATCAGACCTAGTGTACCTGGGACTAGGGCTGCCTGCAGTGGGTAGCAGCCGAGGAGTGTGGGCTAGGCGGGTTATCGGGTTGGCTAGGTCCGTGGGGGAGATGTCACAGACAAGACTAGTGAAGGTGTAGGAGGACCTCATCCTCAGTGATTGGAGGCAAACATCCCCATTCACTTTTGGGTATTATGCGGCTACAAGTGGCTCTTCATATCCGAGGTGGGACTAAATGTCCTACCTTTCTTCCGCGCAGCGTAGTAGCAAGGTACTTGGTCAAATTGATGGGGCTGCTGCTGCTGAAACCCTCGTGTGAGGACTTGGACTCTTGCAGGCCTCAATTCCACATGGCCTGGAGTTACCCCTTGGAGCGGAAACACCCTGGAGCAGTTTGAAGCTTGCTCGAAGCACGACGTCAATGGCAGGTTTGGTCTGATACCTGAAATTCAAGAAAAGGGGCCTTATGGCCGCGTCAGAAGGTTCAGTAGGATCACAGTGGCATGGCGAATGTGACAGTGGCTGTGGCATGTTGCACGAGTGGTTGTGGTGGTCGAACAGATGCGGTTATGGCTGATGAGAGTGGGTTTGTTCGGGAAGGTGTTTGGGTGGATGGAACGGTGAATAGGGAGATGAGAAATGAGTGGGGAGATGCGGTAGAGGTTGTGAGCTTGTCAGCGAAGTGGATGGAGGTGAGTAGCGGTGGGAACACCTCGTCGGAGTGGTCTCCAGAGATGGAGGAGATGAAGGTGTTTAGTATCGTCGGTGGTCGATTTTGGGAAATAAACAAGAGAAGAAGAAAGTAGGAGAGATAAGGGACCTAAGAATCTACTCTAAGGAAGAAAAGGTAGAGAGATTCCCACACCGGTGTGGTTTCCGGATGTGGGGAAGACGAACCTCCGTAGGAGAGACGGCGGTGAAGACGGGGAAAGGACGATGATGGCTGGTATTGCACAACACGAATGATGGTGAGGAAGGTGAATTTGCCACTGGTTTTGTGGTCGGACGACGAGAGGAGTTGGAGAGATACCGCCGGAGCTTGTGGAGAGTTGCGGCTGAAGAGGAGAGAGGAAGAAGGGGGAGTTCTGACCAAATTTCAAGCTGAGGAGAATGGTCGAACCCTGGGGAGTCCTTTATAGGTCTCAGGAAGAAGTTTTGAGCTTGGGAAGCAAGCTTCCCAAGCTTAAAAAGCTCGTCGGAGAAGAAAACTTCTTGATACCCAAATCTCTCATGCGTTCTCATGAGAGATTGGGAAAGATCTGGAGCACATGGACAGGCTTAGATTGAAGGGAATTTATCAAAGAATCTCCCTTCTAATTTTGGAAGGGTTTGATTGAATAGAGGAGTTTTCTTCAATAAAAGGTCATTGGAGATGGTTTTCTCTGCGATAATGGCAGAGGGACCTAATTGTGAAGATGACGAGGAGGTTAGGGGGCTAAATGCAAGGGTTTTTGAAAGTTGGGAGTATAAATGTAATCAGACAGAACCATTTTACAAACTAGGTCAAGACAAGCTCATCTTAGGTCCAAATTTTGGTACAAACCTAATTTGGACCTAAGGAATCCAATGGCGAAGTTGGATTTTGGTTTTGACCATGTTTTACTGGGTAATTTATTCAAAAACCTAAATTAAGGTAAATATCTATCTGAGACTCCATTTTGGGTCAAGATGGGTTATAATGGCCAAATTGAAGGTACTAAACCCTAGGGAATATTTTTCTATGATTTTTAGAGGGTTTATGTGAATTTTATACTGACCATAACCTTGGTTAATTAAGTGGATCTATTTTTAGGATTTCAAAAGTCATTTAATTCTCAAAACATACGCAAACCCTTTTCTGTTTGATCTAACCCACTTATTATCCTATTAAGACCATTTTAACTCTATTCAGCCCTTGAGAAAACCTATGGTTGTATTGCATTCATGATAAGCTGGTAAAATTACAGTTTTAACCCTAGTTTCTTATTTTTTCTCTCAGAATGGTTATACAGTGAGTTATGATTCTCTGGCGGTTATGTAGGAGCATTTATTGACTTAATTGGGTCAAAATGAGCTAGTTATGGCTCATGATGGTGTTCCCATCACTCCTCCTCCTGGTAGTACTGACTTTCTTTACCATCATATGCATCCTGGTTGGTCTAATGCTTCTGAGAGAAGCCATGCTTTATCCAATATCAATCCACTGTATAATTTGTCTTGTGACAATGTTCACAAAATAATCCCGTGTGGCCTTTGCCTCGACCTCCTCCTCTTTCACTATGACCTCTCCCCTTGCCTCTAGGAACTCCTCTACCATGTCCAATAGCTGCCATGCCTCATGTGTCAGAAGGTGTGACAGGTTTAGAAATCTCCAGTTGTGATAGATGAGCATATATCTGGGCCAGTGTAAGAATCTCCTTTAAGGTCATAAGTTGGTCCTTCACCGCCTTGTACTCAGACTAAGGCTAGCCAGTAACTGAACATATCTAAATGCCTTACGCTACTTGAGAATAATTGCAACATCAGATGAGATAGGCTGATCAATATCCTACTCATCCCATAAATTCTTCATGGAACCATAATACTTAGCAAGCGACATGGTTCCCTTCTTTAAAGAGTGAAGGTCCTCAATTTCTCTATATAAACAACTGATGTTGCTTTTGTGGGAGTAGATCTCATGGAGGACTTACCACATCTTTTTGGCGGAGGCAAATGACATAACCTGCTTGGCGATAGATTCCTTCATACTATTTAACATGCAGGTGGCCACCAAATCGTTATCTGCTTTCTAATTTGCAGTCTTAACTGCAGGCTCATCTTGTGTCAACATATACTTCTTATGATGTGAACCCATAAACTGGGAGAAGGATGCCGACCATAGAAGGAAGTTGGTATCGTCCAATTTCATAGAGGTGCCCTATATAAAGACGATGCGCTTATGGTAGATGATTTTCCCACCAAGTTGCTTGGGGGATCCTTACTATTAGCTATAATGCTTGATTTGTGGGAAACAAGCAGTCAAGATTTGCTAAGCCCAAACTCAGATCATAAGAACCACAAATCAATCTGAAGCATTGATTTCAAACCATATAAAAGCTTAAAAATGATACTGAAGCCTCCACAACTGGATCAAGGTGACCCAAGTGGTGCTGTAGCTTGATTAGAGGCCCTGTGATGCAGCAACCACCCGAACAAGGTGATCGATGGCACTACAGCCCTTAAGCAGGGTTGTATACCTTACTGTAAAGGCCTAGGGCGGCGTTGCAAGCCCTAATCGGGCAGTGTTGCAGCCTCCCAAACTGGGCAATGACGTTAGAGGCCCTAATCGGGTGGCGTTGTAGCCCCTTGGACCGGCGGTGGTGGTGCTCTGCCTTGCTGTTGTGGCAGCTACACTGCTACTGAGAGAGAGAGATATATATAGGGAGAGAGAAGTCTAAAATGTTTTTTTAGTTACTTTTCCAAAAAAAAAGAAGTCTAAAATGAGCTCAAAGTATAAACATTCAAGTAGCTTAAGTATTTTGAAACAAATTTCTTTTAAACCTTTGAAACATTTTAGATGTCTTTGTACTTCTTATAAATGTAGGAAACTAAAAGCTTATATCTGTAATAGCTACCTCCAGTGGACCTTCGGTCAAGGTTTTAGTTGGTGTTCATAGGTTAGTTTTAATTTCTGTACATTTTAATAGTAAAAAATATTTAATAATGATTGTTTCTATGTGTATTTTTTGAAGAGGCTACTTGGATATATTTATTCCCTTAATAAATCTTTCTAAGGGAGCTTACACATATTAAAAATGAAGAAAAAGGTAGATATTTATTTTCTAATAGAATAAGCTTTATTACCTTGATTTCTGTTAATCAAGTTCCTTTTGTTTTTAGTGCTTTCAAATAACATAGATTTATAAAGTTTGTTTGCATAGTGCCATAGATTTGTAGGAGGGGGCAGAAGCTATGGAGGACTACAGACCGATTGCATTGTCAAATGTTGCCTATTTTATTGTTTCGAAGGTCTTGGCTAACAGACTATGCAAGGTTTTGGAGGGCATTATCTTGAGAGTACAGACGACTTTTGTTTCTGAGAGAGGTGTCCTTGAAGGTTTCATGATGTCTATGGAGGTCCTGGTAGTGTGGAGAAGAGCAGGGAAGTCAGCTTTCCTTTGGAAGGTTGATTTCAGTAAGGCTTGCTACTCTATCTAATGGGAGTTCTTGTGGGCCATGTTGATCATGAGAGGTTTCTCGCAATAGTGGCTTGATTGGGTGAAGATGTGTGTCACAATGACATTTTTCTTTGTCTTGATCAACGGAAACCCAGCAGGTAGTTGGGTGCAGCCCAGGGGTCTTGTAGGGATGCTCGCTCAGGCCAATGCTATTTGTCCTTGCAGTGGACACCCTTGCAAGGGTGGCTACCAGATCCTGTCAGAGGGGTTTGCTTAGAGATTTCAAGGTAGGGGTTGACAGAGAGATCCTAGTGTTGCAATATGCAGATGACACCTTGTTTTTGGTCGAAGGTACCTCGGTGGAGGTTAGCAAGCTGCGTGTTCTTTTGGAGTTGTTTGGGGAGGCCTTTAGCTTGCAAATTAATTATGGGAAGTTCAGTCTGGTACCTTGTAATATGTTGGTGGAGGGGGTGGCCTGTGGTGCCATGTTTAGGATAGATAGGGGATCCTTGCCCTTGTCCTAACTTGGCATGCCTCTCACGGATAGGCATCTCAGGTTGGAGGACTGGCTAGTGCTGTTAGAGAGGATGGAGAAGAGGTTGTCAGGATAAACATCTAGGTTGTTGTTGAAGGGTGGCAGGTTGATGCTGGTGAAGGTAGTTCTGTCATCCATACCAACCTACTTCTTGTCCATCTTTAGAGTACCTCAGCAGGTGGAAAGGAAGATCATGGGATTTATGCGAGATTTCTTTTGGACAAAGTTTGGGTTAGTAGGGAAGGGGCTCTTTGCAGTAGGTATCCTGCCTCTTCTTAAGGGCTACGAACAAGGAGGCATCTATAGGAAGTTGTTGGGATGGTGCTTGGTGTCTTAGCTTTCAGGGGGCCTTGTTAGAGCAGAGGTGCACGGAGTTTTAGCTAATGTTGTGGGATTTAGAAGGGTGGGAGCTCGACGGAGGGAGAGACACTTTTTTGTTGGGATGATGGGAGTTTCTGTGAAGAATGTCTTCTATAGGCTGTATGGAAGTGTGAACATGGTGGATTTGGATTTCCAGCGAGACTGTAGAATGATTTGGTCGGTGGATTGCCCCTTCAAGGTCAAGATTTTTGCATGGCTAATGAGGAAAGGTAAAGTGCTCACTAAGGCATGGAGGGTAAGGTGGGATGCGATGGAGGACATTAGATGCTCATTTTGCGCTAGAGCAAATGAGGACGTTCACCACCTCTTTTTTGGGTGTGTTTTTTTGCATGGGTGTGGAGGGCGTTGGGAATTGATTGGATTGATTTTGGATCTCTTGAGGAGTTCTGGTCCTTCTAGAGGGTTAATGTTTAGGGTAGTGGAAATACATTCTAGACAAGGAGGGAGAAGGCAAGGGTGTTGGCGGTACTATGGGGGGTGTGGCTGGGAAGGAATGGGGTGGGAAGGAATGAGGCTATTTTTAGAGGTGAGACACTTTATGTTGAGAATTTTGTATCCTCTGTATCCTTCCAGCTTGTGTTTTTAAAGTCCACTTTGTAACTCTTACTGCTGTATTTTGTTGCTTTTGTTAATGAATCTGGGTGGTTATAACACGGATAACCGCCCTTCCGCTTTTCAAATAGAAAAAAGCTAGTTGTATGCTTGTCAATTTTGTAAAGAGATTTTCCTCCCCACCTGACAGCTTTTGCAAGTTATTTCTTTTGCAACAAGTTTTGAAATTTTCTACCTGATATATTAGGTTTTGATTGCCAGATTGAGGATCTGTGAGGTATAGAAAAGACTATCCTTGTTGATGTATGCTTTCTAACATCAATATATTTGTCAATATTTTCTCTTCTTTTTGAAAGATTATTTAATTCTTTTCTCATGATGCAAGGTTGGTCCGCAACTTGAATGTGATAAAAATATTTGGTGAAAGCTTTTGTTGTCCAACATGATATTAGAACCTATTTTATGCCAACCAAGAAAGGCATGTGTTTACCTATTTTTGTGCATGCCTGCACATGACAGGGAAGGTGCTAAGTCATGTGGCTATTAGTTTGACTTGGAGGTGGATGGAGGAACTAAGGTGACCGGTATTGACCTTCTTTAGGAGTAACATCTTTGTCTTAACTGATTTTTCTTGGTAAAATAGGGAGTATGTAGAATGTGCTCAAATCTTAAGATATGTTATCATTGAACATCTGAGAAGCTTTTGAGATGGAAATAAGTACTAAATGCCCCAAAGGTCATGGGAGTGGATAGTCCAATATCTTTAGATCTTAGTTTCTGTCACCATTTCCATCCTTAAACATCATCAGTTGGTATAAACAACAAGTCAATTTGAGGATATTTCAATTGGTATAAACAACAAGTCAATTTGAGGATATTTTGGGTTGCCCTGTCACTTGTTGTCAAGATGATAAGGCGAGTACTCAAAGGGGACATGCTCCTCCGGAGGGGGATTGTGATATTTTGGGTTGCCCTATCACTTGTTGTCATACAACATGCTTCTTTTCGGTTGGCTTCACGAGATGCGTTGTTGTTGGTGATGATGTAGCTTCCTCGTCAGCTAACAAGAAGGTCTGGGCGATGGAGCGGGCGTGCTCATTTCTGCTCTGTTGGTGGTTGGCGATGACTTGGAGGTCGATTTTGATGGTGTTGCTATAGCTACGAGTGCAGGAAGGCCAGGCAATGGTATTCTGATTGGTAGGAATGTTGGCGGTGATGCTAATCAGCTGCAGCGAGTTGCATAGAAGGCTAAGGTAGTGATTCAATGTGATTCCTCCAAGATGATTGTGTGCAGGAGATGTGGTATGTCTTCAACTTCCGGCTCTAAGAAGTCTAGGGCGTGTCGATCGCTATCTGTCAGGAATGGTTTGAGGGGTATAATTCTTTTTATATAAGGAAGCTTGTTAAGACCAAGTTTGCGGTTGGGGAAGATCAAAGGTTAGATGTGGAACTTAGAGTGACCAAGGTGCTCAATCTGAAGGTGCCACGTTTTTTGCTTTGGGTGCTCATGGTTAGGGTTCTAATGTGGAATGTAAATGGCCTTTGGGATCTGGCTCGAGGGTCTTTGTTTAGGAGGTACTTGGCGAAGTGGATAATGGATATAATGTTGTTGCAGGAGGCGCATTTGGAGGGGGTGAATGAGTTGACCAAGAGGAGTTTGTGCGACGACTATTTCTCAAATTTTTTGATGATTCATGTTGTTGGTAGGTCAGGTGAATAGATTCCTATGTGGAATGGCAGCATTTTTCTCCTTTCGAGCTCGAGATTGGCTTCACAGGTGGTTACGAGAATTTTTTCCTGGATCTCTGATGGTGCATCTTGGGCTTTTTCAAGTGTGCATCTTTTGATGTGGCTTTTAGGGTAGTCTTGTGGGAGGATGGGAGGATGGTGTTGGAGTTTGTTGATGGTTGCCCTTGGTTGATAGGGGGATTTTAATGTTGCTTGTATAGCTAATGATGGGGTTGGAGGTTGGTTGGATGGATCTTCTGTTGAGTTCCATCAGGTTGATGAGTTGCAGTTGCTTGATCTTCCGATCTCAGGAATGCACTTTATATGGAGAAATCTCTTGGGTCAGTCCTTTCATATAGACCGCTTCTTTTCTAATATTTCCTTGGCGGAGGCTTTTCATGTAGCAGCGGTCTCGACCGTGGTTAGACCTTTTTTTGATTACACGCCTTTGTTGTAGGATAATGGCGTTGATAAGACTTTCTCTATGTATTTCAAGTTCCAGAAGCTATCGTTATTGGAGCTTGGTTTTCAAGAGTCCATCTTGGCCTAGTTTGCATTTTATCCCCTAAAAACTCTATTTCTTATATTCATACCCTAGGTTTCAAGTTCCTTTCCATTAGGTCCCTAACTTCTCATTGTTTTCTCAAAATAGGCCCTTCCGCCATGACCGTATGAACAGGATCTTCAACCTCATCACCGACATTTAATCGAGAAATCGATTGAAGAAACTTCAATCTAAAATCACCAGATTTGGTTAGCGTGTTCCCAAGATCTTGGCTGATCGGCCAAGCTTTATTTCATGCTCAATTTTGGTCGATGTCCTTGCCAAAGAACCCAAATCCTTTGAGCTCAAAAATCGACTCAAAACCTGCTCAAATTGGATAAATGAAGGACTCGCATACCTGGTCCGGATCTGATTACAATTATACCCATACCTAGTCTGGATTGAGAATAGGATTTCTGAGGGAGGAAGGGGGGTTTTTGCACTGTGGCACCTCGAGATCCGTGCCTAACACTTAGGCAAAATTCTGAGGTGATGTGGGCTTGCTACTTAAGGCATCTGAGCTTGAACTCAGTCGTCTGATCTGAGAAGGAAGTTGGTTCTAATTAAGGCTTAATTGTGGTTTGAGATACTTGTTGGTGCGAGGGAACCACGATCATTAATTTTGATGATAACAAAATACTTGTGATTTAACATTTTCATTTGCGTTTATAAGTTTCAGGATAATGCAAATGGATACAAGTGTGAAGGAGCTCAAGCTCGCATCCATGGTGGATTGGAGGAGCTTGATGGAGAAGGAGCTTCGCTTGGAGCGAGAGCTTGAAGAAGGAAGGAGATGAAGAATAAGATATATACATTTGTTCATGTATTCATTTGATTTGTACTTTGCTCTTTTTCTTCAGAATTGTTGTAAAGAGCCCAAAGTAGCTTACCTTAGCCTTAGGAAACCTTACACCTCACTAGGACTCTTAGACAAACACTTAGAAAAATCAGAAAACCAAAATTGTCTTTAGACAACCAATATGGACTTCAGACGTCTGATATGTGACTTTAAGACGTCTGACCTTTTATCCAAATGTCCAAACACTTAGGCTGGACTTAGTGCATTCTGTCCATTGATTTCAGACGACCAGCTTATAGTCCACACGTCTTAGGAGACGTCTGATGCTATTGACAGATGTCCAACAATAAGACTGTT
This sequence comes from Thalassia testudinum, assembly GCA_037157565.1. NCBI lineage: Eukaryota > Viridiplantae > Streptophyta > Magnoliopsida > Alismatales > Hydrocharitaceae > Thalassia > Thalassia testudinum. The sequence continues at coordinate 97,155,796 of JAZHRO010000024.1, forward strand.
AGACTGTTAGAAGATAATCCTTGGAGATTACCCTATAATTAATTTTATAACACTTTTAGATGTCTGTAGAGAATGTCAGACGACTGATAAATAGACGTTAGGCTAAGATTTGACCCAAATCACTTTTGTTAGATGTTTTAGCCGTTAAGCCTCTTGGGAAATCCATTCCCACATAGGATTTCCTTTCCAGATGACCTGACATCTTGCCAGACGTTTGACCTGTTGTTTGTGAAACAAGCCACTTGATCCCTATTTTGATCTGGTGAAAACAGGAAGAAACCCATCTAGAATTAGACGTCTGATTATTTGACCAGACGTCTTAAAAGTGATTCTTAGACGTCCGTCTTGATCCAACCCAGTTCAGTTCATCCACTCGTCTAGATCAGACGACCGACCTTTGATCAGACGAAGACCCATATGTTTGACCTTAATACCAGACATCAGATAACCCTGTCAGAATCATAATAACCCTAATTTCAGCCTGATTTGCCTTGGATTTGTTTCCAACGGCTACCTAAGCTTTCTAAAGCATTCTTAAGGGTTCCTAAGTCATCTATAAATAGAGGACTCTTCCTTTGTTTGATACACCATGTAATACTACTTTCCACCACATTTGTGCCAAAGAAGAGATTATCAAGTAGAGAAGTGTTGTTGCTCTCTAAGATCTTCTAGCATACACTAGAGAGCACCATCTTCGTTGTGCACCTGCTCTCCCGCCATTGCATATGAGAGCGCCTTGCGTGAATCACACTTACCGCATTGCTAGCCGATGCACTTCCATCAAAGGGAAGTTTCTTTTACTTATAGTAGCTAGGTTTATTACATACTTTGTTGCTCTATAGGATATTTGTATTATTGTCTTTGTTTGGGTATTCTCTTTGTGAATTCCTATTTCCCTCGTGAGACAAAATACTCCTCGTGAAAAGGAGGGAATTGAGGTACATTACCCTCGTCTAACTAGCGTGGTTGTAAGATGTTAAGTCACTATTGTTTAAGTGACTTGGATAGTGGATTTGATCGACTAGGTCGATCAGGAAATCCCAAGTCGTGAGGTTTAGGTGGTGTTTTTTCCCATTCCACCTAAAAATACTTTGTGTGTTTATGTGATTGCATTTTGTGTGATTATTATATTATTTCCACAATAATTTTGTATCATGCTCGATCTCACCCTCTCCGTCTAAGGAATTACAATACTGAGTGCTATTGAGAAATTGAGTGGGAATTATGCTTAATTGTAGGGCTTAACTGGTGGTTTCAACCACCAATTCTAGGCTTTCTCTTTATATTTTTCTCACTGATTCTCGAGATACATTCTTGATTCTAACTGAATATCTTTTTAGCTACTTGATTCATTGCATATCATTATTGTGGATTGATTTTTGTGCTCATTATTTCTTATATTTGATTAGTGAGTGATTTACTACACTTGCTCCCTGTGAACAACCTCAGAACTTAAGGATTTTTCAAACATTATAAATTTAAATGTTGTATCGATTTTCATCGCTATACTATGACACAATGTTTTCCTAACTACGATGAATTTCGACCGCAACATTTTGCCACTGTTGCAGGAAGCAACGGGCATTTCATTCACGAATCACACTTTCTGATCTAATTTTGACTTGCTATATTTGATTTGTTATGTTGTTGCAGCTATCTAAAGATTGACTGCACAAGCAACCACACCAAGGGTAAGTAATCTTAAGCCCCTCATCTGTTGGAAAGATTGAAAAAGAAATCAATTAGGATTAACTTGCCTTATTTACATAGTAATCATCATTCAAGTTTCCTGATTTGATTTGACTAGAGATCCCCATCCTGATACTTGCACCTATTAGGGGCATAAGGTTCCTTGGGCTATTCACCCTCTTGATTGAGCCCAAGGTGCCATCTTTTGGAAGAATTAGACCTGGAAATAGAGTCGATCTAGGGTTTCCACATTAGGGTTCCAGGAATACACACTTGCATGCTTTAAAAGAAAATATATTTCCTGCATCGTGTGTTAGCCAAGCTCTTTGTTGAATTGATCTAATAAAGTGGATCCTAAAATCAAGGTTCTAATAATCACTCGGTTCATTAAAATTTTGGGACCTAATAACCTGTTTGCAAACCAATTCAGGGTGATTTGGGGCTCTTGATCCAAACCTCATCCTCAACTTTAGGACAGGTTAGGTGAAGTTGGTTCACTTTGTGAATCAACAAATCTCCAAATTAGGTCACAAATCAAATCAGCTTCAAATTCAAGTGAAATTCAAGGCACAAGGAGGATTAAAATTGGTAGACCTAGGAGTCAAGTTCACACATTTCGATCTACTTGGAATCTTAGTGACAAGGTCGGGTGGGGGAAACCCTGTATCCCGTGGGGACGCTCTGCTGTGTAGGGGTCTTTACGGGACTCTCCCTTCCTGGTTGCCCAAGTAATTCTCGAATAGGTGAGTTTCTAATCCAGTGGTAACATCCACCTTGAATCTCCATAGTCACTTAGCTTTGTTGGGTGCCTCGATTGGGTCCAATACACATTCTATCCCTCATTTAATCCTATAGTACATGTACGGGAGGAGGTCCTTGAGACCAATCTTGAGGACTCCATTAGCAGTTCACTCTCGTCGGGGTCAAGCCTCGACCCAATTATTTGTGTTCTCGTCCAATCAGATCGAGATCTCTTCAGATACTTCCACATCCGAACTTGGCTCTCCATCATCTGCATCCATGGAGAATCAAGAATTGCCCAATGTTCAGAATCAATTACAGCGCTTCACTGATCTTTTCCATGCATTCATAAATCCTCCACAGCATCTGCAGATGTGAGATCACTACAATCCCGCAGTGGTGGCGATTGAACCTAGGGTGCAAATCCTGGCTAGAGGACCTGACATTGAATTAAAGCTAAATATGATCAATGCAATCCCCAAATTTCACAACTTGAACTTTGAAGATCCCTTCTAGAACATCAAACAGCTGAAACATCTGGCCCAGACCTTTGGACCACCTGTTCAGAACTGGGACATCCTATTCATGAAGATGTTCTCCTTCTCTCTTATGGATAAGGCTGCCCATTGGTATCAAACCCTAACTCGACCAATCAACACATGGGAGGAACTTCAATCTGAATTCTTGAAGAAAATTTTCCCAGTTGATCGCACCAATGCCTTGAGGTACTAGATTATGCATTTCACGCAGAATGCGGGAGAACCACTTCATGAGTCATGGGACCACTTTTTGGATCTCATGTGGAAATGCCCCCATCACGGAGTTCCTAAATGGGAACAAGTTCAGTCCTTTTATTAGGGACTCCATGAGGATATCAGGTTATTTGTCAATGCAAACTGTGGTGGCAACATCATAGGTCAACATGAAGGCATCGTTTGGGAGATTCTCGAGAACATGTGTGAGAACTCCATAAACAATGAGTCTATGGGTGTGTTCGACCGGATGACCACTCGTGCATTGAAAAACACACAAGGGGCGCATGAGACACGATACCTATCCGCATCCGTCGACTTGGAGTTGGTGGTTAGTCACCTGGATAAGGTTTCCATCATCGAGAAGAAGGTGGATGAATTGACTCGACATCTACAAAGAGCCACCTCTGCGTAGCAAAACACGTATGCACAACTGCCCTCAGGTAGGGAGGCCGCGCATATCATTCACCACCATTTATAGTAGGGGATGGACATGTATCCAAACCCGTTTGATCTTGGTGTCGGAGGAAACTCTGGACCATCCTACTATAGTTAGGGGAACTTTGAACCCTCATACTCTGATTACTCTGGAGTTCCTCAGACTTGCAAGGATCTCCACGCCATCTAGAATGATCCATTCTCCAACACATATAATCCTGGATGGCGCAATCATCTGAACTTCGCATGGTTGGGAAATAATCAAAACTCAAGATCTCAATTCCAACCTCGACCATAAGCTCCATGACCATAGCAACCGACTCCCTTTAGGCCTAACCCGAATTACCAATTTAGGCCTAGCAAGGAAGATCAAATGAGCTTGATTTTGTAAGCCCTAGCTGACATCCAGAATATTAATTTGGCTATGCAGAAACAACACAAGGAAGAGATCACAGAGGTTTGAAATCAACTCGCACAGATGGTTAGGACTAGCCAGCCTGATGCACTCCCTTCTCAACCTCTGCCAAATTCAAATAACGTGTCGAACCAGAGGCGTGTTGTGAACTTGAATTAGGGGCAAGCTCACTATGTCTATTAGGCCTCTTCTACTCCATCACTTGATGGGATGGAGGCTTCCACATCGTATACGGGATATCAACAGCAACACCACTCTTTCCAACTTTGAACCCAACCCAAGCTGGCCTAAATGCTGTTGCTATACGTAGTGGCAAAATGATTCAGGATCCACCTTATCCTAGCCACTCTAGCCCTGGTAGTTTAGAGCCTACCCTAGGATGGTCACCCAGGACACACCTATCCTAGATCTAAAGCCTGAACCAATCCTAGAGGAACCAATAGAGGTTCCATTTCCTGAGGCCTTGACAAAAAGAATTAGGAAACTCAAACCTGTAGCACTTGAGGAAGACTAGGTCAGGCTCCAAATAAACATCCCCTTGATGGATGTGATCCACCACGTATCAGCTTACACATGATTTCTGAAGGACTTATGTAACCAAAGCGTAAGTTGCGAAACAAAGATGGGAGTCCGATTGTGTTGTCTGAGCAAGCTAACTCTATCATCCTGAGCAAACTCCAACAGAAAGTGAAGGATACTGGCACTCCTCTGATCTCCTACAAGATAGGCAACCTAGAGTTTGACCGAGCTTATTGGATTTAGGAGACTCCATAAATCTGACCCCCACCTCCTTACTAAATCATTTTGAGGAAACCGATTTGAAACTACTGAGGTGACTCTACAGCTGGCTGACAGATCAATAAAGTCACCATGAGGAGTTCTCGAGGATGTTCTAGTTAGGATACGAGATTTCTACTTCCCAATGGACTCATTGTATTAGACATGGATATTCCTCAAAATCTTAGAGACACATTTGGTGGAAAGAGTTTCTCCTAAACACAAGACTAAAGGCTGGGATAAAAAGTCCACTTGCATGCACAGGTAAGGACTCCACCTTCCCTAATGAACACAAGGGTCGGATCTTATGTTCATCTGGTCTTTCCTGACTCTGTGTAGTGTAAACCAAGGTTACTTAGACTCCCAAGCAGAAGCAAACCAACGAATCCTATACTAGTTACTCAAGTACAAGAATACATCCTAAGTTAGGAGAGATCCTAGTCTATCTTGTCAATGCTCGAGTGTATTAAGCCAAAGCCTGAGCGAATCAAGCTTCTGTGGCTTAGAAAGTCTTCAAAGCAAATGTTGAATGTCCATAAACACTTATTTTATTTTTGCTTCAACTTTTAGATCATAGCTAAACACTTCTGATTTTTTTTGAGTTCTTCAATTTTCAATTTTTATGGATTTTTTGTGTTTTGTAATTTTTTTGGAATTTTTCAAGATTTTTTTTCAATTTTTATGATTTTTTCAATAAGGCATATATATATATATTACAAATGGATATGTATAATGGACAAGAATATGCATAATACCCATATAATACCCAGATCCTATGGATGCCTATCCACCCCCTTTGCCAAACCATGCTATGCCTTCATATGCATGCAAAAAGGGTTAGGTAGGGTCAAAGGGTCTTGGTGCGAAGTGAAGTGCAAGGTATATAGCAGGGTGGATTGGTGGGTAGATGGTGGGTGGTGAAATGTGAAGTCAAGTATAGTGAAGTGAAGTGAAAATGGAATGGAATGTGAAGTGAAAGTCAAAGGGTGTTGGGGTGCCTCCCAATGAGAGTAGAATTTAACGTCCCCAATTGGACTCAGAGTGAGGCACAGGCTAGTTACCCTCCAGTAGGGCAATTGTCTTACCAACGGGGGCAGGCTCATGAGTGATATGGTTTCAACTGTTGCTCATTAACCGTAAATTTGTGCCTAGATTTGGGATCTTCAATTTTGATGGCACCATTGGGAAAAGGTCTCGAGACAAGGAAAGGACCAGTCCATTTGGTCTTCAGTTTTCCAGGAAAGAATTTGAGCCAGGCATTATAAAGCTAAACCTGTTGTGATGTCTCAAACTCCTTACGCCCAATGCGGCTGCCGTGAAAGGCCTTGGTTCATTGTTTAAAGGTCAAGGCAGAGTCATAGGCCTCACGATGCAACTCTTCTAATTCCTGGTTTCCTTTCTTGACCACAAAGGTCTGGGTCAAGGTTACATTGGTGAACTGCCCAATAAGCGCGGTGCTCCAACTCCACAGGCAAGTGGCAAAGTTTCTCGTAAACAATCCTGTATGAAGACATACCAAGGGGAGCCTTGAAGGCGGTCCAATACGCCCATAAGGAGTCAATCAGCTTGTCGAACCAATCCTTACGGTCAAGTTGAACCATTTTCTGGAGGATTTGCTTGATTTGCTGATTAGACACCTCAACCTGGTTGTTCGTTTGAGGATGATACGGAGAAGCAATATGGTGGTGGACTCCGTATTTCCTCAAAAGTGCCCAGAATGAGGAGTGAGCGAAATGGCTTCCTTCATCTGAAATGATGGCTTGAGGGATCCCAAAACGTGCAAAGATAAGTCCTTGACAAATTTGGTGGTGATGACATGGTTAGCACGACGCGCGGGAATAGCCTCAATCCATTTCGAAACATAATCAACAGTAACGAGGATGTACTCAAAATCGTTGGATGGAGGAAAGGGGCCATAAAATCAATTCCCCAAATATCAAAAATTTCTGCAACTAGGATGGATTGAAAGGGCATCATGCTACAATATGACATTAACCCTAGCGACTGGCACTTAGTGTAATGCTTAACATAATTGTGTGCATCCTGATAAAGGGAGGGCCAAAAGAATCCGCATTGCAACACCTTAGCTGCAATTTTCCTCTTAGAAAAGTGGCCTCCATAGGCCTGATCATGGCAAAAGGATAACACACTGGGGAACTTGCTGTTAGGAACATAGTGATGAATAATCTGATTAGCAATTAATCTAAAAAGTAGTGGATTATCCCAGAAATAATACTTTGCTTCTGTAATGAGATGCTCGCGCTGGTTTTTAGGTCAGCCTCGTGGAGGAGATCCAGAAGCAAGGTAATTAGCGATATCGGCATAGCACAGCCCACTTGCCACATCTATTAGTAGAAGGTGCTCATCAGGAAAAGATTCATTTAATGGCAAGGTAAGTCCAATATGGTCTAGGTCGAGTCTCGAGAGATGGTCAGTGACTACGTTCTGAGCTTCAGCCTTATCTTATATCTCAAGATCAAATTCTTGAAGCAGATGGATCCAACAAATCAATCGGAGCTTTGCATCCTTCTTATGCATGAGATGATGAATGACTGCATGATCAATAAAGACAGTAACATGAGAACCCAGAAGATACAGTCGAAATTTCTCCAGCCCAAACACGACCACTAGCAGCATTTTTTTAGTGGTTGTATAATTATGCTGGGCCTCATCTAGCATCTTATTGGCGTAATACACCACAAAGGGGTGTTTATCGTGTCTTTGTTCCAAGATGGCTCCGACAGCTAGGTCAGAGGCATCACACATCAACTTAAAGTCGAGAGACCATTCAGGTGCCTGGAGAACAGGGGCCTTAGTGACAACATCACGTAGCTGCATGAATGCTCAAATACAATCAACGCCCATGTCGAATGGTACGTCGATAGATAGGAGATTGTTGAAGCTTGAGTTACTACGCTATCATATTTGGTTTTGAAAAACATGTCGTAGTTTGAAAGCGAAGAACTCGTGTTCAACAAATAAAATTTATACCGGAATAGAAATCCCAGGTCGAACTCAGGGAGGCGGATGTTTGATTAAAACTATGCGTTTGTTTTATTTGTCATGAAGCAAAATAATTGATTAGAAACATCTATTTACAATAAATAGAAGAAAGAGAGAGAATATTACAAACAAAAAAAAAAGAGATGTAGAATGAACATGAAATTCATTATCAAAGAAATTGTTCGTTACACTACTCATTACGACTAGAAAGTAGAAAATGATTACATTAGAATGCAGTAAATCTACTCTAAAAAGCATTAAAAAGAATGGAGAGAGAAATATCCTCCTCGATGGTCGCTTGGAGGACGAGCCGGACGGGACGATGCTTGGAAGATGGCGAACAGAGCAGGACGAAGGAGGAAGAAGCGGGAAGAACGGGAATAGGGAAGCATGTCGTCGTCGTCGCGAGATCCACTTTCGAAAGGGAGACGAAAATTGGACTTTATCTCTTGAGAAGCATCCCGGGTGTGGGATAAGCTTCTCTTGAGCTTTGGAGAGGGAGAGAAGAGAAAGAAGGGATGAAAATTTCGTATGGAAGGGGTCTCCTTTTATAGTTGCAAGGAGTGAGGGCAATTTGGTCTTTTTAATCTCAAAATATTAAATAAGGGGTCTTTATTGACGGATAAAACCGTTGCTAAAGCCCCAGTCGTGGGCAACGTGCGTCGCCCGCTCGCCTCCCACGCATGAAACGTACTCTAAAGTTCATTAAGTCTCAGCCGTTCGGCTGCGAGATCGAACGGCTGAGATGCGTCTTCACCCGCCTCCTCATCGCACGCTCACCGCGTGAGATCTCACATTATGCGCGAGCGTGCAATAGCACGTGGGTGCTATTGAGAGCCCGTAGCCGCTCGATCGCGATCGAGCGGTTACGGAGCCCGCTCGCTCGCACCCCAGCTGCCGCTTCTGAAGATTCGAATGCGCGCCCCTTGAACTCGCGAACGCTCTCACCCGCTGCGCTACAGCGGAGTTTGTGTCGTAGAGATGTTTTACTCGCGTGCGTCCACAACTGTTGGATACGCATCCAACGACGGAAAATCGATGAAGAAGAGAGGGTGCGGCGGGTGTAGCGGCCGGTTGGGCGGCTGAGATGGCGCCACGTGGCGCCATCTTGGTTGTCATCTTATGGATGATGTAGATGGTGCGACGGTTGTTGGATTGAGTCGATTTTCACACCATTAGGCTGCGATTGTCGACCCAAATCCATTCGTGAGGTCAGATTTATCTTCTGAAGTGCGGATTCACACCATCTTGGTCCTTGATCTTCTAAGGTTCCCCGGTCTCTATCTGGTGCTACAGATGTCTGATTAGGGTGATCTTGGAGTCGTTGAACTCCAATTGTCACCCTGATCAAATCTGTACGGTTGGATCTTCGATCCGAGGCCTCGATAAAAATTTTCCTTGTCCCTGAACATAAAAGGAGACAATTAACCTCCATTTTATTCAAACTAATCTAAATGCAAGATGAAGCATGCTATGCAATATTTATAGTATGCAATGTAATTCTATGCTTACGAGCATGCATAAATAGACATCTTATGTAGTGTAAACATGTTTACATCAGAGATGCATCAAAGGTTTGGAAATCTTGGAGAAATCCTCGATAAATCTCCTATGGAAACCGACGTGACGCAAAAAGGAGTGGATTTGTCAGACAGAGCTAGGTATTGGTAGATCAACTATCACATTAAGCTTAGCTCTATCCACCTTGATACCCCTTTCGGAGATGATATGTCCCAGAACAATACTTTTGTACCATAAAATGGCTTTTCTCCCAAGAAAGCACAAGGTTAACATCAATACATCTTCGAACGATACGGGACAGGTTGGCTAGATAGTCATCAAAGGTTGGTCCGAAGACCTAAAAGTCATCTATAAAGACCTCAAGAAAATCACCTACCATATCATGGAATATTGCTAGCATGCACCTTTGGAAGGTAGTTGGCGCATTATAAAGATCAAATGGCATCCTTCTGAGGGCGAAGGTGCCAAAGGGGTAGGTGAAGGTGGTCTTTTGGTCACGGGGGTCAATAGCCACCTAATTATAGCCTAAGAATCCATCCAGGAAACAAAAGAACTAATTTCCTGCTAACCGCTCTAGGATTTGGTCGATAAAAGGTAGCGGAAAATTATCTTTCTTGGTAGTAGTATTGAGTTTCCTACATTCTACACACACTCTCCAAGACGTAGGAGTATGTGTAGGGATGGATTCACTCCTGTCATTGACACGGATGGTGAGACTCACCTTTTTGGGTACAACATGAATCAGGCTCACCCAGGGGCTGTCGCTGATTGGGTAAATAATGCCTGCATCAAGCCACTTAATAATCTCAGTCTTAACGACCACACGCATATTAAGATTGAGACGTCGCTGCATCTCACGGGAAGGTCAAGCCTCATTCGTATATATACGGTGAGTGCAGTAGGAGGGACTAATGCCAGTTAAATTAGAAAGTGACTATCCAATGGCTACCTTATGTTCAATTAGGACCATCATTAGCTTGCACTCCTCCCTTGGACAATTTTGAACTGATGATTACAGGAAGTGTTTCACTTGGTCCTAAGAAAGCATATTTTAGCATGTCAGGCAGTACTTTAAGCTCAAGAATGGATGGTGAAAGATCTGGCAAATCTTAAGATGAGAGTGCCCTAAAAGGATCAGAGGAAAGAATGAGGGGTGAAGAAAATTATCCCTCAGGTTGGCCAAGAAGAGGGGTGTCTTGGATTGATGGATCCAAGAAAGGAGAGCCCTAGTGAGCAGCACTTGGGAACAATGTCCCGGTGTGGAATGTCGCTTTTGCCTGATTTGGCATGGAGAATGGGCACTCCAGTCTTCAAGGGGGTAGACTGGAGGTGAGCAGCTTGGGTATGACTCAGACCACGAGGCATAAGAAGCAGAGTGGACCTCGTCAGGGGTTTGGTCAGGAAGAGATAAGGGTAAGGGAAGGGCTAGGGAAATGTCACAGTAAAGGTCAGTCAGGTGATTGTGATTCTCTAGGGGTATGCCACAGTAGTTCGAATAGGTCCCTACCACCTCGATACATGCACTGACGATCATGTCATCGTCAGACGTGTCATCCGCAATAAGATCACAATCAAAATTCTTGGCGGCCGTAAAAATGTTAAGTTTGAGCTTTTTAGAGCCCACGACAATCTCAATGCAGCCTGATTCACAATCGATATGGGTGTGGGCTGTGGCCAAGAAAGCTTTACTAAGAATGATCGGGTAATCAGAAAGTGAATCAGGAACTTCCATGTCTAATACAAGAAAGTCAACAGGAAAACAGAGACTATTGACCTTAACCACCACGTCTTCCACCACACCACATGGGATTTTGATAGAGCGATCTGCCAACTGCAATGTAATAGGGGCGGGTTTCAGATTTCCCAATGCGAATTTATGAAACATGATGGTCAGTACAAGATTAATGGAAGATCCCAAATCTAGCAAGGCATAATCAAAATTTCAGCCTTTGATGCTGCATGAAATGAGAGGAGTGTTTGGGTCTTTCTACTTTAGTGGTAATTTTGACAGTATAGCACAACTCGCATGAGGCAAGAGAACCACCGGGTTCTTGGTTTTCTTTTGCTATCGCCTAGGTGTAGTGGTCCTTAAAGAAATAGGCAACAGTCGAGATGTGGTCGATCGCCTCTAGCAAGGGAACCTTGATCCCAACGTCATTGAATAAATCATGTAGATTATCAAGGGTATGCATGTTCTTTTCTTGCCTTTTGCCTCCCTTAGGAGAGCCTTAGGGAATGGGATGATTCTGGCACCAGTTTGGGTGTGTCATCCTCACGAGAATGTGGTGCACAATCCGAATGAGACGATGATGAAGAAGATGGGCTAGGATCAGGTTGAGGCTGATCGACGGTCGATTTACAACTCCTTGTAGTAATCGCATTGGATGTCGCAGGTCTAGTGGGATCATAAGGTGGTGGAGGGTTCATGTGTTGCTGTAGGGTTGATGTGTTGCTGTAGGATTAGCCTGAAATCCCGATGGAGTACTTGGAGTGTGCAGAATTTGGTGAACCTGCCCTTGAAAAGATCTTACCTGTGGTTGTGGACCACGAGGTACAAAATTTCGCGGGTTTGGGACAGGTTGGGTAGGAAGAGTGCCCTGAAATTGAGTCGTCATGCATAGTTGACTGATCTCGGCATTCTGCTGTGCCAATTGGAGTTGAAGAGAAGTCATATTTTCTTCATGGCTCTTCGACATTTCCATCGTAATTCGCATCAACTTACTAAGAGGGCTTGATGTGTGATCCGTTTGAGGTGCGCAAGGGCTTGGCGGCAGATTTTCCGGCGGATGATATTGGGTCCTTGGGATGATGAGAGTGAACGATCTCACTGGTCCACCAGCGGGATTTTGGCGCTGAGGGTTGTTGGACCATGTGAAGTTTGGATGGTTGCACCACCCTTGGTTATAAGTAGTAGAATATGGTTTATTCCCCAGGGTGCACACGTCTTCAAATTCAGAAGATGAGTCCGCATATGATAATGCATCTGAGTACATGGAGGCTTGCTCCTATATGTCATAATACTGGCTACCATAAGCTAGGTCCACATTACTTACCAAGTTGCTTGGCGCGATACTCAGCAAGAATGGTGTAGGTCGTGTGGGGTTCTTGGAAATCAGCCTGACTTGGGAGGGATTGGGTTTGTGATGTGATGGAGCCGAAGTGTGAGCCACATAATGGGTGGGGTTGGCCAATAGTTTGCCCAGCTTCTTGTGCACGACGGAGACTTCATCCAATTTTTGTGAGATCAAGTTTAAGTCAGTGAATGAATGGGAGGGTCCCGTGTCAATGTTGTGTGCTTTGCTACGATGTGTGCTGGTCTGATTAAAGGTGATGATGGAAGTGTTGTTTATAGAATTTTCACTCATGTTTTCAAAAAGTTCAAATGCTCCGTCCTTGTCTTTATTCATGAAATTACCTCCGTAGGAAGCGTCCGTAATCTACCTCAAAGTTTCATTTAGCCTATAATAGAAGATCTGGGCTACATGCTACTTAGGCAGACTGTGATGTCGACATTTCTTGAGGAGATCATTATACCTCTCCTAGGCCTCATGAAGCTGCTCGCTGTTTTGTTGTGTGAAAGAAGTTATAGCCCAGCGAAGCGCATTGGTGCGCCCGATTGGGAAGAATTTCTTGAGAAATGCTATACACATCTCTTCCCAAGAACGGATGGGTTTCCCAATGGTGCGCAACCCTTGCACGGCTTTGTCCCGCAACGAAAATGGGAACATTTTCATGAGGACAATATGTAACCCAATATTTCTTGGCTTAATCGTTTTAGCTAAACACGTTAAGTCCTTCAAGTGAAGAAAAAGGTCTTCATTGGCAAGTCCATGATAATGGAAGTTGATTAGGCCAATTACATTCGGTTTCAATTCAAAATATTTCCCACCCATGGGGATGTGAATCTACCCAAGGTTCTCTGTAGCAACGGGATTCTGATATGAGCTAAGTGACCTGGGCTCCTGTTCGGGAGGGTTTTGCATTTCGTCCAAGGTTTCCCTAATGACTTCAATCTACTTAGTATACAACGCCATTTGGGCTTGGAGGCAGGTTAATGGGTCGACGGCTCCACCACCACCATTGGGTGGATTGGGAGGGGGACGATTTCCCCCCTCAGGATTTGGGGGTGGACGAGCAGTCATGTTTACGGAGGAGGAGGACAATTCGCCAGATTCTACCCTCCTAGGTTTATCAGACAATTCAAACAGTTCAAGGCCTTGTGACCTCCTCCTAAACATGCACTGTTGAAAGAAGAATTGAGGTGATGAGAAGAGAGAAGGGGATGAGAGAGATGACGCCGAATAGGTGCACTTGATAACAAATCAATCAAGGTCCTAACCTCTAAATGTGACCTAAGACCTAAAGATCTAAGTTACCCACTATTGCAACCTACGAAATCGAATACGAGCACTGTGGAACCACTGAGCCAGATTGAAAGGTCGTTTGCCCTAGTCTTAGACACCCGGTAGCACGTGGGAACCCGCACCAGCACATAAGCACTACACGCAAGTAGTTAGACCTCCAAATCTTAATGGGGTCAAGTTACTACCAATTTGTGCTTTGGAATGTGAAGGGCGTTGTATATAGGTAATGCCCAAGTGCGTTGATTGATAAGTGTGTAAAGCAAGCATGCAACGGGGAACTTTCCTCGAATTGAAGTTTTAGATGGTGAATGGCTTTTAGAATTCCACTCTCAAGTAGTATGGATTTTAAGATTTCAATGAATTACCAATTCAACCAATCTCAGTGTTTCAAGAAATACAAGTTTTTTGTGCCCAAACAACCCTCCTTTAATTTGATTTGGTTAATGCATGCTACAATGCAATGGGCCCCTAAATGGATGTTTCTAGGTGTGGATGCATGAATCTCTTTTAGTTCAATGTGAAAGGGAGCCAAACACTTCAATTCAAGTGCTCCCAATCACCAAATAATAATCCGCACAGAGGTTCAACCACCAAGATAATGAAAAATGAAGAAGAATATATTGGGGTTGAAATTCGGGATCAAATCAGAGGCAAATGTAAGGTTGTGGTGGGGTTGGAGTCAACTCGATTCCAAGACTCCCCAACCAAAATGTGGATCCCGAATGCAAATAAATGAGGCGAAGAGGTGTAACAAACAATCAATTTTACTTCACCTCAAAGCAAATTTTGCGTCATGAAATATCAAAGAATCAGAATTCTCAAATTTTTTGTACGTGAAAGTGTGGGAAATCGAGGGCGGTGGAAGTGATAGAAAGAATCAAATAGTGAATTTTAATCCACTTGCCCCAGAAATCCTAAGAAGAATTTTTAGAGTTTTTGATTATTTTTTTATCTTTTTATCTTTAAGGTGACAAGAGAACCTACGTTGCTAAGCGGAAAGACTACCTCCTTAACAACGCGAGCGAAGGTCCAAGCAGCGTTGGTGACTTTACGTTTTCACTCCTTTCTTGGGCTTATCCACATCTCTGACCTCCTCTACATGTCTCCTTCTAGCAACAGGTCCACCTGCACAAAAACAAACAAAAACACTTGTGAAGAGATGGGTGGGAGAAGAGATAATCAGAGGAAACGAATGGAAATCGACTCCAGATAGTGCCTCCTCGGCAACGGTGCCAGAAAACCTCGTGTTGAAACACGAGTAGGGTTATTTAATATGGTGATATTAACGCTGAAAACTATATGGTGGGAGTATTTATCTACAAGCGAATCTACATCAGTTTATTGAAATTTATTAACCTAGACTAAATCAAATTTTAAACTTGTCAATTTTAAGCCCAGGGTCGAACACAAGAAGGCGATTTTGGAGTTAATCAGTTTCCATGCGATTCCTAACAACGGGTGATTTCCGTTCGCTTATTGTATTTTTGGGGTTTTTTTTAGTTTTAGATTTTTTTTTATACTTTTGACCTTGAGGTACACCGTCAAAATTATCTTTGGCTACACGCAAAAAATTGATCCTTGGCAATTCGCCAAAATCAAGTTCAAAAACTGATCTCGCTACATGCGATATCATGTACCTGCAAAGACAGGAGTTATCTTTTTCTGTTTTAGATTTTTTTTGTCTTTTCTTATTCAACAAAATAAAAAGAAATAAGAAAGAGAGATGCAGAAAGGATAGGAGTGGAAATACCTAGCTTATATATATATAATGAAGGGGGGGATTGAATAGAAAATTCAATAGAATGTAGCGTGGGTTAATGTGATCACCATCTAAGGAGACGGGATCGACACTAACAATGTGCCACGTGCAAGTGTAGAGAGAATGTGTGGGTGTGTGTGTAATGGCTTGATGTATGCGTAAATCTCTTGTGTGTACAAAACTGATCGGTATCCATTTGGAATAAAATGCATGGTGATGGAAATGTACATGGTATGGTGAATGAGCTATGCATAAGTGAATGTACGTATGAGAGAGTGTGTGTGAATATCTATATATATATATGTGTGTGTGTGTGTGTATATACATATATCTATTTGTATAAGTATATTATATATATGTGTGCGTAGGTGGGTGTGCGTGCGTGTGTATGTCGATGTATGTGTGTGTTACCAAGAGTGGAAAGTGCAACTGGTTGGGAAATCAGTTGGGTGTGTGTGCGTGGGTTTTGGGTGGGTGATGCAAAGTGAGATGTGGTTGGTGGCTATCACGAAAAATGAGTTGTGATTGCATATGAACACTGGCTATAGTGATAATCAAGGGAAAATGAAATAGAGGTTCTACAACTATGTTAATGGTAGATAACACTTGATAAAACGAAAGCAAAATAAAAAGGAAAAAAATAAAAGAACCACCACGCCCACCTACTCACGAGAGAGCTGGGTGGTGGTGGAGCTCGATGTGGTGTTTGGGATCACGAGGAACAACTCCCTGCCTGCTGCATGCTCTCTCAACTGGTGGGAGAGAGCAACATATGGGAGAGGAAGAGAGGGAGAGAGAGTTGGAAGTGTGGTGTGGCTGGCTGCGTGCATGCTGTGAGTGTGGTAATGGTGATGAAGGGGGGGAAGTTGCTGGTGGATGAGTGGTAGCTGACCTCCTCGCATGGGGGGGTTGGGTCCTGTTATATAGGTAGGGAAGGGATGGAGGGAATGGGGTGCATGTAAAGTGCGAGAGCTGTGGTGACAACAAGAGTGCTGTTAGGATATTTTTGGGTAATTTGTGGGTAGGCACTTGAAGTCTTAGGGAATTATTGCAGGTGATGTAGAGTGTTGTTGTGTTAGGTGGTATTAGGTGGTAGAAATGAATGGGATAGGGGGCTCAATCTCTCTCTCTATCTTCCTCTCCATAAAATGCATATATGCACATATGTACAAAATGCATGAATATCTACCTAATCGAAATGCGCAAAGCTAGGAAATAGTATAAGCGGGCATAATTAATGGCATGAATTGCTGCACAATCAACCCTCACCTTGAATCCACCAAGAACTTGGCCTAGAGGATCAAATCCTCTCGGCCTGGCACTAACCTGTCGACCAAACCCCTCCCTAGCCTTAGCCATCCACTTTCTTCTTAAGAAGAAAAGGTGAAGTTGGGCATCAACTTGGTTGATCTCCTAGTTCTTCTTCACGAGATCAGGAGGAAGAAGAAGGTCACAACTCTTCCTCTGTTTGATGGTTGTGCACAATTTAGGATCAATTAGAGCATTCAAGTAGATTTAAGGAGATATATATATAGGGTTCCAATGGTAAATCTAATACGATAAGAACCCTTGGATCTCCATCGAAGGGTTGAGGGGTAATCCTATTTGATTTTTATAAGATTGTCCAATAATAATTTTGGGATGTTTTGATCTAGTATCAAAACATAAATTAATTGTAATCCAACCCATGATTTTGTACCTAATCAAATTAGGTACAACTAATCATCAAATTGAATACGATTCAACTCTTTAAATCACATCAATTAATCCACTCAAATAGGAACCCACCAAAAGGATTATTGGTTTCATGACATCAATAATCAAGGGTTAAAGATTAATTGGTTTAAGTTGCTACGCCTCCCTCAGGTATTCCAGATACCCATGGATCATTCACACTAAAATACATATGTAACTGATGTAGACACATCTATTTCATATAAACTGTCTATTATGCATGTTCTTAGGCGTTTAATTGCATTCAGCACTATAAATGTTTCATTGCATGCATCATTCTGTATTTAGAATAGATTATATAAATTATAGGTTAATTTTCTCTTTTTGTAGTCAGGAGACATTGATATTTATTTGGGCCTCAGATTGAAGAACCAACCATACGGATCTGATCAGGGCGACGATAGGAGTCCAACATCTCCAAGATTGCCCCGATCAGACCTTCGTAGCATCAAATGCAGTCCAAGGAAGATCAACAGCCAAGGGGCAAGGTGGTGAAAATCCAAACTTCAGACAACAAATCCAATTGCACTGATGGGTTCAGATCGACGATTGCAGCCCAATGACACAAAAAAATTGACCCAATCTGACATCTGTGGCACCATCTGCAAGCATTGGAAAATGGACGGCCCAAATGGCGCTACATGGCACCATCCAAACCGCCCACAGCCATTGGCCTCTTCCTTCTTCATTTGTGCCATCAGATCTCAACTGTTGAATCGAGATCCAACTGTCGAGATGTAACCATGCCACCCACCCCTTAAGCGTAGAACTTACCTCTGAAGGTGCGATCATCGATCGATCTAGGCCATTGGATGGAAATCCAATGGCCATGAGCGATGGTGCCTTAATTCAAAACCTCAACAATCCACGGCTACAGTGCATTGGTTAGGAGAGGCGTTCTCATCCTACAGGCGCACGTTCAAAACCCAAGGCGCCTTAAATTCTCCACTGAAGCAAGGCGCAGTGAAATTCAATCGCATGATTGAGATCGAGTGACAGCGATGACGGCTATGTGGCGATGCTACGCATGCTAGATGAGAGTGCTACGTACATGCGCACGATCGCACGCATAATCACACGCGAAGGTGTTAGCACGCTGAAGGCGAGATGGCCCGCGATCTGAGCCATTGATCCACAATCCAACTGAGGAGAGTGCCTCTTCAATGTAAGTAACACGCGCGAACTGATGCCACCTCCGTGCCATGCGATGAAGATCCAACGCTCCTCGCCTCTCTTCTCATCTTTACCGACATTTAGCTTCAGTGACGTACACGCGTCACTAAAGGCTTGTATTTAATTTTAAAGATGTGAGGTGCCTCTTTTGCTGCCATGTCCTCAACTATAAATAGGACCATGTACCCACTCGTCACATCATCCCTTCTCTTATTCTCTCACCCTTTCTAAAGCTCTAAGGAGTTAGTCCCAAACCTGGGATGCTCCTCTAGAGTAAAAAAATCAAAATTTTATCTATCTTCTCACCCCCTTCCCCTTCTGGAGAATCCCGTAGTTGTCTTCTCGCCACCATTCGGGAAGCGAATCTCGTTGTGAACTGTCCTGCTTCGTCCTCCATCCTCTAGCCCCATTCTCCCTCGTCCAGCATCTCACCACCCTCTTCCAGTCACTTCATTAACGCAGCTCGTCCTCCAAGCAGCCGTCGAGGAGGATTTTCTCACCCTTATCTTTTTACTGCTTTCTAGTGTAGTTTGATTTTCTTTAAGTAGTTGTAATAGACTCTAGAATATTTAAATGCAATATTTGTTCATCCTCTCTCTATTTTTGTCTTTCTTTGTATTATTCTATCTCTTTTCTATTATTTATTCAAGTAGAATAGCTAGTGTAAATTAATTTCAACCAGCTACTCTACTTTGTGACAATAATTCTAAATGCAATTTTTAATCAAACGTTTGCCTCCCCGTGTTCAACCTGGGACTCACTAGAGTTTTGGTTATAAATTTTACTTGATAGAGGATTTTTACACACAACAACGACGAGTTTCTAACTTAATCCTTTTACGCATTGAAATCTCGCTTATCATTTTGGCGTTGTTGCCGGGGAGGCAACGCTCTTTGATTTTCCATGTTTTCTCCTTACTTTTCGTTTACCTCACTTGTCTCTATTCTTATTGCAATTGCAGATACTCTCTTGAGGCATGAAAAAGCAGTAGATTGAAGCAAAGTGTAGTTGAAGGATTTGTAAGTGTACCCTACCTCCCATCCCCTTAGATTTCATTCCACCACCTAATAACACAAACCCTAATTAACCTAAGAGCTTGTATAAACCAAAAGGTTAGTCTTGGCTGTTTGTTTGTCACTCCAACCCACCTTACACCTATATATATATCTGATTATGGGATTTATTTAAACTTACACCCTTTATACACCCACACACACACACTAAAGTCACCACTCTTGTTTGATTCAATCACTTAACCAGGGAGTTGACCTAAGGACCCAAAACACATCAACCCACTATACGAATAAGTGATTAGACATCAAAATAAGCTAAAACTAATTGGGTGTCTTAATTAGTGGTGCATCAAGCCACTTGTCTAATTTGTCTAGGCTAGACTAAACATAAAATTGATTCATTAAGTAGTTGCCCCTTAAGATTCAACTTTTAGGAATTAATCAGGCACTTCACATTCTTTTGAGTTCTAAAAGGAAAATATTTGAATCGATGCTTTCAAAACTTGGTGTGCCAATTGAACCTTGTCTAAATGTACCTAAGAATTGAATCCTAAAAGCTACTAAACAAGGTTAAATCTTAAACGACACATCATCAAATAACCTTATTTGAAAACCTTGCTTGTGCACGCACACACATCAAAACTAATCTTTAAGGGCACAACCTATCTAAAGGACCCATCACATTCCAAAGCATAATCAAACCTAAGCCTAAATAAAATTGAGTAGACATTGGCCTTAAGGATTTAACTCGCTCTTTGGGGTCCAGATCGAGATTATTTTTGATTAATCTGCTTCTACTGGTCCATTTGATGTCTAGCTAGGAGAGTAGTGTCAAACGACTGCAATTGGGAGGTATCAAAGGAACTTAAGGAGAAAGCCAAGGGAAGAACCTTCTTTCCAATCTCTCTCTCAATTGGTTGGATTGACCAGATAGAAGTAGACC
The DNA here is from genome assembly GCA_037157565.1 of Thalassia testudinum. Taxonomy (NCBI): domain Eukaryota; kingdom Viridiplantae; phylum Streptophyta; class Magnoliopsida; order Alismatales; family Hydrocharitaceae; genus Thalassia; species Thalassia testudinum. Next base: position 97,176,118 of record JAZHRO010000024.1, read on the forward strand.
AAATCATTTCTTTCACCTCAAGACAGGTTCTGGGAGTCTGTAGATCTTTAGGCTACCCTACCTAAGGATAGGTTTGATTGTTTGTACTGCAGCGCACCTTTCTTTATCTTTTTCCTCCTATTTTGTCATAGATCCTTCCACATCTTACACACATTTCCACTTCTATCGTCTTGACACATCTTATCCTCAATATGATGATTATTATCCCGACTCGTGCTATACTCAGCCATCTATCTACTAGTTGGGATAACTTGAATTAGGGATATAATTCCGAACCTCAGTGTTCAGAGTCCAACCCTGGACATCATAATTTTGATTTTTATCCTTCTTCGAGCTACACTGATTATAGATCACTGCCCTCCTATGGACAACCTAATACAACCTACAATCAAGAAGGATATGATGATTATAACCCATACCTTCCCTAGGATTACACTGCATATAGGTCACCACCCCTCTTTGAATAACTCGAAATGACCTATTATCAGGGAGGGCACCAAGAACCTCAATTTCTTGACTCCCCTTAACTGAACCCAAACCCACCCAACCCTGAATCAAATCATTTGGTTTAGGTGAACCAGGTCCAAGATAGGGTGTTAGCTAACTTAAGAAATACCATTCAATGTTTAGAAGCTGAGCAACGCCTTGCACTAAAGAATTGGAGCCTCTAATTCAAATGATTGACAATATTAACATGTATTTGTTGGATTGACTCCAAGATGTTGAGGATAAGGACTGGGGTGAGTTTTTACTTGGGAAATTGTCAAGGTTGAGGATGAGATTTGTGATTTTTCAAGTTCAATCTTGGGATGATTCCCAGGGTGAACCCTCTTGGGGAGAGCTAATGTCAGAACCTACTTAGGCACCTGTAGGGCGGACACATTTTACAAGACCAGGGATAACTAGGTTGGTCTAGAGCAACCAATTGTGGATGCATTGATTTCTTCACCCGAGATCCCTAAACTAGGGTACGAGGAAAAATGTCTCTGTGTACCAAGGAATAACATATGACCTTGAGACATATTAATGCGGATACAAAATTCTTTGATTTTGAAGGTGAAGAATCCTTACGTGTAGTCTCACTTTAGTTTAAGGAAAATAATTTTAGTGAGACATACGGGCTTGAGGAGTATGATGAATCATTTGATAGCCTTGTAATTGAGGATTTTGATCTAACTAAATCTAGCATGGAGGATTCAGATCCTGATTTCATAAAGGATTCAATTCGTAGCCCCATTCCTCAGTCACACCCCATTGAGTATAATGATGATTATCTTCTTGATATTACCAAACTCAAGTCAATTCTGATTAAACCACAAATTCTGGACTTGGATATTTTAGATGGGGTTGATAACACTTTCGAGGTCTCGGAAACTTTGATTATGGAGTATAGGAGCTAGGAAATGAAAATCTGGGAAGATAATTCCTGGGGAAGTAGAAGTCTGAGTCTGTGGGTTCCTATTTTCTTGAAATCACAAACTTTTTATTAGGGCCTTTATGATATTTTTGATTTTGAGGATGTGCAACCCAAGCACAAATTCATTGGTTATCTTTTTGATCTTGATTTTTCTATTAATCGACTTTTTGGATTTAGGTTGCATCCTCACAAACTGCAGGCTCAGCCTCGCAAACAAAATAATCTCCGATTCTACGTAATTTTTATCTAGAACCTTAGATACACTCGACCTTGGGGCATGGGTTTGCACCACAATCTGGTCCACATCTGTGGACACATCCTTGTAGGTCTTGGGATCAATCTTTTTCTTCTGATCCTTACCTGCATTTGTGAATTATTTATTTCTTCTTTGTTTGTATAGTGTGCCTAGTTGAAGGCAATAAACTTAGCACGTATACAATCTGTTTTTATCTCGAAGTTGACCGGGTAATCACGAAATTCAGGTGCTTTCTTCTCTACTCAGCTCTTTGTCATGTCTTTTTAATACAAGGACATTGCATTAGATAGGCATGGGGTGGTAGATATATTCATCTTTGAATTATTTTGTTAGCTCCATTAATTTCTTTTATTTTCTTTTTATTTACAAAAAAAAATTGAATTAGGAAAAGAGAACTTAGGCATTAGGAGTTTTTCAACCATAAGAAATAATACGATAGGACTTGAACACTTACACTCTTCAGGTCTTCGGGCTTAATCAGCTTAGGTGTCCACTAAAATGTGGACTTATTTTTCAAGTCATCGCCATCTTTAATTTATTTCTATTTGGTTAAATAAATTGGGGTGATAAGTAAATGACTTATCAACCTGCCTTCTGATTTGAGAGGTCTTTAAGTTTAAAGAATCTACACATTATTTGCACTGACTCACTTTTTGGCAGTTTTAACGGAAATTGGGTAGCTAATGAACCTTCTAGGGTGGTATGGCTGGCAAGTTGTCGTGGGTTTCACGCCCCATTGGCCGGTTGTCCAGAGCCCAACCACACGACCATTCTCTTTCTGCTACCTTTAAGTAAATCCTAGATCAGGGAAGCCATCTACTTAGAAAAAGAAAAAAATATATATAAAAAAGGAAAAAATATAAATAAGCCACACTTCAGCGCATGAGTATGGCTGGCAAGTTGCTGTGGGTTTGATGCCCCATTGGCCGGTTGTCCAGAACCCAGCTCACAAAATGCATGATTAATTTCTAAACACTTAGGAAGAAGCGAGAAGTAGAATAAACTGGGGAGATACACTGGGTTCACTTTTGTGTTGACCCCATAAAAATAAAAAGTAAAGAGAAAGCTACTGGTCAAACACATACACATTTAGGTAGAAATTTTTCATTAGGGTCACCTAGGGTTCGTAGAAACTTGAAGTCCGTTCTAATTGCCAGTTAGTGAGTCTATCACAGTTTCACAAAAAGATTCTTAGGACATAGAGATCTTTTTGAGTCTTAGGTGGATTAAGTAGCTATAAAAAGTTGACCCTAAACTCTAAACGCAAAAATTTTAAAAAATTAGAAAAGAAGGAAAAGAAAAAAATGTATTTGCTTTTGAATAAGGCGAGGGCTTAGGTAGTTTGCATTTGGCAGACACCAAGTCACTATTAAGTCTCTATAGTTCAGATCTTTAGAAGAAATTTCTTACTGTTGAGAAATAATTATTGCCCAAGTAATTTATCCTAATTTTGTTGATAAATAGTATGTAGTTTTGCTAGGGACTAGCAAAAGATAAGATGGGAGTGCGATCGCACACGGAGGCATTAACGTGCTGAAGGCGAGGTGGTGCGTGATCCGAGCCGTTGATCTGCGATCCAACAGCTGAGGAGCGGTGCCTCTTCAACGCAGGTAATGCACACGCGAACCGACTCTACCTTTGTGACATGCGATGAAGATCCAATGCTCCTTGCCTCTCTATGCATCTTCACCGATGTTTAGCTTCAGCAACGAATGTGTTTGTCACTAAAGGCTTGTATTTAATTTTAAAGATGTGAAGTACCTCTTTTGCCCCAATGTTCTCAACTATAAATAAGACCCCATAACCACTCATCACATCATCCCTTCTCTTCTTCTCTCACCTCTCCAAAGCTCTAAGGAGCTAGTCCCAAATCTAGGACGCTCCTCTAGAGTAAACAAATCAAAATTTTGTCCATCTTCTCACCCCCTTCGTGGAGCATCCCGTGGTTGTCTTCTCACCACCATTCGGGAAGGGGATCCTGCTACGGTGCTATCCTGCTTCGTCCTCCGTCCTCTAGCCCCATTCTCCCTCGTCCATCATCTCATCACCCTCTTCTGGATGCTCCGTCAACGCATGTAACGACCCGGTTCCCGAGTCCCTACGAGACACGAGAATCGGACCGACTCGACTAATCCCAAGACCTAGTCGTCCAACGAGGAAGTAACCAAAAGAGCAGTAAAATAAACCACATTCAGCATGAATATAACTAACAGTAAGAAAGTACAGCGGAAACAAGAACTACTCACTATAACGGAAACAAAGAGGTACAAAAGACAGTGGTAACTCTACTGGACCCTACTCGGCTCAGCGTCCTCTGCAGCCGCTGACCCTGGCTGCTCAACACCTGGTCTTGAAAAAGGTAACGAGTGTAACACGTCAGCAAAACATTGAGTAGAGTGGCAACTAAAACTGAAGACAACAGTAGAGTGTACAGTAGCTGTTATGTTCTATTACTTTCTTTATTCACATCTTTCAAATGTCTCACTATTTCATTTATTCCCCAGATCTTTTTCTTGATCTCGAATGTTCCTCGTGGGAACGATCTTGATTGCAGTCTTTTCCAAAAAGTAGAAGTAGCACGTGGTGCTCTCCTGGCCGGGAGAGTCCCCCGTGGTGATCCTACCCTCAGTCAACCACCCCAAGGTCACTGACAGACGTAACGGTGACTATGGCACGCACGATAAACGCACAGGTAGCTAACCCGTACTGGCACGCGGTCAGTCGTTTCCGTTAACGGGTGCGCCCAAAGCACAGCACGGAACCAGTCCAGGGCAGAGCCCTCTTAGTAACAGGGGTCCAACCCCTCCACAGTAACCAAACCGGGGCCTTGCCCCTCCACAGTCCGCGCACCCTCGCCTGACTACCCTGGTTTGCCCCAGCGGGCCTAACAAGTCGGTGTGGGAGGCTAGCAGAACCCTGGGGCCCGTGGGGTAGCTAGTACCTCCCTACACTAGTAGCTCTCCTCAGTACTACGTACACGAGGGCTAGCAAGTCGGTATAGAGTGGCCAGTCCTAACCCCGGGTCCCTGGGGCGGCTGGCTCCGCTCTGCACTAAACAGGGGGACAGTCGCTCTCCTTGGTACTCCATACTCAAGGGCCAGCTCACTTCCCGAAAACTATTCCATTCACTTTCCAGGAGTTCTACTCCTACTTCCCTGTAGGGTTCCATCCTTTTTACTCGAACATCCAGGTTTCACTTTCCAGTTTCACATTCTTACAACCCATGTTCTCAACCACGTTATTTATTCACAACAGGTAGCTGTTAACTCAAATTACAGGCAGCTTTATATCTCTTTCCATTTTCCAAGACTGCAGTATTATACATTCCACTAGTTTTCCCATCCTAGGATTCATGCCATATCATAGGATCTATCAAACAATCTAGTTTTCCAGTCTTAGGATTCATGCAACACCTAGGAGCTATCATTCCATCTATTTCTCATTCCTAGGATTCATGCAATGTCCTAGGTTCTATTTATGGTTCCATAATTTATCAGATTTTATTAATAACTTAAAGCCACTCTACCAGGTACAACGGGAGTAATGGGGGCGTGATCGGGAATCTCGCGTACCTCCGCGACTCCCAAGATTGCAACTGAAGGAGGTCCTATCACAAGGATAAAACACAAGGAGTGTCTCAAAACAGTGTATAGCTACTGTAGACGGGTATAGGAATTAATTCTGAAAAGAATGCAACTCGAATCGCGGAAAACGGAACCCGAACGGGCCCTAAACGGGTCAAAAACGACGACACTGTGCAAAATCAGACATCTGGAACTTCTTCCAGACGTCTTAAAAAGTGGATCAGAGAATTACCTGTTCAGCGTGGTTTTCCAGACGTCCAGAAGTTTGAGGGGACGTCTGGCCTAGCTCCCAGACGTCCGATGGTCACCCAGGACGTCTGGAGGTCGCTCCCGCCGTCTGGTATAACAGCCAGACGTCTGATTCGCGTTAGATGGCGAATCACCGAGCCTGCGCACACCCATCTCCCTCTCTCAGTACGGTCAGTCGACAGGAAGGAAGAAGAAGATGGAAAACTCACCTTTCAGACGACTGGAAAGTCTTCAAGACGTCGCCTTCGCCGTCTGGCTATCCACCCAGACGTCTGATTCTGGAAATTTTTCCAGAATCAGGGCGCCACCCGACCTCCGCTCGCGATGCCGCCCGCGTCGCACCTCGCGCGCCTGCTGTTCAGACCGCAGCAGTCCCTCCTGCACCGTTCCGCGCCCCCTGCGCCCTCCGCCGACCGGCCCTAGCAGCCCCGGCGAGCTCGCCCTCACGGTAGAGCTCCGCTCTCGCACGCAGCACCCCCTCCGCGCTCACTGCGGCCGTCACCGCCCAGCAACCTTGCGCTCGCTCGCTCTCACGCACAGGAAGGAGAAGAGGAAGGGGTGGAGATGACGAGAGGGAGCGCGTGGCCTTTTAAGGCTGCGCGAGGAGGAGAGAGAGGACGCGGCAGGCGTCTGCAGCTGCAGGGAATAACGAATATCCGGTCTGCACGCTCAGGCACGCAGACGACCCGCGCGTGTCGAAATTAACGGATTTCCAGACGTCTGGAAACGATCCCAGACGTCTTGTCAGACGTCTGGATGTGATCCCAGACGTCTGGGGCACGCGTTCGTTACAACGCAACTCATCCTCCAAGCGACTGTCAAGGAGGATTTTCTCACCCCTATCTTTTTACTGCTTTCTAGTGTAGTTTGGTTTTCTTTAAGTAGTTGTAATGGACTCTAAAATATTTAAATGAAATATTTGTTCCTCTTTTTTCCTTTCTTTGTATTATTCTATCTCTTTTCTATTATTTATTCTTTAAGTAAAATAGTTAGCATAGATTAATTTCAACCAGCTACTTTGCTTTGTGACAAAAATTCCAAACATAATTTTTAATCAAATGTTCTCCTCCTCATGTTCGATCCGGGACTCACCAGAGTCTTGGTAATAAATTTTATCTAATAGCGGATTTTTACACACTACGATGACGGGTTTTTAACTCAATCCTTTTATGCGTTGAAATCTCTCTCAACAGTAACCCTCAGGATTAAATCTTAGATTCAGTGTCCATCCCTTCACAGGTTACATACTTTTTACGTACTCTTTGTATGATTGGGATGAGAACAAAGCTTAAATCCTTTCCTAAAAGGACTATCTTCTCTTTATGTATGGGCCTGATCAAGACCAGTACGACTATGCATGAAATTTTGTACTTCTCAATATACGCGAAGCAAGCTTGAGTTTCCTGATCTACTGCGTACACCTGCGACAACTGATTGGTGTGATCCCTTCAAGAGATCATGTGTCTCATGTCCCTTCTCACATGCACCAATTTTCCAATATTGCCAGTAAGGTGGCTGCATTTACTATTGATCAACCAAATGCATATATTCATGAATAGAGACACATATATATCTCAGGTAAAAGGATATGCCTTCTTCGTGACATTGGAAAGAGAAGGACTTCTGTATCTTCATCTCATTGAGTCAACTCCTTAACTTAACTTGTGTGACAACCCTGAATCTCCATTCTTATGCAGAGAATGTGCATTAAGGGCATTAATCAGGAAACAATCTATAGATTAAATTCTCACTCTTCTCAGATTAGAGACAATAGTTGGATATCTTGATGATTCTTGATGACTTATTGAAATCCTCAATTCAAACTGTTTGGATCCTTCGTACCCATCATTGGTATATCCAATATGGTATAGTACATTATCCTGATTGTACAAGGGGACTTATCTAATCATATTAGTGTGCTTACATGATCTGACACTCAGAATTGAATCATTGATTGAGTGATTCGACTTAGGTTGATTCTCTCAGAACACATAACTCCAACAGACTCCCACTTACACTAAAAGCTAATCTTGAACTACATCTTCGACCTATGATGCCAACTTGACACCTAAGAGCTTTACCATAAAGCTTTGATCGACCAAAGTGTTAAGCCACAAGTTAAAGCATTGAATATGATAACTGTTTAATCATATGCGACATCTATTTCATGATGGGGACCTTTCTCTCTGTAGACATGCTTTTGTTATGAGAAATAATTTCTCAATAATAGCAATGTTTTGTTGTCATCACAACAATGGGAGTTTTAACAGAGGAAACTACATCAAGTCCTTCCACATGGCTTACGTATCTATATCATCCATGCTATATCTTCAAAAGCTACATCTACTTCAACATTCATATGGTGGCGTATATACTTCCAGAACAAATACTGTACCACATAAGTGGATCATATGTGGACTATCCACATTTTTGATCACAGATGTCTCATGTCAACTCATTGAGATAAACCGAGTCCATGCATCTCAACTCCTTGAGATAACCTTTTCATTATTACAATCCCTTTTCCTAGGAATGTCAGGGACAACTTCACAATCCATCTAGAGTGTCTAGTGGGTTGATAACATATTATTCCCCTGCTATTTTTGGCATCCCTATATAGAATTGTGCTTGGTTTGTGTGTATTGCATACACACTTCATGTTTTCTTTCTAACCCTTTGAGCTAATATCTTATTTATAAGGAGACATCATGAAACACATGCATTGGCTTTTGTCATATGAAAATCAACCAAACATCTCATGTTTCCAAAATCCTTAACTTCATCTCAAAAAGTAAGTTTCCGATTAAACTCTCACATTTCGTATTCTGGACATTGCTGTCTCATTATATGAGCACAACACTTGTCTGCATATGCTTCCATTGTTTCTCATGAATCTAGGCATCGTTGAATACATCCATAACGCTTTATGAATCATTCAATTCTAAGTGCGCGTTTGGATCATGATTGAGTTTATTTTGAAACTTTTTTAAGTAGTATTGATTCCCTTCATATTTGATTTGGGATCTTCAATAGGTTGTAGTAACCTGACAAGATTCCTTTTTTTTTGGTCTAATTCTCATTACAAGCACTAATCTTCATGAAATCTAATATTTCACATAAAGAATAATTCTTGAGAATTTTAACTTAGGAATAGTAGCATTTTCATACCCTTTTGGCCAATGAAACTTATAATTTCCTCGATATTCAACTAGTTTGGATATATTGTAGGCCCATCCAATGATAAACAAGGTTTGATCGAGACAAGTTCTATAATTCTCCTATCATGCATTTTTCTTGGATTAAATACTAATAGGTGATTCATCACTACAAAAGCTAACATTCCAAAAGTCAAAATAACTTTTTTGGATTTCTCATCACACGATTGACAATTATTGTCATGTGTGAAGTCCTTGAACGTTGCAAAATGTCCTGAGATCCAATGCACTTGGATGGGATGTTAGACAAGTAGATTCAATCTTGGTAGCCTTATCTTGGTTGAGTTCAAGTAACTCTCCAAGAATTCATCCTTGAATTGGATTAAGCATTCACCTCTTGGGAATCTAGCATTCCACCAATCAAGAGTGCTCAACTAATCCATGTCACAAGGTTGATAACCACTATCACACTTGTCATATTCAAGGATTGTCCTAAAGTCCAACCAATTTGAACTCAAACATCAGTATGTGAATAAGAGATTTTGATTCGAATCCATAGGGGATATGCATTCTCTAATGTAGAACCACTTTAGATTTAGAGAATTCACCATTCATCATCAATTCAACTTCTTTAAGTTTGATGTTGCTAAGTTGTACAAGAGGAATGAGTTAGAATCAATTTCTTTACTCATTACAATAGTCCTTTTGATTCATATAACTAAGATTTACTATCTAAGTTAGATTGAATCTCATATGATGTATTTATGGTTTATGGAATTCACTAACTCCATAATCCACATGTGGGAAGTTATCAAACTATCCCAAAGATCTATGACCTTTCCACATTTGAATATCATTGCACTTGGAACGACCATTTAGAGAATGTTGTCATCCATCAATGATCCTTTTCATGGTGCACACATCACTGTGTCACCTTTGAGATATAACTCTGTCATATTTTCTTTTCACAAAAGGATTGGACACTAATTGTCTTAAGAGTTCTTGATTATTAGATTACAAGAGACTATTCTCAACTTATCCTTTTAATCTTACTCGAAGATGTTCATGTTCAAACATGAGTCATCTCATAGAGGTAGGGTACCTTCTTTTGCATATGTTTATAATTTTTATTAATGATCACACCATCAAAGAAGTCCATGTATTTAAAAATTAATCTGAATCATTCAAGCATCCACCGGCAAAACTTTCAATAAGCCATTCATCACATAAATATGTTAATTCCAAACATTTTAGAAATAGAAATAGTTTCTATTGATGAGAGATTACAAAGACAATCTTTTTGATTCTGAATACAAATCTCAAATATAAGCTTTGTATCCTCTGATGGGTCCCATTGCAATAGCTTGCCTTGGGTTCCATTTACAAGGCTTCTTCAACCTCAGCTTCATCCTAATTAGTTGAATAATGAGCAACATTTGCAAATATGTCAAGTGCATCAAAATCTTTATTCATTATATGAATAAATAGATGATGAAGACATTTATTACCTTAAGGAATGAAACTTTAAGATTTGTGGAAATTTGGCACTACGTCTCCTCAAGTATTCCAAATACTCATAAATCCTTCACACTTAGAAGATAATATTATCCTAAGATCTAATCCCATTAGACTGTTGTCATTCCTGCTTTAATAATATTATTTTCAACATCACTTTGTATCATTGGGATGAGAACAAATATCATATCTTTTCTCAAAATACTATCTTTTTCTCTTCCTACATTGAGTTTAGTTAGACTCTATGACCGCATGTGGAATTGTCATTTCCCAATATACGCAAAGCAAGCTCATTTCTAAAACCTACGGCATACACCTATGTAACAAATTTGTGTGATCTCTTTGAGAGATCACCTGTCCTTTCCCACATGTATCGGCTTTCTGGTATCAGCACTAAGGTGGGTGCATCTGCTATTAGTCTGCCAAATGTATGCGCTTGTGAATAGAGAAGCATATCTATCTAAGGTCAAAGGATATGCCTTCTCCATGACAACATTGGAGGACTTATACTATCTCTTGTTTCATCAGATTAACTCCTTAACCCGATTCGTATGACAGTTCCTGAATCTCTATTTAAGAATATTAATTAAACGATGACCTTTAAAGAAGGTTGCCATCCCAACTCAAACCGGAAATAACTGATCAAATTAGATGGTTTCTTTATGTGCTATCGAATCCTCTAAATCGTTTAGATCTCCAAATCAACACACATCAGATTTATTCAATCTAACTAAGTACGTTACCCTATTTGTACTAAGAGACCCAATTCGCTTATTGGAAAATAATTTAGTTCTTTTATTCCAATGCAAAAAATAATTATATTACATTATTTGGATAGCTCTTTTAGGGCATACAAAATCCAACAAGGAGGATGCACTAGTCATGAATAAGCTTCTGACACTTTGATCAAAATTTTTCAAGCCTTGTGTCCTATTCCATCCTCTCTGTATGCATGGCACACTTGTGTCCAATAATCCTTACATAATCAAAGTGCTAAGGGGATGAGTGTATTCCTTACATAATCGAAGTGTTAAGGGGATGAGCGTATTCCTTGCATAATCAAAGTGTTAAGGGGATGAGCATATTCTACATAATCAAAGTGTTAAGGGGATGAGCATATGTCACAAGGACAATCTCTATTGATCAGGGAATCAAGAGGCCCCTTATGAATTGCTGCTTAGTTAGCACCATTTGACAAACTAAACTTCATCCATTTTATTGCTTGGCAAGGCAGGAATGATTTCTTAATGTTAATCCTTCAAGGCTAAGTACCTTTATGGAATGGTGAAAGAAATGATTGGAGGTTTCCCATCTCATAGGAGGTTGAGGTTAACGAAGGTGGTAATGGTAGCCCAGTACACTGGAGTGTGGATCAAGAAGGAATATTTGGCATGATTTATTTATTTATAACTTGAAAGAATCTACTTGAATACAACCTCTTGGAGAACTTGATCAACCATGAATTGTGTTGGTGACACTAGCTCTCTAGGTATCCACTCGATATATGTTTATTGTAAGAGACAACGATGGCTGATGTGGAGGTAATTCGTGACCATAATCTTAGGACTTACTAAAGGGAAAATCCAATAGGCATTGGAGAATTACCTTAAGACACGATAACCACTTTATGGAAAAAGGGAAGTGAAACGTTAACAACGACTATGTGCAAGGGTGTTATTATATACATTGGAATATGCAAATGGAAGGTTGATACAATGCATATCGATATGGAGATCTATAATACCATTTTGGGTGTGAATTGGTCACATGTGCATTTACAATGTGGATTGTTGTTATGAGGGGGTGGCCTACTCACTTTCGAGCTTGCCATGGTGGAAAGGATTATCAAGTGCATTATGGTTCGACAAAATGTGAAAGCTTTAACATGAGGGTGCAACAGATACAAGGCTCATGAGAAGGCACCTTTAGAATTGAAATCTGGTTGAGCAACATATTGGTGAATCACAAATGCACAAATGAACTCCTGAATAATTTTCCTAGAATGCCTCTTAATTGTGAGATTGCCTTTAGGAACTCATTTGTTTTAGGCATCAATCTTATGAATGACACTTCATATTGGATGGAACCTGTAGATTAGAGAGAACTTGAATCCTTATTGTAGGAATACTAGAGGAGAAATTCTCAAAGAATAGTACATCGCCAAGGGTTATTTTATTACTCCTTCCTAAGAGAAGGATGGTACCTTGAGATTATAAATCAAGTACCAAGAATTGAACAAGACTACTATCAACTAAAGATTAAGAAACTAGATGTTCCAAGACAGCCCTACGAATGAGCGATGGACATTACAAGTTTCTTGTCATGTTGTTTAGATTAACAAATGGCCCTACAAGGCTACAACCTTTAATGGACTTGAAGAATAAAGTGTTCCATTCTTACTTAGATCAGTTAGTGGTGGTCTTCCTCACTATCATAAAGATTAAATTAATGAATTATCCGACATAATTGAATTGACATGTGTCCATTGATAACCATGGTTAAATCATAACATTGATTTGCTTAAACGAATGATATGCAAGTGTCAATGTAAATTCAGAACTTGAGATTATGGTTAAATCTCTTCTAGGATAAACTTTGGAAAATGTGACGTCATGTTGAAATTGAATAAATGAAATTATGGAAATATGATGACTATAGTTAAATCGAAAGTCTCATGCCTAAAAAGTTTTGCCTTAGCATGTTATATTGCATCTAGAGGCCTGAGATTGATTAAGGGAGTGAGCTAGTCTCCTTGCAATTCTTATGGTTGACTGCTTAGCCGATTGAGTAGTTAGGTGTAGTGGGTATTCATTAATTGGTATGAGATGATTTTGGTACCGCTTTTCATACTCTATAGTGGAAAGGATTGATCGTATGCTAGTGCAGAGTAGCACCTTGCATGCGTAACATACAAGCTCATAGTCACCACTTCGCCTAGGCAGAGACCTCGAGTGATTAATCGGCTAGTAGGATATGTGAGAGCCATTCTCTTGGTTAAGAGTGTCTTGTATTGTTCTTACCACATGGGATATCATAGCGATATCTTACACCTTTGGAGGAAATGGTTGTGGGATAATAATGACTTTAAATTTAGAGGGCACTAACAATTGAGAAATTGAGAAATAATACTTGGATAATCAATGTAGTTAACATAATATGAGTAACCACTTTTGACTTATAGCTTTTCTATATTTTTACTTTATACATTATTTTGCTACTCTACTTAGGCTTTATTGACGCTCTATATTTGGACTCCGTACTCAGGTTTGATGAACAACAAACTGGTTCTGCCACTGTAGAGGGAGATAATGCTGATTTGAGTTTTTCATCGTAGTGGTTCTGTAGGACCATCTTAGTCTAGATTCCTTCTTTCCATGTCATTTCAATACAATTTTCTTCAAACTTATGCTTTTATTTATTTATCGATGACTATGGATTATTGATGCAGATTTTGGTGACCAAACATTCATTTCAAGCTCAATTTATTCCTTCTTTTATTTCCTTGATGTTATGATACTTGTTGTGCAATTGCTATGTTTTGTGGAAGTCGATTGGATGATTAAGATCTTGGGTGAAAATTTGGAAAATGACCTGAGTTCCTACTAAGGTGGGGGTTTGGGTCATTACACTTCTAGAGCGATTCTTACTAGGGTTTTTTGAGTGACCCTTTTACTTTCCTGGGATGGGCAACATTTACTCCAAAGATGAGTTTAAATGAAGGTGGACCCCATTTGTTTTCATCAGTCCCATGCCTGTTGTGTTGAAGTTGCCATTGCGTAGGAGATCCCAGAATCCTTATCTGTGGGGTGCCCTCAAATCTTCTAGAAGAAGATTGATTTCTAGGTCACTTGATTCTATATCTAACCCTATCATTATGGCTAACCCTTCTAGATCAACCCACCTGGGAGAGAATTAACTCCACTTGAGTTGAAGGAATTACAAATGGATAAACAAAATCAACATACTCAAATGCAGTTCCAAACCTTACTGGAGATGATTCTTGCTCAACAAAACCTACCTACCCAAGCCTTTGAGAGATTTTACAATTCGTCCAGTCATACACCTGAACCCTTCATCAACATTCTTGATGGAGCTGATTATGAGTTAAAACCTACTATCATAAACCTCATCCCACACTTTTTTGGAAATAATTTTGAGGATCTATTTCAACACTTAGAGGAATTAGCCAACATTGGAAATACCTTTGGATTGTGGAATCTTAAAATTGAAGTGCTAATGATGAAAATGTTCTCCTTTTCCCGTAAAGATAAAGGTGCATATTGTTACTGAACCATTGGAAGACCTATTCTAGGAGGAGCTCAGGAGTGTTTTTTGCACAAGCTAGTTCTATCATCTTAAGGCCCCTCCCTTCTAAAAGAAAGAATAGAGCCCCTTTGATTTCCTATGTCATTAGGGAGAAACTTTTGATAGAGCCCTGCTTGATTTAGGTGCCTTAATCAATTTGATTCCCATTGTTCTTTTTGAGAAATTTTGATTCGGTGATCTGAAACCCAGAAGTGTTACCCTTCAACTTACAAATCAATCAATATCCACACTAAGGGGAATCATAAAGGATGTCATTGTCAAGGTCAGAGATTTATATTTCCTACTGAATTTTGTTGTCCTTGACATGGAGGTGCTCTAGGAACTTAAGAATACACTAATTATCCTGGGAAGACCTTTCCTCGCTACCGCAAAGGCCCATATTGTTTGTGAGAATGGTAGCATGGAAATTGTCTTTCGTGGTAGGAAGATGAGAATGAATATTTTTCAAGCCACAAGGAAAAGAGATGAATGTGAGATGATCAATGATACTGATGATCCAGGTGGGATTATTGAAGAAAGTAAGGCAATTAATGTGATTTCAAACCCTTTAAATGCTAGCCTAATCAATCTCACACCTGAATCCCTAGACCAACTCGAGGAGGTTTCTTATTTGTTCCACACTACAGTTGATGCACAACCTCCTTGGACTTTTAAGGTTGACAGATTTCTTGAACCGTTGTTTTCTGATCAAACCAAGAGTTTTCCCTCTTTTGATCTTAATGCACCCCAGCCTAAATTAAAGCATTTACCCAGTTCTCTAAAATACTACTTTCAAGGACCTAATCAAACTTTTTTTGTGATTGTAAATTCCAATTTGAGTTAGACTCAAGAAAGTAAATTGATTCTGGTCCTTCAAAGAAATAGAAAAGCAATAGGTTGGACTTTAGCTGACCTTAAGGGAATTAGTCATTCTTATTGTACACATCAGATTTATTTAGAAGAAGCTAAACCCTCTCACCAATTGCAAAGAAGGCTAAATCCGAATATGCGAAAGGTGACCAAAAAAGAAATCATAAAGTGGTCGATGCTGACATCATTTACCTAATTTCTGACAGTCCTTGGGTTAACCCAGTGCAAATAGCTTCCAAGAAAGTTGGGCCAACTATTGTTGCAAACAATCAGGGTGAATTGGTGCCAATTTGAACAACTTCCACTTGGAGAGTATGTATAGATTATAAGAAGCTTAATACACCTACAAAGAACATTTTCCCTTGCTATTCAATGATCAAATGTTAAAGAGGTTGGCAGTGCAGAAATACTTTTGTTTTCTTGATGGTTTCTCTAGATACAATCAAGTGGCTGTCTATCTTGAGGACCAAGAAAAGATCACCTTCACTTATCCCTACAAAACCTTTGCTTTCCGTTGGATGCATTTTGGTCTTTGCAATGCACCTACGACTTTTGTACAGGTGCATGCTCACAATCTTCATAGAAATGGTGGGAGATTTTTTTGGAGGTTTTTATGGATGATTTTTCTATATTCAGGGATTCATTTTAGAATGGCCCAAAAGTCTTAGAAATAGTGTTGTAAAGATGCGTTGAAGTAAATATAGTCCTTAGCTGGGAGAAGAGTCGCTTTATGATGTAGGAAGGGATCATACTTGGTCATGCAGTCTTTGAAAGAGGAATTCAAGTAGATAAAGCCAAAGTAGATTTGATTTCTAAATTCCTACCACCCACAACAGTGAAACAATTGACATCATTCCTTGGACATGTGGGTTTCTACAAAATGTTTATTAAAGATTTCTCCAAAATTGTAGGGCCTTTGAGTAATCTACTTTCTAACCCCTTGATTTTGATACATTGTTAATGTGCTTCTACCGTATTTTCAAAATGGATGCATCGTAGTATAGACGATAAAAGCGGGTCAACACTTAAAATTTATAGTTTCTCAAAATCAAAGTGTATTCTGAGGTCGTTCGTTAGAAGCAACAAAATTTTCGCTAATACCACTATCGAGATTATTTACAAATGAATTCAATGAACCTCGCTCTGGTGAACCTCGCCGGAGTATTGCCGAAATTAAGCTCTAGTAGATCTTCGCTGATGTGCGGTGGAGGGGCTTTGCTAATGCACCGCTGACCTGGTGGTGGCATTATTGGGTCGATTGAATGGGCGAAGGCGACGAATGACAGCCGAGGAAGCGGCAGGTCCAATGGTGGTCAACGGAGCTCCTCGGGGCACAAAAATCCCTGTTGAAAGTCGTAATGGGCTCCTCATGCCCTCGGAAAGCTTTACGAAAAGCTTGAGAGCTTGAGGAGAGGTGGACGCAGTAGTCGACGTAGGCATGGATGGAGAAGGTGGTGGGTCATTTTCGAGGAGCAAATCTGTTCGAAACTCTCAACCAATAGGTCGAGAAGCTTCGCTGAGACTCGCTAAAGGTGGTGGTGATTTGTCGTGGGGAGGGTAGAGGAGGCTGGACGGTGTCGAGGGAGAGGGCGACGGTAGTGTGCATTTGGTGAGGGTCTCAAGATAGCGAAACCCTAAATTAGATTGGGGTTTTTGCTTCTCCAAGCGTGGTGTAGCTTCAGAGATGGTCGATGGTGGCTGTGGTGAGTGGAGTGTCGTAGAGGGTATCGCTGGAGGGTGGTCGGAATGGGTCACCATCCATGAAGAAGATGAAGTCGAGGAGGAAGGAGTTTGGGGCCTAAACCTATTTCTAAAGAGACTACACTACTCTAGAGGGAGAGAGGAAAAGAGCAAGCTACTTGAGAGCGGATGAGGGGGATGAAGAACGACCAATTTGGACCCACCGACCGTGAGGAAGAAGGGGCTTCGGGAGAGGCCGACAGCGAGGAATAGGGAAGGAGAGGGTCGTGCTTTGGTGGGCGACGACCTGAGGAAGATAAGGAAGAGGTTGGTGTTGCCCTTGTGGTCTAAGGACGCATGGACTAGATCGGAAGAGACGTCGGGGTCAGAGACGATGACGATCATGGAGAAGAAGGGCAAGAAACATGATCAAATCTCGACCACCAGACTCGCAAGGGCCTGGCCTTGCTTTATAGGTGCATGCCAACGGAAATCGAGGCCAATTTGTGGCCCAATCATGGCCAAGATGGTCGTGACTTGAGCTTGCTTCGGCGACAACTTTGGGCGAGATTCGCGGGCTCCCTAGTTGGCAAAATTAGTTGGAAATTGTGTAGGATGCGCGGGAATAGTAGGTGTATCATCATGCCAATTTTGGCAAGATTCCACTACATGGATCAATCGCAATCCACAGCCGAAGTTGCGATGAAAGGAGAGCTCGCTGCTGCTCTGGTAGGGGCATTTTCGTGAAGAAGATGAAGAGTTGGGGGCTCTTTATAAGAGTTTGGGTTTTTAGGGTTTAAACTGTAAACTTAGCCAAGATGAAGTCAGAAAGAGCTTAAATTTTTATGGTAAGCTAATTTGAACATAAGAAATTGAATGGTGACTTAAATTTTGGGTTTTGATGAAGTTTTCATGGTCAATTTACATTTAGACCCAAAATGTATCAAAAACCTGCCTAGATCTCTATTTTAGGTCAAAATAGGTTTCGATTGTCAAATTGACTGTTCTAATCCATATAAAATATTGTTAGATAATTTTTAGAGGATTTACATTACATTTATTTTCACCGGAACCTTAATTTAATTGAGTCCAAAATTAGGGTTAATTAATCGTTAATTTACTTCTTAATTCAATGAAACCGTAGATTGATCAGTGTAAGCACACTAGTTTGTCTTTTTAGGCTTGTTTGACCTTTAATTAATTATGCATTCACTCCTTAACTATTTTTCAGTTATAATTTCTGTTAAAATAGCAGAATTAACTCCTTTTGCATTGATTCTTCCTTATTCCTCTCTGATTGTATTATACCCTTTTAATGTGTTAATTAGGTGAATTTAACTCTGAAATTTAGTCAAATTAAGTTAGATACAGGGGATGATGGCGATGCCATTATGCATCTTGTCTCAAGGCCTTTTATTTAATCAAGCTATCTATCACCCAAGCACCTGTTCTTCAGCCTTTTAATTGGTCAACATCTTTTGAACTGATGTGTAACACCTTTGACTATGTTATTGGTGTTGTTTTGAGACAGAGATCTGATAAGAAATCCACTGTTATCTACTATGCCAACAAAACCTTGGAAAGTTAGTACATATGTACAATTATTATTGGACCAAGCATAGTTGTCCTACTATGGCCAATTAGGCCATAGCCACTAAAAAGCAAACCACTAATACCATATCTATGACCTAGGCAGATTATGATTAGCTACTTCAACATCTTAGTTGTCATAAGAGACATCATCCACTTCCAAGATTGCATCTTTTGCCTCTTTATCAGGTATGGAGTTTTCTCTCAACTTATGCTGATGCTCCATGTGATATAGACCTGGATATGGATTGGTTGGTTGATTTTGGAGCCTCACAACATCTTAATGGAGATTAGAGGTGTTTCCACTACATTAGACCTATTCCTCCGGGGAAGATAGTGCAGATAGCAGATGGGAGACATCCCAAAATTGGTGGCCAAGGGAAGGTCTCAGTTACCCCTAATATGAGATTGGCAAATGTTCTTGTGCCTGATTTTTCTATTAGCTTGCAATCTGTCAGTAGCATAACCAAGGAGTTGAATTGTTCTATATTTGACGCCACCACTTGTACCTTTTATGACATTCTGATGGGGGGGACAATTGGTCCTCGGCAACAACGTCATTTGATCGGGAGGTTTTTTCGCTCTGCGAATGATATCAGAAAAATATGTCGTCACAATATGTAATGTGGTAGAAAAAACCTCGATCAAATTTACTAAAATACTGAAATAATGCCACACTTTAGGTTGTATCATAGGGAGACATAGAACCAATAAGATCACCAATAATCATGTTCAAGAAAAATAAATTGCCATTGATATCAATTCATCATGGGAGGAAAGAAAACAAAACGCATTAACTAGTAATTCCAATCCTTCAATATTGTCACAAATAACCAAGAACAGAAGGGCCTCCCACAAATTTCCCGTAATAAAATAATCAATATCAAAATCCCATTCTTTGGCAATGGCAATCAATGTAATTTTTAATTGAGCCAAAAATAGGGGATTTGCTACTGGCACACGCACGTGGAGGAGAGGACGGTCGGCCTTACTATGCTCGGAGGAGGTTGGCATTGTCGAGAGCTTCTCATTGGAAGTTGCACCGAGGAAAACGATGGTCGGTGGGGAGGTTGGTTGGCGACGTGGAGCCTTGTCGACGGTCGTGTGGTCTGTCGTTGGCGAATCTGAGGGTGTGGCCGTGCTCGTGAGGTCTGGCGAGTTCCACGGCGTTGACGGACCGAAGGATGATGGCTGAAGGAGGTGGCTGCGCGTGAGGGGAACCGATGTTGATGTTGGGTTCCCTTCGGACTGTTGGAGAGGAAGAAGAAGAAGAAGAAGATGAGGGCGCTGCTACGTGCTAGGGAGGTGTACTGCTGGTGGTGGCGCAAGTGAGGCAGGTGCCCGCAAGCGCTGGAGGAAGAAGCAGAAGATGGAGAGGCCGTGGCACACGGGCGTCTTCGTGCAGGTGTCGTGCGTGGTTGGCGTGGCTGAATAGGGCCTGCGCTCTCGAGGTAAGGTTGGAGGACGGGCGTGTGAGGGCCTGCGTGTGGGGCTGGTTGAGTTGTCGGTGGTGCTGCACGTGTTGTGCATGCGAATGGTTGCGCGTAGTAGGTGCCGAGGAGAGTGGTGAATGCAGTGGCGGTGGGATGAGTCTCAAATGTACGGGAACCTTCCCGGTCACCTTAACTAAAGAGGCCGACACATGATAAGGGTGTTGGTGATGTCGACGGAGGCTCACGGTGGTGGTTGGGTGCGCAGTGAGGGGAAGGAGATGGAGGCCGTTTACCCTCTCGAGGGAGGAGGAAGATGCTTGAGAGGGGGACCTCTCGTCCGAGAGTAGATGGGCGGCTTCCTCCCCATCCTTGTTATATAAGGGGAAAAATAAGAGAACGAGAGAGAGAGAGTCAAAGAAGGAAGGAGTCAACAATCTAAATTTTATGGCCATTTGAGGGAGACAGAGATAAGGAAAGGAGAGGAAAGAATAGGAAGGTATTTTATTTGCTTTTTTTTCTTTCCCTTTTATTATCTCTAGGAAATCAATACATATTCGGTTGCCATTTGATGTGAAGCTTACTAAAAAATGTCCTTCCCTAAATGACCTTGCAACCATATAAGTAATGAACCCCTTTTATATAAGGATTAATGCAATTGCTACATGAAATGATAAATCTAAGGTTCACATGATTTTGTCACTAACATGCATGTTTTAAATTAATCTCCCATCCAAATAATAATGCACTTAAGCATTAAATTAGTCCACTAAAGTAGACTTATTAGTGGCGATCGTGAAGAAGGGGGGTCAACCGCCTGTTTCAGTTTCTTGTTGCCGCTGCTTGCCATGAAGGTGTCACTTTTACTACTGGGTCTCCTTTCTAGTGGCACCTTCATCTTGACCATCTTCCACTAGATAGGCTTCGCATACTTATACCCTACATATCTCTGTCTACTACTATTACTTGTGATGCTTGTTAGTTGGGCAAGCATCACCAGAGTACTTTTCCTACTAGTCAGAGCCCTAAGTCCACTAAGTTGTTCCATGGGTCACCATTATTATTTGATACTTGATGACTTTTCTTGTTTGTCTTCATCATCAAGTATCACCCTGACAAGAAGATAGCAAGATACAAAGCTCATCTTGTGGCTAAAGGATTCATGCAGACTTATGGCATGGATTTCTTTGATAGGTTCTTACCATTGGCATGACTTCCTACCATGTGCATCTTAATCTCTGTAGTTGTGGAAAAAGAATGGCCCCCCATCAACTTAACGTTAAGAATGCCTTCCTCTATGATGACCTACAAGAGGAGGTGTATATGCAGTAGCCTCTAGGTTATGAAGTTCAAAGGGAGTGTTCCAAGTTGTGTCGCTTGCACAAGGCAATCTATGGTTTGAAACAGAGTCCCAAGGCATGATTTCAAAAATTATCAAAGGTGGTCGAGATGCTGGGCTTTCAAAAGTCATCATCAGATCATTCATTGTTTGTCAGAAGGATTATACAAGGTGTGGTGGCACTACTAGTTTACTATGATGATATCATACTTACGAGGGATGATACACCTAGAATTGTTGAGGTCAAGAAGAGTCTGGCAAACAACTTTGTCATGAAAGACCTAGGATCCCTCAGATACTTCCTTGGGATAGAAGTAGCACAGAGCAAGAAGGGCATTGTACTTTCCTAGAGAAAGTATGCCCTTGACTTGTTGCAGGAGACTAGGATGCTGTGGGAAAAGTCAGCTAGTATTCCTATAGATCCCAAGACACACTTATATGATGAGGAGCCAGAGGCAGTGGATAGTCAACAATATAGAGGATTGGTGGGCAAGCTCCTTTATTTCACTATTACGAGACTAGATATTTTTCTTGCACTTGGGAAGTTGAGTCAATTCATAGATAGGCCTACTAGACAACATTGGGATGTTGCAATGATGGTGTTCAGGTACATGAAGAGGGCACCATAAAATGGGGTCTTGTTCACTAAGGGAACTTCTATGAGCGTGATCGTGAAATCACGATAAAGATAAATGCACCCTTGTAGTTGAGAAAACACGTTGTTTTAAATTTGTAAAATCATCTCATAAAGATCAGAGTGTAATATTAGGAGTACAAGTCATCGTCTCATAGGGAGGCGAGTTCTCTAGTTGCTTCCTGACCTAACCAAGGACTCTATGATTTTTTTTTTTGTGATTTTTTGAAGAATCTTTCTAATTTTTTGGATTTTTCTATGGCAAGTAGTGCAAAAGGACTATTTTGACCCTACTTGGAAGACATGCCTAAAACCTAAACCTACACCTGCCAAAAAAATTCACTGATTTTATAGGAGATTTCTTGTTTGAAGAGCAAACTACTACAAGTTGAAATGTTACCAAGAGATTACTATGCAAGTTGAAGACTATTATGCAGATTGACCCCCTATTAGTGTGCAAACTTTCTAAAATAATCTAGGAGTTACACTTTAAAATTTAGTAGCGTGAAAATAAACTTGAAACGCTACCAAGAGATAAAATTTGGCGATTTTTTGACTTTTGAGACTTGCTAAACCTATTTTCTAACCTAGACCTAATATGAATTTCTAAACAAACTAACCAAAGGACTCCTTTTTTTGGGGTTTCTTTGGGTTTTTGAATTTTTTTGGCATAAGAAAGCAAAGCAAATAAGCAAATTAAGCTAAGAACTAGTTAAAAACATTCACGAAGATTTACATTCAAACCAAGTGTTCAATCATGCTATAACTACTAGAAAACAGAAAAAAAAGGGAGACGATGAAGTAATGCTAGGAGAGCAGGGAAGAGGTAGGTAGACTTGTGGCAGAGGTGGGGGATGTTGCCACCGACCACTGGGGCTGCTTGCGTGGGGAGGAGATGTTGAAGAAGTACTTGGAGACGTGAAGAAGTATGGAGAATTGCAAAAAGGGTGTGGGAAGCCATGGGAGTATATTGCATGGTAGAAGGTGATGTAAAGTCAGGATAGAGGAGGGAGGCTATGGGGATGTGCCTATTAGAGGTAAAAGAAGAAGGAGAGGAGGAGGAGGAGAACGTGGAAGAAGAGGGGAAGAAGGAGAGGGGGTAGAAAGAAGGAAGACATGTAGGAGGGGGAGAGGATATGTTTTGTGAGGGGATGGGTGGTTGACGTGCATGGGAAGGCTTAGGAGAGGGGTTTACATGGAAGGTGGGAATGGGAATAGGAGATTATGAATGGGGGAGGAAAAGGTGGGGTGTGGGATGCTAAATATATGAAATGTGAGTCGATTTTTACATGAATGGGGTTGGGAATTGGATTTGTGTGTGTGTAAGTTGGATGAAGGGGTGTTTAAGCGGAATGACAAGGAGAAAAGAAAAGGAAAGAGAAGGATAGGAAGGGTGCTAGTATGAAATTGAGAAAAAAAATAAAAGGAATGGGGGTATGTTCACATTAAGGGATAAATATGGGATTGAAATGTGGCCACAAATGGGAAGGGGGGGAATGAGATGGCTAGGGGTTTTATATGGGAGAAGAAATGATGTGGCATGGAAGAAAGGTAATGACGTGGATGATGATGTGGTAGGTGATGTGGAAGGGTTTTAAAGGTAAGATTGGCTGAGTTTTGTTATGCAGGTTTTGCCTTTTGCTTTGATCCTGAGACAAGCCTGCATATGTCAAACAACCACAAATTACTACATATGTCATGTCAAACAACCACAAATTACTACATATGTCTCATTAAGCTCAAATGGGGTTTTAAAATGCAATCATGACCTAATGATTAATATGCAATATTTACAATACAATAAGCAATGTAAGCTATAAACCAACCTTACTTAAGCATATTATGCCTAATTATCATGTACTCATCAATGTTGTGGCCTTTACAGATGTAAATTATGTAGGGTGTCTAGCTGACAAGTAAGTCTACCACTGGTTTCTATACCTATGTAGCAGAGAATCTGGTAACAAGGAAGAACAAGAAACATGTTATTTCTAGATCTAGTGCAGAGTTTGAGTATTAGGCTATGGCACACAACCTCTGAGATGATGTGGGTGACATCTCTCTAGAGTAATTTACATGTCTCGGTTGATACCCCTATGGAGGTGCGATGCAACAACAAGGCTATCACATATATTACTAACAATCCCATGTTCCATGAGAAGACCAAGCATGTAGAGGTTGATTGACACACGTGACTTGATTTAGAGAGGTATCATCTACACTACCAATGTCTCCTCTAATGATTAGACAATAGATATCTTCACCAAGGCATTGTCCCATTCTTCTTTTGATATTTGTTATTCTAAGTTGACCATAATAGACATCTACACTCTAGGTTGAGGGGAAGTGTTAGCCCTTATAGTCTTATGTTACTTTGTTATTCCCTTAGTTATATTACTTTTATTTTCCTTGAGGAGTACTTATGTAATTTTCCCACCTCTATGTATATAGAGGTAAGGTTATGGAATAAAGTAATTCAATTCATTTGTTTTAACTAAAAGCATGGATGAACTTCTCCCATAAATAATAGAAGTTGCTGATTAAGCGTAGTCAAAGATTATCTAAGCAATCCGTCCCTTTTCTTGTGAGGAAAGAGGGTAGGATCTAGTATAATATCGCACCCTGTGCCCCTTGGACCATTATCGCCTACTTGTATGGAGTGATGAAGTTTGCAGAGTTAATGGTCTTGTTGTAGAGCAGGATCATAGGCATTTTAAATTTTGAAGGAAGGGGTTCCTTCACTTCATCTGTGAAGGGGCAATCTTCTTCATCTGATATCCCTGACCTTCATATGGGTGTCAACTACTTCATTGATCGCCTTTTGACATTGGCCCTCGACGGATGCTCTAATCGAGAATGCCACTGTGTGCTAGCTGTGGTATCTTCAACATCCTACAATCTATCTCATCGGAGGATCTAACCCTCAATTTTAGTAATGAAGAAAGTGGATTGCAAGAATCTCTCCCCTGCCTCTTTCGAATACAACAAAAGTTCATTCAATAGCTCAATATCCCCTTTCTCCTTGACGTTACCTTCTTTTTATAGCTTCAAGCAGCTCTAGAGAGAAAGGAACAATTACTCAAGATTTTTGAAAGCATAGATCTCGTACGCTTGTCATCGATTACTACTTTGATCGTCACAAATGTTCTTTCCTCATTTCACCTCAACAACGACCAAGGCTAACCCTGTCAACGGCTACAGAGCATAACATATAGAAACAAATTGTAAAAGGAAAGCTTTTACCTAGATGATTATGGCGTGATTAGATTGCTCCTCATTCACTCAATTAAAAACCAAGCTAGCTTCACTAATATGGAATTTTTATACGACTTGTAGTGGCGTTTCTTACGACTCGAGGGGGTGGGTCATACCCTACCCACATATGGTTCAACTTGTTGGGTTCTATGGACCGTTTCTTACTGATCGGATGAACTGGAGCAAAACCTACATTCATACATTGCTTTTCCTGGCCATACTATGGCTCGATAGCCTTTTACTTAGGAGGGCCATCACAGGTTCATAGGAAATTTGTCTCTCAACGATGCTTGGGAGATTTTCCCCCATTAGATAGAAAAATTGAGGTTTTGATCAAAATGAAAAATCGATCAATTAAATTGTGTACTTAATCGATCAAAAGGGAGCCTTGATCGATTAAATAGTGAAGATAATCTAAATAAACCCTAATAATTGATCAAAAGAAGATTTTAATCAATCAACTGAAGTATGTAATGAAAGAAGGAATAAATAACCCAAAATTGATAGATAAAAAAGCAATATAGTCAATAAAACTAGTTGAAAAAGGTAATGAAATAAGAAACAATGGTTTACATAAGCATCTTCATTTAAACTAAGAACTAAGAAACCAAACAACATGTACATGGTTTGGGCAGATGGGAAAACTTCAAAAATAAGCAGGAAACAATATTAATATGTATCTAGATTGAGAACTTCAGTTAAGGGAGGTTGTACCAAAGTAAAGGAATGAAGTGAGAGAAGTTTTAGCTTGTCGATCCATGCTCAAAGACTTGAGAGTAGTGTTGACTTGGTGGTTATTTGGGATAGGGTGTTCGTGAGATTGTGTTTGACACATGAACCATACACTTAAGACATACAACTCAATGGAGCATTGGATGATCACTATGAAAGGGATGTCGATCTCTGATGAGGCACCCCAAATAGAGGTATTCAGTGATTACTTTATTAGGGATCATCATGATTTGTGCAGGCAACCAAACTGGGGACATCTAACAATTACTCTACATGGGATTGTTGTAACTTATAGAGTATGGTTTGCAATCGCTAGATGACAATGAGTCCTATGTGTGACCTTTTGATTCGATCTGATGGAGTATAGGCTATTGATGGCCAAGGTAGCACACCCCTACAGCTCAAGAGTCAAAGGGAGCTAAGCAATCTTCCTCAAGAAAATGTGAGGATTGATTTTAATCAAGCTAACCTACTATAAATGGAACTTATGAGCTAAGAAAAGTATATCGAAAAGAATTATGAAATTTGTACCAGAAAGCAAGGACTTTGTTGAGGAAAATGTATTAAGAGAATGTTGAGGAAAACCATTGGCGAACAATTTGCCGTGGCATAGTGGAAGGTGATAAATTGATCGTTTAGAACTTTGATTCAATCCAATTTCTTGCCCAAAAAAAATGGGAGAAAATAAGAAGAAAGTAATCTAACCAAAATCACATGGGAAGAACTAGTTTCTTCCTCTTTAGAACTTTGGTTCAATCCAATTTCATGCCCAAAAAAAATTGGAGAAAACAAGAAGAAAAACAATCTAACTAAAATCGCATGGGAAGAACTATTTTCTTCCTATTCTAGGTATCTCATGAATATAGAAATTATACCTATGGGAGGTGTAGTAGAGCACCCCTCGTGTTGTGGCTCCCATAATAAGTCTCGTTTCATAGGGACTCTCTTCTTCTTGTCAAGCATATAAGACCCTTAGTGCCGAGAACACCCAATCTTGTGTGACCATGAACCCTTCGCAATCCTTGAAGGTGAGACTCACCTCCACCATGCATGACCTTGGCAAAAAGGCTATAGAGAGAAAGTCCCACTTGTAGGCACATCCACCAACTCCTAGTGGAAGACTAATGTGGTTGTTGAAAGACCACCATAATAGCTATTGGAACTCATCCCAATCCATTGGAAGAATAATGACCATAGAGTAACTCTTCTAAGTTGGGAAGAATATGGACAACTAAAGGAAAAAGAAGGCTACAAAAGAGTATCCTTCTCCTTTCTCTCTTTTACATAGAGGGTAAAATTTGTTGCATAAATGTTTGGTTAGGGTTGTCCTCAAACCCTTTAGGAGATATTTCTAGGAAATCTAGCAATTCCTAATACGGTGGGAATCGTCTTATCAATCCAATGGTAAAAGGTTAAATGATATTTGATTCTTCCAAGTAGATTCCCATCAAAATAATTATTTATTTTATCACGCTAATAGCGAAGCATTTATGAATCCAGATTGATGGACTGCACCTCTTTCAGGTATTCCTAATGCCCATGGATCCTTCACATCAGAAGACTTACATAACCCCAAAGTAAAATTCCCGAATTCACTATCCTTGCTATCAAGGATTGCAAATGTTCATATTTTCTCTGTATCATTGGGAGGGGAATGAAGATCGACTCATTTCCTAAAAGCCTATCTTCCTTTTCATGCATTGGTCTAATCAGGACCTATACGATCTTGCATAGAATTTTGTACATCCGAATATATGTAGAATAAGCTCATGTCGTAAGATCCACTGTGTACACATAGACTAATAGATTTGTGTGATCCTTTTAAGAGATCATCTATATCTTCTTTACTCTCATATACATACACCAGCTTTCTAGTCTCGACACCATGGTGGGTGCATTAACCATCAATTTATAAAATTTGTATATTTAAGCACAGAGACTTCTGTCTCAGGCTTAAGGACATGCCTTCTCCACAATAGTGGTAAAAAACTTCCTGCATCTCTATCATGTTGAGTCAGTTCTATCTCAACTTGAATGACAGCTTTTAATCTCTATTGTTATCTAGAGGACATGTATCAAGGACATCTGTTAGGCAACAGTCTCTAGAGAAGATTGTCATCTCTTCTTAGACTGAACATAATCGATTGGATATCATGATGGTTCTTAATGACTCATCAAAATCCTCAATTTAAATCATTTAGATCTTCGGTATTGACATATCCAACTTGGCCACAATACTTTTTTTTCAATTATAATAAGAGACCAAACTAACCACATTAGTGTGTTCACATGACGTGATATTCAAATCTAAATCACTGATCAAGTGATTTCTATTTAGGTTGGCTTGCCAAGAGCACATAATTCCAATAAACCTCACTTGCCCTATGAGTCAATCATTAACCACCTCTTCAATCCATTATGCCAACTTGACACTTAAGCTCTTTAACATAAAAGTCTTGATCGGTTGAAGTGTCAATCCTTCACAACGAATAATGTTCTAATTGTCATCACAGTTGTGGGAGATTCAACAAAGGGAACTATGTCACTTCCCTCCAAAGGCCTTACGTATACACATCATTCCTGTTGCAATTTCATATCATAGTGAATAAGCTTCTAAAGTAAATACTCCACTATTCAAAAGATAAGTGGCTTACATGTAGACTGATGCGGAAATACGTAATTTCTTAATTGATGTAAGTTAATGTCGTTGAGATGTGTAAAATCGATCAACTCTTAAAATTTATAACCTAGATAGTGGTGGTATCTAGGGTCGTCCAAGGGGGTAAAAATATTAATTGATAACTTACTCCTCTCTCTCGCTCTCTCAGATCAACACTTGTAATTTTTGGTTTTGTAATTTTTAGGATTTTAAAGAGATAATCGGAATTGAAATGCGAAGATGCAAAAAATGAAAATCGAAACTACGTGAAGAAGAAATCTACGCCTAAGTGACAATAATGAACTTATCTTCTAAGCTCACCCTAGGTACATGTGGCCTAGGGTAATTAGAGAGTGTGTGTGCACAAAATAAAGCTAGAATTTAATTGCAAAACTTAAAGAAAGGCACTTGATATTTAGAAGATTCAAAAGTCTACAAGGTACTTAGGGAGCTCAATAGTGTGGAGGAGTTTCACACTATAAATCCCTAAGTAGAAGAATGCCTCTATTACAAGAAATTTGGAAATAAAAACTAAGTAGACAAAAGAGAATCTCCCGAAGTAGATGAAGGTCCTGATCCAAAAAGCGACTGCTCCTGCTCTAGAAAAGTCTTTCCTCCAAGTATGGTGATGCTCCTTTGCTCTTCCACCTCAGGGTGGACGTCCACCCTAACTCCTCCTTTGCCTAGCCATCCCCTTAAGGTGAAGAACACCTTGGCTTGTCTAGGGTAGGTTGAAGAAGAAGTAGGCACCAGGGAAGCAAGGTTTGCTCCCATAATCTCCTTCTCCTTGGCTCCTCCATTAGACATTGATATAGGTAGATGTAACTAGGAAATAATGTAGCCAAAAGTTGGTTTTTTTAGGTGGTAGAAGGGGTTTTAAATAGGAAGGGAAGGGGGGATTGGTGTAGGATCTATAGGATCTTAAAGCTACTATGCTATGCACATGAACACACTAGATGCAAGATATTAGAAATAAAAATATTTGCACAAAGATTCAAATCACAAAAATGAACACAAGATGTATAGTGGTTCCCCACTCACTTGGGTACTCCACTACCTAAGCCTCCCAACTTAGAATTTTTAACCCGATTTCCTCAATCCTGAGAGAATCAATATACTAATCAATGTAATTAACGGGTTACCTCAAGCCAAGTACAATAAGCTGGGTTATTACAACCCAAACAACGAGCAAAAGTTCAATACAATATAAGAACATGTGTAAGACAAAAATAAATCTTACAACAAAATACCTAAGCCTCTCAACAACAATTAAAATGATTACCGATTCGAGAGCCTAGGAAAGACGTGAATCGCTGTGTAAATGAGTGAGAAAAACATGTCGTTGAGTCTGCAAATGTGTAGAAAGATAAAGAACAAATCATTTTTTCTTTTCTTGAGAAGATGGTGGAAATATGAAAATATAGCTCTAGTATTTTTCTCTTTTATTTCTTGTGTATAAACTAACAGTCCAAAGGCCTTTTTATAAAGTTAGGACCTTAGTTATTTGTCAACTAGACATTGGGTTTAAATCCTAATGTTTAAGATCTCAAAATTAATATTTTAGTTGTTCAGATTTTGTCCAATGGTTAGCTAGTATCGGTATTAGTGGCATACTATTTTGTGTTTTAAGTTAACTTGTCACAGATAGTACCTATTGGGTATCGGTACTAATCATGAGTATTGGTAGTTGTTGTTTCTAGATTTAGGTTTTAAATACTTAAAACAAATCTGTTACCCACTTATACTGGTACTGATCATGAGTATCAGTATTCGTTGCCTCCAGTACCGATATTGATCATGAGTATTAGTACTCGCGGGGTATAGGTTTATTTCTTTGAAAATACCCAAACCTATAACTCACATGTACTGGTACTTGTGGGTTAACAAGTACCTTTTTAAACATGAATACAACTTGATAACTAGCCTATTTTTGCAAATACTTTAAACATTAAAAGAACTATCTTTTAAACAATACGTACTTCGAAGTAAATTGAATGATCGTAATGTTTTATCCTAATTTATCTCTATATGATTTTTACGATCTAATTCTTATTTCTTTATTAAGAGGCATACATTCTAAGAATAAAGTAAAAACCTAACCTAATTGACAACATAAACTCTCGTCTGAAAATGATCTTCTATCATTGTCATCATGGCCTCCTCATCATCTTGCTCGGTTTGCCACATTCTCCATCACAATATGAGATATCACTCAATTCCAATCATTAATCTAAAATAATTTTGTTAACACCAAAACAAGATGTGGAACATGATTTCAACAGGATCTAGATGGAGGGCTAGGATGTGTTGATGGGTGGTAGTTATGGGTTGGATGGCGCCACCTTTAAGGGTGCCTACGTGGGTGGTTATGGTGGTGTTGGTTTCCTTTGGTGGTTGCCCACCATGAAGAGACACCAAGGGTTGGCACTAAGTTTGTGGTTTCTAGAAGGGGAGAGTTTTGGAGGGAAAAGGAAGGGCTATATGTGGTGGTGTGGTGATGTGTAGGGCTAGGATGGACCCTTGGTTTGGCGCCAAAACAAGGGGGTAGTTATAGTGGGTTGGCACCAATATTGTGGTGGCTTTTGGTGGTGGTGATGGGGTGAAGAGGTGGCTACAAGGTGCAGCCAAAAGGGAGTACAAATAGGTAGCTTAGGTGGACTTTAGGTAGGGCTATTTGGTGGAGTGGTGGCACGATTTTAGTGACAACCGGGTTTTATTGTTATAGCGTCGTAGTATAGCCAGTTGTTGCCATCATTTCAAATATATAAAAATTTTTTTACTCGGAAAAGAGTTCCTGAGGTCGAACTCAGGGAGCAAGTTATATTCTAGAGATATACATGTTTCTTTTACAAAAATAAAGAAAGAGAGAGAAAGAATTTGTTGTCTTCTTTTCTCTTTGTTTCTCCTTGTCTCAGATCTTCTTCTTCTTTGTCTGCAGAGGTGATGTTCTTCTTCTGCAGTGGTGATGCTCTTCTTCTTCTTCCAACTGTTCCTGCTCTTCCTTTTTCTTCTGTCTTTCTTCAGATCTTCTTCTTTCTTCTTTGTTTTTCTTCTTTCAGTTCTTCCCTTGTTCTTTTGTGTTCTCCTCTGCCTCGCCTTCTTCTGTTGTTCTTCAGATCTCCTTTTTTCTTCTTTTCTTTTTCCAGTCAGGACGTCGCCCCTCCTTCTTTCTTCTTTTCCCTTCAGGACGTCGTCTGATTTCCAAATCAGACGACTTAAACTGCCTGTTGCTACAGTGTCTCCCTCAGCTTCCTTCTTCTTCCGCGGTCCTTCTTCTTCACCTGTGCCTGCACACTTCAGAGCTCACGTCAGAGGACAAAACCTATTCTACCCTCTCCCCCCCCGCGTCTCTCTCTCTCTGAAACCACTCTTGGGAAAGCTCTCCCAGAGCTGCCGGGTAGTCGGGTACGGGTCAGGTCCGGGTCCAGGCCCACCGGCGTGCGTGGTGGGCGAGGAGTGCAGGTCAGTCTAAGTCGGGTCGGGTCAGGTCCGCGGGGCGTGAGCGCGGATGAGACCGGGTAACCGGGCGGGTGAAGGGGACCTCACCCCGTGTGCTGAGGCAGTAAGGCTAATGCACAAAATCAATTTAAACGGTGAAAAGGTTGTGAGGCTTACCGATGTGGGACTAAACGGAGGCCTCTCCTCGCGTGCGCCTGCTGGCAGACCGCGGCCTAGCTTCTGCAGCTGCGGCTTCGATTTGCGTCGGTTGCTGACTGGCTGCCTTCGCAAGACTCCCCGTAATCCGCAGCAGCTGGAGACCTGGAGTCCTCAAGCCTGGAGCGCGGGAGAAGCTGCTTCAATGTGCGTTAATGGCGGTCGAACCTCAAAACCTGTCGGACACGAATATGGCCTCTCGGCCTGATCAAACCACTGGGGAACCTTCACCGTGGCACGGCGAAGGTGTGGAGCTGCGCAGCAAGCCGCAAGGTGGTGTCTGGCGGCAGCCCTAGGTTAGACTGCAACCGGAGGAATGGGTTTGTTCGGGGGAGCGTTACGGAGGTGTGGAGTGGTAGTGGAGGGGTGGGGGGTGCTCAGTGTGATGAGGCGGAGGTTCGGTGAGGGTCGGCGAGGTGTGTGAGGCTGTGGAGCGATGGGAGCATCTCGCCGGAGGGTGGCCGGAGACGAAGGGGGTGACGATGGTCAGGGTCGGTCGAGGGCTTAATTGAACAAATTGAAACCGGGGAAAGAAAGAGGAGAAGAAGGGAAGTAGTTCTAGCTTACTTGCAGGGACGAAGGGGGGGCAGCAGGGCGACAGTCGTATCGACTGTCGCCGAAGAAGAAGATGCTCAGGGGAAGGGACGGCGGCGACCAGAGAGCCGGAGAGGCACCAGCTGGGTGCGGCGTGGCGCGGGAAGAGCAGGGGAGGAAGTCTCTGCTGCTGGTAATGCGGCAGAGCGAAGAGGAGGAGGGGGAGGAACCGCCGGAGCTGGTGAGCGTCTGCCGGAGAGAGAAGAGAGGAAAGTTGGGGGTTTTCTCCGTCAGATCCGAGCTACCCCGGTCGGTGGAGCAACGGGGGGTATTTATAGGGATCAAAACAGGGAGGAAGGCGGAGGGAGACGACGTGTCTCCCTCGCCGGAGGATGGCCGGAGACGAAAACCCATACCGTCCGTGCGTTCGCATGGCCGGTATGGTGGGCTACAGCGACCAGGGGGTGTCCCTGCGACGGCTGACGACGCAGGGCACCCCCGGTTTACTTGCCAGGCTTTCCCCCTCACCCTGCGCGGCGCCATCCTCCGCGCAAGGTCGCCGGAGCATGGTGCTGGCAGGTTTTGCAGGGGGGACCTGAATGCAAAGAACGAAGGAGAGTTAGGGGCCAAAATGCGACGGTTCAAAAGTTGAGGGCCAAAAAGTAAATATATGAGGACCAAAGTGTAAAGTCGGTCAAGGAGGTTTCTTCTTAGGCTCAAGTTTTTATACATGATTAATTAGGACCTAAGGAATCTGATGGTGAATTTCATTTCTATATTAAACCTTGTTTGACCGGTCAATTTATGTAAAAACCCAAATTAAGTTATTAATTGGGCATGGTTCTCAATGTAGGTCAAAATGGGTTCTGAAGGCCAAATTGAAGGTTCTAAACCCTAGAGATTATTTTTATATGAATTTTAGAGGGTTTATTCTATTTTTACTTTGCCTCGAACCTCGTGAATTGAAGTGGGTTGTTTTAGGGTTACAGATTATCATTTAGTTTCTTGGAATTGCTGTAGCCCTTGCTAAATCATCTCATCCCACTTTTATTCTTGTTAAGTTGCTTTGACCTATGTTTGGGCCCTGAATTACCCTGTATGCAGATTATACTGGTAAAATTGCATTTTTACCCCTTATGACTTGTTTCCTTCTTAAACTCAGAATTCTCTGAGTTAAGCCTTTCCTTGAGATATGTAGGAGCTTTTATCCTTTGTATTAGGTCAAAATGAGCTAGTTATGGCTCATGATGAGGTTCTCATCATGGAGCTAGGTAGGTGGAATTAGGGATGTATTATGCTAAGGTAGGGGAGGTGAATCTAAGCTAAGCTAGCTTAGCTTTGTGGAAGAGGAGTAGAGAAATTGGGGTCTATTGAGGAGGATCTGAGAAGGCGTTGCATTGAAGCTTCTTGGAGCTAACTACTGCTGAAGAGGGTTGTAGCTAAGCTCAATATCTAGCTTAGCTAGCTAGTTCTTTGCTAGCTGCTAAGCCAAGCTAAGTTGAGCTCATTTCTTCTAATCTGAGTCAAGGTAAGCTGAAGTTGGTCTTCCTAAAGACTACCTACCTAACTAAGCTAGCCAGCTTAGGTCAAGTAGCTAAGCTCAAACAAGTTGAACTGAGTTGAGTCTTCGAGAGCTGCAGTTGAGCCGGCCTGAGCTGGTTGAGAACTTCTTTAGCTGACTAGGCTTAGCTAGTTAATTGTAGTAGCTAACCCTAGTCAATTAGAGCTTCCATGAGCTAGATGGAGCTGGGAGGAGCTGAGTTGAGCTGCCATCTAACTGAGGTGAACTAAATGGAGTTGAGATGAGCTGATCCCAACTAAGTTGAGCTACAATGAACTGGAATGAGATGGAATGAGCTGGAATTTAGCTGAGTTGAGCTGGATTCAGCTGAGATCCAACTGAATTGGGCTTCTCCTTCATTTTCTGCCTTTCTTGGTGTCAGGGTTCGCAGGATCTGATTGTCTGTTTATCCCTGACACTCAAATAAATGTTTCAAATAACAAAAATAATGCAATGCATGCCTATCCTAAGAGAATTCCTAAATGCAACCCAATACCATAATGTATATTGAAAAACCTAAGAACTAGATGTGATTTTCATGTTAAGGATGATGATAAACTAGTGTTTATCATAGACCCCCCACATTGGATTTTAATTATCAAATCTCAATTCTTTACGATTAATTGTGTTAATGCATCTCAACTTATTGAGATCATAGATGTTAGGTTATCTCGCATTTATAAGATTAAGGCTTTTGTGTCATAGTATAGTGTGCAAGATAACCTACATATTTTATAAATTTATTCTGGATGAGTTTAGGTCGTTCGTTGGGAGACATTATAATTTAATTTACTTGCCAATTATTACTTTAAATTATTTTGTACTTAATTTAGCTTTTTATAGTTAAGTGATTCAATAATTGAGTTAATGAACTAACTTAAGAGATTACAAGATAACTTATGTTAATATAACTTAGTTACTTAGCTTAAGGTAATAATAGAATACATGCATTACAAATAATTAGATTTTTAATTTATATAATATAAGTTATACTTAGTTTAACTAAGTTAATGAATTATAACTTACTTAAGAATATAGGTTAAGCTTAGGTTTAATTACTTAAGTTAAGAATATAAATAGTACTTAGATAGGTTACAAATATAACTTAGAAATAAACTATAACATTATATAAATTATATTTATTTAATTAGATTATAATTAGATACACTTAGTTAGATAATTAATTAGATTAATGAATAACTTATGAATATGTTAAGCACATGGATAAATTACAAGAGATAAGAGAATATTAAGCATGGCAATTTGATCAACTAATGTTAGTTAAGGCAATAAAATAAAGCAATTAATCATGAATTGAAAGCAAAGAGTATATCAATATTCATGTTAAAAAAATTGTTGATCATACTACAGAAATTTTAGATGTATCGGAAGTGAAGCAAACATTACAAGTGTTCATAGTTAACTCTACTATATAAAACTATTTTTAATATCCAACCTAGATTAGGACACGTGGTCGGATCTCATTTGCCTGCAGCCCGCCCCTCAGCAGGCTAACGGTCAGAATATCCTCAAGTATAGATGCTCATGTAAAGGGTCAGTATATAGTCATTAGGGAGCCTACCCCCGCTAAGGTCGATGGGCCAGTGGACAAGAATCATTATAGACACGGCTCGACGCTTGTCTCCCACCGATGTGGGACTATCTGGTCCCTTCTTCCTTTAAGCGCAATTCCCACTTAATTTCTCAATAATACTCAATATCTCAAACCACAATCACGCCTTAATTAGAACCATCTTCCTTCTCAAATCAGACACCTTAAGTAGCAAGCCTAGATCACCTTAGAATTTTTCCTAAGTGTTAGTCATGGATCCTGAGGTGCTACAGTGCAAAAATGCCCCTTCCTCACTTAAAAGTCTTTTTCTCTCTCAATCCAGACTGGGTACGGGTGTACAGGTAATCGAGTAATCGGATCCGGACCGAGGGACCAGGCCCACATGCGTGTGCACGAGCGAGGTGTCCACGGGGCCTGAGGAGGGACTCAACCCCTCGTGTGCTTGGGCAGCCGTGTTATGCGTGAAATCCCTTATGAACGCAAATTTAATTTGTCCCTACCCGATGTGGGACTAAGTTTGAGCAGCTTCTTCGCGTGCAAAGCTATGAAGCTTCCCTTGATCAATTGTTGCTATGCCTCTCTCACTTCGTCCAATTGAGCGTGCAGGCATTGTCGTGGTGTTAGGTTGCGATGATTGGCGGTGGAGGAGAGGCTGTTGGTGGCTAGACGACCGGTGACAAAGATGAGGAAGATGACTGGTGATGGCGAATAGTACTACACAGAAAACATGGTCACTCAGCCCAATTAGTATGTTTAGGAGCTTCGCTGATGTATGGCGAATGTGGCGGTGGTGGTGATTTGATGTTTGCGTGCGTATGGCAGCTGGAGCATGAAGGTGATCAGAGCTCCGGTGGTCGACATCGAAGGAGATGGTGGAGTTGTAGCTTGCAATTAGGTTGGGCGAAACGGTTGTTGAGGTGTGGGGAATGTTTTGCCTAACCTAATTTGGGTGTAGGAGGACAGAGGTGGTAGGTCGATGAAGGTGGTCGGAGATGGGTTTGTCGGAGTTGGGGACGGAGGAAGAGGGTGGGGTTGAGATTTGTCCTAGACCTAATTGGAAGAGGGAGGAGTAGAAGCCCTAAACTTATTTGAAGGAAGGAGATGGGGAGCTAGGTCATCGGTGTAGCTGCCAGCGAGGAAGAAGATCGGAGATGGAGCTAATGAGGAGGTTATTGGGGCCCAAGCATGGCGAGAGGCTTCGGCGAGGATTGGAGAAGAAGAGCCATCACTAGGTTGACGGCGAGCAGTAGTGAAGACAGCCGTTGAAGGAGCTCCAGGTCATCGTCAATGGCAACAAAGGAAGAAAGCGAAGGAGGGAGTTGCACGCCAAAAACTAGACAAAGTTCACTTGGGTAGATGCAGCCCTTCTTATAGGCAAGTCCTTCATTTGTCCAATTTGAGCAGGTTTCAAGTCAGTTTTTGAGCTCTAAGGATTTAGGTTCACCGACGAGGAAATTGGTTGAGATTGAGCTTGAAACAAAGCTTGGCCGATTGGCTAAGATCTTGAGAACACGCCTACCAAATCTGGTGATTTTAGATTGAAGTTTCTTCAATCCATTCCTCGATTAAATGTCCGCGATGAGGTTGAAGATCATGTTCATACGATCATGGAGGCAGGGATCATTTTGAGAAAATGATGGGAAGTTAGGGACCTAATGGAAAGGAACTTGAAAACTAGGGGTATGAATGTGAGAAATAGAGTTTATAAGGGATAAAATGCAAACTAGGTCAAGATGAACTTTGATTAGGCCTAAATTTTAGTGTTAACCTAATTTAGACCCAAGAAATCTAATGGTGAACTTGGATTTGAGTTTGGACTATGTTTGACTGGGCAAATTGCATAGGAGTGCAAATCAGGGCAAATTCACGTCTGAATCTCTATTCTAAGTCAAAAGAGGTTCAGATGATCAAAGTGAAGGCACCAAATCTCTTAGAATATTTTTCAATGATTTTTAGGAGGTTTAGATTGATTTCATCCTGACCAAAACCTTTTCAATTTAAGTAGGGTTGATAATTAGGGTTTTTAGTACTGTTTTCACCCTCGAAATGTGTGAAACCCTAATCCAGTCAATGTGAACCCACTCTTTAGTCTTTTATGTTCATTCGACCTTCAATTAACCCCTGATTAACCTATGGTTAATTTGCATTTGTGATGTGCTGTTAAAACAACAGAATTAAGCTTGTTTTCTTGTCTTCCTCTCAAATCAGATTAGTGTAGAATTGTGACCCTCAAATGATCAATTAGGAGCATTTATCATTTGAATCTGACTAATTATGGCTAGTTAGGACCCATGATGGTGTTACCATCATACCCTCATGCCTAGCTTTTGCTAGTCCATAGCAAAATCCTATGGACCAAACCAGATCTCTAAGCCAGATTTTAACCATCTGGATGCCTTACTATGCTGCATCTCTAGAAATTAGATCAAAATACCAATAATAGGCCTAGAGGTACTCAAGTGCCAGCCATGATCTAGACCTGACTAGCCTCAACTTTGGGTCTGCTACGAAGGTCTTCAAGGCCTGCAAAAATTGCCCAAAGTTTCGTTGACCCCAACCGTTAAAGCACCCATGCATATACGTAGCAAGTCCAGGTTCAGTTTGCCAGTGCATTTTTTATAAGAGAGATAGAGGGATATTTATTTTGAGAGTTTTCTTTCTTTTCTTTTTATATTCCCTTAAATCCAACATTGGATTGACCCTAAAGATGGTATGTATCAGATTCCTTGTCCCCACCATTAATCCTCGAAGGGTCCCTGGCTTTTGATGCTTCGTGATAGCACTGCCCATGACAACCCCCAGAACTTTGGCTTTCGACACTTTGAGA
Source organism: Thalassia testudinum (assembly GCA_037157565.1). Taxonomy (NCBI): domain Eukaryota; kingdom Viridiplantae; phylum Streptophyta; class Magnoliopsida; order Alismatales; family Hydrocharitaceae; genus Thalassia; species Thalassia testudinum. The sequence goes on from JAZHRO010000024.1 coordinate 97,214,937, forward strand.
TAGTGCTACCCGTGGCATTTTTTAGCTAAATTCAAGCCCTCGCAATCGACATTTCGGGATAATCCTGCTCATGCCACCTGAACCAGCACAAGGTGCTTACATGCTCTCTGTAGGATATTTAGATATCCTAGGAGATAAGCACCGACTAGACAATATGTTATTGCACATCTTCGAGGGGAGTATTTTTCATTCCACCTCTCCACGTCGGGAACTCGTCCAATCAACTTGTATCTTCGAGTCACTCCTAAGCTAGATCTTCGGGAAAACCTTTTTAGAATAAAACACTTTTGGCATTATATTTCATTAAGCACACTAAACCAGACTGGTGTGATTTTTGGGTGCCTAGGTTACCAAGTCCCGCAAACTAAAGGATAGGCAATGGGGCCGAATAATTCCCAAGCCTTAGACTTAATACATTAGTTTCACACTTTCCTCAACCTCTTGAGGATTAATTCGGATCTTAACAAATATGTGAGTGTTTTAAGCCTTAGAATAGGCCCACGAGACCTAAGGTCGGTATCCGTCACTTATCTCCTAAGTTTTAGCCTTTCAAGTCTTAATTCATCATTCAATCCAGCCTAGAACTTCGGTACGTTCCATACTCAATTACAGGGACTATCACCATTTTCTTCTTTTGTTTGATCCTTTTTCTCTGTTTTTCTTTTCTCCATCCTTAATTTTTCAATTCAGTTCTCAAAATTGTCCATTTTTTTTTTGATGAAACCCCTCCATGAATCAAATTTCACAGTGTTTTGCACTTTAATACCCCCCATGACTAAGATTTGCAATCTTCTTATTGTAAATTAGGTGGGTTCAAGTTCAGCTTAGATCGTACATTAGAATAGGTTTGGGTGGGTGATGAATGGGTTGGGATGACTGTTGTGGATGATTTCAAGTTTTGCTATAAGTATCAAAGGTGGAGTCGGCTGTTCTAATGGACGAACTATAAAGCGCAATATGAATTCAGCTCAGAAATAGGTCAGAAAGGTTTTGGGTTTTCCAAAATGATGGGTTGCCTCCCATTAAGCGCTAAGTTCAACACCATTAGCTGGGCGCAATGTGGCTCAAGGAGAATGGAGATCAAAAGATACTGTAGCTAGATTTGAATCGGAGAGTTCGAGGAGCAGTTTCAGTCTCTGATCGTTCACAACAAATGGTTTTGAGTCCTAGTTGAGTTCACTGATTTCGACAACTCCATTTTCGAAGATTCTTCGAACTAGAAAGGGTCCGATCCATTTTGATCTTAGCTTTCCTGGTAAGAGTTTGAGCTTGGCATAAAAAAACACTTTCTGACCAGTATGGAATGACTTTCGCGATATGTGGTTATCATGGAAGGCTTTGACCCTCTCTTTGTAGATATGCGAGTTCTTGTACGCATCATTGCATAACTCGATCTCGATCATTTGCAACCTGCGGTGGATTCTAACCTATATGAGATCTAGATTGCACTTCCATACTGCCCAGTAGGCTTTATGCTCCATCTCTACAAAGAGGTGACATGCCTTCCTGTACACGAGCCTGAATAGAGACATTCCTAGCTGTGTCTTATGGGCAGTCTTATAGGCCCACAAGGCTTCCAGAAGTTGGGTGGACCAATCTTTCCTGTCAGGCCAAATAGTGACCTGAAGGATTTTCTTGATCTCCCGATTGGATAGCTCAGCCAATCCATTAGTCTGGAGGTGGTAAGGAGTTGAGATACAATGCAACACCCCGTACTTTTTCATCAAGGACTGGAAATGCACATTCGCGACATGAGACTCGCCATTGCTGATGATGGCCTTAAGAACCCTAAATTTAGAAAAGATGTTCTCCTAAATGAACTGGAGGACAACTTTATGATCATTTGTTCTTGTGGGTATGACTTCGATCCATTTTGAGACGTAGTCGACAGCAAGTAAGATGTACTCGAAGACGTTAGATCCTGGAAAGGGTCCCATAAAATCAATTCCCCATGTGTCAAAGATCTCGCACACAATAATCAGATTCAAGGGCATCATATCGTGTGGGCCCATGTTGCTGAGGGTTTGACAACGAGCACATGCCTCACAGTAGGATTGTGTGTCTTTGAACATTGTGGGCCACAAGAACCCACATTGGAGAATCTTTGTTGCAGTTTTACGCCCAGACTAATGGCCACCGCAGGCTTGGTCATGGCAGAATGAGATGACATCATTGACCTTGTCATCAAGAATGCATCTTCGGATTACTTGGTCATTATTGCTGTGAAATAGATAAGGATCTTTCCATACATAGTACTTGGCATCGGCAATCAGCTTATCCCACCGGGAGGTCACCCAATCAGGTGGAACTTTTCCCATAACCAAGTAATTCACGATATCAGTGAACCAGGGAAGTCCATTAATGTTCAGGAGGTGTTCATCCGAAAAATGCTTGGTGATAGGTTTGGACGGGTCAATGATCAAAGGAAGGCGAGACAAATGGTCAACTACCACATTCAGCTTTTCCGCCTTTTCACGAATCTCAACATCAAATTCTTGCAACAGCAAGATCCATCGAATTAATCTAGGTTTTGCATCCTTCGTAAGCAAGTGCCTCACCACAGTGTGATTCGAGTATATGATGACATGGGATCCCAGGAGGTATGATTCGAATTTCTCTAGACCAAATACTATAGCCAGCAGCACTTTCTCCGTAATCATGTAATTACGCTGAGCCTCGTCTAATGTCTTGTTGGTGTAATATATTACCATCGGTTTCTCATTGATTTTATACCCTAGTACCACTCTTATGTAGTCAGATGCATCACACATGATCTTGAAGGGTTGAGACCAGTCAAGGGATTGTAGGATTGGAGCTTGGGTAACTCGGTCACGCAGGATTTTGAATTTATGAATGCACTCACCTGTCATCTTGAAAGGCATGTCCTTTGAGAGAAGATTCATCAAGGGGCATGCGATTTTTAAGAAATTAGATATGAATCGATGATAGAAACCTATGTGCCCTAGAAACGATTTGATGTCTTTGACTGAGGAAGGCACTGGTAATTTGAAAATCAGATTCACCTTAGCTTTATCAACTTAGATACCTCTCTCAAAGACAAGGTGTCCAAGTACAATGCCCTCAGGAACCATAAAGCGACTCTTTTCCAGGAGAGAACCAGGTTCACTTCGATGTATCTTTAGAGGATATGGACCAAGTGCAGGAGACAATCATCGAAAGATTCACTGAAAATCAAGAATTCGTCCATGAATACTTCAAGGTATTTACCTACCATATCAAAGAATATGGTTAGCATGCACTGTTGAAAGGTGGCAGGTGCGTTGTAAAGCCCGAATGACATCTTATAGAATGTGTATGTACCGTAGGGGCAGGTAAATGTGGTCTTTTCCTGATCTTTGGGATGGATTGCCACCTAGTTGTATCCGGAGTACCCATTCAAGAAATAGAAGAACCAATTTCCCACCAGTTTCTCGAGAATCTGATCAATGAATGGAAGCGGGAAATGATCTTTCTTCATGGAGGCATTCAATTTCTGATAGTCTATGCAGACTCTCCATGAGTTTGCAATTCGAGTCGGGATGGTTTCTCCATATTCAGTCATAATCACGTGAGCCCTACCTTTTTAGGCACAACTTGGATGGGGCTCGCCCAACGACTGTTAGAGATTGGGTAGATGATTCCTGCATCGAGCCACTTGATGATCTCCTTTTTCACGACCTCCTGTAGATTCAGATTTAGTCTTCTTTGCATTTCTCAAGATAGTTGTGAGCCCTCTTCAGTATAGATATGATGTGTGCAATACGAGGGACTTATTCTAGTCAGGTCATCTAGAGTCCACCCAATGGCTCATCGATGTTGCTGGAGGGTAGAAATCAACTTTGTTTCCTGATTAGGAGTGATTCGGGAATTGATAATCACAGGAAATGTTTGATTTGAACCCAAAAAGACGTACTTTAGGTGATCTGGGAGGGGGTTCAATTCAAGCACCGAGTTATCAGCAGTGGGTGGAGGTTCAGGATTGGCCTCAGAAGATAATGTGGAAGCTAGGGATAGATTTGGATCAGCTCCGGGCTTCTCTATCTATGGGTCAAGATCTTCTTGTGGTTGAGGCTCTAGGAGAATCAGGTTTTCCTTTGTAGTCAGGTCTTCAACCAAGGAATTGATGTGGTAAACTTCTTCGATTGCCCCACAGTTTATTCCTTTCTGGGTCTTAAAGATATCGATCCTCAATGTTTTATTCTCGAATTTCAACTTGATCTGGCCCTCTTCCAAATAAAGTTGTAGGAGACATACTGACATTTGCCAAAAAAGAAAAGAAAAGGTCAAAAAGAAAAAAAAGAATAAAAAAATAATAAAAAAAGAAAAAAAGGTATTCTTTGAATAAGTCAGTATGTTCTCCAAATTCCTGTTAATTCTTCCACCAAAAAGTTTTTTAGGGTGCATTACAAATACCCTATTTCCACTAAATATTCTTTGAGCCACAATGCAATAAGAGTTGGGTTGAGTCTACTCAATTTTGAGAGTCGATCCAAAGACATGAGCTGAAGTTGGGACCAACCTGGACTTTAAAAGACGTGAAACCTCGAGCTTGTGTCTTAATGTTTAACTGGTTAGTCTTAATCATTCACTAAGCACAACCATAACCTCTTAGCTTTAGAGCTTTGCAAAATCCTCTAAGTCTTGGAAATTGTACTTAAGTTTTAAATATCAAGAGTTCTTGTTAGTTGAGAGATGGTCTATGTTATGTAAGACTTGAGTTTTGGTAGTCTTCCTTGTAATTGGTTCTCACAATGTCCAACTATAAATACATTAATAGATCATTTCTAAACACTACTACCTTACTATTTAATAAGTGTTTTGCTAAGGACTAGCAAAAGATAGACATGGGGGTGTGATTGTGCAGCAATTCACACCATTAATTATGCCCGCTTATGTTATTTCCTAGATTTGTGCATTTAGATTAGGTAAATATTCATGCATTTTGTAAATTTGTGCATACATGCATTTTATGGAGAGGAAGATAGAGAGAGAGAGATTGAGCCCCCCTATTCCATTCATTTCTACCACCTAATACCTCCCAACACAACACCACCCTACATCACCTACAATAATTCCCTAAGACTTCAAGTGCCTACCCACAAATTATCCAAAAATATCCTAATGGCACTCTTGTCGTCACCACAACCCTCACACTTTATGTGCACCCCATTCCCTGCATATATAACAAGACCCAACCCCCCATGCGAGGAGGTCGGCTGCCACTCATCCACCAGCAACTTCCCCCCCTTCGTCATCATTACCACACTCACAGCACTCAGCTGGCCACACCACACTTCCGACTCTCCTCTCTCCCTCTCTTCCTCTCCCATATGTTGCTCTCTCCCACCAGTTGAGAGAGCACGCAATAGGCAGGGAGTAGTTCCTCGTGGTCCCAAACACCACGTCGAGCTCCACCACTGGCCAGCTCCACCACCTCGATAAATGCTTGGAATCACCCTCCAACATACTAACACCATGCATGCAACAACACCTTCATGATGCATGTAGGTTCCACCATTTATATCCCTTTGATATGCTCGAGTAACTTACATCAAAGGTTCTCTAACCAACCCAAGAAGGAAAATAATGCCCTACCTTGGTCGTCTTCAGAAGCTTGTATTGTGACCTCCCTTCTATTGTTGTGAAAGCTCAAGCAGCTCCTAATGGGTTGCTCTTTAGCAATCCAACCTCCTCTTGGGATCTGCCATTCAGAAGAATGCGATATTAATTAGATTCACTACAATCCACTTAGGAAAACTATTTTCAGACCTTCCTCTCCTTGTGTGTATGACATGCATTTGTCAATACCCAAGTCCCAAAGAAACCCAAATCCCTATCTCAATCAAAATCTAATTCTTACCTTGATGATGGCTCTATGGAGAATGGAGATACCTTCTCTGGGCTTTAAGCTCCTATGGAGGTGCTTCACCTACACCTCCTTCTCCTCTACTCAACAATGGAGGACAGTGGGTTCTCTCTTGCTCTTTCTTCAAGAGATAATGACAAGGAATGAGAATGAAGATTTAAGGGGGGTCTAAAGGGGTTTTATCTCTTCCTCCCCCCCCCTCTCTGTATGCAACAAAGGGGGAGATGTCAGGTATTAGGGCCCTACAGGTGATACATGGGAGTTTAAGATAAGGGGAAAAATTTTCAGGAGATCCTTCTCATTTCTCCTCTTGATTCCCACCTCACCATAACTATTTCTCTTGCTTGTAGACCATTTTCTATGTTGGCTTTTGGTTTTCAAATTCTTCCAAGGACTAAGTATAGGTATAAACTTAAGAGAAATGGAGGATCGACCCCCCATCCCATTGCCAAAATCACGCAACTCATCTCCACCCTTGTTTCCCACCTTTCTGACACCTCAACTTGAAGCTCTTTTGAGTGGATTTGTGCCCTGCTTTTGTAGGGGAGGGAGGGTGTGGATTCGACAGTCCGATGCGGGGCAGATTTTCCATTTTTGTAAACTTAATTCTTTACCCTTGAGGCTTGTTAAGCTTTTAATAAGAGGCTTAGGCCTCTAATTTCTTATCCTAAACAATTTCAACAATTGTCCTTATTAATGGATTAGTTTTCCTTTATACCCTCATAACCCCTTAATTAAGGTATAATTAACAACAGGGTCTCACATCCACCCTCTCCTTTTCAATATTGTTTAGTTAATAAACCTTTATCATGTAAAAAAAAAATGGAAAAAGTGAAAAAAATAGACCTTTATTGGTGGCCTTCCTGGCGACTTATTTGGGATTTGATCGGTCCACATCCCCATTGAGTCTAATGCGGGGTTAGTCAGGTTGGTGTGAACATTATGAAACCCACTTGACCCGTTAAGTGCACCCTTTGAATAGAGCCCCCGAATGGCTATACATATAACAAATAAAGACAACCTTGCTTGGTATCATTTCACTTTCTTCTTCATTCTCTTCTTTCGTCTTCTCTCCATTTCCTCCTCACTACCAAGTCAACACCCCCCTCCCTCTCTATTATACACGCTCTCTCTCGTTTGCTCCACTATGTGTTATGACCCGAGCCCACACTCTCGTAGGAACTTGAGTTGATTTACATTTCACCCAAGATCTGGTCATCCAACATATAAACATAGAACAATATAACAATAACACAATGCATCACATCATAATATAATGATACAAGAACAACTAATTGAATTGAGTAAGTCAACGGAAACATTCATAGCCATCATATGTGTGAGTACATAACTGAAGAAAATGAATTTAAATACTATTGAAGAAACCAGGAAAAAGTATGATGACATCTACCACAATTATGGTGCTACAGTCAAATTGACATCGTCAACTCCTATAGTCATAGAATTGTATCTCACCAAGACTTGAGTATAGAGTCCACAGGAACCTTGGCAATGCTAAGTAGTGTAGCAGAAACAACAGAAAAGAGAACAAAGCTAGGCAAGTGTAGAAAACAAGAAAAACAGGCACTATTCTCAATCATTCTGATTTTTCATTGTTTGCCTCATTTTTTTGTGCCTTCCCATATTCCAATTGTTAATTTGTCCAAATCAATTCTCTTAGAAAGCTCACAGAGATGTTGTTGTAGTATTCTAAATAGTAAAGTTGATATAGTACACCCCCTTGGGTGAGAGGATAGATTGCACTTGCTTTACTATGTATCTAACCACCCCAGGGTCCCAATCTAGGTGAAGTGGTGACTACGACCATGGTGATACGCATGCAAGGAGCTACGTGCACCAGCACGCTACTAGTTATTTCCACTTATAGGGTAGAAAACAAATATCACCAACCACTCACAACAGTAATGTACCCACTGCAATTAGCTAATCGATTAACCAAATGGCTTAACAAAAATTTGCAGGGTGATCGGGCTCCTTTGTAAACGGAGGATCTGACTCAACAATCACGTGCAAGCAATCACAAAAAAGAAACAAGAGGGTTGGTGACCTAGTTCCACCACCAGGGGTGTATGTCTAGGGGAGTGCAGTGCTCTTGAAGTTCCATTAGACTTAGCGGTAGTATAAAGTCTTTAGTTTTTTCTCTCCCAGATTGCAAAGAGTATCTCTTTCGTATTTATAGCATAGAAAATATCCTAATAATGTAAAATCTTCCACAACAGTCCTCGCAGATTCTTTGGCACGTCCATTATTTGGCTATTAATAGTGCTGATAACGCCATCGTTACTGTCAACGTGGGCGTAGGTGGTGTTATTGCTGCCTTTTGACTCCAGTCGACCTGGGTCCTTCGGTGGGTCAATCTTATCTGGATCCGCCTGGATAAAGGCAGGTTTGGATCCTTCTGAGCATAGGCGGGTCAGGCAGAGCCGGATCCACCTTGCCTAGTATCTGGGTAGTTGGATATTTTTTTAGGCTTCGTGCAGAATTTTAAGTTCGAGGGCACTTTTTTCTCCTCATCATTGGGATGCTATCATATTCCCTGAGCTAGTCTCTGCCATTAATAATATAGCTAATCACATCATTGGTACAACATATTGTTTGGTGTGTTGTTGATACTAGGCACGAGACCGACCTTCAACATATATCACTAATTTCAAGTTCACGAACCTATTATCAATCACTTTCCCATCAATCAATGTAATAGTAGTTGTAACAGGTAATTCTCTTTATTCATTCAAGCATATTCCTTCATGATTCGCATTATTATCATATAACATCTTATCACGAGTTCTTTCATGAATGGATTGATACTCTAATTAGTAACTAATCAAAGTTCTCATTAAATTAAAAATAGAAAGAATTTGTGCATTGTTTTATTAGTCCAAACATGCATCATAAATTATTTAGTCATCTGTTCATGCAACTTTAATTGTTAATTAATTTTTTCATTACCCAATAAATCTTAAATGCACAAGACTCAAGTACTCAATAAGAAGGGGGTATAACCAATGGATGATGGTTCAAAAGGAACATTAAATGCACATCTAATGTCATAAGGAAACAATGTAAGGCTACTCTAACTAGGGTCACTGGTGACATGTGCGAAATGATGTTTGTTAAAATATGCATTTTAGTATGATTGAATTGTACAAATTGACTTTTAAAATTTATCTTTCTTGAAATTAGAGTTTGAGGTTGTTCAATGGGAGCAAAGAAATGTGAGACTTATCATTATCTAATTTTTACAAAATTTTGAATCAGGAATGAAACTAGATGCAGAAAGTCTAGTTTTTAATTACAGGCATTCTAGTTCAATAAAGTTGATAAAGTTGATAGAATATCCACTTGTGACCATGAAAATGGATTTCTAAATCACAATCATGCAAGTTCTGTAGTGAAGTCAAATGTGTAAACAAATCTACGAGAAGTTGGTTGTGCAAGTTAATTTGGGGACCTCTTTAATTATTTAATGCTTAATTAAATAAAATAATTATCCATGTAAGCAAGCATTAAATAATTCAAAAATTTTCTATAAAATAAATTGATGCAATAAAATCTCCAAATATTTAATAATCACTATAAGTTATTAATCAATCAAAAGATATTACCAATCAATTCTAGGAACTTAAGAAATTATTGTATTTCTTGCATTTTAGTCCCTGAAAAATTTCAATAGGGTCCCTACAAATTATTTTATTTGTAGATCGGTCCCTAGAGCATCTCCTTCTCTTCTTCTTCTTGATGGACTGCATGACTCGTCGGAGCTTGTCGGAGATGGACCACTGACCGTTTGATGTCACCGGCGAAGGGCGGAGCGTGGTCGCACGATGGTCACCGACATGGGTGTGAAGGTGGACCGACAATCAGTGTGGGCTCACTTATTGAAATTTTGAGCTTAGTTGGCCTTCAATTAAGTACAAGTTCACCCCTGAGTTAACCTGCATTTGTATTTGCCTGTTAAAACAACATAATTAACCCATTTTGCATTAATTCCTCTTGATTTAACCCAGATTTAATTATACCTTTTGTATATTAATTAGGTGAATTTAACCTTAGAACATAGCCAAATTGAGCTAGATATAGAGGATGATGGTGTTACTATCATACTTCCATGCCTACCATTTGCTAGTCCCTTAGCAAATTCTTATAATTCAGCACAAATTTTTAGCTTAAAGGGTATTTTTGCATTCAACTTAATAATCTATTTTATAATAAATTGTTGATGCTGGTCAGATGAAAAATAGTGCTCTTATGCTTAGTATGTTGGACAACCCAGTTCCCCAAGACATTAAGATCTAATGGATCTCTAATTTAATTTCATCTGATTCTTGATTTTTAAATATAGGGGCAGCCGATTTAGGTTGGCCTCAGTTTGACTCCTAGATTTGTTGTTATCGGAGTTGGAACATGTGTTGTGAAAGTGAATTGAGTTAAAGGTCCTAAGTGTCAAATTAATAATCTAATGGACTCAGTCGTCTATTTCCACATTAGTTTGGTAGCTTTCTAGCCTTTAACATGGTCAATCTCAGGGTATATCTCCCCATAAAAGAAAAATAAATTCTAGCACCATTTTTTTTCTATGTTTTTGTTTTTTTTTATGGTGCAACTGTGTGAGGTTTTTTGTGAGCCTTTTGGGGTGGTGAGGACAGGTACACTGCTTACTAAGAGTTATGTATACAAGCCCCACCAAATACAAAATTAAAATTTGTTCACCTTATTAAGGAAGTGGCTCTCCATCTTTCAAAGGTTGGCCACTACAAAAGAGTTATTTGGTAACTCTACCTAAGCCTAATGTTTTATGAACTTTCTACTCGAGTCCTAAAACTAATTCGTGCATGTGAGGTTGTGTTCCGATTCTTCAAACTCCTGGACGGAAAGTAACAAAGAAACCAGTTTAAACACTCGTGTCCCTTAGTCCAAGAAATTAGATTTTCTGACTTTGCTCTATGGGGCAAATTAAGCCATGCTTACTAAAGCATATTTGGCTCAAAAAGTCTAAGGTTGAGGATATGAGTGTCCTGAAAATAGACTAGAGCATAAACAACCTTTAGACTTGACCAAGACCAACAAATTAATCATTCAACACTTTCTTCTTCCTCTTCCTTGTTATTCTTTACAAATTTGCAATTTAGTTCAAAAAGATTCTCCCCTCATTTCGTCAAAATTTATTTATTTATTTATTTTTCATGAGAACCTTTGAAAGAAAATGAATTCTTAATTAGTTGCACTTTAATATCCCCATACTAAAGGTTTGCAATGCCCTCATTGCAAAAAGGATGGGTTCGAATTCAACTTAGTTCATATTTTTAGAACAAGATGGCTGAGATTCGATTGGAGCCTCAGCAGTGGCTGGGATTTTTGGATTTTTTGAGAGCGGAAGGGATTTCGGAGCAGAGGTTGATTGAATGACCTACTCATCTTCCTTTTTATTTTTATTTTTCTTGTTTCCTATAAGAAATCGCCATTCATCCCTACAGTCGCATCCCTTTGCAACATTTTCCTCCTCATCCACCGGTGCCATCCTGCTCGTCCCACAACTCCTTAGTGACGTCTGACCTTCTTTAGGTAAATCTTCCTCCTCCTCTTCCTCTTCCTCTTTCCCCCATTGTCGGCTCATCTTCCTCCTCCCCTCGCTGCCCCTTGTCTTTCCCCACCCTTCCGTCATCATATTTAATTAATGGATTTTTATTAGTGACTGTCATCATGGCTGATTTGAGATTTACTTGATTGACAGATTTTACCACCATGGACCTTGAAATCCTACTTCGTAGAGGGTCCACTTCTTCTTCTTCTTGGGAGAGAAATGGAGGCGGAGGACACCTCTTAGCAATGATGACAACAAAAGAAAGAAGAGAATAAAATAGTTGAGGATCAAAAGAACTAATGATCTCCACAAAAAAAAAATACAAACTATTTATTAGATCTTACTTTTATGTATAATCACGGGTTGCCAACTTGAAGCTAATTATTTAAAAATTCAGATAATATGCCAAGATTATTATTGTTTGATTCAATGAACTACTCATCATCTTTTTATTTTTATTTATCTTCTTTCCTGCGAAAAACCACCGGTAATTCCTCCAACCCATCCATTGACAACATTCCTCCTTTTCCCTCCTCCACCTCTTCCCCTTCTCCTCGCCACCCCCTCCTATGCAACTACCTTCCACCATTACTACTTCTTCCTCCTCCATCTCTCCTCCGATGCCAACTCCTCCTCCCTCCATCCCCCCTCCTCCTCTTCCTCTTCCCCCTTACACTGTCGTGGCCCCTCTTCCTCCCCCTCCACCCCTCGCTGCCCCCTATCTTGGCTGATTTGAGATTTTCTATGGACCTTGAAACCCTACTTCATGGAGGGTCTGCTTCTTCTTCTTCTTCTTCTTCTTCTTGGGAGAAAAGGATGAGGGGGATCACATGGATGGAAGATCTCCACAAAAGGTTCCTTGATGCTGTTGATGCATGTGGAGGTCCTCAGGGTATGTACCGTACCCTCTTTCTTTCCTTGAGATTTTGCTGACGATAGTGGGGTTCCTAGAGTATCATATCATATGTGATGATTGCAGTGTTGTTCCTTATGAGATTCTGAAAGTTATGAACATGGACGACCTTACTCGACACAATGTGGCCACCCATTTGCTGGTACATACGTTTGATCGATTGACTGACTCCTCCCTTTGTTTGTTTCTTTTTTATTTTTCTTATTTTCGAGAGGAGTTCCTTCCTATCACCACCACCCATTTTTAATTGACATGATCAATTTTGTTTGTGTCAACACTTTCTTTCCTTTTTCAACCCTAAAATCGGAAAATCTATTCTCTATTGTTGAAAGTTTTCTATTTTACATCTGCATCTGCTTGGTGACTCTTTTTGATATAACCTTTTGTTTACCTCTCATGGTGCTGAGACCATAAATCTGATATCTGTTCTAACATTTCTAATTTATATATCTTCACTTATTTTGGGCAACAATTTTTGAATATATATAGGGTTTTCATTTGGTGCTCTATTTTCATAAACAATGCTGGTAGAGAAGCATTCATCAACATAGGGTTTGACCATATGTACTAAATGGATGTCCTTGGTGATATATAACCACATGTAGTTTTTTCTTGTTCTTGTTTTCCAAGTAATTCACTTGTCAAGGAAATCAGCATTCAACCTTTGAGTTGATCACTGCCAGCACACTCGAATTTGAAAATGAAAAGAGAAGCTTTACTCTATTTTTTCTTTCTTGGATTTCTTTCTTGTGTGCGTGTTTTCTTTTTCCCCTTCAATTCTGATGCGTGTTTCACATTCATTTTTTCCATAGAAATATGCTCAATTGAAAAAAAGGAACGAAATAGTCCAAGTCCAAGTCAGTCCCCTGCCTCCATTTGGTGGTGTGGTTCAAGAACCAGTCTTGGGTGTGTGTTGTTGTCCAGCCAACATGTCCAACATTCCAGCCTTCCTGGTCCCCAGCCCCATCCTTCCACATGGCTTCCCAGTGTCACAAGTTGTCCGTAGCAAACCCATATTGGTGATGCATGATGAAATACAAGGGCAGCAGTTTTTGCAAGCTGATATTGATGAAAATGATTTAATGTGCTCCATAGAGAATGTATATTGCACGAAGTAGAAAAATAAGAAATGAAAAAACGAGGATGGAGAGGGAAGTTACGACGTACAACTGAATACAAAAAAGACACGCTTCTTGGGAATGCCGAACAAACACAAAAAATTCGTTTCTGCTGTGAAATCTCTTGGCTGTGAAGGTAAGTCGGATTCTAGAGTTTTTTTCCCCTCGCATGTCATTTACTTTTATTGATTATCTTGTACTTATCTCATTCGAAGGATTTCTCAATCAAATTAAGAAAATGAGATTGCCTCTTGCAATAAAAAATGCAGGGGCAGTGCCTACAAAAATCATGGAGGTGATGGGGGTTGAAGGACTCACTAGACATATCTTCACTAATCACTTACAAGTATGGACTCATTCCCTGATTTTATTTGTATAAAGCTTGGAATGGATGTTACTTGACAACTCCAATGCAAAATGTCTTCATTTCAAATTGAAAATGAAATCACACACACACACACAAAATATTTTCCACCATCTCAATCGGAGGATGCAATGATAATAATTTCTTCTTGCTAATAATACTTCCTTCATGAATTTCTACTCTTCAAAAAAAGAAAAAAAAACTAAAAGCTTTAAATGTAGGTTTGTCGTCTAATTATCTTGCATGTCAATAAGTGGACTTGGAAAGTCCAATCCTGAGTCCAAAAATCTAAATCACTTTATATTGTTTTCCAAGTAGTGTTTTTCTTCCTCTCTCCAAGCTATCCGCATAGCTTTCCACCTAGCAGGCCCTTTAGTTATATTTTCCTTTCTAATTCTCCTAGCTGAATTTGATGAAAGCTTCCCAGGAAAAATTAGTAGTATAACATCTCCAAATCAGCTTCATTCTCAAAGGTATCATAACATCTCTTAGTCTTCTAGTACCCACACCTTCATCTATTAGTTTTCAAATATCATTCCAATTTACTTGATGCTTTCCTTTGTGCTCTTTGTACCGCACCTACACTACACACACTCCCCCCCTAAATAAAAAAAACAAATGAACAAAAATGGTTTCCAAATTTGCAGAATACCTTTAGTAAATCATAGACCAACATCATATGAATAGGAAGGCTTGATAATACGTCTCTTATCAAAATCATTTTACCTCCAGGAAAAAGAAGTCTTCCTCTCTGACCAGTCAATTTGTCTTGAATGTCGCATATTAAAGAATTGAAAATCCTTTTCTTGGTACTTCCTTTCCTTGAAACATGGGGTAATGTGCATACATCTAATTAATCTAAGATGTCTATTAATGCATGTTCTTAGTGTCACATTAGCATTATACATTGTAAATAGTGCATAACATGCATAATCATGCATTTAGGTCAAATTGTATAAATTATATAGTAATTATCTCCTTTTATGTCCAGGGACAGGGTAACTTTTAATCGAGGCCTCGGATCGAAGATCCAACTGTACAGATCTGATCAGAGTAATGATTGGAGTTCAACGACTCCAAGATCGCCTTGATCGGACATCTGTAGCACCAAATATAGTCTGAGGAAGCCTAAAGAGCTAGGACCAAGATGGTGTTAACCCAAAATTTAGATGACAAATCCGACTGCACGGACAGGTTTGGATCGTTTATCGCAGCCTAACGGAGTGAAAATCAGTCCAATCCGATACTTGTGGCACCATCTACAACATTTAGAAGATGGACGACCAAGATGGCACCACGTGGTGCCATCCCAATCGCCCGACCGGCTCTAAGAACCCGCCTCCACTTCTCTTCTTCACCGCTCGACGAATTCCCATCGTCAGATGCTCATCCAATGGTCAGCCGCACGCACACACAAAACTCTTCGCGGGACACAAACTCACGCTCAGCGCAACGGTCGAGCGCGCAACGCACGTTTGAGCCCGCATTCGCTGCAAGTGGGCACGTGATTGGAGCCATGTGATGGGAATCCAGCAGTGTAGATCAACTGATAGCACCCACGCGCTATCAGACGCATGGGGCAAACACGCAATCGCACGTGGGCGCACGACGCTAGCAAAGGTAGGTTTAAGTTGTTTGATCTCTTGATCAGACAGCTGAGCACGCACGAACGTGCGCGAGCATTGAAGGGCATTGAAGGTGAGCGGGCACATGTGGCATGCACGCATCAGCCACGTTCAGGCCTTTAGTGATGGATTTATCTGTCACTAAAGGTCCTGAATTAATGTTTTTCATGTTGTAATGTCCAAAATGCCCCCACTCCTTGCAACTATAAAAGGAGACCCCTACCATACGGATTTCACATCCCTTCCTTCTCCTCTCTCCCTCTCCAAAGCTTAAGAGAAGCTTGTCCCACATCCGGGATGCTCCTTAAGAGCTAAAACCAAGTTTTTGCCCCCGTTCCGGAAGCGGATCCCACGACGATGACGACGTGCTACCTCGTTCCTATTCCTCTAGCTTCGTCCTCCTTCTTCCTATTCCGTTCCTCATTTTCCAGGCATTATCTCGTCTGACTCATCCTTCAAGCGATCGTCGAGGAGGATAACTTCTCTCTCCCATTATTTTTACTACTTTATAGAGTAGAACTTTCCTACTTTCTAGTTGTAATAATTTCTCGCTTTCTAGTGTAATCATTTCTCGCTTTCTTAGTTGTAAAAAAAATTTGCAATATCAAGTGAATGTTCTCTCTCTCTGTTATTGTCTATATTGATTCCATTCCATTGTGATTATTCCGCCCTTTAAACAAAAACACAAAAATATAATTGTGAATTTTGATCGACGTAGCCTCTCTGTGTTCGACCCGGGATTTCTTTACAGATTTTTTGGTATAAATTTTATTTGTTGAACGGATTTCTTCTCTACTCGAACTACAACGACAGGTTTTCAAAACCAATTCCGATAGCGTAGTCATCGTCATTCAACATTTTGGCGCCGTTGCCGGGGAGGCAACGATTTTCCGATCTTTTCGCATTTCATGCACTTTACTGTCTTCTAACTTGCTTTATCTCATGTCTATTGTTTTGCAGATACCTTTATCAGGGAATCATCGAGCGATAGATCGGAGTAAAGTGCAATTGAAGATGACTGTAAGTGCTCCCCATTCTTCCCCCTCCATAAATTTCATTTCATCACATTAAATTCAAATTCCAATTAACCTAGGTGTTTTCGTAAATCCTAGAATTAGTTTGGTTGTTTGGATTTCCACTCACATTCATTTCACCCTCGCATATAAAAAAAAATGAAAAGATATTTTTGTGGGATAGTTCAACATACACACAACATACACCCACATTTAAGGTACTTAAACTAATTGATTTTCTTCTACTCAATCGGATTCTGATATGTGGAACTGGTACACATAAAAAAGTAGAAATCATTCTAGGTTAATTGATAGCGAAAATACGCGGTTTGTTAAAATACGTCGTTGTAACGCGTAAATCCGCTTTCGCTTTTAAAATTTTATATCCTAGATAGGGGAGTATCTAGGGTCGTCCAAGGAGGCGATATGGTTGCAAAATTGATTCTCTTGCTTGGAATATATCTCAACTTTCTTTTTTGGTATTTTTCAATATATCATTTTTTTATTTTTAAACTAAGGCAACATGCGAACTGATGGCGGGAAAAGTGTTTACACTTCGAATTAAAATACTACTTTCATGTGACAAGCAGAACCTCTCCCTAAGCTCACTCTAGGCAAGTGGAGGCCTAGAATAATTAGGGAGAGGGAGTGAAGAATGCTGAAAATAAGCTAATAGAAATGCAAACAAAAAAATTGCAAAGAAGGCAACTAGATAATTGATAAAGTGTTTTACAAAAGGCCTAGTAGAGGAAAGCTTGTACTACTAGAAAATTGCAAATAAGAAAATAAAACACAAATCCTCTAGATAGATGGTGAAGAAGAGGGCTTCTTGCTCCAAGGTTGGTGGCTCCCAAGCTTGAAAAGAATCTTCCAACTCCTTCCTTGCAGAACTCCGCCAAGGTGATGACCTCCAAGGCAAGCCCTAAGGGGGCGTGCCCTAAGTTTCTCTCCAAGGGTGGATGTCCACCCTAAGCTTTTCTCCTTTGCCTGGCCATCCTCCTTGAAGTGGGAGAGTCCTCCTCCTTGGCGTGGCCCAAGTTGAAGAGAGTGGGGAGAAGAAGGCACCAAAAGGGCTGGCGGTGTGCCCCTTTAATCTCCTTCTCTACTCCTTCTCCTTGGGCGTAGGTATAGGTGGATGTAGGTAGAAAATATACTAAGGGAGGATGCTCCAAAATGGTGGTAGGTGGTGGCTTTTTATAGAATAGGATGGGGGGTTAAGGTGCCCCTTGAAATGGAGGGCTAGGATGGAAGGATGAGGGTGGTTGGTGATCCTATGGCTAGGGTGAGTTGGCGCCAACCCAAGGGGTGTTAAAGGGGGTGGTTATGGTGGTGTTAGTGTCTTTTGGTGGTGGAGAGACACCACCATGTTGGCGCCAACATGGGGTCTTCTAGAAGGGGGGTTAGGTGGATGGTGGAGATGGGTTCAAGGGAGATTGTGTGGTGGAGATGAGAGGAGATTTTGGAGGGAAAAGTGGCGCCAATATAGAGGTGGTTAGGGGTGGTTTTTGGCGCCAACTTGAAGTGACTTTTGGTGGAGATAATGGGGTGAAGGGATGGCTAGGAGGTGGCGCCAACTTGAGTAGAGTAGCTAGCTTAGGTAGGCTTGAGTTGGTGGAGCTAGCTAGGGTTGATTTTGGAGGTAATGAATGGCCAAGGAGCTGGTTGTTAGCTATGCTAAGCTAAGCTAAGATAAGCTAAGCTAGCTTAGCTAAAGGTGGAGTGGAGGAGAAGGTGTTGGAGCTAGGGTTT
Organism: Thalassia testudinum; assembly: GCA_037157565.1. Classification (NCBI taxonomy): domain Eukaryota; kingdom Viridiplantae; phylum Streptophyta; class Magnoliopsida; order Alismatales; family Hydrocharitaceae; genus Thalassia; species Thalassia testudinum. The sequence goes on from JAZHRO010000024.1 coordinate 97,233,187, forward strand.
GGAGGAAGGAGCTGAGGAGGAGAGTCTGGAGCTGGAGCTGGAGCTGGCTGCTACTGAAGAGGCTGGCATGGGGCTACTCTAGCTGGCTTAGCTTGCTAGTTCTTTGCTAGCTACTAAGCCGAGCTAAGGTAAGCTAGCTTCTACCATACTGAGCTAAGGTGAGCTGGGTCTGGTGCTCCCGGGGAGAATCAAGCTGGTTGAGGCAGCTAAGGTAGCTTAGCTCAACTGAGTTGAGCTAAGCTGAGTCCCCGGGAGCTGGACTTGAGCTTCCTGAGCTGAGATGAATTCTTCTTCAGCTGGCTGGAGTTGAGTGGAGCTGAATGTAGCTGGATCTGAGCTGGGGTGAACTCCTGTCAACTTAGCCGAGGTAACTAGAGCTCCCTGTGAACTAGTGGGAGCTGAGATGAGCTAGACTCAGCTAAGTTGAGCTGGATCTGAGCTGACTTGAGCTAGGGTGAGCTAAGGTGAACTCTCTTGAGCTGCCATCCAGCTGAGATTAGCTGAATGGAGCTGGGATGAGCTAACCCTAGTTCAAGTAAGCTAGGTTCCAGCTAGTCTGGGCTTCTCCTTCACCAATTGCCTTCTTGAGTGCTAGGGTTTTAGGGATCTGTGAATCTGTACATCCCTAACACTTACAAAAACACATTAAAACAACAATAAAAAATGCAATGCATGCCTATCCTAATTTATGCCTAAATGCAGCCCAAAAACCCATTTGCGGAGAAAAATCCTAAGAGCTAGGTTAGGTTTAAAGCATAAAAATGATGATAAACTGGTGTTTATCATTAATCATTTTTGTGTGCCTAATTCAGTGGTGCAATTGTAGCCAATTGTTTGAGTTGTTTAGGCCGCACCACTCAACCTAAAATCAACTCACCAAGTAGCTTCCTCTTAGGGTTTTCAATCTAGGTTCATGCCAGGCACTCCACTTTATTTTTGATTTCAAAAGGAAAGCAATCTTCACTCGTGCTTGAAAACCTGGTTTGCCTCAAACTTGATTGAATTAAACCTAATTCTAAACCCTAAAAGCTACTTAAGCAAGGTTTGAACATTAAAATCTGCTTATCACAAATAATCTTGCTTGAAAACCTTGGTTGTGCACACACTTACACATACTCAATTGATCATTAAGGACATAAGCCATTTTAAGGGCTCACCACATTCCATAATCACTACAATCCAAGCCCCAATAAAATCGAGCAGAAGTTGGCCTTAAGGATTGATTCGCTCTTTGGGGCCTAGTATGAGATTGTTTACGATTAACCTGCTTGTACTGATCAATCTGATGTCTAGTTAGGGGAGTAGCGTCAAATGACCGCAGCTGGGGGGTACACTAGGAACCGGAGGCACAAGCCAAAGGAAGAACCTTCTCCCCAGTCCCTCCTTCTAACTGGTTGAATTGAGCAGACACAAGTAGAGTAAATTGTTTATAATCTTAAGGCGGGTTCTGAGAGTATGTAGATCCTTATGCTACCCCACTTAAGGACAGGCTTGTTTTGTTGTGCTACAGGGTTCTTATCCCCGGTCCTTCCAACCTTTTCCTAGTTTATGCTAGGAAGAAGGTCATTGAATCCCCGATTGGAAGGACTACTAGAATATTCTAGGAGGTGTAGATTGGATTTTGGCTAAATTGATCCCATGGCCGATCAACAGCCTGCTTTGCTGTAGGATCCACAGGAGGTATTTCGAAGGCAGCTGGAACAAATGCAGAGAATGCAGGGCACTCAGCCCTTGAAGAATTTTTATGATCCTTCAAATTACGGGGAACATTCCGGCGTCCAGATTCCTACCAGAGACGTAGAAATCAAGCCCTAGGTGTTAAGCTTGATCAAACATTTCTGTGGGCTTGGCTCTGAAGACCCATTTCAGCACTTGGAGGACTTGACCACTTTGGTCTAGACCACCAAGGCACGAAACGTGAATGAGGAGCAAATGATCATGAGGCTCTTCCCCCACTCTCTTAGGGATAAAGTTGCTCATTGGTACAGGACTATAGGAAGACCAATTGCAACTTGGAATGAGTTGAAATCGACCTTTCTGAAGAAATTCTTCCCTGTCGAACGTACCGATGCTTTGAGACATGCAATTACTACCTTTACTCAGTGGCCATGGGAGCAGTTTCATGTTGCCTGGGATCGATTCCAGGACTTATTGCAGAGGTGTCCACACCATGATGTGTCGAAATGGAAACTCGTGTAGATTTTCTACCACAGGTTGACTGAGCAACTCAGAAATCACGTGGACGCTTCTTGCGGAGGAAATTTCCTCAACAAAGACACAAATAGCGCGCACGATTTGTTTGAGGAGATGAGCGAGAATTCGATCAATCATGCCTCCATGGATACTTTTAACCAGTCCCAGCAGCCCAGATTGAATGTTAATGAAGACCACGACTCTCATTCATTCGATATGGAATTGATTTGTAATAAAGTTGATAAGGTGGACTTGGTTGCTAAGAGAATGGAGTGGATGGCTGGAAACTCAATGAATAACTCTTGATCCACTCAATCCTAGAATTCGGGAATCCATTCATTGCGATCTCCTTCTGGATGGGAGTTCTTGAATTGACTCGATGCGGCTCAACCGGCGAGCCATCATTATTCAGAACCCCACGGATTCCAAATTGGGGCCTTTGATCCTAGTTCTCTGATCCTTCCCTTTCTTTCTCTCCATCCTCACCCTATGAGGATGTTTGTGTTGTACAAGAGAATGTTAGATCCAACCCCTACTCCAATGCTTATAATCCGGGTTGGAGAAACCATCCTAACTTCTCCTGGAAAAACTCGGGGCAGCAGACCCGATTCCGACCTAGCAACTATGCTCCACAATGACCAATGGGTCAGGGTCATGTTTATACTCAGTTGCCCCCGAATCAGGTCAATCAGCCAGCTTGGAACGCTCGTCAACCCGTAGGACAGGCTGATTTGAACCGACAAATGGTAGAGATGCAAGGATCTATGCTCCAGCTCATGTAGCAAATGAAAACCTCACTGGACAACTTGTAAACTGGGCTCATAGCTAATTCTCGTCAACCCATATCTCTACCATCTCAACCCATACCCAGCCCACAAAATATCCTGAATCCGGGCAATCAAGCCCATGGGTACGGGAATCAGAGGGATCTACACGCACATGCTCAGGTGGTTGAGCAGGGTCCTTCCTCTTCTTCTTCCACAAATCAACGGTTCTTGGCTAATGAAGCCCCTCCAATCTTTCCTAACCCTCCCCAAGACTCAAACTTGTATGCATTCGTAAATTCTGTTACCTTGAGGAGTGGTAAACAAACCCAAGATCCACAACCATACTGTTGTGATTTATCGAATCCTGAAGAACCTGAGGAGAGAAAGGAAAACTCTGGGGATGAAATCAAGGCTCAAGAACCTGATTCCAAAGATCCGACTCATGTTCCTTTTCCTGCGGACTTGACCAGATCAAGGAAGAAGAAATCTGTTGATAGTAATGAGGAGCTTCTGAATATCTTCAAGAATGTCGAGATCAATATCCCGCTCCTCGACGCTATTAAGCATATACCGGCTTACGCGAAATTTTTAAAGGATTTATGTACACAGAAGCGTAAGTTGAGAGAATATATTCTGAGGAAGGAGGTACTCTCCGAGCAGGTTAGTTCTGTTATCCTGTACCACCTCCCTCAGAAAAAGAGAGATCCAGGTGCTCCTTTGATTTCTTGTGTCATCGGAGATTACACTTTTGATAGAGCACTGCTAGATATGGGTGCATCCATCAACCTAATTCTGACTTCTCTTTATGAGAAGTTTGGATTAGGTGAACTTCGACCAACTTCAGTAACGCTGCAGTTAGCGGACTGTTCGATCACAAATCAGCGAGGTGTTATTGAAGATGTTATTGTTAAAGTTAAAATTTTCTATTTTCCTATAGATTTCTTTATCCTTGACATGGATGTACCTGAAAATCTGAGGAGCATGCCCATCATTCTGGGACGTTCATTTCTGGCTACTGGCAAGGCCAACATTAAATGTGAAAGCGGTAGCATGAAAATCGCCTTTGGGGATCAAAGAATGAAATTGGATATTTTTAAGGCGATTAATAAATTCGAGGATTGTGGATTTATTGAGGAACTTGAGGATGATAATATGAATATTGGACTTGTATGATGGTTTCTGCATTTGGAAGTTCCTCCTTTGATGATGAGTTGGAGCCACAACCCTCTATGGTAGACCCACCATCTTCTGAAGAGGTTATTGATTTTGTTTACTCTCAACCTCTTCCTCTTGATGAGTCTTCATCAGCATCTTCCTTACCTTCAATCATCAACCCACCTGAGCTTGAATGAAACCATTGCCTGAGAATCTAAAATATCACTTTTTAGGACCACATAAGATGCTCCCTGTGATTATCAGTGCTAAATTAACAAAGGACTAGGAGATTAAACTGATTAAGGTCTTGAAGGAACACAAGGAGGCAATTGGTTGGACCATTCATGACCTTAGGGGGATCGAGCCATCTTATTGCAATCACATAATATTTTTGGAAGATGGATCCAGCCCTTCTCGCCAGATGCAGAGAAGATAAAATCCAAATATGCGAGAAGTGGTCAAGAAGGAGATTATTAAGTGGCTTGATGTAGGAATCATTTATCCGATCTCTGATGGTCCTTGGGTAAGTCCCATGCAGATTGTTCCCAAGAAAGCCGGAATTACCGTTGTGACTAGTGAGAAAGGAGAATCTGTCACAACTCATTCAGCTTCCTCTTGGAGGGTTTGTATCGATTACAGGAAGCTGAACATGGTCACGAAAAAGGATCATTTCCCTCTGCCTTTCATTGATCAAATCTTGGAAATATTAGCTGGGCAGAAGTACTTCTGTTTCCTTGATGGTTACTCGGGATACAATCAAGTTCCTATCCATCCCGAGGATCAGGAAAAAATGACTTTCACCTATCCCTACGAAACCTTTGCTTTTCATAGGATGCCATTCGACTTATGCAATGCACTTGCGACTTTTTAAAGGTGTATGCTGGCCATATTCTCTGACATGGTGGGAGAGTTTATGGAAGTCTTCATGGACGATTTCTCTATTTTTGGAGAATCGTTTGACTTTTGTTTAGCTAATCTTGAAATGATTCTTAAACGATGCATCAAAACAAGATTGGTCCTTAGCTGGGAAAAGAGTCATTTCATGACACAAGAAGGCATCGTCTTGGGTCATGTAACCTCTGAACGGGGTATCAAAGTGGATAAGCTAAGGTTGATGCTATCGCCAAACTTCCTCCTCCCACATCTGTTAAACAAATTCGATCATTTCTTGGTCATGTGGGATTCTACAGGAGATTCATCAAGGACTTTTCGAAGGTTGCTTGTCCTCTAAGCAATCTTCTCGCCAAAGAAACGCCGTTTGATTTCGACAAATCATGCCATAAGGTATTTGATTTTCTTAAAATGGTCGTCACTTGTGCTCCGGTGTTTCAACCACCGATTTGGATAGCCTTTTTTGAGATCATGACCGACGCTTCTGATTACACGGTCGGGGATGTTTTGGGTTAGAAAGTTGATGGGAAGCCCTTTGTTATCTACTACTCTAGTAAAACTCTGGACGAGGCCCAGAGGAATTACACTGTTACTGAGAAGGAATTACTAGCCGTAGTATTTGCTTTGGAGAAATTCAGGGCTTATATCTTAGGGTATCATGTCATCATATATACCGACCACTCGGCCTTGAGACATCTCTTGGCCAAAAAGGGTGCCAAACCCTAGCTTATTCGTTGGATTCTTCAGCTTCAAGAATTTGATCTTGGAATCAAGGATAAATTCGGGGTACAGAATGTGATGGCGGATCATCTGTTGAGACTTCTGAGTGATTCTTCTCATCTGGACATTCTGATTGCTAATACTTTTCCGACGAAACCATCCTTATAGTTTCAGGTGTCCAAATCCCGTGGTTTGCCAACATTGTTAATTATTTGGCCGTTGGTCAAATCCCCCAGGATTGGACCAAGCAACAACGGGATAGACTTAAATCTGAGGCTAAATATTACTTCTGGGAGGACCTTGAACTGTACCGCATCGGCTTTGATCAAATTATTCGCCGATGCGTTCTGGAGAACTAATTCAACAGTATACTCGAGTTCTGCAATGCATCTGCATGTGGTGGACACTTCTCCGGGAAAAAGACGGCTGCAAAACTTTTGCAATCTGGATTCTATTGGCCGTCTTTATTCAAGGATGCCCAGGAATTCTCGAGGTCGTGTTCCCGATGCCAGGCACTTGGGAGCATAACTAAGAGAGATATGATCCCCTAAACCCGATTCTTCCTGTCGAAATCTTCGACGTTTGGGGCAACGATTTCATGGGACCCTTCCTCCCTTTATTTGGACATCAGTACATTCACGTCGCTGTTGATTACGTGTCCAAATGGATCGAGGCGGTTCCCACCCGAACTAATGACCACAAGGTGGCCATCGATTTTGTCAAGAAGAACATCTTCAGTAGGTTTGGGATTTCGAGGGCCATCATTAGCGATGGTGGCACTCATTTCACTAATGCCCAGTTCCGTAATTTGCTGGCAAAATACGAGGTTAATCACCGAATCTCCACAGCCTACCATCCCCAGATGAATGGACAGGCCGAGATCTCCAATCGAGAGATCAAGAATATTCTGCAGGAAACGGTTTGACCTGATCGCAAATACTGGATTCAAAAGCTTGAGGATACTCTTTGGGCCTACCGTACGGCGTATAAAATGCCCATCGACATGTCTCTGTTTCGTCTGGTGTATGAAAAGGCATGCCATTTACCCGTAGAAATTGAATATAGGGCATTCTGGGCAATCAAGCAGTGCAATTTACATATGAATTTAGTTGGGAAGACCAGGAAATTCTAACATCTGAGTTGGAGGAGCTTAGAAATGATGTGTATGAGAATGCCAAGATCTACAAGGTTCGGACCAAAGCTCTACATGACCAATTGATTTCCCGCAAGAGCTTTGAGCCAAACCAGAAGGTTTGGCTATTCGATTTTCGACTTAAGCTCTTTCCCGACAAACTTAGGTCGAAGTGGAATGAATCGTTCATTATCGAGTAGATATTTTCAAACGAAGCTGTTTAGATCTCTGACCCGAAGATGGGTAATTCATTCAAAGTCAACAGTCAACGTTTGAAGCCCATTATTAACCGTACTATTCCAGAACCCGTCTCAGACATGGTTGCTCTAGCCATGTTATGACTTCTTTGGCTGGACTTCGCCTAGTTGACGGCATTAAACTCAGCAGTTGTACAATCTGACTTAGAGTTGACCTGAGCTTCATATTCAGGTAATATCTTCCATACTTTACCCTTCCTTTGATGTCTTTTATTCTCAATGTGGACATTGCATCAGCTAGTCATGGGGGAGTGGATTCATTTCTGAATCATTTTGTCAGCTCTATGAAATTCTTGTAAATTCTATTTCTCTTCTTATATATACATGAAAAGATATTTTTTTTTTGAATTAGGAAGGAATACTTGGATATTAGAACTTTTCAATCTTAGGAAATATTACAATAGGATTTGAACATTAAGACCCTTTAGGTTTTTGGGCTTAATTAGCCCGGGTATCCACTAAAATGTGGATTTATTTTTTGAGTCCTCGCCATCTTGAATTCTATTTTAATTTGATTAAATAAGTTTAGGTGATAAGTACATGACTTATCAACCCCCCTCTAATTTGAGGGAACTTTAAGTCTAAGCATCTACACACTATCTCGTCACTAACTCATTGTTCGGCGGTTTTAACAAAAATTATGTAGCTAATGAACCTTCTAGGGTGACATGGCTTGCAAGTTATCGTGGGTAATAGCCCATAAGTAGGTTGTCCAGAGCCCAGTCACTGGATGACTCTCTTTTTGCTGCCTTTAGGTAAAACTTAGACAAGGGAAGCCACCTACTTAAAAAGAAAAAGAAAGTCAAAAAGAAAAGAAAAAGAGAAAGAAAAAGGAGAAAAGAAAGAAAAAAAAGAAAACAAAAGAAATAAGCCACACTTCGTCGCATGAGTATGGCTGGCAAGTTATTGGTGGTAATAGCTCATCGACCGGTTGTCCAGAACCCAGCTCAAGAAATGCACTAAAAATTTCCAAAACACTTAGGAAGAAGCAGAGAAGTAGAATAAGCCGAGATATACACTGGACCTACCCTTGTGTTGACCCCATAAAAATAAAAGTAGGGAGAAAGCTACTAGTCATAAAGATACACCTTTAGGCAGAACTCTCTTTTTAAGGTCACCTAGAGGCGTAAAAACCCGAAGTCCATTCTGATTGCCGATCAACGAGTCTATCACATTCACAAAGAGATGCTTAGAACTTAGGGTTTTCATCAAATCTTAGGTGGGTTGAGTGGCTATAGAAATTCACTCTATAACCCTAAACTCAAAAATCCAAAAAAATTAGAAGAGAAGAAAAGGAGAAAAAGAGATTTTTTTTTAATAAGGCGAGGGCTTGAAGCATTCTGCATTTTGGCAGATACCCGGGTGCTGTTGTGTCTTTGAAAATTTAGGTCTTAAGTAAAAATTTCTTAATGTTGAAAATGATTTTTGTCTGAGTAGCCCAACCTAACTCTTTTATAAATATCATGTAGTTTTTGCTAAGGACTAGCAAAGGATAGGCATGGGGGTGTGATGTGCATACATCTGATTAACCTAAAATGTCTATTAATGCATGTTCTTAGTGTCACATTAGCATTATACATTGTAAATAGTGCATAACGTGTATAATCATGCATTTAGGCTAAGTTGTATAAATTGTATAGTAATTGTCTCCTTTTATGGTCAGGGATAGGGTGACTTTTTAATTAGGGCCTCGAATCGAAGATCCAACCATACGGATTTGATCAAAGCGACGATTGGAGTTCAACGGCTCCAAGATTGCCCTGATCGGACATCAGTAGCACCAGATAGAGATCAACGAACTCTAAAGAGATAGGGCCAAGATGGTGTTAATCCGCACCTCAGATGAAAAATTCGACCGCACGGATGGGTTCGGATCGTCGATCGCAGCCTAACGACGTGAAAATCGGTCCACCCGTGGCACCATCTACAACATTCAGAAGATGGACAGCTAAGATGGCACCTCGTGGCGCCATCCCAGCCGCTCAACCGACCCCAAGGACCTGCCTCCACTTCTTCTCTTCACTGCTCGACGAATTCCCACTATCAGATGCTCATCCAACGGTCGACCGCACGCATGCACAAACTCTCCGCGCGACACAAACTCACACTCAGCGCAGCGGTCGAGTGCACAACGCGAGCGAGCGACGCGCGTTCGAGCCCGCATTCGCTGCTAGTGGGCACGCGATTGGAGCCGTGCGATGGACATCAGGTGGCACAGATCAACTGATAGCACCTACGCACAAACAGACGCACGGCGTAAATGCGCGATTGCACGTAGGCACGCGGTGCTAGCGAGGGCAAGTTTAAGCCGTCCGATCTCTTGATCGGACGGCTGAGCACGTGCGAACGTGTGCGAGTGTTGAAGGGCGCTGAAGGTGAGTGGGCACATGAGGCGCGTGCACATCAGCCATGTTCAAGCCTTTAGTGACAGGTTTATCCGTCACTAAAGGTCCTGAATTAATGTTTTTCATGTTGTAATGTCCAAAATGCCCCCACTCCTTGCAACTATAATAGGAGACCCCTACCATATGGATTTCTCATCCCTTCCTTCTCCTCTCTCCCTCTCCAAAGCTTAAGAGAAGCTTGTCCCATACTCGGGATGCTCCTCAAGAGCTAAAACCAAGTTTCCACCCCCATTCCGGAAGCGGATTCCACGACGACGACGACGTGCTGCCTCGTTCCTGTTCCTCTAGCTTCGTCCTCCTTCCCGCTCCGTTCCTCATCTTCCTGGCGTTGTCTCGTCCGGTTCGTCCTCCAAGCGATCGTCGAGGAGGATAACTTCTCTCTCCCATTCTTTTTACTGCTTTCTAGAGTAGAATTTTCCTGCTTTCTAGTTATAATAATTTCTCACTTTCTTAGTTGTAAAAACATTTTGCAATATCAAGTGAATGTTCTCTCTCTCTTATTGTCTATATTGATTCCATTCCATTATGATTATTCTGCCCTTTAAACAAAAACACAAAAATATAATTGCGAATTTTGATCGACGTAGCCTCCCTATGATCGACGCAGGATTTCTTTACAGATTTTTCGATATAAATTTTATTTGTTGAACGGATTTCTTCTCTACTCGAATTAAAATGACAGATTTTCAAAACCAATTCCAATAGTGTAGTCATCCATCATTCAACATGTGGTAACTCAAGTAAATAAATGTCATCCCTCCTACCCATTCCAGTTATTTATGTTTGCTAAATTTGAACGTTGGATAACGATAGAATTGGTGATTTCTTATTTCCGCTCATTGTAAGTTTCATGTGACATGCAATGTTTAACTTTTATGAAAGAAATATATATGAATATCTAATTTATTTCTATGTGAGAAAAACCCATGCATATCTTTGGAGTCAAATATTCATGTAACTTGAAAGAGAGTGATACTCTAATTTCAGATTATTTAAATCCTCATTGACAAAACAAATGATAAAGTCTTAGTTTGTTGTAGAGTTTTAGCCATACGTTAAGTCTTCTACTATAGAATTCTAGACATACGATAGGTTTTATATAACTTTTGTATTATTTGTTAAAACAAATGCATATAGAAAATAAATAAATAAAAATATATACATTTTCAACGTATTTGCATAGATAAAAAATATTAAATTAAGAAAATTAAACATGATTAAGCAAGATCTATAATAAAATAAAGAACAAAGAACACGCAATAGCACAAATAAACAAAATGTGAAAGGATTAGATTTTGCTCAGATCGAAGCACCCATTAAAGACTTCCCTTAAAGAAGGTATCGCCCCCCACAATACCGATGCGTCGGAGTCTGACGAACTCCTCCTAGGATACAATGATCCACCTCCAATATTCGACGTACTTTGATCTTGGACGTCCTCGAAAACTACCTCAGGAGAATGAAGCTGAGGTAATTTGGTTTGCAACTAAATTCCCGATTGATCTACCAACCAAATGATTTGATCAACCAAAAACTTCTCGTGGACCTCTCAATCTTCTTGTGTAAGATCGACAAAAGTGATTGGAGATTTTTCTATCAATCTTACATTGAACAAATGCACCAAGAAAGAGAGGCAGGAACGAGAGAGGGAGAGGGAGAGAGTAGAGAGAGTTTTCTACTCTTGTTGTGTGTCAAATGAGAGTCCCCTCATGGCCCTTATATAGAGTCCACGACCAGACATTTAAGGAAATTCCTGTTTTATGGAAACACTGCAATTGATCGACCAATTAAGTTCATTGATTGACAAAAACTATTTGGTCGACCAATTAAGCCCATTGATTGACCAAAACCATTTGGTCGATCAAGTTTTACTGATTGATCGTCCAAACCAATTGATTGACCAAGGTAAATACATTGATCGTCCAAACCAATTGATTGACCAAGGTAAATACATTGATCGACCAAAGTAATTGGTCAGCCAATTTTACAATCTGGTTGATCAATCCAGGTCAAAATCATGAGATTAAAATCCATAGCAAAAGAGGTTCAAGTTCCAAGTTCCAAATTGATTCTCACCCGAGCCCGAGTCGGAGTCGGGACGGGGCAGGGCGTGCAAGCACGTGCATAGTCCCCAACCCCACCTCTGACTCTTTGCTACATAAGCCATGGGAGGCAGAAGCCTTTTATACCCACCAAGAGGTTTGTTCACTTCCATTATGGGACTAAACACCTCTCTCAAATCTCACAGATTTCAACATGAATTCCCACATCACCATATGACAATCGCATCCCAATTGATGCAATTAAGCTCTCAAATCCAACAATCCCCCATAAATTCATCGTTGAAATCCAACAATAAATTCCTCGGCAACCACACTCTGCTTTCAGTAAAGGTACCTTCCGGTTTGAACCCTTACCTGAGTCATTCACCTTCACAACCACAGGAATAGAGTGAAACTAGTCTTGAACTCTAGACCTTTGATGTGGGGTGTATAGTGGTGACAACAGAATGAAGTTCTTAGTGATAATCTTTAGGTTTGGTGCTCTTAAGGGCTATGCACCCTGTCTTGTTTCATGAGTGTAATTGGGAAAGACCCTATTCCTTTAACTATGGCCCACAGTAATACTCACATTGGTGGCATTCTTCAAGGATGCACTGCTCACATCCTGCCATAAAGGCTTGAACTCATTCAGAGCCTTTACTCTTCTTGAATTTGCAGCTTAAGGCACTCAAGCTTCCAAGGATTGGACTCAGATGCAAAAGCATCTAATAGTGAGTGACAACCAGTTCCCCATACAACTTGTTGTTACCACATTGAACCTACTTTGTGGGATCTTCACTCAATTTGGTTGGGTTGCTGTTGCAGGTGAACTCCCGATGGGTCTCAGTCCCATCTCAAGCCTAGGCTTAAGGACTAAAGATCTATTAAATCCTTTAGTAAATGGATTTGCTGTGTTATTCTTAGATCCTATAAATTCCACAACAATCACTCCTTGAGACACAAAATCTCTTACAGACTTATGTCTAATTTGGATATGTCTCCTTGTTTTCTAATTGAACTTTAAACTCTTAATCTTTGCTATAGCAGTCATGCTATCACAATGCAAAGATATCACAGAAATTGGCTTACCCACCATAGGGATTTCTGTAAGAAGTCCCTTTAGTCATTCAGCCTCAATTCTAGTGGTGTCCAAAGCACATAGCTCAGCCTCAAAGGTAGACCGGGCTAAAATGGTATATTTGCCAGATTGCCAGGAGACTGCACCGCCTCCAAGGGTAAAAACATACCCTGTAACACCATTACTCCCTTAGTCCTCCATTTGACTGATCCAACTTGCATCACTATATCCTTCCAAAACTAAAGGGTATTTCCTATAATGCAAATTAAGGGAAACAGTTCCCTTTAAGTACCTAAGTACTTGATCCAAGGCATCTTAATGAGTATGGTCAGGACAGCTTGTGTATCTGCTCAACTTAGACATAGAAAAAGAAATATCCGGTCTAGTATAATTAGCTAGATACATCAAGCTTCCTATAATCTGTGAATGTCTTAGCTATGAAATAGGCGTTCTGTTCTTATAGAGAGTTTTTGATGAATCAAAAGGAGTGCTTACATCCTTGCAATCTTCATAGCCAAATTTCTCAAGAACCTTCTCAATATAATGAGATTGAGAAATAGCTATCCCCTCCGCTGACCAAATCAGTTTGAGGCCTAAGATCACATTTGCAACACCCATATCCTTCATCTCAAACTTACTACTCAAGAATAACTTAGTTTCATTCACAATTCTAATGTTTGATCCAAACAGTAATATATCATCTACATATAGGCATAGGACAATACACATATCACCCTTAATCTTATAGTAGACACACCTGTTAGATTTATGACCTACAAAGCCAAAAGACTGTATAGTCTTATCAAACTTTTCATCCCATTACTTGGGTGCTTGTTTCAAACCATAAAGAGATTTAACAAGCTTGCAAACCTTTTTTTCATTCCAGGAGCTACAAATCCCTCAGGCTGGTCCATAAAGATCTCTTCCTCAAGATCGCTATGAAGAAAGGTGATTTTCACATCTATTTGGTGGATAGTGAGATCATAAATAGAAGCCAATGCAATAAGCATCCGGATAGTAGTTATCCTAGTTACTGGAGAATAGGTATCGAAATAATCAATTCCTTCCATTTGTTTGAACCCCTTAGCAACAAGTCTAGCTTTGTATTTTTCAATGGATCCATCAGGTCTGAGTTTTCTCTTAAACACCCACTTGCACCCAATAGTAGAACACCTTGGAGGTAAATCAACCAACTCTCAAGTGCCATTAGAGATGATTGAGTCCATCTCATTCTTAATGGCATCTTTCTAGTGCTTAGCTTTAGAAGAAGCCATAGCATCACGATAAGTGAGGGGATCGCCCTCGATGTGGTAGGTAATAAAATCACTTCCCAAGTCTTTGGCAATCCTTGGTCTTTTACTTCTCCTAGGTTCAAACTCTTCTACTTGATTAGGTTCAGAACGGGAAGAGTTAGCCCCCACATTTGACATCCATTCCACTTGACCAGGAATAGAACCAGATGTGGCGACTAGATCATCTGAAGTCGTATTTTGGGGTAATCCAGTCTTCATAGGGAAGACATCCTCAAAAAATGTAGCATCGCGAAGCTCAACAATAGTGTTGACATCTATGCTTGAAATCTCAGATTTTATAACCAAAAATCTATAGGCATAGTTATTATCAACATAACCCAGAAAGACCACATCAACTATCTTAGGTCCAAGATTCTTCCTCTTGTGTTCTGGGATAACTACCTTTACAAGGCAGCCCCACACTTTGAGATATTTCAAACTTGGTTTCCTATTTCTCTAAATCTCAAAGGGACTAATTTCCTTATGCTTGAGGGGAACTCTATTCAGAATATGGCATGCCATATTCAAGGCTTTCCCCCACATGTAAGTAGGTAATCCTGAGCTTTGCAAGAGAGAGTTGACCATGTCAGTTAGGGTCCTATTGTTTTGCTCTACTATCTCATTAGACTAAGGGGAATATGGGGCCGCCACTTCATGAACTATACCAAAATCTTAGCACTGTTCATCAAATAAGTTGGACGTATATTCCCCTCCTCTATCTAACCTCAATCTCTTAAGAGTTTTCTCAATTTTTGTTTCTGCTTCTTTCTTAAAGATAAGAAATTTACTTAATGCCTCATTCTTAGACTTAAGCAAATACACATAGCAGTATTTGCTACTACCTTCTATAAAGGTGATAAAATACTTTTTATTATCTTTAGTCAACATACCATTAAATTCATAGATATCCATGTGCACCAAATCTAGAACCTCAGTATCTCTAGTAATAGAGTGAAAATGTTTCCTAGTTTGTTTAGCCTGCACACATATCTTGCATTTCTTAGTTTTATCTATGGTGTATTCAAGAATCATATTTAATTTCATCATTCTATTTAAAGAATTGAAATTTACATGACCCAATCTACCATGTTATATATCACGAGATTCAATATTGCTGCAAACAGATTGAATCGAATGAAGACTAACATTATTTAAAGCATTTCTAGATGATACATTCACATCACATCTCACTCTAAATAATAGATCAAAATCTACCAAATACCCCTTTCCATAAAATATCCCATGTATCAACATATCAACTTTATTATATTTAAAGTTTAACTCAAAACCCTCTCTAACCAACAAGGAACCAGAAAGAACATTCTTCTTTACAGCAGGAACATGCAACACCCTGTGTAGTGTCCAGACTCACCCCAAGGAAAACCTAAAGTCGATGCGTCCGAATCCTAGCACCTTGGTTGCAGAATCATTCCCCATCTTCACAGTCCTACCACTGTAGGCCTGATAGGAAGAAAAGAACGATATATCAGTACAAATATGTACATTGGTTTTAGTATCCACGAGCCATTTAGTAGGATCGTGAATAACATAGAGTTCGGATTTTATTGAGACATACCCATCGCTAGCCCCGACCTCCTCGGTGATCATATTCACCTGAAGATTCCCATCTATGGTCTTCTGCTGAGCTTTATTAAAAGGGCAATCCTTCTTCCAATGCCCAACCTACTCACAGTGCCAGCATCGTTTGTTCTTGGATTTCTTCTGGATCTTGGGTTTGGCCTTCATTTTGATTTTATTGTTCTTATTTTTATTCTCCTTGCCCTTAGGTGTGATGACATTCACCTTAGACTCCACAGGCATTATAGGTTTTTGTTTCCTATGCTCTTCCTCAATAGCAATGGCTATCATCAAGTCATCTAGAGAAATCTTTCCCTTCCTATGCTTGAGAGTCATCCTGAAGTCCTCCCAAGATTTAGGAAATTTCTCAATGATAGACATAACTTGAAACTTCTCAGAAAGCTTCATTTCAGCCTCTACTAAATCATGGAGCAATAATAGAAATTCGTGTGCCTGCTTTGATATTGATTTACCCTCAACCATTTGGAATTTAAGGAATTTTGTGACAGTGTATTTTTCAATACCAAGGCCCTCGGTATTATACTTCTTGTCCAACTCCTCCCATAGCCCGTTTGCAGTGGACGTGGATGTGGTGTATACATCAAACAATACATTGGATAGAGCCAATAAGATACAACCATGACAAATGCGGTTGTGCTCATTCCACTCATTCACTACCTTTTAGCCTTCGGGAGTGGGTTTTTCCTTATCCAAAATCGAGCAATTGATTTCCAATGCCGAGATCAAACCAATGATGGTTAGCCAAATTCTCATGCGTTGTTGCCAATGCTTGAAATTTTGCTCACCAAATTTTTTGAGTATACCGGATAAGTCTACATGTAATTTAAAAGTCATTTCCGACATCCCAAATATTTTAGATCTAAGCGGTACCTTCTCTAAGATTGTTGAAACAAATGCATATACGAAATAAATAAATAAAAACATATGCATTTCCAACGTATTCGCATAGATAAAAAATATTAAATCAAGCAAATTAAACATGATTAAGCAAGATCCAGAATAAAATAAAGAACAAAGAACATGCAATAGCACAAATAAAAAAAATGTGAAGGGATTAGATTTTACTCTGATCGAAGTGCCCATTAAGGATTGCCCTCAGAGAAGGTATCACCCCCCACAATATCGGTGCGTCGGGGTCCGACGAACTCTTCCCAGGATATGATGATCTACCTCCAAGATTTGGCGCACTACGATCTTGGACATTCTCGAAAATCACCTCAGGAGAATGAAGTTGAAGCAATTTGGTTCGCAACCAAATTCCCGATTGATTTACCAACCAAATGGTTTGATCAACTAAAAGCTTCTCGTGGACCTCTCAATCTTCTTGTGTAAGCTTGACAAAAGTGATTGGAGATTTTTCTACCAATCTTACGTCGAATGAACACACCAAGAAAGAGAGGCAGGAATGAGAGAGAGTGAGAGAGTAGAGAGAGTGTTCTGCTCTTGTTTTGTGTCAAATGAGAGCCCCCTCGTGACCCTTATATAGAGTCCACGACCATACATTTAAGGAAATTCTCATTTTATAGAAACACAGCAATTGATCAACCAATTAAGTTCATTGATTGACAAAAATCATTTGGTCGACCAATTAAGCCCATTGATCAACCAAAACCATTTGGTCGATCAAGTTTTACTGATTGATCAACCAAACCAATTGATCGATCAAGGTGAATACATTGATTGATCAAAATAATTGATCAACCAATTTTACAATCTGGTCGATCAATCCAGGTCAAAATCATGAGATTAAAATTCGTAGCAAAAGAGGTCCAAGTTCCAAATTGATTCTCACCCGAGCCCGAGCTGGGGCGGGGCAGGGTGCGCATGCACGTGCGTGGTCTCCAGCCCTTCCTCTCACTCTTTGCTACATAAGTCATGGGAGGCAGAAGCCTTTTATACCCACCAAGAGGTTTTTCCACTTCCAGTATGGGACTAAACACCTCACCCAAATCTCACAGATTTCAACATGAATTTTCACGTCACCATATAACAATTGCAACCCGATTGATGCAATTAGGCTCTCAAATCCAACATTATTCTATATCAGAAATGTTTTTTCCTTGAAAAAGTCTATAATAAGAAATGTTGTGAATGGATCCTAATTTAGAGCTTAATATTCTCATAGAAATATTGCATCCAATTGGGAAGCAGAAATAAAAAAGAATAAGCTCAAGGCAAGTTATATGATATTCATGACTTTGCTCCTACATTATAGCAGATATCTCTAGAAGATCTTGCATTTTTTGATGATGGTATTATCTAATTACTCTTCCTAATATGTGGCTCCCTCTTTGTTAAGCTATATTGAATACCCATGGAAATGACATACCTTTTTTATCTTTAGATTTGCCAATGAGAGCAATGCCACATGTTGAAGAACCATTGCCTCTACTAGTTGTTGATATTATTGGCTCTGTCTATGAAGGATTAGATGAATTCCCATGGGGGAATTCATAGGACATGATGGGTTTAGCTACAAATAATCCCAAGAATGTGGTAAGCGATGATGCCTTAATTTCTTTGAAGTATTTTTGCAATGTTATTTTACCTTGCATTTTGTTTGACTACTATCTAGAATAAAGTAAATGTGAACCTCAATGATAGAACATGCTTATCAATGGTGTTCCAAATGTTTGAGTGGACTTAAGTAAGAACTGCATATACATAATGTCTAGATTGGAACAAAATTATTTTTTCTCTAATTCACTTTCTGATGGACAGATATGTTCTCCTTCCATTCTTTGTTTCCATAGAAATAAATTACCTTTGTTATCCCTGTTTAATCAACAAATATGTTCTTCCATTCTATGTATGGTATCCCAGAGCATGTTGTGGTTTCTAGTGCATATATAAAATTATTTTGCTTTCAAGTGAAAAAAAGAAGGTACATATTTTTGGATTTAAACAGGGAGAATTATCTTCCCATTTTGCAAGGATAGTGACCTTTTGAAATTCAAAGGTGTCAACCTGAAATGACTTCTTTTTCTGAAAAAAAATCAATATTATGCTCATTAACTAGAAGTATATATTAATGTTGGAAAATAAAAGTGGGGATTGCTTCAAGGCGGTTTTAGGTTTGTTATGATATGTTTACAGATAGAAATCATTTTCTGTTGATTTTCTTGGTCATTTTTCAGATTTAATACCATCATATGATCATAATTTTGTTCTTGTTACATTTGTTCAGCAGGAGGAAGATGCTGATGTTATCGATCAATTTTTCAATTTCAATGGATATTTAGTTGATCAGAAAATCAAGGAACTAAAAGAGTTCCTTTTTGATGATGAAGCATGCAAACTTTAGTAGTGCAAATAGGGAACAACTATTTCAAAGTTGGTGTCTGCTATGGATCATTGGCACAAGAGGATAATCTAAGAGGATGAAATCTATAGAAGATTGGGTTGGCTTAGGTATATTTTCTGTGCAAAGTTTCTCAATAGAGTTTATGAATATATGTTCTGTTGTTTTTCCATTCTCATGGTACATAGTTGATTCTTTATTTCTTCCCTTTTGCTAGAGAAGCGATTCACTTTGACATTTATAATTTTGATATAGATAAAGGAACATAAGAGAGGAAGAAGATGAAAGAAAAAAAAGGTAAAAAAAAGGAAGTATTTTCATAAAGGTAAAATGCTGAACTTGGAAAATAGAGTAAAAAAAGAATAAGAAAATAATCAGAAAGTCTTGATTTTGCAATATATCATGTAGGATTGAATTCAATTCATTGTCATCAGAAGAGCTTCTGTGTAAATGCTTGAGCTTCGTTTTTGTCTCCATGTAAGCCTTTTATACTACACTTTTCTCTGTATGGAAAAATATAGTTGGTTTGTAACGGAGCCTAACCTATCGTGATGCTCTATATTCCTTCATGTGCTAATAGTTGTGTTGTTAAGATCCAAGAAATATCTTGCAGTTATTGTGCAAGATTATGCTTCTTAAGTTTGAAGATCCTCGGTGTAAATTGGCAGAAAGAAAACAAGTGTCAATGAAAAGCTGCTCGAGAGGAATCATGAAAAAAGAAATAGGAAAAGAGCAAGAGTGAAAGAGAATGTAAAAGAAAGAAAAAGAAAAATTACTAAAAAAATAAAAAAGTAAGAAAGAAAAAAAGGAAAGAGGCAGATTTGTGCAAGATTAAGTTTCTTAAGTTTGAAGATCCTTGATGTAAATTGGTAGAAAGAAAACAAGTATCAATGAAAAGTTGTTTGAGAGGAATCATGAAAAAAGAAAAAGGAAAAGAGGAAGAGTGAAAGAAAATGTAAAAGAAAGAAAAAGAAAAATTATTGAAAAAAGAAAAAAGCAAGAAAGAAATGAAAGGAAAGAGGCGGATATTGTGCAAGATTATGTTTCTTAAGTTTGAAGATCCTTGGTGTAAATTGGTAGAAAGAAAACAAGTATCAATGAAAAGTTGCTTGGGAGGAATCATGAAAAAAGAAAAAGGAAAAGAGCAAGAGTGAAAGAGAATGTAGAAGAAAGAAAAAGACAATTATTGAAAAAAGAAAAAAAGCAAGAAAGAAAAAATGGAAAGAGTGTGGTACATATTAAGAAGTTGTAAAAGGATTTGAAAAGACTTTTTCAAAAAGAAAAAATTCAAAAGAATACAAAAAGCATGTTGTACAACTCTTTTTAAGCGTCATTATATCCAGTGGAGCTTGTGAGCCTGAATGACTATCTCTTTGCGAATCAGTTTTTTGGCTCATTTGTTTCGCACATATAACAATCAAGGACCACAATCTTTAATCCTATCGTTAACTACAGAATGGTTTCTTATTGAAAATAATCAAATCAGTTTTTTTTCCCTATCTCTTGTCATGTAATTTGCTAATGTTGTGTCTACACTTTTACTTGGATTATATTCTCCTCTGAGTTATTTTCTTTTAGAGTTAACAAATACAAATCATGAAAGTGCCAGTTTGAGCATTGATGCTTAGTAGCTAAAAATATATATATATATAGCTAAACCATTTATCCCTTGCATAATGTGGAGATCTACTCTATTTTAGTCTCGACAAGCTTCCAATTCTACTATTTTTGAAATTTAATTTCTTCATTTTTGTATGTGTATCCCATTGAAAATTTTTGTTATCAATGCATCAAATTAAGGTTTGTGTTTGGTGGAGTGGCAGTTGTTCGCATATGGAACCATATATATGGTTTTCAAGATGGTGCAATTTGATGGAATTTTGAGTTGGGTTTTTATCCAAAAGGAAATGTATTAGGCAATAAGGGAAACTTTCTTTATCAACCTGTTGAGGGTCTTTATAATCAGTGGTCCTTCTGGTGATATTATGATATTTTCTGGTTAGATTTGATTGGTGGATGCTTGGGCTGATTGCCACTAAATTTGCTTTTCAAGGCTTTGTTTTTTGTTTTTAAATGGATTACCTTCTACATCACTGGAACTGATGCTAAGTGGAATGGAAAGGATGCAAAAGCAGATATAAATTATTGGTTGTTTTGTTGGTGTTTAGTGTGTGTATGACATGTGAACAACTAGGTATTGTTGTTGCTGATGTTGTAAACTTCTTGGAAAACCATCTTGTAGGTGTTGTTTGGGCCAAGTCAAACTAAGGTCAAATTCTCATTGGGTAGCACTAAACTTTGTGTTCCTAAAAAAAGCAAGAAACAAGTTCCACACTCTCTTCTGGTGTTGACACCTCCCCCTCCTCCAGATGAACTCATAAATAATGACCTAGAAACTTGTTTATGGAAAGCAAGAAAAGAACTTGAATAAAGTTTTGGAGTTGCCAGATCGCAAACTTGATTATGCATGAATTCTGAATTTTGTTTGCTTGATTTTGGCCTGGGAAAATTCAAATTAGCTTCTAAAATTGTGAATTTTGCTTTTAGAATTCATTTGATGATCATATGTTAGTAAGGCAATTCTGTACCTTTGATTGTTTAATAATTCTTAATCATGAAATGCAATTTCAAGTGGGGTAGTTGGGAACTGGGAGCATGCAACCCTATCTTTAGCAGCAACCTATTTTCTTCAAAAATGTTGAGAATAGAACGATTCATTCATTTCACTCTGAAATCCTAGGTCTTTATTTATAGAGGAGAGACCATGGGAAAACTGTAGACAAACCCCTCTACTATATAATGTGTTGAGTTGTAAGGGATTGCATGATATTTTTTTATATCGAGGGGGTACTTATGTATTTTACCCAGTTCTCTTTTCTATAAAAAATGGGTTAGGGTTTCATTTGAATGTAAGACATTTCCTTTGATTCTCCACATGGTATTAGAGCAATGGTTCTAGGCCGATGCCTTGACATCCCACCAAAAATCCACTACAACATGTTTAGATCATCAACTTAGGGTGATCTGATGGGGAATGATGTCAACAGTGGCATCGTCACCATGGGCAGCGTATGGATAGGTGTCATAGTGTGTGGCGCATGTGATGTTGCGTGGAGCACTAGTGGTGTAGTGTGAGTAGTGGTGGTGCAGGTGGTGCTGCGTGGTAGTCTGTCGTTGTTAGTGGCAGTGGCCACCGATTTAGTGGCGCTTCCAGTTGCTTTTCGCGGTTGTCGATAGCAAGTGCTACAGCTGTCAGTGATTGCCTTGTTCATGGCTTTGAGTGCGTGATGAGCATTCTCTCATGCCTCCCATCGATGGTGATGAGTCTTCTCTCCTCAGTGTTGAAGAGAGTTGATCTAAGTAGATCAAGTTCAGATTTGATTGGACTAGCATTTGTAGGCTACGAAATTGGTGTGAGGAAACTGAGGACCAGAAGTGCTTGGGTGATTGATTCTGGTGCCTCTATTTATCTTTCTGGAGACAGAGATCACTTGAAGAATGCAGTGCCTTCACATGGAATTCATAGTGTACGGGTAGCTAATGGAGCAACTTCCTCTATGACTACTGTTGGATGTGTAGATGCTACATCCAAGATGAAGATAGAACAGGTATATTATACTCCTGAGTTTCCCATGAATCTTTTGTCAGTCAGAAAAATTTGCAGAGATCTTGGATGCTTTGTTATTTTTGATGAAAGGCATTATTATTTCCAAGATCGAATCACAAGTGATATTATTGGTGGTGGAATGGAAAGGGTTGGGCTATATTATTTAGACACGCCCACCTTGTTTGTTGGCGCAGTGTCTATTTCTTGTGATCCATTACTCTGACACAGTAGACTTGGGCATCCTTCTATGAAGAAGATGCATCACATGTACCCACAGCTACCTGATCCTTGGTCTTAGAATGTGAAGATTGTCAGCTGGGGAAGCACCACAGGGGTAGCTATCTAGGAAGAGAGGCTGGCATTTGTTTTGAGCCATTTTCTCTAGTGCATTGTGATGTTTGGGGACACCAATACTTTACAGTTATGATTGATGACAACAACAGATTGACCTGGGTGTGCTTGATGAAGGCCAAAAGTGAGATTCCTACCATTATTCGGTAGTTTTTGTCTAAGATACAGACACAATATGGTACTACTATTCGAGTCTTTAGTAGTGATAATGCATTAGAATTTATGCACAGTGATTTTCAGGAAGAGTTTCATTCCAGGGGAATTATTTATTAGACATCTTGTGCACACACTTCTCAACAGAATGGAGTTGTAGATCGCAAGTTGCGTCACTTGCTTGATATTACTAGGACTTTGATGTCTCCTATGAAGGTTCTTAAGTAGTTTTGGGGAGAAGCTATATTATCTGTAGCCTATTTGATTAACAGTTTACCATCCATGGTCAGATTCCCTATCAGGTTATACATCCTGAGTGTAACAGGATTTTTCCACTACCTCTATGAGTTTTTGGGTGTGTTTGCTTTGTTCAAAATTGTGGTATACATGATAAATTTTCTCCTCGTGCCACGAAGTGTGTCTTTCTTAGGTATTCTAGAATCCAAATGGGCTATAGGTGTTATGACCCTGTTCAGAGGCGATATATTGTTACTGCTGATGTGATCTTCTTTGAGAAGGTTTCCTACTTCTCAGAGGAAGGTTCATCTATAGAGGCAGCTATACACGACACACAGGTATATCAGAGGAGATCACATTTAGATGACATCACAGATGAAGAACCAGCTCAGCTTGTTTCTCCACTAGGTAGGGGTGAGTCAGATGGTAAGGAGGAAATTGTGCAAAGGAGACCTGACACCACGCTTCATTCTATTTCTTGTTATACTTCTGTATCTCAGCTCCAGGAGGAGGATAGGCAATTTGCATCTGCCATTACTACAACAGTTGTTCCTAGAGAATTTGTTCAAGCTCTCCATGATCCAAGATGGAAAGCTGCTATGGAAGAGGAAATGCATGCACTTCAGACCAGGAAGACTTAGGATCTTGTTCTATGTCCTGAGGGTGCTACAGTTATTGGTTGCAGATGGGTGTACACCATTAAATACAGGTTAGATGGGACATTGGAGCAATATAAGTCAAGACTTGTGGCCGAGGGATTCACCCATATTTATGGGGTGGATTACCTTGAGACTTTTTTGCCTGTTGATCGTATGACCTCTATCAGGATCATTATTGAACGCTCGAATTGCTACGCTAACGTGTTTAGTTTTAAACCTTATCGTTGTAGCTTGAAAGCGAAGAATTCGTGTTCAACAAATAAAATTTATACCGAAATTTGAATTCTGGGTCGAACACAGGGAGGTTATGTCGATCTATATTCACAATTATATTTTTTTAGAAATTTTGAAAAGCGAGACGATATAATTACAATGAAGCTATCAAACTAAAAGGAAGAGAGAGAGAGAGAAAGAGAACATGCATTCAATATTTCAAAATGTTTATACAATCAAACCAAATCAAAGTTACACTAGAAAGCGGGAAATCAGCTACACTATAAAGCAGGAAAATTCTACACTAGAAAAGCTGTAAAGAAGAATGGGAGAGAGAAGTTATCCTCCTCGACGATCGCTTGGAGGACGAGCTGGATGGGACGACGCCTGGATGAAGGAGGACGAAGCAGGACCAAGGAGGACGAAGCCGAAGAATGGGAATGGAGCAGCATGCCGTCGTCGTCGCGGGATCCACTTCTGAAGGGGGACGAAAATTTGGACTTTATCTCGTGAGGAGCATCCCGGGTGTGGGACAAGCTTCTCTTGAGCTTTGGAGAGATAGAGAAGAGAAGGAAGGGATGAGAATTTCGTATGGATGGGGTCTCCTTTTATAGTTGCAAGGAGTGGGGGCAAATTGGTCATTACATCTTTAAAACATTAAATGAGGAGTCTTTAGTGACGGATAAAATCGTCGCTAAAGCCCTAACGTGGGTGTAGTGGGCGCTCCCCACGCACGCCTCCTCAGCTGCCCACTCTCAACGCCTGCCCACGTTCATCCATCTACAGCCGTCCGATCGCGAGATCGGACGGCTTAAGATGTGCCTGACCTGCTCGCTGTGTGCCTGCCTAGCGCGTACGATGGCGTGTTCCCACCTCGCGTGAAATAGCGCGTGGCCGTTATTGGAAGATCTGAACCACCCGATGACGATCCAACGCACGCCCGCGCTCGCTCACCCTCGCCCTTCTCCCCTTCGCTGTGGCTTGAACCCGCGGCTGCTGCTCGCGATAACGCCTTCGACCACAGCGCTACGGGGCGTGGATGGTCGAGCGGACGGTTTTAGGCGCCGCTGTCCACAGCCGTTGGATCGAGATCCAACGGCGAAGAGAGGGTGGATGCGGAGGCTTCAATGGTTGCATGCGGGCATTTGGGCTGCCGAGATGGCACCACGTGACGCCATCTTGGCCATCCATCTTCTGGATGTTGTAGATGGTGCCACGGATGTCGGATTGACTCGATTTTTGCATCTTTAGGCTGCGATCGTCGATCCGAATTCATCCGTGCGGTCAGATTTGTCATTTGAAGTGCGGATTTACACCATCCTGGCCCTTGATCTTCTAGGGTTCCCCGGTCACTATCTGATGCTACAGATGCCTGATTAGGGCGATCTTGGAGTCATTGAACTCCAATCATCGCCCTGATCACATCCGTATGGTTGGATCTTCAATCCGAGATCCCGATAAAAGTTTACCCTGTCCAAGCACATGAAAGGAGACAATTAACCTCCATTTTATTCAAACTACTCTAAATGCAAGATCATGCATGTTATGCAATATTTATAGCATGCAATGCAATCCTATGCTTAAGAACATGCATAAATAGACATCTTAAGTAGTGTAAATATGTTTACATGATACCCCCATGCCTATCTTTTGCTAATCCCTAGCAAAACCTATATGCTATTTATAAAATAATTAGGTTGGATTATTTGGGTCTGAGTTATTTTCAATCATTAAGAAATTATCTACTTAGGATCTGAACTTTCAAAGACACAACAATGCCCGAGTATCTGCCAAAATGCAAACTGCCTCGAGCCCTCTCCTTATTCAAAGAAAAATTTCTTTTTCTCTTTTTCCTCTTTTCTAATTTTTTTTGGAATTTTAAATTTTAGGGTTAAGAGTGGCTTTCTACGGCCATTCAACTCACTTAAGATTTGATGAGAACCTTAACTTTTAAGCATCTTATTGTGATTGTGATAGACTCGTTGACCGGCAATTAAAATGGACTTCGGATTTCTACGCCTCTAGGTGACCTAAAAAGAATTCTGCCTAAAGGTGTATCTTTACAACCGATAGCTTTCTCTCTACTTTGATTTTTTTACGGGGTCAGCACAAGGGTAAATCTAGTGTATATCTCCCCGATTTATTCTACTTCTCCACTTCTTCCTAAGTGTTTTGGAAATTTTTTTAGTGCATTTACTGAGTTGGGTTCTGGACAACCGGTCGATGAGCTATTACCACCGACAACTTGCCAGCCATAGTCTTGCAGCGAAGTGTGGCTTATTTCTTTTTTCTTTTCTTTTCTCCTTTTATTTTTGATTTTATTTTTTTAAGTAGGTGGCTTCCCTGGTCTAAGATTTACCTAAGGGCAGGAAAAAGAGAAAGGTCCAGTGACTGGGCTCTGGACAACCTACCTATGGGCTATTACCCACGATAACTTGCTAGTCGTATCACCCTAGAAGGTTCATTAGCTACCCAATTTTCGTTAGAATCACCGAACAACGAGTCAGTGCAAAGAAAGTGTGTAGATGCTTAAAACTTAAAAATTCCCTCAAATCAGAGGGTGGGTTGATAAGTTGTGTACTTATTACCCAAACTTTTTTTATTCCAATTACGATAGAATTAAGATGGCGAGGACTCGAAAGACAAATCCACATTTTAGTGGATACACGGGCTAATTAAGTTCAAAGACCTGAAGGGACTTTGTGTTCAGATCTTAATGTAAAATTTCTTAGGATTGAAAAGTCCTAATGTCCAACTAATCCTTCCTAATTTTGATTTTTTTTTATAAATAAGAAGAGAAAAATAATTTATATGAATTTCACAAAGCTGACCAAATAATTCAAAAATGAATCCACCCCCCCATGCCTAGCTGATGCAATGTCCTCATTGAAAAAGAGACATGAAAGAAAGGGTAGAATATGAAAGATGTCACCTGAATATGAAGCTCATATCAGCTTTGTGTCATATGTACAACTGTTGAGTTTAATGCCGTCAGCTAGGCGAAGTCCAGCCAAAGAAGTCACAGAATGGCTAGAGCAACAGAGTCTGAGACGGGTTCTGGAAGAATATGGTCAACAACATGCTTCAGACGTTGACTGTTGACTTTAAAGGTGTTACCTTTCTTTGGGTTAGAAATCTGAACGGCACCATTTGGAAAAATCTGATCAATTATGAATGGGCCATTCCATTTAGATCTAAGTTTGCCAGGAAAGAGCTTAAGTTTAGAATCAAATAATCAGACCTTCTGGTTTGGCTCAAAGCTCTTGCGGGAAATCAATTGATCATGTAGAGCTTTGGTCCGAGCCTTGTAGATCTTGGCATTCTAAGCTCCTCCAACTCAGATAGTTGGAGTTTCCTGGTCTTCCTAGCTAGATTCAGATCTAAATTGCATTGTTTGATTGCCCAGAATGCCCTGTGTTCAATCTCTACGGGTAGATGGCATGCCTTTCCATATACCAAATGGAATGGAGACATGCCGATGGGCATTTTATACGCCGTACGGTAGGCCCAAAGAGCATCCTCAAGCTTTTAAGTCCAATCCTTGCGATCAGGCCTAACCGTTTTTTGCAGAATGTTCTTGATCTCTCGATTGGAGATCTCGGCTTGTCCATTCGTCTGGGGATGGTAAGGTGTGGAAATTCGGTGATTAACCTTATATTTGGCCAATAAATTCTGGAATTGGGCATTAGTAAAATGAGTGCCACCATCATTGATGATAGCCCTCAGAATCTCGAACCTACTGAAGATATTTTTCTTGACAAAATTGATGACCACCTTGTGGTCATTGGTTCGGGTGGGAATCGCCTCAATCCATTTGGACACATAATCAACAGCAACAAGAATGTACTAATGTCCAAATGAAGGGATAAAGGATCCTATGAAATCGATGCCCCAAACATCAAAAATTTAGACAGGAAGAATAGGGTTTAGGGGCATCATGTCTCTCTTAGTTATGCTCCCAAGTGCTTGACATCGAGAACATGACCTTGAGAAATCCTGGGCATCCTTGAATAAAGATGGCCAATAGAAGCCAGATTGCAAGATTTTTGCAGCCGTCTTTTTCCTAGAGAAATGTCCACCACACCTAGATGCATGGTAGAACTTGAGTATACTGTTGAATTCATTCTCCAGAATACATTGGTGAATAATCTAATCAGAGCCGATGCGATACAGTTCAGGGTCCTCCTAGAAGTAGTATTTGGCCTCAGATTTGAGTCTATCCTGTTGTTGCTTGGTCCAATCCTGGTGGATTTGACCAACGGCTAAATAGTTAACAATGTCAGCAAACCATGGGGTGTGGACACCTAAAACTGTAAGAATAGTTTCGTCTGGAAAAGTGTCAGCAATTAGAATGTCCGGACAAGAAGAATCACCTAAGAGTCTCGACAAATGATCCGCTACCACATTTTGTACCCCGATTTTATCCTTGATTTCAAGATCAAATTCTTGAAGAAGAAGAATCCAACGAATAAGCCGGGGTTTAGCATCCTTTTTAGCCAAGAGATGTCTCAAGGCCGAGTGGTCGGTATAAACGATAACATGAGACCCTAAAAGATAAGCCCTGAATTTTTCCAAAGCAAATACTACAGCTAATAATTCCTTTTCAGTAACAGTGTAATTCCTCTGGACTTCATCCAGAGTTTTACTAGCGTAGTAGATAATAGAGGGCTTTCGATCAATTTTCTGACCTAGGATAGCTCCGACCGTGTAATCAGAAGTGTCGGTCATGATCTGAAAAGGTGCTGTCCAAATTGGTGGTTGCAAAATTGGAGCACATGTGACTGCCATTTTCAGGAAATCAAATGCCTTTCGACATGATTCGTCCAAAACAAATGGCGTTTCTTTAGCAAGAAGATTGCTCAAAGGATGAGCAACCTTTGAGAAATCCTTGATGAATCTTCGATAAAATCCCACATGGCCAAGAAATGATCTGATTTGTTTAACAGATGTGGGAGGAGGAGGTTTAGCGATAGCATCAACCTTAGCTTTGTCCACTTCAATTCCCCATTCAGAGATTACATGACCCAAAACGATGCCCTCTTGGGTCATGAAATGACTCTTTTCCCAGCTAAGGACCAGTCGTGTCTTGATACATCGCTTAAGAATCATTTCCAAATTAGCCAAACAAGAGTCAAATGATTCTCCGAAAATTGAGAAATCATCCATGAAGACTTCCATAAACTCTCCCACCATGTCAGAAAATATGGCTAGCATACACCTTTGAAAAGTCGCAGGTGCATTGCATAACCCGAAAGGCATCCTACGAAAAGCAAAGGTTCCGTAGGGACAGGTGAAAGTAGTTTTTTCCTGATCCTCAGGATGGATAGGAACTTGGTTGTATCCCGAGTAGGCATCAAGAAAACAGTACTTCTGCCCAGCTAATTTTTCCAAGATTTGGTCGATGAAGGGCATGGGAAAATGATCCTTTTTAGTGGCTATGTTCAGCTTCCTGTAATCAATACAAACTCTCCAAGAGGAAGCTGAACGAGTTGTGACAGATTCTCCTCTCTCATTAGTCACAACGGTAATTCCGGCTTTCTTTGGAACAATTTGAACGGGACTTACCAAGGACTATTAGAGATTGGATAAATAATTGCTGCATCGAGCCACTTGATGATTTCCTTTTTGACCACTTCTCGCATATTTGGATTCAATGTCCTCTGCATCTGGCGAGAAGGGCGGGATCCATCTTCCAAAAATATTCTATGATTACAGTAAGATGGCTCGATTCCCCTGAGGTCATGAATGGTCCAACCAATTGCCTCCTTATGTTCCTTTAGGACCTTGATCAATTTAATCTCTTTCTCCTTTGTCAATTTAGCACTGATAATCACAGGGAGCGTATTCTGAGGTCCTAAAAATTGATATTTCAAATTCTTGGGCAATGGTTTCAATTCAAGATGGGGTGGGTTGATGATTGATGGTAGGGTAGATGCTGAAGATTCAACAAGAGCAAGATGTTAGGTCAGCCATAGAGGGTTGCGGGTCAAATTCATCATCCAAAGAGGAACTTTCAATTGAAGAAACTGTTAAACAAGTTTCAATATTATCATTATCCTCATCAAGTTTCTCAATAAATCCACAATCCTCAAATTTGTTGATCGCCTTAAAAATATCCAATTTCATTCGTTGATCCCCAAAGGCGATTTCCATGCTACCACTTTCACAATTAATGTTGGCCTTTGCGGTAGCCAGGAATGGACACCCTAGAATGATGGGCGTGTTCCTCAGATTATCAGGTACATCCATGTCAAGGACAAGGAAATCTACAGGAAAATAGAAATCCTTAACCTTAACTATAACATCTTTAATAACGCCTCGTAGGTTTGTGACTGAACGGTCCGCTAACTGTAGCGTTACTGAAGTTGGCCGAAGTTCACCTAACCCAAACTTCTTGTAGAGAGAAGTCGGAATTAGGTTGATGGATGCACCGAGATCCAAAAGTGCTCTATCAAATGTGTAATCTCCGATAATGCAAGAAATCAATGGAGCACCAGGATCTCTCTTTTTCTGAGGGAGGTAGTGCAGGATAACAGAACTAGCCTGCTCGGAAAGTACCACCTTCCTCGGAACAGATTTTCTCGACTTACGCTTTTGTGTACATAATTCCTTTAAAAATCTTGTGTAAGCCGGTATATGCTTGATAGCATCAAGGAGCGGGATATTGATCTCAACATTCTTAAATAAATTCAGAAGCTCCTCATTGCTATCAACAGACTTCTTCTTTTTTGATTTGGTTAAGGCTTCAGGAAAAGGAACATGAGTCAGATCTTTGGAATCAGATTCCTGAGCCTTGATTTCTCCTCTAGAATTCTCCTCTCTCCTCAGGTTCTTTAGGATTCAAAAGATCAGAAGTGTGGTTGTGGATCCTGAGTCTTCTTACCACTCCTCAAAGTGACAGAATTTGCAGATGCATAAGAATTTGGGTCTTGGGGAGGGTTAGGAAAGATTGGAGGGGCTTGATTGACCATGAATTGTTGATTTGCAGAAGAAGAAGACGAGGAACCCTGCTCAACCACCTGAGCATGTGCGTGCGGGTCCCTCTGATTTCCATACCCTTGGGCTTGATTTCCTGAATTCATAATATTTCGCGGGTTGGGTACGGGTTGGGATGGTAGAGATCCAGGTTGACGAGAGTTAGCAATGAGCTCGGATTGCAAGTTGTCCAGCGAGTTTTTCATTTGCTGCATGAGCTGGAGCATGGATCCTTGCATCTCTACCATTTGGCGGTTCAAATCAGCCTGCCTTGTGGGTTGACGGGCATTCTAAGCTGGCTGATTGACCTGATTCGGAGGCAACTGAGTATATACTTGACCCTGACCCATTGGTCGTTGCGGAGCATAATTGCCGGGTCGGAATTGGGTCTATTGCCCCGGATTTTTCTAAGAAAAGTTAGGGTGATTTCTCCAACCTGGATTATAGGCATTCGAATAGGGGTTGGATCTAACATTCTCTTGTACAGCACAGACATCCTCATAGGGTGAGGATGGAGAAAAAGAAAGGGAAGGATCAGAAAAACTGGGATCAAAGGTCCAAGTTTGGAACTCGTGGGGTTCCGAAAAATGCTGACTCACAGGTTGAGCCGCATCGAGTTGATTCACAAACTCCCGTCCAGAAGGAGCTCGTGAAAAATGGAATCCTGAATTTTGGGATTGAGTGGATTGAGAGTTGTTCATAGAATTGCCAGCCATCCACTCTTCCATTCTTTTAGCAACCAAGTCCACCTTATCAAGTTTATTACAAATCAATTCCATCTCAAATGAATGAGAGTCATGGACTTCATTGACATTTGATCTGGGTTGCTGGGACCAGTTAAAAGTATCCATGGAGGCATGATTAATTGAATTCTCACTCATTTCCTCAAAGAAATCATGTGCACTATCTTCATCTTTATTGAGGAAATTGCATCCGCAAGAAGCATCCACATGATTTCTAAGATGCTCAATCAACCCATGATAGAAGATTTGCACGAGTTGCCATTTCGGCACCTCGTCTTGTGGACACCTCCGCAATAAGTCTTGGAATCGCTCCCAGGCCACATGAAACTGCTCCCCCGGCCGCTGGGTAAAGGTAGTGATTGCCTGTCTCAAAGCATTGGTACGACCGACTGGGAAGAATTTCTTCAGAAAGGCCGATTTCAATTCATTCCAAGTTGTAATTGGTCTTCCTATTATCCTATACCAATGCGCGGCCTTATCCCTAAGAGAGTGGGGGAAGAGCCTCATGATCATTTTCTCCTCGTTTACGTTTCGAGCCTTGGTGGTCTGGACCAAAGTGGTCAAGTCCTCCAAGTGCTGAAACAGATCTTCAGAGCCAAGCTCATGATAATGTTTAATCAGGCTTAACAGTTGGGGCTTGATTTCTACGTCACTGGCTGGAATCTGGACGCTGGGACGTTTCCCGTAATTTGAAGGATCATAAAAATCTTTCAAGGGCTGAGCGCCCTGCATTCTCTTTAACCATTCCTGCATTCTCTACATTTGTTCCAGCTGCCTTCAAAATTCTTCCTATGGATTTCCAAGCAGAGGAGGCTGTTGTTCGGCCATGGGATCAAATTGACCAAAATCCAATTTGCGCCTCCTAGAATGTTCTAATGGTCCTTCCAATCGGGGGATTCAATGACCGTCTTCCCAGCATAAACTAGGAGGTCGGAAGGACTGGGGATAGGGACCCTGCAGCACAACAAAACAAGGTTGTCCTTAAGTGGTGTAGCTTAAGTATCTACTGACTCCCAAAACCTGCGTTAAGACTGTAAATGATTTACTCTACTTGCGTCTTTTTAATCCAACCAGTTAGAAGGAGGGACTGGAGAGAAGGTTCTTCCTTCGGCTTTCGCCTTCGGTTCCTAGTGTACCCCCCAGCCGCGGTCGTTTGACGCTACTCCCCTAGCTAAACATCAGATTAATCAGACAAGTTGGTTAATCAAAAACAATCTCAGACTAGGCCCTGAAGAGCGAATCAGACCTTAAGGCCAACGTCTACTCAATTTTATTAAGGCCTGGGATTGTGGTGCTTATGGAATGTGATGGACCCTTAAAATGGGTTGTGCCCTTAATGATTGATTGAGATTTGTGTAAGTGCGTGCACAACCAGGGTTTTCAAGCAAGATTATTTATAATACGTGAATTTTAATGTTCAAATCTTTCTTAAGTAGCTTTTAGGGTTTCAAATTAGGTGAATTGCAATCAAGTTTCTAGGCAAACCAAGTTGTAAAACTTGGGTGAAGATTGTTTTCCTTTAAAATCAGAAAGAAAGTGGAGCGCCTGGAATATACCTAGATTGAAAATCCTAAGGAGGAGCTACTTGATGAGTTGGTTTTAAATAGAGTGGTGAGGCCCAAACAACTCAAACAATTGGCCACAATTGCACCACTAAGTTAGGCATTCAAAGATGGTTAACCTAGAGTGATTTCTACTCTGTTATGTGTTGCTTTGTGTGTATCGGTTCCACAAATCAGAACCCGATTGAGTAGAAACAAATCAAGTTGATTAAGTGCCTTGAATGTGGGTGTATGTTGTGTGTTTGTTGAAAATTACCCCACAAGATTATCTTTTTGTTATTTTTTTTATGAATGAGGGTGGAATCAATGTGAGTGGAAATCCAAACAACCAAACTATTCCTAGGATCTATGCAAACACCTAGGTTAATTGGAATTTAGATTTAATGTGGCGAATGAAATCTATGGAGGGGGGAAGAATGGGGAGCACTTACAATTGTCTTCAACTGCACTTTACTCCAGTCTACCGCTTGTTGATTCCTTGATGGAGGTC
Organism: Thalassia testudinum; assembly: GCA_037157565.1. Lineage (NCBI taxonomy): Eukaryota > Viridiplantae > Streptophyta > Magnoliopsida > Alismatales > Hydrocharitaceae > Thalassia > Thalassia testudinum. The sequence goes on from JAZHRO010000024.1 coordinate 97,267,009, forward strand.
TCTGCAAAACAATAGACACAAGAGAAAGCAAGTTAGAAAATAATAAAGTGTAAGAAATGCGAAGAAAAGATTGGAAATCATTGCCTTCCCGGCAACGGCACCAAAATGTTGAACGCTTGAATTGCTATGCTAACGCGTTTAGTTTTAAAACCTTATCATTGTAGCTTGAAAGCGAAGAATTCGTGTTCAACAAATAAAATTTATACCGAAATTTGAATTCCGGGTCTAACACAGGGAGGCTACGTTGATCTATATTCGCAATTGTATTTTTTTAGAATTTTTGAAAAGCGAGACGATATAATTACAATGAAACTATCAGACTAAAAGGAAGAGAGAGAGAGAGAGAACATGCATTCAATATTTCAAAATGTTTATACAATCAAACCAAATAAAAGTTACACTAGAAAGTCGGAAATCAGCTACACTATAAAGCAGGAAAATTCTACACTAGAAAAGCTGTAAAGAAGAATGGGAGAGAGAAGTTATCCTCCTCGACGATCGCTTGGAGGACGAGTTGGACGGGACGACGCCTAGACGAAGGAGGACGAAGCAGGACGAAGGAGGACGAAGCAAAAGAACGGGAACGAAGCAGCACGCCGTCGTCGTCGCGGGATCCACTTCCGAAGGGGGACGAAAATTTGGACTTTATCTCGCGAGGAGCATCCTGGGCGTGGGACAAGCTTCTCTTGAGCTTTGGAGAGGTAGAGAAGAGAAGGAAGGGATGAGAATTTCGTATGGAGGGGGTCTCCTTTTATAGTTGCAAGGAGTGGGGGCAAATTGGTCATTACATCTTTAAAACATTAAATGAGGGGTCTTTAGTGACGGATAAAATAGTCGCTAAAGCCCCAACGTGGGTGTTGTGGGCGCTCCCCACGTGCGCCTCCTCAGCTGCCCACTCTCAACACCTGCCCACGTTCATCGATCTCGATCGGACTGCTTAAGATGCGCCTGACCCTCTTGCTGCGCACCCACCGAGCGCGTACGATGGCGCATTCCCGCCTCGCGTGAAATAGCGCGTGGCCGCTATTGGAAGATCTGAGCCACCCGATGAAGATCCAACGCACGCCTGCGCTCGCTCGCCCGCACCCTTCTCCCCTTCGCTGCGGCTCGAACTTGCGGCCGTTGCTCGCGATAGCGCCTTCGACCGTTGCACTACGGGGCGCGGACGGTTTTAGGTGCGGCTGTCCACAGTCATTGGATCGAGATCCAACGGCGGAGAGAGGGTGGATGTGAAGGCTTCAATGGTTGCATGCGGGCGTTTGGGCGGTCGAGATGGCACCACGTGGCACCATCTTGGCCGTCCATCTTCTGGATGTTGTAGATGGTGCCACGGATGTCGGATTGACTCGATTTTTGCGTCTTTAGGCTGCGATCATCGATCTGAATTCATCCGTGCGGTTGGATTTGTCATTTGAAGTGTGGATTTACACCATCATGGCCCTTGATCTTCTAGGATTCCCCAGTCACTATCTGATGCTACAGATGCCTGATTAGGGCGATCTTGGAGTCGTTGAGCTCCAATCATCACCCTGATCATATTCGTATGGCTGGATCTTCGATCCGAGGCCCTGATAACAAGTTTGCCCTGTCCAAGCACATAAAAGAAGACAATTAACCTCCATTTTATTCAAACTACTCTAAATGCAAGATCATGCATGTTATGCAATATTTATAGCATGCAATGCAATCCTATGCTTAAGAACATGCATAAATAGACATCTTAAGTAGTGTAAATATGTTTACATCAATCATCTTGTCAGTTGTTGTGGTTAGGGGAAGGTCCTTGCATTAGTTAGAAATAAAGAATGTCTTTTTGTATGGTGATTTAGCTGAGGAAGTTTACATGAGATAGCCACTGGGCTATGACAGTCAAGGGGAGTTGGTTTGTCGCTTACGGAAGCTATTTATGACCTTAAGTAGAGTCTCTGAGCCTGGTTTGACAGGCTCAACCTAGAGATCAAGAAGATTGGGTTCTAGAGATCCACTATTGACCATTCTACATTTGTTTGGAGAATTGAGCCTGGTGGAGCATTGAGAATTGTTATCTTAGCAGTCTATGTTGATGACATGATCCTGATAGGTGATGATATTGATGGAGTAATAGAGACAAAAGCCTTTCTCCACTCTACTTTTGTCACCAAATGCTTGGGTGATCTTCGTTACTTCCTATGGATAGAGGTTGTTCATCAGGAGGATGGCTTGTCCTTATCACAAAGGCTGATTCTTGAGGAGGTCGGACTACTTGGGTCCAAGCCATCAGGGATACCAGTTGAGGCATCAGCTAGTCAAACCTCTGATGAGTTAGATCCTTTATTTGGGGATATTACCAGTTATTGTAGTACTGTTGATCGGTTGTTATACTTGACCATTACTTGACCATATATTAGCTTTGCTGTCAGTTGTGCTAGTCAGTTTATGCAGAGTCCTAGGTACAGCCATTGGCATGATGTGTGTCTTATCCTAAGATACTTGAAGGGCACCCCAGGGAGAAGTCTGTAACATAGGGAGAGCGACACTATTGATCTTGTGGTTTACTCTGATGTAGACTATGTAGGATCGGTAGAAGATAGGCGATCTACGTTAGGCTTTGCTGTCTATCTGGGAGGAAATCTGGTTTCTTGGAGGAGCAAGAAATAGAGTGTGGTTGCCCGCTCTAGTGCAGAGGTAGAGTACAGGTCTATGGCATAGGCTGCGTGTGAGATTATGTGGATGGTTGGTTTTCTACGAGATCTAGGGATACTGGCTGATACCTCGGTTCCACTTTATTGTGATAATAAGTCAATGACATACATTACCTCTAATCTCATTTTCATGAGAGGACGAAGCATATTGAGGTCGATTACCATTTTATACGGGATGTAGTCTTGGAGGGCAAGATAAGTATCCCTTATATATCTTCTAAGCTACAGGTTGCCGATATTTTCACTAAGCTTCTCAAGAGGAAAAGCCATGATTTTCTAAGCGACAAGTTGGGCCTCATTGACATATACACCCCAACTTAAGGGGAAGTGTTGAGTTGTAAGTGGTTGCATGATATTTTATTTATGTTGAGGGCGTACTTATGTAATTTGCCCAATTTTCCTTTCTATAAAAGAGGGCTAGAGATTCATTTGTATGTAAGATATTTCCTTTGATTCTCCACATAATGGAAATAGAAAAGACAAGCAAATAGAGTAAATATAAAAATTGAAAAGAAAACTTTCAACACTCCTCAAGTTGGAGTATAGATGTTTATCATGCTCAACTTAGAAGAAAACTTGTTGAAGGAAGATCGTGGAAGTGCCTTGGTGAACATGTTAGCTGGTTGGTCTTCAAATGAAACATGGAGAGTGTGGATATATCCCTTTTGTGTCAAATTCCATGTATTTTGACAATTCACTTCCACAGCTTGGTTCTTCCATGGGAGATTGGCTTGTTAACAATGAACGATGCAGCTTTATTGTCATGCCTCATCTTCATAGAATCAGTCATGGAATCTATATAAGGATAGATCGAATCCATATGAGTTTTGTGATAGCTTGAGTCATAGTCTTGTATTTTGACTATGTATTCAATCTAATCACTATAGTTTGTTTTTACTCTGCCATGTAACGAGATTTGCTCCAACGAATATACAAAATCCAATAGTGGACTTCCTGTCATTCGAACACCCAATGTAGTTTGGATTAGTATATGCCATTACTCCCAATGAGTCACCTTAGTTAAATAGTAATCCTTTTCTTGGTGCAGACTTCAGGTATCTAAGAATTATAATTACTACATCCCAATGAACTCTCCTTAGTTTGTTAATGAACTGGCATACCTTGCTAATTGCATGGGCAATGTCAGGTGGTGTGACAGACACATACAGTAGCTTACCCACAAGGCATTTAAATTGCCTTGCATCCACAAAAGCAGAGCCATCCTCATACAGATGCACATTCGGGTCCATAGGAATGGAAGTTGGCTTGGCACCATGCATCCCTATTTCTTGAAGAAGGTTAAGTACATATTTCCACTGTGGAAGGGCAACTTCCTTTGCCTTCCGAACAACTTTAATGCCAAGGAAATATAGAAGTTTGGCCTAGATCCTTCGTGACAAAGTGTTTTGTTAAAAACTCCTTGATAGTGGTGATGCCTCTAATATCATCTCTAGTCAAGATAATGTCATCCATATAGACTAGCATTACAACTCTTCCCCTTTCAATCTTTCTTACAAATAAGGAATGATCTGCTGCAGTTCTCTTGAAACCAATGCTCTTAACAACTTCAGATAGTTTTTTAAATCATGCACATGAGCTCTCTCGAGACTATAAATGACTTTATGTAACTTGCAGACCTTGGAACATTCCCCCTTTACCTCAAATTAAGGGGAGTGTTGCATATAGACCTTCTCCTGGAGATCCCCATAAAGAAAGACATTTTTGACATCTAAGTGATGTAGCTACCAATCAAGATGAACTACGATAGAAATAATAATCTAAACTGTAGGGAGCCTTGCCACATGGGAGAAAGTGTCAACATAGGCGAACCCATATGTTTATGTGTATCCTTTCGCTACCTATCTTGCCTCGTACTGCTCCACTGTTCCATTAGGCAAGTAATTAACCGTGAAGACCCATTTGCATCCTACTATAGTAGCATTAGATAGTGGATCAACAAGGGCTCTATGTCCCACATGAGGGTAGCGTCTGATTGCGCAGCAATCGTAGGTCTTAATTGACCTAGATTAGGCTAGAACTTAGCATAAGTTAGGGAAATTCATGCACACATAAGCATTATTTGCATCTTTACTGGTTTTCTTTAGCTATGCATAAAATAATGTTATAATGTGCTGATTAAGTGCATTATGTCGATTGTAGGGAATAAGCTGATCTGAAGCTGGATTTGAAATAATGGGAATTGTAGCAGAGCTGGAGCAGAAGGCCTAGTTTAGATGTAGGAATAATAATGTAAGGGGGTTAAAGGTTTTCTATTCTATTAAGTAGAAATAAAGCAGTAAAATGTGAAGAGCTTAGGTCCATCCTAGCCCTAGGATAGCCTAGAGACCTCCCCAAGCCTTAGCCACCCTTAGATTATGTCAAAACACCCTAGGAAGCCCTAAAACCCTAGTTCCAACCCTTATCTGGACGTCCAGATAAGTTATAGGATGTCTAGGACCCTTAGTCATCTCCCGCACACCTCAAACCCACTTCTGCAGTGTTATTGGACGTCCAGACACTTTGTTAGACGTCCAATTTCTGTAGAATGCCCAAAACAGAACCCAAAATCCCTCCTGACTCTGATTGGATGTCCAGACAACAAGTCTGGACTTCTGATTTTTGAGTATAAGACGTCTGACACTATTATTAGACATCTGATACTGCTCTCCAGTTCTTATTTTGAGAATTAAGCCTTGATCTTGGATCTCTAGGTTCCTAAACCCAATTCCAACCCCATAGGAACCTAAATTAAGGTGCCCTAACCCTAGTACATCACCTCTAAACCTCCCTAAGGACCTAATTAGGTCCTCACTAAACCTAATTGACTTGGATCTTAGTCAATTCCATCAGCCTATTCAATTGGACTCATTGAGTCTAATTGAGCCCTGATCTCAGCACACACTGTCCAATTGAACTCAGTGAGAGTCCAATTGACCTAGACCTAAATTAATTGAGTTGTTTTACTCTCAATTAAGTTTCCACACACCCAATTAAACTTGTATTAAGTTTAATTGCACTTTACCTTAGTGAATTAGGGTTTACAACCCTAATTTGAGACCTACCTTGACCTAAACCCACTAGAACCTAACCTAATCAACCTAGCCACCTAGGTTTCGACCCACACACACCCACACACACCATCCACACGAAAATATCTAGCCTAGAGTTCTCTAGAACTCTCTATCATGTGTTGTTGCCTTGGTTGCCAAAATTAGCAACCAAGAGCCATTCAATTTTTAGATTCACATTTGGTGGATCTAAAAACCACCATCGACCCTCTCTATCTCACTCTCCCACGAGCTCCCACTATAGGCCTCTCTGGTGAATTCCGTAATTCTCTAGAGAGCTTCCCTTAGGTCTATAAAAATACCTAAGGGGTGGCCATCTGCACTCATTCACTTCCTTGGCAAATTCACTCCATTGGTGCCATTCACACCCACTTCCACTTAGCTAGCCACTCCACCTCCACGAGCTCACTACCACCACCAAGGAGGACATCATGCCAGGATGCTGGATCACTCCTCCCTCTCTCCAAGGGTCAGCCTAAGCTACATTGGCCGCCCCTCATTCTGCTCTCGACCACTCCAAGGCCATCGAGGACCACCCCTGAATGCCCTTTATTCTGCTAGATTTAGTTTATGCTCTCCATAATTTTTACTACTTTTATTACTGCTGAGTAGCGTAGTCTTAACTTCTCCCCCAATGATGCATGCGAAATCCCCCCATTGATTCTTGTATGCGATTGTTTTCTGGTAGCTAGATTTACATTTTTAAGCATTCATGTACAAGCTTTCTTCTACCTTCTATGTTGCAAACACTCTCTTGAATGAATAGAAGATATATTTTTATATATATGTCTATGTGTTGAGAATCGCCATGAGCTTATTGCAATATCTTTTGAGTGATTAATGTTGCCTGTTTTTAATTCCTGATATACTTGCAACTAAGCATGTCGTACTTCAATACGTAATAATCATAAACCGGCATGTGATTTTAAATGAAGTAGAGCGGCAAAAAGATTGATTTCAAAAGTAAATTAAATGCCTCCTAAAGACAAACGACCGGGACTCAAGTCTCGTAATCTTTATAAATTTAATTTTTGACGAACGTTTTTGCGCGACTACACTACGATTTCCGACGACTTTCAAAACGTGCGAGAATGGTTTCCGCCAAATGGCGCCGTTGCCGGGGAGGCAACGCCATTTTTCTTGATTTCGATCTTTTAATCTATCACTGACGAATCTGCCTCTACTTTGTTTTTGATGTGCAGGACAACACGGAAGGAAAACGGGATTTGCGCACACATCGAGCACGGCGAAGAAAAATCAGGTGCACATCATCTCTCTCTAGATTAGGTTCCGTTTTTTGAACCCTAGGAGTAGATTTACTTTCTGCAATTTCCTTTGAGAATTTCTTTGAAAAAAAAAAGAGAAATTTCTTATTTTCGTGAAAAAAAATAAACAAAATCAGAAAAATTTTGAAAAAAAATCTAGATTAGGTTTCCTTTCGAATCTAGGCTAGTTTGAAAAAAAAAGATATTTTCTTTGAATCTTTTGAAAAATTCTTTGTGAAAAAAAAAATGTGCGAAAGTTTTGAAAAAAAAAAAGCATTTTTTGGTGGAAAGCTTAGATTTCAAATTCAAACCTCTTGATTTTATGCCTTGATCACACCACCATCTTTGGATTTGGATTTCAAAAGGATTGTCCAAGCAAAGTGAGAAAAATCATTCACTACCATCAAATAAAGTCTGTCCCATACTATTCGGGAATTAGTGATGGCAGTGCCATCATGCTCTATAACTCACCAAATTTAGCTAAGTCTTAAGGTAAATTGACCTAAATAATACATAAAAAGGGTACAATGTCATATGGAGGAAGATTCATCAGAATAAACCCAAAAGACCACAAAATAGGTTAGAATAACCAATTTAGGGTTTCCTTTGAAATTATGCTATTAAAGAGAACAATTGAACCCTATGTTTGATTTGACCTAGTTTGATAGGATTTTGATGAAAATATTGCAAATTAAATCTTCTAAAAATTATAAATAAATAGTCCACAAGGTTTAATTTGATCAGATACGTTAAAGGAGCCAATTTAACCTAGAACAATGACCTAGGTGAATAATCAATGAAAAATGAGTTTAAATGGAGGATTTACCACCAAATTCCCTAGATCCTAATGCAGCTTCCATAAAAGGTTGGACCTAATTTGACGATATTCTCACCTATTTTGCATTTAGGTCCTTAAATTCCTAAAAATGTTTGCAATAAGGTCCAATTTCATTACTCTTAGGTCCCTCTCTTCTTGTAAACTGGTCCTCGGCATCATCTTCCTCCTTCCGTAGCTGTGGAACTGTTGACCGAACTGACCGACGACTTTCCAGTGCCATTTGCGGCTGCTTCGAGCATCGGCTGAGCTCGACCTCTGAGGTGAAGTTCTTTGTTGTTCCGTTCCGTGTTGATCGATATACATCTCCCAGCTGCCGTTGTTGCAACAACCCGCGATCTCTGGTCAAAAACAAACACGGAGGTATGAGTTGTTGGAAGGTCTTCTCGCTACCTCCTGCAACAAATTCACGCACGACCGAGGCTCTATAAAGCCTCGCGATGCTCCTCCGAGTCGAGTTGTCTGGAATTTGAGCACAACCATTGCCTTCTCTTCCTCTGTGCGCCGCCATTGCCAGACCATGAGGTCTTGTCTGCCCCTTCGCTCTGCTGCCTCTCACCATCAAACGAGGGTGAAGCCGCCTTCATCTCTCTCGTCGAGCTTCTCAGCCCAGCAGCCAGTTCTGTACCTCCTTCGTCGGCCTCAATTCCTTCTCCGGATTTTCGCCAGTGGCCTACCACCACCATCAATCTCCACCTCTCCTTCCTCCAAATTAGATTAGGGTTTTTCTTCCCCTTTCTTCCCTCTACCTTCTCATCTCTCCAATTTTAAATTCCAACCCTGTTTGAGCCATCACCAACTACCATCTTTAAGGGCTCCAACGAGTGTCTTCGCCACATCACCGAGCCCCTTCGCACAACACGTAGAAATAGGGAAAAGCTTTAGGGATCTTCCTTGAAGCTCCTGGACTGATCTAGGACTGAGTGGTTTGTTTTGCTGTGCACAGGTACCCACCGGAGCTACCCTTCGTCTTCACCTCCGGTGACCCCTCCGCTGAGGACTTCCGTGCGCTACACACCTCCATCCTCCTCGCTGACATGCCCATAACCTCCTCCGTACTCCACCCACCAAAACCCCTCTCTCTATTTGCCTTCCCATCCACTCAAAACACCCACCGAATAACCCACCTTCCTCTGGCCATCTTTGCCTCTGTCCGGCCACCACACTCACTCTCACACTAGGAAATTACCATCACCACGTTTGTCATGCTCCGATGAACCTTTTGAACTGGTTTAATGTGGTCAAAAGACTGTCTTATTGATTTCAGGTACAGGACCTGCTTGTGCCATTGTTGGAGCTTCTTCGCGAAGTTCCAGACCCTATTCTTGAGGTCTCCGCTCCAGGTGTTGGCCTCAGACACTGCAGAAGAGTCCCAGGAAGAGACTCAGGCCTCCAATTGGGAGCATCATGCACTCCTTCAGCTTTAATTGGGAGAGCACTCCATTGGCAGGCACGCGCGAAGAAGCTGTGGGATTTAGTCCCACCTCGTGAAGCACAGCACCTCCTGCAGCCCATAAATTGAATTTATCGCGCCAGCTATTCGCCTCAAGTCATATAGTGGGGTGAGGTCCCCCGCACCCCTCATGCCTTGCCCGTGACACTACTACACGTGAGCCTGGTTCGATAACCCGCCTAAGATGCACACCTCGACTTCTACCCACTGCAGGCAGCCCTGGTCCCGGGTGTACACTCTAATCCAAACCCGAATACCCAGTTATCCCTGAAAGGAGTGAAAGAGAGAGTGTGGGGTAGGGGAGGGCTTTGCAACGTGGAACAGTACCCACTACACCCTTGCCCTCAAGACTTAAGGCATCTATGCCTATTCTCTATCATCTGAGGGTAAAGTGCTGAGTTAACTTAACTGTTGATAATTGATAGTTGTGTTGAACTTGGTGGTTTAAACCACCACTTTTACCCTATTTTTTATCTCTATAAAGAAGCACTTTATTTACTCAGCATATATTACCTTTTTGATAGTGATAAATTATGCTAATAATTGCTCCCAGAGACGACCTCAATTTTCTTTTTATTCGAGTTATAAATTTAAATGCTTAATTTGATTTGATCACTATACTACGATGCAACAATTTTATAATACGATCAAAGCGAGTTTAGCGTTTTTGGTGCCGTTGTCGGGGAGCAACGTGCATTTACCATTATTATTCTCGATTTCTGACAAATCTGCCTTGATTGGTTGTTTTGCATGAACTGAACTGATGGGCCTGACTTCTGGAACCTGAGGACAACCACTCCGCGGCAGGTAACTCTCCCTTACCTTCTTAATCCCCTCTTTCTTAATTTCAATAAAACAAAAAGGGGTAAAAGAAATATAGGACTCAACCTTGTCGTATTTTCTTAGAAGTTTCATTTGTGGCAAGAAATTATAAATTCTGAGCTATGATCGGCCTAGAAAACACAACCCAACAATTTTTGAGCCTAAAAGGACTAGTTAATTGAACCCGTGAACAAGAACGTTCTTGATTGAGTCCAGCGGGATCATTAAATTTCAAATTGGACTCCACTTTAGAGCCAAATTAGGGGTTAACATTTTAGGGGCTATCTAGTACACATTTACAATTATAAAGGAAAATATCATCTGCATTGTGTGCTACTTAAGCCTTGGTTGAATCGATTTACAACTTAACCCTAAAATACAGGCCTTAAGATTACTTGAACCCCAAAAGAAGTGGCTTAATAACCTATTTGTTGAACCAAAATAGGGTGATTTGGGTGAGTTAACCCGGATTGCATCCTCAACATTAGGATAGATCAAGTGGAATTGGTTCACTTGGTTACCTAATAAACCTAAAAATTAGGTCACAACTAGAATAAACTCTTAATCAAGTGATAATTTGATGCACAAATAGGCTTAAAATTTGATAGACCTAGGACCTCAATCCACACATATCTGGTCTACTTGGAACCGCAGTGACAAGAGAGGCTGGGTGGGGGAAACCCTGTAATCTGTGGGGGCGCTCTACTGTGTAGGGGTCTTTGAGAGACTCTCCCTCTATGGCTGCCTAAGTAATTTTCGGGCAGGTGGATTTGTGATCTAGAGGTCATTGTCTCTAATAAGCCTAAGCCATCCAAATATATTTTTGGGTGTCTTGATTGGGTCTGATTGAAATATAGTCCCTCATCTTTTCTATAGTGCATGCACGGTAGGAGGTCCTTAAGACTAGTCTTAAGACTTCCTCTAGTAGTTCATTCACGTCGGGGCCAGCACTCAACTAACTTGTTTGGGTCTTCTAATCCGATCTCTATCTCCTCCAACCCACCTACATCCAACCCAGGTTCTCCATTTTCTGATTTTGACTCAATGGAGAACCTTGGTCCAGAAGGAGGAGATGACATCCAGCCACTACAAAAACAGCTCTAGACTCTTATAGATCTTATCAATGGGTTGGCAAACCCTAGAGTAGGTCCACAAATGCGGGATCATTATAATCCTACAGAAGTGGCTATGGAGCCCAGAGTGTGTATTCTGGTTGGGGGACCTAAGATCGAACTCAAGCCAAATATTATCATCGTGATTCCCCATTTCCATGGGATGGGTTCTGAAGACCCATTCCAACACATTCAAGAATTGAAACATTTGGCCCAGACTCTTGGACCAACTGTTCAAAATCGGAACACTCTGCTCATGAGGATGTTCCCTTTCTCGCTTAAAGAGAAAGCTGCCCACTGGTATCGGTCTCTGAATCGACCAATCAATACTTGGGATGATGCAAATTGAATTTCTAAGGAAATACTTCCTAGTAGGGCATACTAACACCCTAAGGCATCAAATTACGCATTTCCAACAAAATGTGGGGGAACCACTTCATGAGGCATGGGATCGCTTTCTTGATCACATGTGAAAATGCCCGCATCATGGAGTTCCTAAATGGGAACAAGTCCAATCTTTTTACCGGGGACTCCGTGAAGATATTTGGCTTTTCGTCGATGCAGCTTGTGGAGGCAATTTCATGGGTAAGTATGAGAATGCTATTTGGGAAATTCTCGGAAATATGGCTGAGAATTCAATAAACAATGCATCCATGGGTATGTTCGATAAGACGACTACCTATGCATCGACGAACACACGTAGGACACATGAAGCACAAGACTTATCCTCTTTCGTTGACATGGAGGTTGTGGTTAGTCGATTGGATAAAGTCTCAATAATTGTGAGAAAGCTTGACGATTTGACTTGCCAGCTGTAGAAGGTTACTTCTTCTCAATAGAACACGCATACACAACCGTCCGCGAGGAGGGAGGTCGTGCATAATATTCACACACTAGGATGGATATGAATCCGTCCCCTTCTAACTCTGGGTTTGGGGGAAACTCTGAACCTACTTATCCTAGTTGGGGGTCCTCTGAACCCCATTATCTTAATTTTTCCAGAGCTCCTCAACCCTGTGAGGAACTCCACGCCATCTAGAATAACCCCTATTCCAACTCCTATAATCTTGGGTGGCATAATCATCCTAACTTCTCTTGGTCGGGGAATTCCTATCCTCAAAACTCTAGACCACAAAATCCGCACTCATATCAGCCTGCTCAACCTAGGCCCAATTCGAATTTTCAACATGGGCTTAGTAAATATGATCAAATGAGCATGATTCTTCAGACCCTGGCTGATATGCAGAAGACTAATGCTGTTATGTAGAGGCAACATACTATGGATATGGCAGATATGCACAACCAGATTACGCAAATGGTTGGGACTCTCCAGCCAGGCACATTACCCTCACAACTTCTGGCAAACCCTAACAACGTGCCAAATCAGAGGTACATTGTGAACCCAAAGAAGGGCCAAATTCATTATGTGCAACTAGGCCCTTCTACACCTATATATCAAGATGGGTCAGAAGCATCAACTTCTATACCTGACTCATCTCAGCAACAACAGCCACCTATCCTACCCACTCCTCCATATCCTACGGGATTATATTCAGTCACAACCTATAGTGGTAAGTGTAGTAAGGATCCTGATCCTAAGAGATACATTAAATCTAAACCTAGTACATCTCAATCCGGAGTGATTATTAAGGATAACTCAGGCACTATAGAACCCACTCCAGAGGAGCCTAAGACCACACTTTTTCCTGAGGCCTTGACCAAAGTAAATAAGGGTAGGAAACCACCTCCAGTTGATGAGGACTTGATCAAGCTCTTTGAGCAAGTCCATATTAGCATTCCCATGATGGATATTATACATCATGTACCGGCTTAAGCGCGATTTTTAAAGAACATATGCACTCCTAAGAGAAAGCTGAAGAATTCTGATGGAAGTCCTATTTTGCTATCGGAGCAGGTTAGCTCCATTATCTTGAGCAAGCTTCTGCAGAAATTGAAAGACCCTGGCACCCCTTTGATCTCCTGCAAGATTGGGGATTTAGGGTTTAACTGAGCTCTTTTAGATTTAGGTGCATCCATTAACCTCATTCCCACATCCCTCCTAAAATATTTTGAGGATTCTGAACTTAAACCCACAGAAATGACATTACAGTTAGCTGATCGATCTATTAAGTCACCCTGTGGAATTTTGGAGGATGTAGTTGTAAGAGTCTGGGATTTCTATTTCCTAGTAGACTTTATTGTATTAGACATGGATACACCTATAGTCTTGGGGAGACCATTTCTAGCAACAGCCAGGGAAAACATTAACTACAAGGAGAGCCAAATGGAAATAAAATTTGGGGATAAGACGATGAAAATTGATATTTTTGAGGCCCATAGAGGAATTGATTGTGGTATAATACAGGAAATAAATAGAGTCGATTCACTTCTCGAAGATCCTATTGCTGATGTGGATATAGATATTCCTGAGCAAGAACCCTTAGAAGCCCAATCCTGATTACACCTTGAGGAATGTAGTCCACCTCTAGTTCCCCCTTAGGCTAGCCTCGACCTTCCTACTGTTGTTGAGAACCAGGTACTTGAACTGAAACCACTTCCTGACATTCTCAAGTACGTCTTTTTGGGTTCAAACAACACGTTTTTTGTGATTATCAACTCCACTCTATCCACAGATCAGGAAACATGTTTGATTTCTGTCCTCCGAGAGCATCGCAAGGCCATTGGTTGGACTGTTTTTGCGAGGAGAGATCAATGTTAAATCAATGCGTCGTAGTATAGTTGAAATCGCTTGAAAACAAATGAATTTTATTACTCGAAGTTTTAAATCCGAGGTCGAACACAGGGAGCAAATTGCTATCTAAAAATC